>OY365782.1:4377708-5025416 GCA_959347405.1 Napeogenes sylphis
GATATGAACTAATTAAATCTAGGGACTTATTTTTAACTCCATAATGTTCTAACTTTTTTATAAGGATTTCATGTTGAACGCAGTCAAACGCCTTAGATAGATCACAGAAAATGCCAAGTGCATCCTGTGATCCTTCCCAGGCTTCAAATATGTTTAGTAATAGCTCAACACCAGCATCTGTTGTAGAGCGACCGGCAGTGAAACCAAACTGGTTTTTGTGTAAGAGATTGTTTTTACTGAAATATGCCACAAGTTGATTAAGAATAATTTTCTCAAAAATCTTACTAAAAGTGGGTAAGACTGAAATAGGTCTATAGTTACTAGGATCTAATGAACAGCCGGATTTGAATAATGGAGTTATTTTACTTTGTTTCATTAGATCAGGAAATATACCATATTCTAAACAATTATTAAATATTAATGCTAAGTCTGGCGCTACAATGTCAATTATGGACTTAAGTATGTCAACAGAAAACCCCCAAAGATCACTAGTCTTTTTAACGCAAATTGATCTAAATACTTTGATTACTTCTTGAGCATTAACTTTTTCAAACTTAAAACTACTAACACATTGATCTACATTCTCTCTAAGTAAACCCATAGCTGCAGCGGTAGAAGAATTTAAAGATAACGTTGTAGTCACTGGAATATTAGTAAAAAAGGTTTCAAAAGCAGTAGCAACCTCGAGGTCAGACGTGACATATTTATTATCTATATTTAATTTAAAGTCGATCCTCTGGGATTTAGCTCTTCGAGTTTCCTCATTAATTATTTTCCAAGTTGTTTTTATTTTATTAATGCTATTTCCTATTTTATTTTGAATATGTTGATTTTTTGCTATTTTACATTGTTTTTTAAAAGATTTGGAAAATAATTTTACCTCATCCCTAAACTCATTACTAGTATTAAACATCAATTCCGCATACATATTATATAATTTTTCTCTATTTTTGTGTAACTCAGCAGATGCCCAATCACTAAACACTAATTTATCATTAACAACCACTGTTTTAGGAGTAAATATAAAGTTAAATAATTTAGTGAAAGTACTAAAAAAGTCATTATACATAATATTGGGGTTTGAATTTTTCATCAAAGGCAAATAGCGTACTAACCCATTTTTAATTTGTTCGATACGTTCTACAGTCACTGGTATAAAACTTATTTTCTGTTTTGATTTTTCTCTCTTGCTACAACTGAATTTAATAAATTGGCCATAGTGGTCAGAATCTAATGTATTGAATAAACATTTAAAATTTGGAATAACACTTGTAAAAATGTTATCAATACAAGTGGCACTAGTGGTTGTGACTCTAGTAGGCTCCAT
Organism: Napeogenes sylphis; assembly: GCA_959347405.1. NCBI lineage: Eukaryota > Metazoa > Arthropoda > Insecta > Lepidoptera > Nymphalidae > Napeogenes > Napeogenes sylphis. The sequence goes on from OY365782.1 coordinate 4,379,036, forward strand.
AAACATGTGTAAAAGATTATAAGATTTGAACAAATTTAAAAACTTTATACTTATTGAATTTTGTTCAAGAATATTAATATTGAAGTCTCCACAAATGATTACCTTTTTACTAGAATGTGATAGTTTATACAATACCTCATCCATAATCTTTTCAAAATGTTCAAAGTTAGATGACGGTGGCCTATAAACATTTACAATTATGAACTCTTCTAATTCAACTGAAGCAAGTTCAGTTGTCCGCTCAACAGAGTGGCTCACTATGTCCTTGCGTTCTTTGAATTTTAGCTGTTTATTTAAAATAATTAAAGAGCCACCATGTATGGAATTAACTCTGTTGAACGAACTACCAACCTGGTGGTTATTGAAATTAAATATTAATTCATCATTCTTAAGCCAATGCTCAGTGACACAAAAAACACTAATATTAAAAGTATTTAAAAACAATTCAATTTCTAATTCCTTATTTCTAATACACTGAATGTTCTGATGCACCAGGTTGATACAGTTTATATTATGTTTTTTATTATTTATTTTAACAATTTTTGTATTTCTATAATGATCATTAATATCATTATTTGATATCTTAATTATTTGGCTAGAGGATATCTCTACTGTCTTAATGACTAGTTTAAACTACTACTAATACTACTATTACTAGTTGGATTTATTTCCAAGCTGTTTTTACTTATACAAGTAACTGAATGTTGTTCAATAGAAACAATTTTAGCCAAATTATTGGCTGTCATAGTAAAATAATATAATAGCGATGAAGCTACCTGTCTTTTAATATATGGAGATAGGTAATACCTACCATTAGTCAAATTATAAAAGTTACTAACATTAGTGTTAGTGTCAATCACATGAAATTTGTCATTATACAAACATAAATTATATATCAGTAAATTTATCTTATATCTAATTTTATTTTCGGCCTGTGGCAAACCTTGATTATAGGGTAATGAAAACCAGACAATTTTATTGACATCTAAGTTACTTATAGTTTCAAAACATTTTTTAAATTCCAAATGATTTACATTATCTCTATTTCCTACAAAAATTATTATATTTGTTGACTTAGTAAATTTTTGACTTGAATTTTTTATTTGTCTAGTAATATTCATTAAATTATTGTCAGGTGAACAGCTGTTGAATACTTTTTGTTTTACAAAATAAGAATTTAGTACAGATCCCATTCCTTTTCCAATATTATCGCTAAACATATAAGTATCATATACAGGAGTTAATTTGAGGGAGCCACTATTATTAGAAACAGGGATATCAACCTTGTCACACAATATTTTAGCGGGGGAGGACAATGTTGGTTTTACAGAAAATAACTTATTATTACACTCACATGAACAACTGTTAGTCTGTGAGTTCATACATTCCAAACTATTTTGTGATTTTTTTAAAAGTTCATCTACTTTTGACTTTTGTTCGCTTAGCAAGTTTTGTGTGTTTTCATATTTTTTTGTAACACTTCTTAAAGTAGTCTGCAAACGGGCTAAATGTGTTTCTAATAATTGTGTGTCAGATTCATATCTCCTATTTCTATTTTCTAATTCTATATTACAAAAGTTAATTTTTTTTAACAATATATTTTTATTAATAATTGATTTTGTAAAAAACTTGTTCTTTTTAGTTAATTTTTGGATTTTCTTAATATATCTATTAATTCTAATATATTTTTTTAATTTCTTATTGCTACAGCTACCTAGCCTTTCTGAGTTCAATGTGTCATTTGTTAAATCTATAGTGACACAGGGGTTTTTAGTTGCAGTAGTTGGGGAGTTGACCAACTGAGAAGCGCTGCCAATTAACTCTTCATACAAGCTGTGAGTGTGAATGTTAGTTGAGTTTTGAGCGGCCTCCTCCAGTTCCAAGATTTGTTGGTGGGCATCTCTCAGCTCAAGCTCCAGGGTGTCGGTACGCCGAAGGGCCTGCTCATACTCAAGACCACACTCATCAAACCTAGCCACTAATAACTGTAGCCTGTTACGCTCCTCTTCAACATCATTATATTTAACATGTAACTTAGAAAGTTCTATTTTTAATTTGTCATTATTCTTTAAAACATCTAATAGTTCCCTCTCATTAGCATCTCTTTCATTGTTTAGCTGGGCACACAAGTCCTTACTCACTTTTAATTCTTGTAATGCCAGTTGGAGTTTGTTCTCCTCTTGGCGTGAAAGGGCACGTGAACGAGTCATCATTTTAATATTAAATAAGGTACCAATGTGCAAAACCAAACAAAGGGCCTAAATTGCTTTGTTTCTGCAATAAATGAGACAAAACAAAGAAACTGAGATTTGCAGAAACAAAACTAATATGAAATTGAATGAGACAGTTGTTATATAATAAAGAAGAACTAAAAACACTTAAAAACTAGAATATATATCTATTTTAGAAAATTTAAAGTTTGTACGTTACCAATCAACTGTCACTTTTCACTTTCTTAGAGATTTACAATACTGAAGAATAACTTAAACACTATAATTCTTATTACACTAGTATCAATACACTTTAATTGAATAATTGATTGGGAATTTAGCTAAAATTATACACTATAAATAATTTTACTTAATAAAACTATTAGGAACAATTCAAATCAGCTGTTGACCTCAGTGTTGCCACAGACCAAAAAAAAAAAAAAACTTCTTGATGCTTAATTATTAACGCTTATTGATTGAAGCTCTACGCTTAATTATTGACGCTTAATTATTGAGGCTTAATGATTGACGCTTTATAATTGACGCTTAATACTTGATGCCTAATACTTAATGCTTAGTTTTTGATGCTTAAAACTAAAAAAAATATACAAAAAATATCAAGTATATTCGTTTCAAAAATAAATAATTAAATTTAAAGTAAAGGGAGGCCCCCATACAACAAGCGCGATTTTTATAGACGATTTTTATAGACGATTTTTATTACGGCTACACGTAGATGTCTGGTATAATCACAGACTGTGTATGTCACAGTCACACAGTCACAGTATATCTAAATATATATTTACTTCAAAAGTAAATATTTAAGAGGGGCTCCCATATAGATACGTGAGTCTGACTCGCACTTTGCCGGTTTTTATTAGGTGGGTTAAAATACTTATTTATTATTCAAAATATTTATTATTCAATATGTTATCAGAATTTAAGATTAAATAAGTTATGGTCTTAAAATTTACTTATAAAAATTGTTATATAAAATAGTAATTTTATAAATTTATTTAAAGAATTTTTAATCACATGACCATTAAATAAATAATAATTACTGCCATAAAATTTAATTATATGTTATTTTATTAATCACTTAAGAAATAGTACAAAAAAAATATATAAATTAATTATGGCATCTGAGAGGTAAGAATTAACTTATTTAAATTTTAACTAGTAACAAAATGTTTAGTAAAATAACTGCAACTGTAATTTGCTTACTTAGGGGTTAGATCAATGTGTAATTTGTCCTTTGATATTATTATTATATTGTAAAAAATCTTCGGTGTATTGTATATTACAATATATTGATATTGGCACACGGTTTTGCTGATGTATTATTCCATTGTGTGATTAATTCTGGATAATGTGGTGAATGTGTATTACTCCAGCTGATAGGAGATGGAAACAATAATCGGTTTGGGTCTTGTAGGGCCCATTCCTTCTTGAATTAATAATGAATTATATCAGCCCAAAATATGTTACCATTCGACCAGCCTGTATAATATTATTTGATTAAATTTAGTTTATACTGCTTAGATGTTAAACGTTATCATTCACACAATATATATATAAAAAAATCCTAATATAAATGTAGATGGAATTATTTACCACTGATAAACAAGATTCACCTCTCGTAAATACCTGAAAATAAAAAGTACAAAAAGGACACAAATTTGGTAAACATTTTTTATACAAACAATTTTCGACGCGTACGAGCTTTGAATATATTATAGCGAGACAGAAAGGGCAAAAGACATGTAAATATTTTACAAGGTCGGCTTTTTTGTTTGTACTGCCAACCCTAAATTGCATGTCAGTTTTGCATGAAAGATTGAATAATGGTAAAATAATTTTAGCCCTATTTTCGCTTCGAATAATACAAGACGATTTGGGTTTGTGTTGTTTATTGCAAACATATCAGGACGAAAAAAGACGGAACTGCTATAGTAATTTCAAGATCACTGACATAAAAAAAACAATAATGAATTAACATCTTTTAAGTAATTACTTACATAAGCCAAAAAACAAAATGAAGTCTCCGGGCCCTTAAATTGTATATCATGCCGCTGTATTTTTTTTTGTCATTTAAATGCAGCGCTACACACAAAATACACAATGCGAATATTGATATGTTCGTCATCCAAATTCGTTTTGAAGTTAGTCAAGGTTTATATAGTAACAGTTTCATTAGAAATAAATTGTTTTAATAAAAACAGCTTAGTTCAATACATTGTACGAAGGACAAAACTATAACTAGGTGCGAATGATGTTTATCTGGCACATCCCAGAATGAAAGTAAAAAAAAAAATGTGCGCATGTGTTTGTAAATGTGTGTGATATCATTTTATTTCAAATATTATACATTGACTTAGAATGTAAAAAAAAGTTTCTGGTGATTAATTTGATTATTTGTACCTGTTTTATTAAAGTTTATTTGGACTTTTGTAGTTTCTTTGTAGTTATTTGATAAGGCTCGTAGACTTCAAAAAGTCTTTATCGGTTTTTCCTACTCCTTCGTCAGAAGTAACTCTGTAATTGATTGTTTCAGCCTCTCCAAACTCACATTCTAGGATTAATATTGTGATTTGTGCTGCCGGGTTTAAAGAAAAGAAAAGGCTCGTCTAGTAGCCTCTTTTTTGTATATTCAGCGCTGTTAAAGTAATACATATTTCATTTAGTTTTTGTGTTTTTTACAAAGCAAAATCGCTTCCCACTGTCTGTCACTATGTATGCTTAGTTCCTACCTAAGGGCCTACCTTTAAGCAATAGAACATACTCTTAAAGTTTTTGTCTGTTTATCAGTATGTTTATGCAAGCATCATGGGACTACTAGGCGGAATTTGTAGAAAATGTGTTATTATCCCCATATTACCTCTTATTGCCAACAAAGTGTTTTTGCACATCTTCTCATTTTTAAAGTTTTTTATACTTTTTTATACCTTTGCTATATTAAGGAGAAATCTACTGGACGTATGAAATAAATTTTGGTGCTGTGTTGAACTTATCATCACAAACTTTTTAAATATTTATGAGCTTATAGTAATATGTATGAAATATATACCTATTTTAATTTTGTCATTGTATAATAAATTAAAAAACACTTTCCAATTCTTTTTGAAGATACAAATCTAAACAATCATTTTCTGGCTTTTGTTTTTTGCATCCAAAGCTGACAATATTTTATGTGTAAGATATATAGCCAGAGTAACAAATGTTTACCGCAATAATTACTATATATGAAAAATATTGTAAGTGAAATATTAGAAGGAGCAAATAATTCTCTGTTAGTTAAAATCTTTACTTAGCGCCTATTTATTTTTAATATCAAATCACCACCCCTGCGTCTTGTCCACTTTTTTGGGCTTCAAATCTCAAGTTTTCCAGAAACCAATAAAACATTACAATTAGCTTTTTTATGTGATAGGAGGCAAACGAGTAAACGGGAAACCTGGTGGTAGCCGACTTCGGTCGCCCATGCACGTCTGGAATTCAGGAATTACAAGCGCGTTGTCGGCCGTTCAGAAAGGAGTACGCTCTTTTCTTGAAGATTTGAATGTCGTATCGGTTCGGAAATACCTCGGGTGACAATTTGTTCCACAGATTGGTTGTACGAGGTAAGAAGATCCTATAGAAGCGCACAGTGGTGGAGCGCTACCCATTCAGGTGTGATGGGGACGGTGGTTTTGTCGCGATGTATGATAAAATCTGTAGGTGCTATAAATTCGAAAGACATTTTAGAGCACTCCCCATGGTATAATCGATATACGCAGCGCTAAGCGATCAAATCGATCGGAAAGGTCTTGATATTCGATGATCCGAGTCGCTCCCGGTTGTATGTGGTTAAGAGAAAAAAGTTGGTACTGAGGTGCTAATGCCCAAAAATGGGAACAGTATTCTACCTGCGACCGAACCTGCGCCTTATAAAACTGAAGGCGATGGGCCGGAGTGAAATACCGTGTCGCGCAGTTCAGTACACCGAGCTTCTTTGAGGCCAGTGTAGCCTTGCCATCAATACGACCACGAAACAGGATCTAACTCGATATATCGACGCCAAGGATTCCAATACTGACTGCGGCAGATAAAACAGTGCTGTCAAACGAAGATGATACGATAAGCGGTGTCTTTTTAGAGGTGAATGCGCAAACTTGAGTCTTTCTGATGTCAAATTGGACTAGATTAAATTGACCCCAATCTGAAACTTTCTCATGGTTACTTCGATTTTAGATACTGAATGAATGTTGCCACTTTGCAGCATATACTTAATATGCAGAAGGAACAGAGCAAGTGATAGCAGGCAGCCTTGAGGGACACCATATTGATAGACTTTGAGTTGGATCAAGTACCATCGACAATGATTTTCATATTTCTGTCTGCCAGGGAACTGATGACCCAGTTGCTTAATCTCACCAGAAGCAAGAGAGCTTTGAGAGAAGCGCTTTATGCCAGACCTGATCGAAAGCCTTCGCTATGTGCAAGCTAACCGCCAGGGCCTCCTGCTTGGTTTCAATCCCCTGTGCCACTAGCTGAGCGACCCCTACGGAAACCATAGCAGCTGATGATCTTCTAAGTACCGAAAAAGCTGGCAGTTAACAATCGATTCCATTGTCTTTAAGATCAATGAGGTAATGGGTCTATAGTTTGACGGATCCAAGCGATCACCGTTTTAAGGGATCAAGTGCACTGAAACTGTTTACCAGCAGTTCGGGTTTAAGCCACAAGACAAGACTACACAAGATTATATACATACTTATCTCATATACATACATCACAAGATGAAAAGGTCCGACCTTCAAGATTGACGAGGCGACGAGAACTGATATCATCTCAAAAAGAGCAAAGGCCACCTTATTTGTTTATTTTTTTCATTTTATTAATATTTTTTTTTACACCTCCAGCTGTGATACCGCAGTCGTTGGTTATCTTATTTCTCTTTCATACCAGTTCTCGCATTTATGGCTCTCTGTCTTTTATTCCTCATAATTATTCTTTCTTCTATTTATCACTCATTCACACTATAACGTTTAATATACAAAAGTAGTATTGCTTACAGCCAATACTACTTTTCTATATTTATGTTTTTATTTATATTTATTTCAGGGAAAATTATCGAAGACGGTCGGTTTTTTTATTTAAAAAAAATATACAACTTCTACTGCTTTCATTACAGTTTTCTTAATAACTTATAACTATTTCTTTACTTACTACATTGTTTACATACTCTTTTCTACTTTATTATTTACTTTATTAATTTTTATATTTTTTACTTACTTATTGCTAATAATATCAACTAAACCTAACTAAACTATACTATACAATGTTACAGAACTTTTTCTTTCTTATTCTTGTTTTATTTACATCAATAGATATACTTTTGCAGTACTTTCTAACATTAATTTTCTTATTTCTATTATTGTTATACGTTAAGCTGAAATATATTATTTTATTTAACTAGCGTATATTCCTCTAGCTATTCGTTTCTTTTATTAACACTTTCTACAATTCTTATACAGTATTTTAAAAACTTGTCTCTATTGTCACTTATCAATGCATTGTTTACATTTTCTAGCTTCAGTTTTGAGCCTATTTTATTCTCAATGCTAATTCTGTCATTTAGTATAAGGTTTTACTGCAGGGTTTACCAAAAAAACTTCTGGCCATTTGTGAGGCTGGATGTGGGGCGCTACCTTCCTTCCGTATAGCTCTGGAAGTGGGTATTCTTTTTTGCTCGGTGGTGAGAGGCCGACTGTCTGATCCTTATACTAAACATCAGTAATCCAGTAAGGATAAGCGCTGAGTGCAAGTACACGGTTCGGTATGCCTTACAATTTTTTTGTAAAAATCCTCTTTTACTGCCTCTAGATGTCTTTTTACGTATAGTTGTTTGGTTGCTGGTGCCCAGTCGCTGGTTAGGGCAGGGAGTATCCGAATATAAACGCTCTTGCCTCCAAGCACGCCTGTGCCTCCTTCAGAATAAGAGGGAATTCTAACCGATCAAGCCCTAATACCTTAGGATCTGCACTTGGACGCCCAGAGGGGGTTTTTCCAACCCTACGGTAGTTGGTACCCCCTTGGGAAGTTTCTGTACCAACTGCACTATTATGGAGAGAGGGAGGGATTGGTCCACCGGAGACCTCACTCACTTAGTGAAAAATCAAACCCTGGTTTCTGAGTGAGGTGGTGCTATCACAACAGTCGAGACGGCCCATTCCTGCCGAAACATGGCTCTACCAGCATAAAAGTTAGTTGCAATAATGTTACGATGCTTAAAATTTATAATGTCAATAAATATAAATACCTACGCTTTAAATCTATTTAGGTTGTTGGTTTTATATTTTTCTTGCAAGGTTCTGTAGAGGTCACAAGTTCTTCTTTCAAAATAAGATAGATATAGTTTTGGATACCCTTAAACCAAGTCCATGAAATAGGCAGTATAAGTGAAATATATTGGACGTTACCTACTTACGGAATACAACATACATGCCTCGGGAATACTATGTTCTTCCCATAAGTAATTGAATTTCATTTTTAGGAATCCGCAGTTAATGTTAACACATGGTGTGGTGCCGTGCAAATCAAAAGTTTTTGCCATATTTTTGTAAAACCACTTTTATTTTTTTGTTTTTTTTTTATTGTTGTAATGGTTAAATTAAAATATTTAGAGAAAAATATTTTGCGGAAATTTCCATGTGATAATCTTACCCATAACTTTTAGCTCAGAAGTCAGGACTATAAACAATTTGGTCAAAGGCCATAAAGTTGTAAATGTTCCGTACCAAACTCTCTGTTAATAAAAATCGTTTATACAATTGCTTCGAGTATTTTGTCTTAAGAAATATGCCGCATACACTGAATGTATATAAAATCTGTAAGACTGAAGTTGTCTGATAGATTTTTGTAAAACATAATAATGTTACTTTTTCGAATTTTAATATTGTTTTTTAATTTTGAAATTCATTTTTACGACAGCCTGTTAAAACAAACATTTCGAAAAGGTGTAACTGAATTATTTGATAGATTCAATCAAAATTGAGTTCATTTTTTTTTGCAATTTTTAGACCTAATACGAACTGAACTCTATTTCAGTTTATTCCTGGGGCAGAATAATAAAAATATTTCTTATTTCTAACATCCGTTGTGATATGATCTGTGATAACTTCAATTATTTGATAAGCACTTGCTTTTGTTAATAACGAAACAAGTTCTTGCATAAATACATTCCGAGTAGCAACAGAGTATAATTACCCTATTACAATTTTCGCAAGTAAAAAATAATAACTAAATACTATTTAAGTATTTATAAAGTCTTTCGTTACGTTTATATGTGTTTACTGGAGTCCCTTAGGAAATATACACTATACAAATAAATAAAGCCAGAATAGTAGAGCAGAAATTACTAATTAACAATTAATTATATAAATGAGCAACTTTCAAGAGGTTATTGTGAGAAAAATATAGTGATAATAATAGCCAATAGGGATAAATTCAATACGAAAGCAATAAAATAAACTTTGTCTGCGGTCAATGGCTAAGAGACAAAGGAGGTTCTGCTTCGGTAATATTTTTTTTTTTTTTTTTTTTTTATCGAAATTTAAATAATATTCCGTCCTACCTTATCTTGACATGATCGTTGTCGAAAATGAAAAGCAATTATATTTATACGAATCTGCATGTTTTCTATATTTTTCTACATTCTTTTGTTGTACAAAGTGGTCCAGTACCTACTACTACAAAAAAAAAACAGAAAAAGGCAAAATCGTTTTTTGTTAATAATAAATCTTGTCAATAGCCAAACAAGAAAAAAAAACAGTTGACGTACAGCGTGAAAGAGATCCTAAACTACGAGAAGATTTGTGTTTCCCTATTTACTTACATAAAGGTTACTAAAAGAATACATAATATATTACCACAACAGTTTTACGTCTGCATAATTAAGGAACTAAATAAGTATATGTTGTAATTCCTAAACGATAAATATAACGAATCAAGTTTATGAACGAAAATAAAAATATATAATAAAGTTTTATTTCAGAAGTTGTGTTACTTTTATTACACTAACGACAAAATAAACTATAAGAATAAAAAAGAAGAAATCTAATCTAAATTACATTGTAAAATGTAAAACAGGTGACACGTGTAAATTTTATTTGCAAATGGAAGTCATTGCTACCATTTGTTCTTTACAGTCCTAATTGTGAGTTGTGTGTGACTTGTGTGTGACTTGCTGCAGATACAAATAACTCCTTTTAATAAAGTCATTATTAAGAAAAAAATAGTTTTTACTTCTATTATATATTACCAAAATATTATTTTTAGTTTGAGTAGATTCAATACATACATTTTTTTCTTTCATATAAAATCTAACAAGCTCAAAATATTATTAATGTCTATGTATATGCTACTCTGTATACAGAATACATACATATATATTTATAATAAATAAATATGTTACACTTATTACAAGCATTATGCAGTGATTGTAGTCCTTGTTTGATGATATGTCCAATTACATAGACACGGATTGATTACTGCACTGACGTATCTCTCAATCATAGATCAATGATGGTAATTCCACTACTAACACCCTCGTATATTGAGTTGTAAATCACTGTAGAGTAATACGAACATAGATGTAACGATTTTTTAAAGTTTTGTCTGTTATGGAACTTATTCTATTTGACGAGTTTTTCCTGTTGTTTTTGTATTATATTATTAAATACAAAAAATATATACGATATTACCCTAATTGTTATATTTACTTTTTATTTTAGTAGTGTTTAGTAATTAAACTATATTACGAAATATTTGAAAGTTCCGCCCTGAGTAAATTATTTTGTTTCTAAATATCACTTTTAATAAATTAATGACCTTTAAATAATTATTAACATTAATCTAAGTCAAGTTTCTTGAACGATCCCACTAAATACTCGTCTTGAAATTTTGTTCCAACCCTTTTCCTTTCATCGGAAATCAGCTGGCAGGAATCCAGAAGATATTTCTTTGACAAGTCCTTGAGTAATTCCTTTCTATACATATCTGTGAAAAAAATATCAATATAAACTTTTGTTATTGTTAAACCAAAGCCGTTTATTTAAAACATCTACTAAAGAATAAAAGACTTGACAAAAAAGATTTCTTGATACGGTTCATTAATTTGATTATATATTATTAATTAGACGTAAATTTAGAATATAACCCTAAAAGATATAATGACATAGTTTTAAACTTATTTTTAAGTTTTTTACTTATTTATCATATCAACAAGAAGGATGATAGTGGTATAAACATTTTATTAAGGAGTAAAAAATAACGTTGTTTTTATAGTGTTTTATAAAATTTGATTATTGTGTAAAATGTACAATTTTATAACATTTTTAGCTTGAGTAATTATTATTTTTTGGTAATCAAGAACTGTAACAAAAACTTTAATTAATTTCATTAAATTAAAAATATGTAAAAACCTATGAAAAACAAGATATTGACATTCTGACAAAAAAAATAACACTAAGATGTAAGTATATAATAAATTATATGTATATACGTATAGTATTACTTATCATATGATAAGTAAAACTTTTGAATTTTCAAAAACGTAACCTATGAAATTAGAAGTCAAAAACCCGATGGTTAAATTAAGTGTAAGTAAATAAATAAATAAATAAGTGTGTAAAAAGATTTTTTTAAAAAAGGAATGACATATCAATGTACATAAAAATTATACCTTTAAAATCATCTAAAGATGGCTGGTCACCTCCATAATCCGTGGGTAAATAAGATTTAGGTATAAACTTCTGAAGATCTTCAAATTTTTCATGACAAAGAAAACGTTCCATAATCTTTGGCTTCACAAATTGTTTCATAAAATTTATTACATGGTGTCCAAAACTAGGAGCGTTGATAATATGCACTTCAAACAGTTTAAAACCAATACCATCCTACAAATACAATTATTATATTATTAGCTGCTACCAGAGACTTCATATAAAATACAATTTTTATATTACTAGCCGTTGCCAGAGACTTCGTATGGACTACAGAGGTAGCAGTAGTTTCTTTAAGAATTATAAGATAAGCCCAGTAAACAAAGAGAGATTTATTTTCATATTTCATGTATATTTAGAAAAATAGTTACTGGTTTTAAGGGTAAGAGCTTACAAGTAGTATGATATAGCTATGAAATGGGAAAATAATTTCTCAAAACCAGCTGGTATATCTTCAGCTTTATTAGATAAGTATTTCAAAGGATTTTACTACCGCCACTAATTAGTTCGATAAGAAAATAAATGTATAAGAAATATATTGATATTGATAATTAGTTCCGTTTTCGTCAAAATGTTAAGCCACTCTATAGTAGTAACACGATGAAATGATAAAATAATTTTCTAAAACATTTAATTTAAAATATTATTATGGGAATGGAACTTAGTGGTCTTTGTATAAAAATCAATATTTACATTAATTGTGCAAAGGAAGAGTATAAAAAAATAACATTAAAGAAGATTAACATTGTTTTAAATGTATAACAGTATTTCATGACAATATTTATTGCTTGCAGGAGTTAATTAAACTGTTTAGCACACTAAATGGAAGAAATTATGAGACGGATTTAAAAATTCGCTTCATTTTTTATAAAACATTAAATAGGTATTTTAGGTTTTCATCTGTAATTTCACTTTTATTTCATCATAAATATATTTATAAGACTTTCAGGTTTGTCCTTATATTTTTCCTTTTCGACAATACGATGGAACAAAGAGATTTATTTACGACACCGAACTTCCAAATAATATATGACTCTTATTTCGATACAAGATTATCCTATAGACAGTATTAAACTAGAACTTTAATGAAAGATCTTACAACTAAGTTTAAAACAAATTTATAAAGAAAACTGTTTTATATTTAGCTTTTCTTACGATAATAATAAGTTAAACCTACAAAGTTACTTTTACTTCCTTTAATACATACGACAGTCTATTTGTATTGGAGTTTATTTTATATGATAATATTTTTTCAAATAAGATTTTATGAACATTTATGTATAATTACTCGATTGTCATAAATCATGAAGAGCGTTTGTAGATAAAATATATTTACTTATACGTTACGAACAGTCGTAAAACAGCAAATTTATAAAAGTATACTGTTTTCTTACACAGATAAATAATATCTAACATTCAGCTGGTGTCAAATTTTATTACAAGAAAATACTTTACTACTAGCCATAATTATTGTTTTCGACAATTATGTTCCTATGATGTTCAAATGTAGTTTGTCAGATAGTTATTGTTATACGTGTTAATAATGGTTCTCTTCCCAAATTAGAATCTTTGGTTTCTTGTTCGTTCTTCCTTTTAAGTGTACCAGCTTTCGAACCAAATTTGACATTCATATGCCTGATTAAATTTTTTTTTTAAATTGGATTTTACATTTATTAATAAAATCTTCTTTTTTTTCATTTGTTCACATTTGTGAAATATGAACTATATTTATGTAAATATAGAGTTCTGGCACCAAATATTCAACTACTAAGCATACCTGTACGATATTCGTGAATTTTTGCATTAATGAAGGATTAACTCTTAATACGTGTCCAAAAGAAGAATTCTGCAGGTCAATGATCCATACATCTCCCAGCATGTAATCAAATTTTAGTCTTAAATCACCCAACTGTAACAAATTAATATTAATGAATTATGTTAAAAGTTAAAAAAATATATAAATATATTAATATATGTTTCGAATGTTACGTGTGGTAAGTCGGATGTTTCAAATCTGGTTAATTACAAACAAATTTTATTTATTTTTATTTTTCTATGCGAACAAACTTGTAGATTTGAAATGGTAATTTGTGACTTTTAATAAAGTTACACCGCTGCAAACAACGTGTAATATACATTGCAAAATTTTGAAACTCTTCAAAAACTCTTGGGATTTCAAAATATTTAAGTTGCCTTAGTGAGGTTTTAGTAGAATTAATCGAGGATACCAATTTGATATAAACAGCAACTAAAACAACTTTTAGCAATAATTTTATTCAATTGAAAATATTTAACCTTTTGAAGATATACATATTATATTTATGGACAGTCCTTATTTATAGATATATACATAACACTCACCATTAAAGTATTTGTTAACAGAACATTTATATCAAAACTACTTGGATTAGAATCCGTGATTTTGAAAATCGAAATCCTTTTTCCTTTATATAACTTCTGAATTGCTGTTTGACGGCTGAAATAAATATTGAGTTAAATAAAATTAAGATATTATATTTAATGTTACATTACATCTTTAGAAATGGAACGACTTATTCATGGAATAAGTTGACTAGTACGTACTTTCAATTTAAAAATGAAATGAAAGATGAATGAATTTCTCAATGAACTAAAATCTTCTTTTTGAACTAAAACCTGTAAATATATTTAAAAAAATAATAATATTGAGTTGAAGTGTATATCTAACTCATGCAAATCCAGTTAGTCACGAAATCTACTAAATACTAAGTTGTGCAATGACTCGACCTCGTAGTTAAAGTAAGCTAACCGTACCGCACAGAATCTCAGAAAGTTAAATGAATTAAAGCAGTGTTAGCCTCTAAATCATTTACTTTTAAACAACAATGTAACAAAACCTTCATAATGGTTATTCCAAAAGCATACAAGCTGAATGGATTGGATACATGAGACAAAAAATTTAATGACATATAAACATAATAATTAATAATTTTGTTATTTTTATAGCAGTAAATCATTAAGGGTCAATGTTAATTTGTAATTACGGAAGACAGTTTATCACCGTTCCGAGAAGGACGCTTATCATTTTTCGTAAAATTATTATGTAATCAAATTAATAATTAATAAGCTACTATACTAAGTAGGCATTAATCAAATAGACTTCTCAAGTAAGTTTGTATTTTACAATTTACACATCATTTTATTAGTTTGAACCCTTAGACCAGTTATGTGATTAAAATATTTAACAACTTTAATTAAAGAGGGGCTTGAATTCCAATCTTCAGGTTATATATAAATATATATATATATATATATATATATATATATATATATATATATATATATATATAGGTTGTTTCTTATTTTGATAGTGTAAAACAAATTATCGAATTCATTATCGTCTTTTTAAATATTTAACTCGCAAAGTTTTCGAATGATATTTATTAATTGATAATAAGAAAACTTTTCATCATCATCATTTCAAGGATCATTGTTTCAAAATTTATATTTAAATAATCAATGTTTTTATAACAATATTTTTATCAGAGTTAAAGAAAATGATAGATTATTCTATGAAATTAAATAATTATTGGTTCCGTCCATCGATTCGATCATTTTTTTATTCATATGTTTTTAAAATCATCATGATACGATCCACTTGTACTTAATATTAAAGTGACTCTGTTTTCTATTATCTATTTTGACAATGAGTCAGCATTATTCACTAAAGCTTTCAGCAAAAATGTTAGTATAAATTTACCTCAGCTTCCAATTTTATAACCAAAACATTTTGACAAAAAATGTTATAGTGTTCATTTTTGTTGCATAGGATTAAATAGCTATATATGGTATTTTGTAATTATAAGTGTTTTCTAATAACAAACCAAAACGGGATTATGATTTTGTTACTCTTAATTTATATGGTATGTATATATAGGCAAATCTACTTCTCACTGAAAACAACTTTTTACCAACAAAAATAGTAATAAACTCGCGAGCCAACCAAGCGTTTTAACTATTATTAAAAGTATTTTTGTTGATTTTAAATCAAAAACATATATTATTTTAATATTTTTGAACTTATTTTGACTCTTTATCTATGTTTTCATAGCAAATACTGCTAACAATCATTATTTTAACTCAAAATAAAAAGTATTACCGAAACAGTTTGACCCGTAACGTAGCTACATATTATGCGGTAAAAAAGAAAATAACTTACTAGAATGTCCAAGGGTCATAATCTGGATTTGTCAATATTTTTGACCTCGAAAGTAGAAGTTCCGGTGCCAGCGACCTATGCTTGTATAAATTATCGATTCTTTGTTTTGCCTTTTCACGAGATCCTTTTGTGGCAATTAGCAATTTTTCGATGTGGTCTTGATCTGATATTGCATTTATGAATTTAATATAACAAATTAATGGAATATACGATAATGACTTATAAAATATGCGACAATTATTTATAATTGATTAAATTAAATAAACAATCGGTAACGCCTATTGGTAAACCTAATTATTGTAAACAGCATTAAAACAGTTATCCACTTAAATTAACAATCGTTTTAAGGAACATTACCAATTTTCTGTTTTTTAAATGTAAATTATTAATATTATTTCTTGTTACTATAGAAAAATATTTTTTTAAGGAATTTAAATTAAAAAAAATAGTAAGGAATCTATATATGTTGTTTACGTTTATTTTGCCGATTTTTTTTTTATAATAGACATGTTACGTGGTATACAGTGCTAATATTAAAGATAATTAAATGTATATTTATATGTATACATGATGAATAAATTTGTATTTGAAACTTTTTAATATTAATCTTACCAAGAGAAGCGTGGGCCAAATGGGGTTGCTTATAAAACCAATCAATCAAAGCGTCTATGTCTTCTTGTAATATGGTTTCTTTTATTCCTAGTTCCTTTCTTATTTCCAGTTTTTCATCTTCCGAACAGGGATAGAAGGGATGTTGATCTTTTAACTGCATCTAATATATACCTTGTAATTACTTTGTTTACACTTATGTATTAGTTAAGTTTTTTGTTCTTTATTTATATTATATATATGATAGTTGTAGTATTTTCTGCGCTAAAACTACTATACCTACTTTTTAAAATGTTTTAAAAAGAACTCAATCGTTTTGTTCGTTCGTTGTTGTAAGAATTTATGATAAAATTTGAGACAGTTTGCTAAAACATCAGTAAAATGGATTTAAAACCAAATAAAATGTTTAAGAAATAATATTACAGAAGTTTTAAGTAAAAATATTCGTAAGAATTTTCAAAAATGACACCCACAAAATGTACCCTCCAATCCATTAGATTATTTATTTATAATTATTATGCACTTTATGGGAATAACACATCATATTAAATATAAATCAAATAAAAAATATGTTTACTAACAATAACAACATTCGTAAAATAACACTAAATAAATTTGTCATATGTGAATAGAATATTACGGCGTTAATGTTGCCATAATTTAATAATGTTGCTATAAATTCAAGAACTTAGAACAAACCATACATGCATTATTATTTAATAACTTACCTTTAAAAATTTTACACTTGCAATTCTTGTCGTTTTAACGAGTGTCACTCTCAACTCTCAGTGTTGTTTTGATTGAGATTCTTCTAAAACTTCTATAGTACCGCAACTAGTTTTTAGTGACCTTCACGATGTATGGTATTATATATTAAAACTTACAGTAATGATGATAATAAAACTAAAATAAACAATACTGTCATGTGTGACTTTTATGTTCTATGTATATTTTAATATTTTCTATAATTGTTATTAGTAATTCATTCACAAGACAAATGGATTTTTATGCATTGAAAATGCAAGACGGATAATTTCTATAATAATTATTACAAAATTTTACATAATTTCATCACAAAAGAAAACAATAGCATCTGGACCTTCAAATTGCTATGAATATAACTGATGTAAGTGAAAGTTGTATGAATAGGCTTGCTAAAATGGGAAGTTTAGTTTGTTATAGGAAAGAAGGAAAGTAGAGGAAGGAAGGAAAAAAAATTGATATCCGACACTCTCAAACCAGCATCGAACCTTTATTTATCATGACTATTATTAATAGAAAGTTATTATATTTTTGTTAGATATTATGCCTGAAGTTAAAATGGTCTATTTGCGGAACCGTATCTAGACTGCCTAGTAAATAATGACGTAGATGGGATGCCGGATAGGTTCCGAGTCTTTAACTTTTACAACGCTATCCCTGGGCGAACACGATAAACTTCTTTGCCGATTATTATAGCAAATGTCTAAGAAAAATCGTAGTTAGTTTGATCTTAGATAGTAATATTAACGCAAATAAATATTATTTTATCTTATTGATAGGTTTTGTAAAAAAAAATGTTCAATCCGATAAGGTTCCAAAATAACGTTCGATAATGCTAGTAAGACTAAAAAGAAAATTGCTACATAATTACTAAAAAGATTTTAGTGATCTTCAATTAACTAAGTAACGATCTGATTGTTATATCATAAAACCAAGCGTTTTATATGCAATATCAGTCAAAGTAAAATAGTGATTCCATAGTTAAAAACTATGCGAAAGTCCACCCTTTAGTATCAAATGGGTATACCTATATCTAGTACGTACATATTTGATCGTCGTCGTCAGATAAAACATGCGCTTTCGTTTCCTTTTACGAGTACACAAATAAAATGAATAGTTATCAAAGTAATATTACACATTTATAGAACAGCAGGATATAACAGGGGTTTAAATTTTTTTTAAAAGGTAGTTGACTTTGTAAATGTGGCAGTTTCCCCGATTCCAGCGTGGTCTTCTCATCCTACTTTTAGCTCATAGGATACAACAGTAAATCTGAAGATGTTGATTCATCGCTCTTAAGGTGGTCGTTCTCTCAAAAGTCATTTAGTATTGCTTAGTAAGTATACTTACCAAAAAAGACACAAATATTAATAATATTTGCATTCGACAGATTGGTACAATAAACAGCTATGTCGAAATTCTCACAACTGCAAGCCAAGGCTTCTTTAAATTGAAGAGTAAACTTTACAAATTACTATAACTTTACTCTACTACTAATGTATTATTTAATTTTATACATATTATTATTAAATAAAATTATAACTACATATTATATATTTGTTAAATACCCTTTTTTTTGTCGGTGCTTGAATGAGAATTCTAGAAGCATAATTTCTGCTTATTCTCTATCAACATTCTTCGCATATCCTGTAACCCCTATAGAGTTCCATATTAATTGTTGTAATTGATCAATTATATAAAATTAATTTAGGTCTATTTTTTCTAATTATAAATAAATGTGAACTTTAAGGATTTTATGAAAAAATGTAATTGGATTATTAATAATTAGTATTAATAATTATTATTAATAAGTTAAATTTTAATGATGACAGAAAAATATCAGATTCCCCTGGAGTGATACAATTATTGATCTTGATAGGTATTCGTGACGTATTTAATTTAGCTTTGTTTAGTCCTAACCACGTTTAAGCCTCATCATCTCTTCACGTTTCCTAGTGACGCAAAACATTTTGACTTTCTACGTATATATTTTTTTTAAAGTAACTTTTAAAGGTACATTATTCAAAGTTGAATAATAAATCAGATTTTTTACTTACAAATTTATCTTTAATCAAAATATAACTAATTACATTTACGTAATAACATCTTTAAGTAAGCAAAATAATTTAATTTATTTTTAGGATTCTGTAGCTGGATAAAAAATCCTTTCCATCTTTTTTTATTTTTTTTTATTTAAGTTCAAGAGACTCAACGAGCCTGAGGGTGACCGGATGTAAACTGATGTAAAGAGATCATCGCCGTTTTGGGATCGGATGAACAACGGCGGTCTGTCATGAGTTCGGTACTACCCCTTTTAAATAGGAGTGCCAAAATAGACGCGTCAATACAAGAGTCAGTTCAAAAGCACATGTTCGAAGCACGATTGGAGAAATGACATGCGGTCCGCTCGATTTGTAAACGTTCAAAGAAAGTAAAGTTCTTCATTTGGATTTTTGTTAAAACACAATGTACCCGACTGAACTCAGTCACCGTGAGATGGTAGGTGGTATGTTTGCATTGTCGTCCATAATCACGTTTGAGACAAAAAGTGCCAAGAAAGTTATATTTTGCCGTTTGGCCTAAGGAGTCTACGATGGGAGGGAGGGTTGGCAGAACTATCTAAGGGAGGCTTTTGAGAACGCCCAAAACAATCTAGTTCCGAGCGGATAGCTTGGTAACTACTCACTACACTCCATAATAAGCAATGGTCATACAAACCCAGGGAAGCTTAAAGAATTACCTGGTAGTTTTCAAGATGTAAAGATAGCAGAAAATCTAGCAAAGATGGCATATTGCTATCCACATCCAGAAAACGAGTACACGTCTCAACAAATTGGGAAAGACCATTTGCTGTTGCAAATTCAGATATAAATGCAAATCATCTAGTGCTCTTTGAGATTGGAAAACTTATTAAAAAGAAGATAGACAAATTTCTTAAAAAGTTAGTGACAATTACTGTTTTCACATTTTACATCTATCTTTTTTTAACCCATTTACCTTCCCGCTATATTAACTAATATAAGTAACATAAAACAGATATTTAAAATTTCAACAGTTCTTTAGATATTTTTACATTTATGGAAAACCAATACATTGAAATATTATATAACTAGCTTTTGCCCGCGGCTTCGCACGCCTTAAGTTCATAGTATAACAATTCCCCTTTCCCTTTTTTTGTATTGGCTTCTATATGACATGTTTTAAGTTATACAATCAAAATTACAACATCGGCAAACATAACTCACAATCAAAAATCTATTTAAAGTTTTTAAGAAGGATGCTATATTAGATACTGTCATTTTTTTATAATCTTGTTTTTATTTAAACATCCATTTAAATATTTTTAAATAGAATACTTAATAACCATTCTAACCATATATCACACTAGATAGACACATAGATTTTCATTGAAAATAATCAAAATTTGACCATGTAAACTTCAGGAATTCTGAGCAACACAATCGACGTTATTCTGATCGTCAACTTGCAGGTCTTGTTTTATTTAAAAAAAACTATTTTAAATGCTAAATAATATGTATTAGACATTCAGTTAGCTATATGCATTAACAAATTTTTCAATACTGAACATTCACAAAAGCGATTTGCACGGTTCCATACCATAGTGCGCCGGCCGACAGTACTGCCGCAAACGCGATGTCCCTATATTTTAAATCTGTAATATCTTCGAAAATTTTAATTTAAATTACATGCTGTACGGGGCTATATTGTTCTATATTAAATTTAAAATGTATTTATATTACTAAATTAGATAACGATTAATGCTATGCGATTGCTTAAAATCGCTTCGTAAATAAGCCATTATTTCTCGTAAAAACTAAAAGATTAAAATTGGTTATTGTGGGTTCTCCCTAAGAGATAAACATATGCCAAGTTGTAGAACTTTTTAAGATATGCAATACTTAGTACATTATTTTAGTCTATCTCTTAGAGTTCAGCCAGCGTTTGCAATGTAAGCGCAAAACAATGTTTTTGTTTACGACTTCGCATTAGAAATCTTGAAATTATCAGTGGTTCTCTAATATATTAAGCACGTTATTATATATATAAATCTTCCTCTTAAATCACTCTATCTATTAAAATAACTGCATCAAAATCCGTTGTGTAGTTTTAAAGATCTAAGCATACATGGAGACATAGGGACAGACGCGGGAAGCGACTTTGTTTTACACTATGTAATGATTAGGTAATTATAACTCATAATAATACATAATGTGTCATTGTAAGCATTAAAAAAACGTAGAACAATATCATTACACTTTAACATAAATTTTGATTTTTATGGTGACTATAATTCATTTCAAATAAGTTTCTTTATTCAAAACATTTTTAAAAATACGTTAAGGAAAAATAAAGGTAAAAAAAACTCTAAGGAAATTACTTTGTCCCTGCGTTTGTTCCCAAAACTAATATTGAATCCAAATTTCATTATAATATCTCAAAAAAAAATTAAATATATGTTTGTGTTTGTATTAAAAAAAGAGGTTAATAATTTAATGTTAATATTATAGTTGTTTAATTTTGACTAATAATAAATAAATTTAACTACGGAACTTTAATCATTTTTATTAATCAAAGCTACGTAAATTTTATGTTGGATATTTATTAGTCTTTGTTTTATTAAAATATGTACTGTTTATTTTCAGTTCAGTGTGTTTTACATTATGAATTCATATATCATATGCAGCTATATTTCTATTTTATCATTTTTTATAAAAAGTTTTTTGTTTATAAATTTTAGCTTTGTTAATTTTTTTTAGTAATTATAATTAATAACAAAAAATATTTAATGTAAAGTAGTGTTTTGCAGTAATTTTTACCGTATGTATACGTAACTCAGATGTATAATGATTGTTAAATCTCTGGTATATTATTAAATATTATATTGTAGATATTTAACTTAAAAATATAACACACAGTTCAATGACTTTCTATTTATAAATAGTGTCAAATCAGGTAACACAACTTGTATGTAAAAGTAAACAAACTGATTAAGTGAAGGGATAGACAAGAAAAAGAGTTACTCAACAGTTCTTTACTTCTCGAGTACATTACCAAATATTCAAGGGTACTTATTATCATTGACCCCTGTACACTAAATCTACAGCAATCTTGTCGTTGTTATAATCATATCATCAGAAAGTAGATAAGTTTTTCTTAAGATAATAACGAAAAAATCGAATTAGACTAATCCTAGGTCTTATCTTAGGCTTTTAAATAAATTGTAATAAAACTATATGTAACACGATTAATAATAATAATTTGGATATTTTAAATAAAAATTATGGTTTTTACTGATAACCATTCCTATTTCTATATATATTTTTTCTATATTTCTATAATTTTTCTTCGTTTGCTAAATAATAAATAAAAATTACGTTAATTCTGACATTTATTTTATAATGACATAAAAAGAACTCACGTAAAAAGGTGTATCAGTAAAAAATATAGTTTGTTTATATTATAATGAATTTAGTAATTTTATATGTTGTAATAAAATAAAACTTCTACCTACTACTATAAGTCGAAATTTCTAATCATTTTAATAATTACAGGACGCATAGCTCTGTCCATCTTTCTTTGGAACTTGAATTGAGTTGATTTGAACCTCATATGGCCAGCCATATCTTATTAATATAGAGTATAGATTATATATCAAAAATATGAAGTGATGGTTGGCTTTTAATTTTCTTATAATAAAAGCTTAAACTAAATTTTGTTTGGCGTCAATTTAATCATTGATCTAAAAACAAAAGCAAAGAACCTTTTGATATGCTGGTTTAGAAAGGTTATATTATAATTACAGCCTAAGTCAATTTTGTATTTTCCAGTGAACATTTAAAATATTTATATTTGTTTCTGTTTTGTGTATTGAAAAAGTTACCGTTATTTTGTTTTGTAAGAAAAAGTTTTGACTTGATATTATTATAGTACCTATATGTTCAAATAGTTGGGGATGTTTTTGTTCATGTAAAAGAAATTTTACCGTTAAAAAAAAATAATCTTTCACAAAAAATTAAAAACAAAAATATAATGTAAAAATATTAACGTTTTCAGTTATTTAAAACTCTAAAACTAGTTGTTCCAAAAACATACCTTATCAGAGACCTACGTTAATAAATACAGGTTTATAACCCGCGACTTTGTCTGTCCCTTCATAGGTAAGTCAGATAGGATAAGTTTTACATTCTTAGATAAAAAAAAATAAGTTTTCAATACTATAACACTACAGAATTTTATCCTAAGTTATTTCGGAAAAATGCAAGCATAAATTTGAACTTAGACTGCATAAAATAAACAGATCCCAAAATTAATTTAAATAAATTGCTTTAATTATACTTCATAAAATATATTAAAAAAAACTCTTATTCACAATTTGGTGGTTCACCATCTTTATACGAATCAGCTGAGTCTTAAAATTGTTGAGAGTCACCAAGTGTCATCCGTGTAACGTAAAATTTATGCAGTCGAGATGCCTGAAAGCACGTTCTCGAGATCCAGTTAAGTATATTTGACAATCCCCGGTACTTAAATAAAACGAAAACCTTATGACAGATACTTTTCACTAAGCCTTAAGAATTATGTATATTAATATTGTTTTAATACTTACATACGAACTGATTAACTAACCGTTACAAACAATTAACTTAGAAGAAAAATATTGTGTGCTTAAAATATTTTATGTTAAGACTGCCTACAATCATATGAAATCCGTGGCATTGTACTTAATTAAAGTCATTAGTTTTGTTACTCAACTATTTTTTTTCCAATTATTGTACCAATGACCAGTTGTTAAGAGGAGGTTAATTTAACCCTCTGTAGCGCCGTGTGACATTTATGTCACACTCCCTTTAAATTAGACTTTCGCAAATTAATAAAAAAATAAAAATATTCCCAAAACACGTGTATTTTTATTTCTTTCAATAAACGTTTTTCACTGCTTACTTTTAAAATTCAATATCTTGCCCTACAGAGGGTTAAAAACTCCAGCCCATTTGTATTTAATGTATACTTCGATAGTAGCAATTAAGTAAAACTTGTACTAATGTAAATGTAACACTTCACCTTATAGAATATGGTTGTCACAATAATGATATACAAAATAAAATAATAACTCTTATAACTAGGGTAATAAGGGTTATAATTAATAATTTGTAATCCAAGCGATTAATGTTATATTTAAATGATATGCCGTCATGATTTTATTTCACTCATTTATATCTATTATTTTACTCAGACTGTAAAATAAAGCATAATTTATTATTATAAAAATAAAATATCATTAGTACAAAAATACTCGACTAGGTAGAGAAGCAGAATATTCTAATAGAAATTAGAAATTTGATAACAAATGCGAAGTAAATTTTTGCTAATAGAGTTTTACTTAGATGAAACTTAAATAGCGTTATCAAATCTTACAATATAAAGTAATGAAGGAAAATATATGTACATATGTAGTAAAATAAAAAACTTTAATTATAAATATAGTATAACAAGGCTTAATATATAAGGTTTAATTAGCATTTTTCCAACTTTGTTATGTAAAACTATTCAAATTAATTCAGATTAATCTATTAATTTAAAATACACAAATTAAGCGAATTAATTTTGATTCATTGTTTAATATAGACTTTGGGTACCGTTTTTTATCCAAAATTAATCAGGCAATATTATTAGTTAATGTTAAGACTTGTTTCAGTAATACACAGTACTTGCACTTCAATGTTTAATATCCAACCATTTGTAATAGAATGGCCGAGAGCAGCCCTTACAACTCGTTTTATAATATTTTAACACTATAATATTTAGGCGAGGGTAATTTACAATTTCATAACCAACTTACAGATGATATTACTTATAACCTTATAATAAGTTATAATAATTAATAAAAGATAAAACATTATGTTAAAATATTCTATGCTTCTAATTCTTAAAACATTTAACAGTAAATACTAAATAATATTCCATAATTAATTGTGTAGGTGGCGCTACTGTTGAAACTTATGAACTAAAACATGTAAATTCTAATGTATTTACCATTTAAATTATTACAAATAAATATGACTAACACTAACTATATTAAATTATCTTGAATAAATATTATTACGAAAATATTTTTTAATTATTAATTTATTAAAAGCTTTTTATTGGTCAATTGTGACAGGGCTTTTGTTTCAGACTTAATAATTAATTTGAAGTTACAACTATCGATATGTTTCGGAATTTGAAGTAAAAGTACTTTTAATATTTATTTATTAGGTAATATTTAAAAAAAATGCAAGATTTTACTCTCTTTGGATTTCATTAAGTCAACTAAAAGAATACTTCTCGATTTAGCTTTAAATTTATTTTTGTTTTAATATAAGTAGTCCTTTCTTTCATTGAATTTAAGTGTTCTTCACTTGCCTCGAAACTCTCATTGTTGCAAGAGGATAATGTTGGTAAGAAAATTGTTAGCTGGTTTTTCTTGAAAAAAATTATATTGATTTATTTAGATATAAATATATTAATAATATCAGGACAAATTACACAAAATATATAATATTAATAATAAAATATTAATAGTTTTATGCCTATAATATATGTTTTGTTTAGTAATGTTATAAACCAAAGGTTATTTAATTATTATTACCATTTGTTATTATATTAACATAAGTATTTTGCGGAAACCAAATTAATAACACCATCAAATTCCGACCTTTGTTGAAGGTGATATGGTAACAAGTTCCCTTTGACGATTTTAACTAAACTAATATATATAATGAAATATAACGAAATGTATACTTGTGATACTTTACGGAAATTTTCAAACATGTTTTTGTTACATATTTTATATAAAAGATTATTAATAACTACGTTATAAAATTAAATTTTATATATACTATTCGAATTCCCATCAACCCGTCGCGGGTCGTGACCCGATCCGTTTCGTTAAACGGAACGGTTGCATATACCTGACTGTAATGGTTTATTGTTCGATATATTTTTACTAGAATTTTAAATAAGATTAAAATACATATTACTATATATATATATTGATAGATATTTTGAAACATGTTCTTATCTATTAATTTATATTTGTAGTAATTGTGTAATTTCTATATTTTTTATACTTAACTTAAAATATTTGCAATAAATAATGATTCATGGACATCTATTATGATTTCTGTAATATATCGTTGAAGATAAAACACAATAGTAAAATGTGATATACCTACAACTAATGCGTCATATTTTACTTTAGAATGTTTGTAATGAGCTACTAGAGATATATGAATAATTATGAAATAATTGTGTTAACGAGAATATTAAAGATACCAAATTCAAAGAACTATTCTTTTATCCCAATAACTATAATGAATCAATATATTTTTTGTTTTGTAACTTTCATGTAGCAGTGATGTCAAACTATTTTTCAAATTTTCCTAAAAATAACAAATCAATTAGAAAAAAAAAGTAAAAAAAAGTAAAATAGATAGGTATAATTTTAATGTTATAAAAAAATCACACCGTTTAGTATATTTCATATAATTTGTTGTGTTGTCTGCGTAAAAATATAATAAATAAGAGATGCCATCTACTGTCTAAACTGAGAACTATTTAAATACCTACAAGTATACTATGCGCCTGCGCAACATAGAAATAAGGTTCGAAGTACCTGTTTACAAATCAAGATGGCAGCAGTAGCAACTATTTTCTTTATTTCATGTTTAATGTACAACTACCTATATTTGTGTCTTTGGGTGAAGTTAACTAATTCTAACTTCTTCTTTGTCTCTTTTTGGTGATCTAGAATTACGATACTAACGTCCATTAGTATCAGTCTATAAGATTATTTTAAATTTATTTTAGATTTTCTAGGTTAACCATATTAAATAAACAATTAAATTAAATTAATCCGTACCAATTATATTATGAATTCGGCTCAGTTGATATCGTCGTAGGAGTTCCTATATTCATCGTTAAATAATGAAATTTTCCGTGTTTGTAAAATTTTTTGTTAGCTTATAATAATTATTATTTTTTGAAATCTTTATTGCACAAAAAAAAACGTACAGAAGAAAGGACTTAATGGTATCATTCTTTACCAGTCAACCGACTCAGTAAACCGAAATCTACAATAAAAAGAAATCAAAATAATATGGAATAGATACCAACAAAACTTCTTGTACACACACATTAAAAATATATATACATACTCAGATATATGTATTTATCTATATAGAGACACTTATACATACACATATACATACATATATACAAACATACACATCATAATTATATTCAATTTTTATTTTCAGTTGGTATAAAAACGAATATATATACTATTTTTAAATGTTAGAACTCCGCTGATTATTGTAATTTTCTTTTATTTTTATTTTGTGTGCAATAAAGTGCTTATCTATCTATCTATCTATATATACAATAATTATTTAATAGTTGTCTTTATTTATGCTATATCTTTTTAAAGGAAATAAATAACCTGTAGTGATACCTTTTTCATCCAAAGAAATTAGCGAATTTCGATAATACTATAAATTGATTGTGATTCTCGTCTGAGAATTCAGTAAATGGCGCAGCAGTTTCGGGTCCAATAAATTAGTCTATAACAATTTCCTGAATTTTAAACCACTACTGATCAGCGATATGACTTGGATAGTAATAATCTAAGTTTTTATTAATCCGATTGATGATAAGACTCTGCTACTGATTGATCGATTGTGTGAGTTGCATCATTACAGTCTTTAGCTCAGATGGATAGTAATTGTTCACTCCCAAGTGTAAGCTTGCATCACTCGCTTGACCACCAACTGCTCAACAACGCCATAAAGAACCGGTTCTGTCTTCCAATGGTTCTAGAGACGTCTCGGCCGCCTGGTTTCTGTTATATGTTTTTGTAAGTTGATATGTATTGCTTTACTGTAGGTGTGTTTATAATTTTGCACTTTGACATTTTATGTTTTAATGGCCTAACAATTAAGCACTAGAGAAAGACTCTAGTCTTGATACAAGCTCATACCACGAGAGAGTTGATCAACAACCACCAATCCAATATACTATCAATCCAATATACTATCTTTCACTGTTTTGAACAAAATTTAACAAACATTCCTATTACCAGGGTGATAAAGAATCATTGCTCTCTTTTAAAACAAATTGTGAAAATATTATACGATTTTCAAATATACATCATCAATTTATTGTCTAACAATTTTAAAGTAAAGTGGTGGTGGAGAGATATTAAACAATTTTAAAATCAATTTTTTAGAAGAAAAAAGCTCTCACCACGTTTATTGGTTATTCTTAGTCTAGATCTAACATCGATTGCATCTTTGCGATTTTCATTTGCGATTTGCGTCGTTTTTTCAAATGTTCATTGCAGAAATGCAAGTTGTTATCGCCATTATAACTCATTATTATATGACACAAATATATCAAGATTATAAAAAAATCGATGTAATAAAATGGTCATCTATCCTTAGGCTATAAGAGAAATAAAATACACGTATTTTATTTCTAGTTAATTTCATCAAGTTAATTTTAACTCAAAAATTTCAAGTATTAATCGATCGGTTGTTTAATGCTGGAGGTCCTGGTAAACTGGTTTACTTTCCTGGGGATTAAAACTTGAAGAATATAATTACGCCATTAGGTTTAAACCTGGTAACATAATTGCTAATGTTGTTGCATTTTCTCGTAACTCAGTATATACGATTACACATTCAACTATTAATAATTTCACATAGGTACAATATTTAAACAAACAATTACATACTAAAAATGTTCAATCAGCGAAACAAAAATCAATTTTTTGCCTAGTCTCTGTTAATTGTGAAATTCTTTGCCCCATTGTAAACAGTTTCGTTTGAGTATCTTCCAAACACGAACCGGAGACTTGGGATCGTTGAAATTAAAAACAAATATATAATAAACCTTCCCTTCGATTTGCTAAAGATTCTATGGTCATCACTTCCAATAAAACCAAATTATTCAATAGATTAGTCTTGGATGTTATTGTTCCATTACCAGAAGCTAGGCTGCTATAGTTAAATCTATAATAAATTAAAGTTAATATCTATGTTTGAAAATATCTTTAAACATGTATAGCCATGTTAAGCTTATTTAAATTTAAATAAATATAGAATGCTCTACCAACTGAGCTACCGTATCATATGATACGACGGAACGGTTTCTCAGTAGTCGCGGGTTCGAATCCCTGCCCGTATCGGTTTATTTTTCATTCTATATTTATTTAAAAAGTTAATATCTATATTTTAAACTTAATACATGACCCTTACACTTTCTGACATTTTGTAATGCTTATCTTATGATTATTTGGTCCATAGATAATTCGCGCGGTTTTTAACCTAATAGACCTAATAGATAATTAATACAATTAAAATTTAAACTATTGATTTATTGTTGTCTAGATTAGATAGCAACTGTGTAAACATATGCTTTCACTTAGTTTTCTTTTACATAGCTTTGATGACAGACTTACATCACTCACGCAGATTCGTTTGTTTTATAATAGAAATAATTTTAAAACTCTAAGAGTACTTAATCCAATTCGTGTAAGTAAATTGTGTACAGATTAAAATTTGTAAATACCAGAAATTATGATTTTATAGTTTTTAATGTTTTTATTCATTTGTCACAAATAAATGATGCATGATATTTTAAAATATCTTATTTTAGTAGATTATATAGATATGTATATATAGAATAAAATTAATCAATAAGTTAATAATAAAATTTAATAATACCATTTAAGAAATTACAAGATACTTACGGAAATGTTAGCATGAGAATATTTTTATGAGCTTTTTCAACTTTAAAAGATATTCAATTTTAGAAGTTTTGTTTACTTACATAAAGTTGTAATTAGCGCTCTATTATTGTTGTAATTTTTTTATTCAATGTTTTACAAGTTGTTTCTATTGTTGATAGTTATCATCCCGTTGATCATCTTGTATGATAACTGTTATGTCTAAATAAAACACGGTTTTAAGGAAAACACACATATATATAGAGTTTAGGAGTATAAACCTGACATTGAATAGTGTTTTGGTGCCAACTACCTTCACTTGACTAATCTTATTCTGACAACAAGAATAAACACGTAAATTATGTATACCTTCATACACAACAATAACTTTCATTTTGTGGGAGATGTTGTAAACAAATCTTATTCCTTTTCAAATACTATTGTAATTACTAAGAGCTTTTACACCTTTCACACTGTACATTGTCAATAAGATTTAAGTAAATGTCATTGTTAATATGATATAATTTATATAAGTTTGATAAAAATAATTAAACATTAGTATTTTATAATAATGCCTTGTATGAGAATCCACTTATAATTAATGTATTGTTTTTCGTAAAGTGTTTATATACAGGTTTTAATTAATTAGGCATATTTATTTTATTTAATAGCCGAATAGTTTAGTTTTTTCAGAGTTGCAATTTTCATAATTTTTAAAAATGATCGTTTCAATGTTTTGATGGTCCCTGTATTGATCCATATAAATTAATGAATTACTAATTTAACTGTAATAAGAAGAACCAATAAGGTGTAATTATTTAAATCGTTGTTTTATTAACTTAAATAGTAACATTTAGAATTGTTATATCAAGTAATGGTTATTTTCGTATGCATAAAGTAGTTTATTTGACTAAGATTATTATTTATGTGAGGAGGGACATTTGCTTGATTAGTAAATACTTGAATAAGCTAGAAAAGTGGGAACTATTAAGACTTCATAATTAAATCCAGTATTTAATACCGTGTTTACCTATACTTACAATTGTTCATTTACGAGTAGTTGTTATTTTTGTACGTTTAAAGTAGATGATTTGATTGATTTGATACTATGATTAATATTTATGTGAAGAGGGACTTAATAAAGAAGGGTATATAAACTGCGGTTAGGACGATATTCGGGACAGACACTGCTGGATACCAAGTGCTGAGTACCAAGGAAGGATTAAATACAAGTATGTAAAAGTGAAGAGTGAGAAGTAAAATCTGTGAAACAATATAATTGGACGTGGCCCTTATATGTGTGGGTAACAATTTGCTGTAGAAAAAATGATTAAGGTAACTTAGTGTTAAAATAATGCATAATTAATATCTATGTAATATATATATTCTATATAAAAATGTATTTGTTTAGAAATTGTGATATGTTTAGAATAACCTCGGCCCTTTTTATTTTTGTGTTAACTCTTTTACTTAAAATTACAAATTAAAAAAAATATTTTATCTCTGATAATCTAGCTAATCTACACTCAATAATCTGAAACTGCCTGGCATTCCCGCATATTGCTCAGAGAATTTATCTTGCTGTCTGCATGACTCATCTGTAATTGCATCGTTCATATCAACTAAGTGGTCCATATGCTCTTTCGATGATAGAATATCAACCCATTCTTCTGTAAATAGAATATAGATATATATTATGCATACAAACTACCTTTTGACCAGAAATGCAAAGAAATATATACAAATAAAAATAAATTGTAAGTCATATTTATCCGTTTTTTAAAAATTATAAATTTACTGATTTATAAAGTAGTAAGGATAATAAATAAGTAATTTATTTCTTAAGAAATAATATAAAATATTAAAAACTATTTTAATTTATTAATAAAACAATTATATATTTTTTATTTTGTCTTACCATAGAGTTCCTTGACAGACCTTTCCTCCCCTCCATATTCTCTGGGTAATATTTCTTTTGGCAGAACTTTTTGAACGTCTTCTAATTTCTTATAAACATGAATTCGTTCACCAATTTTTTGACTTAAAATTTGTTTTAAAACTGATACTAAGGCATCCACAAATTTTGATGATGATATAATATAAATGCCCTTTATTCTCATTCCATACCCCTCCTAAATTTAAATTAATAATAATTAATATTTTATCTAAGACTATAAGTTTAACAAATTTGATTAGTTTCAAAGACATACGTACAATATATATTTTGAATGACTCTCTCAACATTATAGGGTTTACTCGTTTCACAAAATCCATCACATTTGCTTCTGTAAAGTCTGATATTAATATGAATCCTTTTAAATAATCGTGTGTTTTCAAATACTCTGCCATCTGTAAAATAAAATACATTACATATAAATGAGTTAAAAATAAATAAAAGAGACTAAGAAACGATTATAGTTGTGACTTACAATAACATTATATTTAAAGTATTCGTGAATTTGTGAAGCATCAAATGGTACACTGTTGTATTTGGCTATGGATACTCTATAATGGTCAGATGTTAACTTCGGTAACATTATTGTTTGGCTAAAATTAATATAAAAACAAATAAAAAGTATATACATTAAGTATTATATATATATTAATTTCCGATATCAGATTGTTTGATACCTTTCAATAAATTGTACAATACATTAAAGACATAAATAGCACACTTACACAACTTTATGCAAATGAACAAAATCAGTCTTAACATTGGAGGTACCAAAAAAATCTGGCATGAGTGTTCTCATAGTGCACATTTTATCTAATTGAATTTTAGCACGTTCTAATAATCCCTTACAACCTATTAATGTAGTCTCCAAGTAATACGGATCTGAAGCAATTAAAAATAGTTATGCGTGATAAATAGTAAAAATAAAACATTTTTTTCCTTAAAAAACCACCGAGACGGGTAGCGATATGTTAGGTCAATTAAAGATTACAGATAGATTAGTATGGCGACGGGACGGTTTACCAGAGGTCGCAAGTTCGAATCCCTGCCCGTATCGGTTTATTTTTTATTCTATATTTATTTAAAATTCAAAGAAATATCGTTTATAACGTGAAAGGAAAACTAATAAAAAGAATAAACTAATAACGAATTAACTAATCTCATAACTAGACTTTATCAACATAATAACATAATAATACAATTAAAACAGTAAATTCTACGAAATTACTTGAGGAGTTTTTCGCATCATATATCCTGTGGTATTAACCACCACTGATTTCGGATGACCTACAGACTTATCAAAGTAGAATTTGGAAAGCTCTTTAAAATACTGAGCGATCAAGGTCTAAGCCTTTCATCTCATCATCTTCCTACCCTGTTCCCATTATTTGGGGTCGGCGCAGTATGTATTTTTCTTCCATTCATCTCTATTAGCCGTCAACTCCTCACCCACGCCTTTCAAACACATGTCATTCATCACACAATCCATCCATCTCTTTTTGGGCCGTCCTCTACCTTTGTATCCTTCCACACGTACATCTAATACTCTTTTCACAACCTGTCTTTCGTCCCTCCGCATTACATGTCCATACCATGCTAATCGTCTTCCTCTCATCTTATCGGTCACTGGTGCTACTTTCATGCTTCCTCTTATATACTCATTTCGTATCTTGTCCATTCTCTTAACTCCACACATCCATCGCAACATCCGCATTTCATTTGCATGCAATCTCCTTTCATCCTTTTTCTTAACAGGCCAGCATTCCGATCCATACATGACGACAGGTCTGATAATTGTTTTATATATTTGCCCCTTCAATTTGATGGGCATTCGGGGATCACAAGTTACACCTGTGACCTGTCGCCATTTCATCCATCCTGAGCTGATCCTGTGTTCCACAGCGCGGTCTATATCTCCATCCCCCTGCAAGAGTGAACCGAGGTACTTAAAATCCGAGCAAGTAGGCAGTGCTACGCCATCTAGCATGATAGCAACAGGACCGGATAATCCGCCAAAGTCACAGAACAAATACTCTGTTTTTGTTCTGCTGATCCTTAGGCCAAAATTCTCCAGTTTCTGTTGCCATAATGCTAGTCTACTCTGTACCTCGAGTCCATCTTCACCAACGAGAACGATGTCGTCGGCGAATAGCATGCACCAGGGTGCCTCTTCCTGGATGTCTGACGTCAAGGCGTCCATAATCAACAGGAAAAGGTAGGGGCTTAGAGCTGACCCTTGATGCAAGCCTACAGCCACACCGAATTCATCGGTATTGCCAGCGGACGACCGAACGTGTGTACATGATGAAATGTACATAGCACGAATCAGCTCCACATACTTACCTGGCACTCTTTTCTCTTTCAAGGTCCACCACAAAACCTCTCGGGGTACACGGTCGTATGCCTTTTCTAGGTCTATGAACACCAGTTTTTGTGAACCCGTCTGTATTTTTCGCATAATCAAGGTCTAAGCCTTTGTAGGCCAATATTACGGATGAATTATGATGCGACCTGTAGTGATTTTGTGAATTTGAAAAGCACCTGAAGGCTTCTCAAATTGACGGAAGTGAGAGCAAGGCGAAAAGCGAAAGGTAACAAGGACCTATCTTGTGAATAATTTTATTGTCTTATTCAGACAAGACGGTGATCAAGTTTTCAAAAGTCCGGTCAGTAGAGCATTTCACGAAAAAACCCCGTATTTGTAGTCACGATGGAGGAGGAAGGTACTCAACGCAAATGCCAACAGCGGTGGACCGTGTGGACGTTTAGTGGAGCTTTTGCTCCGAAATAAGTTAATACTTTCCAACTTAAAAATATTTAGATAGTAATACTCTTCCCACATTCAAGCAGTAAATGGCAGTATTAGTTAAAGCTTTACCTCGTAAAAGCTATTAGTTGTAGTTTTACTGTCAACCATGGGCAGAATTATTGACGTCGACTTGTAATCTTAAATTTTCTAACATTAAAAATGTAATAATATACATTTATGTAACTCTATAAATATTTTGTTAATAACTGCAATATAAAACCAACTTTATGTCTTTAGAAATAATATTTTAATGTTGGGTTCATCAAAAACCGGTTTCTTTATTACTCAAATTAGATGGAACATACATAAATGTTTTACTTAGTAATCAGTGGTTACTTCAGAGTGAACTGCTTTGAGAATTACGTAATTTAAATACTTTTATAATTGAACTTGACTTTATAACAAAACAACACATATTTTATATGCTAATATTTATCGTTGTTAAAGAAATCAATCAAATCAAACTAATAACTATAAACTTAAGAACAATATCACTTTTAAACATATGATTATGTATAATTATGTATCTTTATACAATATATTTCCTTAATACCAAGAAATCATCATGCTATAATTGCCGTATAATTTATAGCAATTACAAACATATAGAACAGAACCTTGGAACCAAAGATTTTAAATACTTATTTTTAAGTAAAATACATCTTAAATTA
Source organism: Napeogenes sylphis (assembly GCA_959347405.1). NCBI lineage: Eukaryota > Metazoa > Arthropoda > Insecta > Lepidoptera > Nymphalidae > Napeogenes > Napeogenes sylphis. The sequence goes on from OY365782.1 coordinate 4,414,800, forward strand.
ATATAGAATTAAATTGAAAGGGGTTGATACAAAGGTCGGAAGTACAATAGCAGTATTCTAAAATTAGCATTGCAGTTTGATATTGTAATTAGAAGAGTCTATTTCCACTAATTACAAAATCATACTGCATTGTTTAATTTCACATGAATTGCAATTAGTAAATTGTTTTTTTGAGATATTATCATATTTGGTGGATGACTAGAAAACCCACGTTTTTTTCCAGATCATTTTTATCTATTTTGCACTACGCCACTTTTATTGTAAGGCCTTTGTGAGAAACAGACCGAAATTCACAATCAGTTGCATGTTAACGTAAACTTTTATCTAATGTATATTTATATTTGGATCATTAGACTGCTTTGGCTAATAGAAAAACGCCTTTTTTTAACATAACTGGATAAGAGTTACGGATAACTTCATTTAGTTAAATATATTTTTAAACATTTAAACTTAAAACGTCATACGTCTAGCTACCTTGAAAACCTTTCATAAAGTTTTTTTAAAAGTATCTTTTATTTTTACCTATTATCTAAAACTTCACACTAAAACTTACGCATGTAATCAATTTATTACTTGTAAAATTCTGACCCTTCATAACTTAAAATACAAATTAATATGAGTCTAAAAACTTACTAGTTTTCACATGATTAAATTATAAATTTGAATTTACTTTATAATAATCTTATTGTGTAAAAGTATAAATATCAACGATGTTGCAAGTGAATGTAAAAAATGATATTATTTGTATCATTCATTAAAAGTATGTTGAGGTCGTAACATTAACTGAAAGTTGATTGTTTCTTTTTTGAATTTTAAGATTAATATAACAGTTTACTAATATTTCTTTCTTAAAAACTAAATACACAAACATTAATTTCGGTAGTGGCATCTTTTTAATGTTTATCTATACTGCAAAGTTAGAAACATTGGTTAGGATTTTCGAAAGAAACCTAATTGATGTCACCACCGTCCCGATAAAGACGATCACATATAGAATGCTTAATTCACCGAGACGGACAGGGATACGGTAGCACAGTTGGTAGAGCGACGGGACGGTTTCTCAGTAGTCGCGGATTCGAATCCCTGCCCGTATCGGTTTATTTTTTATTCTATATTTATATACATTTAAAAACTAAATTTTTATACAGCGTCTCATAAATATTTACTCGTATATTCCTATATCTTTTAATTTTGTAAGAGTCAAAATTATATTAAAAAAATCTATATACAATAGAAAAAATAATCCATCTTTGTACAGAAATGTATCTAGCCTAGTTAGGCTAGATACATAGCTACGTTTCATAAATATGAAGTTTCGACTTGATCTCTTTATTACCAACAACAGTGAACAGATGTCTTAGCGAGTCAGTCATCTAATGTTATTGTATTTGTACATACATATATAATATTTTTTTCCTTGTTTTAAATTTATATTTTAAATTTCCAAATTATATTTCACTTATATTTTAAATTTATTACAAATACTATGTTTCGTACCTCATCTAGAATCTTAAACTTAAAAAAGTGATTTTAATAGCTTACCAAAATCCTTTTTTCTAAAATGCGGCTGCTTTTGCACCCACTCGTGTAAGAGTTGAACCGCTTCTTTCATTCGACCTGGTTTATCCAAATTATATTCTTTACGAATTTCTTCAATGGAGTCTGGTCTTGATTCCAAAATCTGATTTTTTGGTATGAAATCCATTTTTTTAAATAACCACCCGCTGCGGCTGCTTTTATTACACTGAACTAATATTTGTTTTATTGCAACCTCAATTAATTTTATTCCGACTTATCATTGGCTTGTTGAGCAGCTTTAAATTCTGTTTTCCGCGTAAACATTATAAAGTGTATGAAGGTTGAATTAAATATATAAGACTTTAAATTGTTTTATTTTAAGGAATTTAAAAAAAATATGATTTTTTATTGTTATATTCATAAACGATATGATAATTTTACTTCAAATTATATTCTGAAAGTGTAATCGTTATAATATAAAAATGTTTATTCTTAATATCTTGTACACAATTCTAATTATAATACAAATGCCATAGTGTTCCATAAACTATTAAAAAAATAATATTAACTCCCTTATTTCAACACCCGACCCAAAAAAAGGAGTGATATAAGTTTGGTAAGTGTGTATTTGTATGTCTGTGTCTCTGTTTGTGCCCTCGTAACAGCCAACAAGTAGACGGATTCGATATCCGTCTTTTTTAAACGAAAGCCTGTTTTGTTGAGGTGGTTCTTATGTGTGTTTGGTCAAAATAAAAGCAGTCGTCTCAATGACATTGAGTTTTTATTGGTGCCAGTTAAAGGTTCTTATGCAATATTGATGGTACATAATTGAAATTGAATTGAATGAAAATCTGTGTATTCGTAGATTGATTGAGAACAATATACAAACTAGTAACATCATTTCAAAAAATCTCAGATACACATAAATCTCTAAATAGGATATAATTACTTATTGAAGTCGTTGCGTCGGGGGACCGCTAAATAACGAAGAAATCAACAAGCAATTAAGGTTTGCGGGATTATTTTACATAATATTACTTATCTATTATTTTTTTTTGTATTTACACTTTGATATTTTGTCAACAATAAAAACATTTTATTAATTTTTTAGCCTCCACGTAACCTTAATATAACCTTGCATAACATTCCGATATGGCCTTATTGAAATCCATTTATTACAAAACCTCCATAAAAACTTCTACTTAAATATTTTAAATACTAATAATATAGTATATAATTTTAATATTATAGTAATTATATACTATTTATGTTATGATAATTATAAATCGCTTTAATGTGATAATTTCACCTCACCAGTTCTTACCATCTTTTTGTTTGACTTTTATATATATATATATTTATTTATTTATGTATTTTTTTTTGGGGGGAAATGCTATTACACACTGACCGGAAAGTCTCCAGACTTTCGGCTCGGTGCGGTGGCTCGGACTGGACTGTGTCTAGAACACTCGCTGAAACCCGAAACTCTTGAGGATACTTCATTGAACTCCGCGCGAAACCACCGTAAGACATTACTTCATCCCCGGGAGGACTAGTTGATATCTGCCTACTTAATTCAATTTCGCTATGGGTGTCTCTTTGGTCGATCTCCCTGGAGAGTTTTCATCATTTTGGCCGCTGCATCGGCCATATATATATAACGAATATAATGTATGTCTGGCAAGCCGTCTCTTTGGATTTGTTAATAATTCACGATGACTAATTCAAACTATTTTAAATTCCGAACCGGACTCGGTAAGTGGAATGTAAAGCTCGTGTTGTAACGAAAGTAGTAAGGTAGTAAGAAATATTCATAAAAATATAAATTAATCAATTTCAAATAAATCTAATTGGTTAGGGTAAGTTAGTTTTATATATACCTACTTAATACCGAAGTAGATCTGTAGGTTTAGAACCTTGCCTAAATAAGAGATTCTTTTTTAAATTATTAATTATTATGGTTTGAGTACATTAAGGAAGACTATATCAATTTCTTAAGTCAGTTATTAAACATGATAGTGTAAAAATATCTCAAATTATAATACTCATATTACAAAATATTAATGTTTTTAACTTGTTTGGCAATCGGACTAGAGTTGTTTGTAATTTTGAACACATGTTAATTATTATCTAAAAAAGAAAAAGAATACCTTTTTATCGAAAATAATATATTTGCTCTACTCTACTCTACTCATAACCAATAAATACTTATTTAATAATTATATTTTTATTAAATGTCAATACAATATATTTTAAAATGTTTGCTCAAGGAACAAGGATATTTCTTTTAATAATTATAACTAGTTTGTGGCTTTTAGAGAAATTATTTAATGCAACCTTCAACGAAATAACGAGTTTGTTTTTTATAATTTTATGAATATATTAATGATTTTTATTATAATTTTATTGACAGTATTAATTTGGTCTCAGTACTTGTATTATAATATACCTTGGCATATTATATATTTTAGATCTCAAAATACATTTTGCCGTTATATTTATCTTATTTTTTTTAACATTACCTAAGTTACGTGTAGTCTTTCTAAATTATACATTTATGTATATTTAGTAGGAAATAAAAAAGCTGTTTCAAACCAGTTGAAGCAAAAATACTAAAAAAAAGAAGGTATTCTAGATCAACTTTATGTAAGGATATTTCTACATTTCTTTCTAATTAGCTCTAGAAGTTCTACAGTCACGTTCACTGTTATTTTTATGATTTTGTAATTATTTATGAATAAAGCTATATTATTATTGTAATAGTTAACATAAAACACAAGAAGGGTACAGATTTATTGGTACGGAAATTGTTTTAAATAAAATACTGGAACCAGATTATCTAAAATTTGTAAGGTCGTCCGAATTTACGAATATTAAACATGCTAATGTATTAGGAATATTCAACCGTGTTTTGATCTGCCTACATAATATATGATTTCTTTATAAAGTACTGATTTAGTAATAATAGTAAAAATAATAAAAAAATAAAATCGATTCTCAAAAATTATATATTTATGGGTATTATTCTAGAAGAGACTCGAATAACTCATATTATAGCTATTAAAGCTGAAATACGAATTATTGAATTACTGAATTATTTTTGCAACAGATTCTAAACCAATAAAAAAATAGGCTGTCTGTGAAGTCGGTTAACTGACGATAGTTGAACGTTAGAACGTCATAATAAAATACTGATGACATGGTTGCATTTTTCAAAAGAATCTTTTAATTTTATTTGTTTGATAGATATTTTAGACAGATGTCTAACGATGTCGAACGCGGAGGCCGATTGTGCCTCTTTGTCGCTCGTTCCGCACTCTCGCTTGCACTTCAAGCCTTAAATGGAACGTCTCAGAGCGAGGTAACGGACGTTACTTATCTTACTTATCTTGGACAGAGCTGGTAGTATCGATATTGGTCGGTAGTTCTCGATGTCCGATACAGCCCCACATTTAAATACTGGCGTGATCCTAGCAGACTTCCAAATTGTTGGGAAATCATCCTCCTTTAGGCTTAGGTTGAATAAAAGATGTAACGGTTGACAAAAGCGGAGGCACAGGATCTGAGTAGGATAGGAGGTATGTTATCTAAGCCAGAACTTTTAGTGACATCCAAGGCTCGCAATGCAGTCAAAATTTCTGTTTCAGGTAATGTTAAGATATGAATAGCTTTGTAATGTTAAGATCTGAATTTTGGTTAACGTCAGGAATGTTATTTATGTCAAAATTACACGGAACATTGTTTGGTCCAAAAACCGACTCGAAATGCTGGGAGAATAACTGGCTTATGCTATCCGGGCTACTCGCTGTGGTACCGTTGCAGTGAAATATATTCGAAGAGTTGTGGATCTTATTTTTATTATATATATACTTCCAGCAATAATTAATATTTTTATTTACATTTTCTTCCACTTCATATAAAGTTTATAGCTACTCATTGATATGTTTTTAAATCTATCCTTATATAATGCAAATTTTTCATAATATGAGGAATTTTTGTAGATTTTCCACTTTAACCAGGCTTTATTTTTGTTCTTAAATATATGAATCAACCCTGAATTAAACCAGATAGGAAACTTAGTAGACTTAACTAATTTTGTAGGTACATACTTTTTGATAATATTATAAATAACTTCACAGAACGCTAAAGTAGCCTGCTCAGTGGACTTATCTTGAATAATTAATTCCCAATCAAATCCCTCTAGTGCCTCAGATACAGCCTTAAAATTGGCTTTGTAAAAATTGTACTCAATCCTAGGTTTATTTGGCGCAGAGACGAAATTACTACTTGTAGGCACTAGGACATAGAAGGGCGGATGGTTTTTGTCAGACGGCACTAGTGGAACGGAGGCAACATATGATTCACAATCACTTATGTCAGTGATAAACAAGTCTAGTATGCGATTATTATGATTTTTAAATTTGTTCATTTGGAAGGCAGTAAAACTCTTAATAAAATAATATAGGTGCATGCATGATGGGTTATAATCATTACAAAAAACGGGTATTAAAGATTTCTCAGTATCTTGCCACTCCATTCTTGCTAAATTATAATCACCCAAAGTAATAAATCTATCAATGTCACAATTGAATTACGGACTGTAAATTGTCTAAATGTTGTTTAAAAAAATGTAAAAATGAGAGGATAAATTAGGCGGTATATAAGCAGCAGTCATCACACAACAGTAGTTACGCGTGCGTATTTCAATAAAGAGACTGTCGATAAGAGGAGATGGGGACGCCAATGGAATATCTGAACCACATGAATCGAGGCGGCTCGATGGAGTAAATGGCCGCGCGCCCAAGTCGATGCGAACAGCGATAAGCACACCGCCTCCGTCGCGTCGTCCGCAATTATGGCGGTCTCGGTCGCAGCGAAATACGTTATAGCGAGCATCGATAAATTCACTGTAATAAATATTACTATTTAACCATGTTAAAAAAATCACAATGGTACGAAAATAAGAGAAAATGAACTTCTTTATTTGATAACCGATTTAAATATAAGAAAAATAAATGTAAAATAAAGCCCATAATAATATATTCCCGAAAACTGCATCCTAACCGGATAATCCATTTCTAAAATTAGCGTGCACAAACATACATACCAAGTATACCAGCATACAGACGAACAGACAAAGTGAAAAACCATTGTTTTGGGTTCTCTAGCTGATATAAAGTGCCCCATTATGATTTTTTTAAATGTTTACCTTGCACACACAACGTTCAGTTACAGTTTTATTATATGTATATAGATAAATATCTTATAAACTTTAAGTATATATATCTTTTGATAGAGTGAAGAGTGTGCAATTAAAGAGAAAAACTAAGTGTTATTCAGAGTGATGCTCAATTTTTATTCATATATTTTTATTTCATATATTTTTTTCGTGTAGTGTGCTCAACTAAAAGGTAAGAAATGGATTTTGTTTAGTGATCCCTTCTCATCCTGGCTATTTATTTTGTAATATTTTCATTGTACAGAGACTACTCCTCAACCGATTTATTTCATGTACCTAAAGAAGATTTGCATGGTACATATTACGTGATTGACATAAATTGAAATAACTTTTTCATTTCTTAACCGAATTAATGAAAAACCCACTAAATGTTGAGTGATGTTTATTACAATTTATTCTTAAAAACTACATCTAAATTGGTAAAGCCGCTTCTGAGATAAGCGTGAACAAACATACATACAAACAGACCAAATGAAAAACCCTTGTTTTGGGTTCTCGTGCTCTTGCTCAATCAGTAACAGTTTTTTATATGTATAGATAACACGTTTTCAATGTATGTATAACTAAATTTATATTTATATATACATACATACATATTTAATAAAAATGTATTTTTATATTTATTAAAAGTACTAGCAGACCCGGCCACGCGTTGCTGTGGTTGCTAAGGTTTTGGATATACCTATTACATTGTAGTAAACTATTTAAGAAGTCACGGTATTAGAAAAGATAAAATAAAAATTAAAAAACCCCCGACCGTTAAGTAAAGGAAAAATTCAAAATGCAAGTAAATTTATCAAGGCCAATAACGAAATAACAATATTTTGATATTATCGTATAGTCATTACCTCATTCATTAGCTTCGAAAATTTTGTAAAATAGACACTCATCAACGTACGTGCAAAGGTCCCCCGACGTAACATCTTCAATAAGTACATAATAATAATATTATCCTTTTTAGACGTCATCTAGTATCGGGGTTTATTTTTAATTTTTTTCTGTTTTTTTAAATTAATTCACTTTTTTCTATGTTGTACTAAATTAACCTACGAATACACTAATTTCCCCTGTTTAGGTTTTTACTATTAATATTGTATAAAAATCTTTCGCCACCACCAATAAAATTTTGGGGACGACTGCTTCGACCAAACATAGCTAAGAACCATCTCGACAAACCAAGCTTTCGATTAAAAAAAATCGCATTCAAATCCGTTTACGTATTTGGCCGCTACGTATCCACAGACAGACACATAGACACACAAATCTACAGGTCAAACTTATAATACCCCTCTTTTTGGGTCGGGGGTTAAAAATAATTATGTGGACCGTTATGTTTTTTTACATAGATGCAATTTGTAAAGAACATGGCGACCTCTATGACTGATTTTCTACTAACATTACCTAACCCTCGTAATATAATAATTATTAGTGATGCGCCAAATATTTGGTAAGTATTCGGTATTCGGTGTATTTGTCATCTTTTTCGCAATTCGTATTCGGCCGAACTATTTCTATTTTTTTGGCTACACCACGCTATACTATACGACACTATACAATTATACGTTAGCCGTCTGCGCTCCACTACTTTACCAACAGGGTGGTTGAAACAATGAAATTATTATTTACCAAAGAAGACGAATACGTTAAAGCCGGTCTAAAAATTCACAGGATTGGGATTTGAAAGAGGTCTTTGAACACGATTGATCAAAATTATCGTACAGTTGAGGTATTTAATTTTAAATCTAATTATTATTATTTTTTTTAAGATGGTAACAAATTAGTACTCTACAAATTTATAAATAAGATATGTAGGGCAGATAGTTTTTAATTTTTGAAAATAATATTTGTTATTTTAAATTATTAATAATTTAATTTTTAATTTAATTTTGCATTAATCGGTGCACAATATTTTTGGTTGACCCGTCTCACAAAAATAGAATCAACGAAGAAGCAGGTATAATTTGACTGTATTATGTTCATTATAATATGAGTTTATATATACTTCAGTCTAAGTAATACGTAGCGGGCTATATCAACACTAAAAATTAACTCATAATTTATTCTCAGCATAGCGTGTTGGTTATGATGTTAAATTGTATATGAAACATTTGTACTTTTAACATTACGCCATCTGTTGAACACTAACTCAATCCAGTCAACAGATACAACGCCATCTGTTAAACTTGTTTGGATTCACAGATAATTGTAAAGAAATAATTTGCAATAAAATAATATTGTGACTAAAAATTAAGATGTAAGTTATCCTATGTTTCAAGTTGGATCGAACTGCACACGGTGTGTAAATTTGATTAAAATCGGTTAAGTAGTTTAGGAGTCCATCGCGGACAAACAACGTGACACCTAATTTATATATATTAAGATATGTCATCCAATCGAAAATTCTTAGTTTCGAAAATAACGAAATGTTTTTATTTTGTAGGACTAGCCAACTTTTAACTCAGTCATGAGTTATTAAGTCAACTATACAAAAATTGTGATATCTAAATATAAAAGTGAAAATATATAATCGAATTTTATTACAGAAAACTTAAAGAAAAAACAGCTAAAAACATAAAGATTGACATATTATATAGTGAATGCAGAGTTCCATTAAATTATAATTTTATACGACATATACTAGAATTTACAATTTTTCTATATTTTTAATACAGCGCTGTGAAACATTTCCTTCTTATTACAAAAAAATACATGTGATTCTTTACGTTTAAGCTTGAGTTGTTTTAATACTAAAAGAAAATACAGCTCAAGGTTTCTATGGAGTTAAATAGGATTGCTTCTGTTGTATTTGGGTTTTATTTATTTTTAACTAAATAAAAAAAAAACTTTGCACTTTTCAACTAAGGTAAACAGACAGTCATTGGACACTGAATAGATGGCCGTGTTCCTAATACATACATACCAGTATACTGACCAATGCTGATGACGTCAAAAATCGACGCCATGCTTGTCTAACATTCCGAAATATGATTGCCAGCGCTGAATACTTTGACAGCATAAATTGACACTATTGACAGAGTACTACATGAACCTAGTATTACAAATTACTTTTTAGTCTGCGACTACATATTTATTTCTAATGTGTGTTTTAGTTAGTTATACATTTTATTACACAAAAAAATGAAGTTCAAAAGAAATTGGATTGAGAAGTTCAAAAGAGATTGAGAATGAATTACAAAGTAATTACAACAACAAGTGGTGTAATTAGATATTTAATTCCATAAAAAGAACAAAAATTATTTAGCTAGACTAAGTTTATAAATAAATAATAGTAGTAAATGATGAGTCGAAAGAAATAAAATATCTTTCAACCTAATAAGAACGAAAATGAAAAGTGATTTATCTATTTACTTAAAATTGAATTTACTGCATAGATACCGTGCATTTATGTAATTGTAACTGTGATAATAATTTATAAAACTTACAAATATAAAGAATATAAATTTTTCAAATATAAGAATGACGAAAATTAAGTTGTCCTTTATTTACTTGACCACTACAATATACATATATATTTTCAAAAGCAAAAAAGGTAGCAACTCTAGTTACTGTTGTAATATTACTCTGCATTTGCCTATATCTCCACAGATTACTATAAAGTTACCTGACCAGTACAATATGGCCGACACCAGTGCAATATGGCGTTGGTGTCATGACTTTATTTGCCCTGGCCAGTATACTGTTATGTATTTCGAAACACGGGCCTGGACAGTTTTTGATTTTAAAAACATTGATTTTTAAAAAATAAGAGGACAACAAGCAAAAAGTGACATTTATAGTTATTGATAAAACCTATTAGGATTTAGCATTGTGTTAGTTCATAGGTTTTATAACAGATGGCAGTAACAAAGTGTGAATTGATTTAATTAAAATAACCTTGGCCCTTTTTCTGGTTGTGTTAGCGTTACTGCTTTAAATAACATTTTAAATTTAAAAGTATATTTATTTTTCATCATCTAGCTAATCTACACTCAAAAGTCTGAAACTGCCCGGCATTCCGGCATATTCCTCAGAGTATATATTTTGTTGTCTGCATGACTCATCGGTAGAAGCATTGTTCATATTTGCTATGTGGTCCATATGTTCTTCCGTCGATAGAATATCAATCCATTCCTCTGTAAATAGATTATAGAACAATAAATTATGTATGGAAATCAGTCTTACCGACTGTGTTCCCAGAGTGCTATATAAGTTTTATCGATTTTATTTACAGCTTAACAGTTTTAAACCATAGAAGACAAACAGAAACTTTAAAAATAATTATATTATGTGCACACTGCATTACACTATACGAATATTTATAACAAAATTGTACAAATATTATATGTGTAAATATTTATAAAGTAATAAAAAAAATATAATTATTAAAAAAATTAAATCAAATAATTATGATTTTTATAATTTGCTTATATCTTACCATAAATTTCCTTATAAGACCTTTCCTCCCCTCCATATTCTCTGGGTAATATTTCTTTTGGCAGCACTTTTTGGATGTCTTCTATTGTCTTATAAACATGAATTCGTTCACCTACTTTTTGACTTAAAACTTGTTTAAAAATTGATACCAATGCATCCACAAATTTTGAAGGTGATATAATATAAATTCCCTTAATTCTCATTCCATACCCTTCCTACAGTTAAAATAATAATTACTAATTTATCTGAGACTGTAAGTCTAACAAACTTAACTGGTTTTAAAACTATACATACAATATATATTTTGAATGCTTCTCTCAACATCATAGGGTTTACTCGTGTCACAAAATCCATAACATTTGCTTCTGAAAAGTCTCCTACTAATATGAATCCTTTTAGATAATCGTGCGTCCTCAAATACTCTCCTACCTGAGTAATAAAAATACATGTGAGTGATGACTTATTAAAAATATGCCTAATATGATTACAATTAAGACTTACAATAATATGGTATTTGAAGAAATCATGAATATGTGAGGCTTCATATTGAATATTGTTGAATTTTACTATGATTGGTCTATAGTGATCAGGTGTTAACTTAGGCAATACTATTGTCTGGCTAAAAATTATGTTAAAGAATAATTAAGATTATGCACATAATTACAAACAGCAATTGTCTGATTTCAAATTTATTGATACCTGTCATAATTGTACAAAATAATAAAGACATAAATAGTATACTTACATAACTTTATGCAAATGAATAAAATCAGTTTTGACATTGTGGTTACCAAAAAAATGTGGCATAAGTGTTCTCATAGTGCACATTTTATCTAATTGAATTTTCGCACGTTCTAAAGATCCCTTACATCCTATTAATGTAGTCTCCAAGTAATGCGGATCTAAAAAATTAAAAACAATTACACTTTAAACATAAAAGTATAATAACGATTTCCATAAAAAATAATAACAGTAATGAAATCATATTTTTAAATCTCAATCACATCAAATTTATAAGTTCTTTAATATTCTTTTTTTTATATAATAAATATTTACAAACTTAGTTTCTCTCAATATAATTCTTAAACATAACGCAAAAACTTTAACAAATTTGTTCCTTTCTCCTCAAAACAATCTGCTCCAGGAAACTTTACAACATACGTACAACAAACCAAAATAAGAAAAATAAGGAGAACCCTCGATTTAATCTTTCCTGACATTTTGAATTCAATTGCAATGAAGTACAATATCATAAAAAAGGTATTATTAAAATACAAATAAAGGTATTATTAAAAGGCACAAATAAAGGTATTATTAAAAGGTATTATAAAAACTCCTTAAAAAACAATAACCTTTGGTCTTATAAAAAGTGTGAGAAGCTTGGCCAACTTTATAAGCATGCCTTATTTGTTTTGAACGCATATCTCAAACATAAAAAATATTCCGTACCTTTTATTATTGATAGTTTTTCTTAAATGAAGAAATACCCTTAACTAAAAATTATTAGATGTTAAAGGAAAACTGAAAACTGATTATCTCATAGCTAGAAGGTTAACATAATTATACAATTTAAACAGTAAATTCTAAAAATTATTACTCACCAATTTATTTTAAAATAGCTTATTATTTAAATTGATATAAATATAGAATGAAATGCTTATTATTCCTTGGTCCATGAAAGCTCTTAATAACAATAATCACAAGAATTATAACAACCACAACCAAGATAAATACCAGTAAAAAAAATTGTAAAGAAAAAGGTTGCTGATATGACCAGCACCTTACAACGCGGTCAAGAAATGACAAACATAAAAAACATCTATTAAACTATGAATATTACATGGGACATTAGACTTGTAAAAATCATTATTGTAATGGTGGTTTACTATTGGGTCTGCGAAAGAAAACTTCAAATAAAGCTTCATTTATTCAACTTTTTTACCTTCTTTTTTTCAAAGTCTTCAGTACTATTTGGACATGGTTCGAGCACCACTTAATCCACTGGCATTTTTTTTCTTTTATAATATCACCGGAAGAGTAGGAGGATGCGGAGACCCGACCTTGAAAATTTGAGCCTAATTGGCCCTTTGAAAACGTACGTCTTAAGGTTCAGACCAAGGTCTATGTTTATGTACGTCGATATTACGGAATATAATACGATGCGAACTGTAGCTACCTTGTGAAATGTTTTTAAGCCACTTAAAAGAACCCTTACATTGGCGTAAGCGAAAGCAACACTGGAACATTTTATCAAGCTTGCTTATCGTGGGGTATAAACGACCTAAAATAAAATCCTCTCTTTTGCGAACGCTTCTTATGTGAAAAGAAAACTGTCTACCTAGCGTTATTCCTAGGTAGTGTCCTTCCAATTGTAAAAGGACGTATAAGTATTTAAAAAAAAGAAGAACAAAAGAACAGGTATAAATAACGCCATTTAGTCTGGCTCATTCACGTCTGGCTTAATAAAATTGGGTTTCTTTTAAAGGTATCCTCTTATATTTCTTACTAGTTTTTGCCCGCGGCTTCGCAAGCGTTAAATTAGTAAAACAATTTCAGTTTCCTTTTTTTGTATTATTTTCTATCTGACTTGTTTGTGATACAATCAAAATTACGACATCGGCAGACATCGCTGTCTGTCACTGTGGTTGTACTTAAACGTACTCTTGTTTGTACTTAAACGTCCATTCAAATATTTTTTTAAACAGAGTACTTAATAACCAGTCTAACCATATATCACACTTATAGATTTTCATTGTAAATAATCAAAATATGGTCATATTTGGTCATACTTGAGGAATTCCGAGTTACACAATCGACGTTATTTTGACCATAAACTTAAATTAAGAAATGAACTGTTTATTTATTTAAATTTAAATGTTGATTGTAAATAAACTTTTAAACCCCTAAAAATAGTAAAAAAAAGTGATGTTTTCTGCTGAAAGCACACAAAAATGCTTTTTTAAAGCACTTTAAGTATACATTTTTAAAAACACATTTTTTTTTCTTCAGATACTATTAAACTATCCAAACCATTTTATACTTTGTATCATCAAATAAAGATGGCAGCCCTAAAAACAGTAGATGTCTAAGGTAGCCAGTCATCCGATGTTATTGTGTATGTACATATATAATCTTAGTTTCCTAATTACAAATAACAGTTTAAATTTTTATTTCTTAGAAATACTGTGTTTCGTATCTGATCTTCCATCTCGAATATGAAAAATTGACTGTAATATATATATACAGGGTTATTTGTAAATAGTTGACCACCTCTTGCAGGTAGCCTCTCTACATCAATCCCAACAACATTTGTTCTACGACTTTTTGAAATTAATAGTCTCGGGGTGGAGGGGTGACGCAGCGGCGGCAATGCACGTTAGAGCTTGATTTCAGTCGCACAGATTACTTTCGCGCAAAGCGCCATCTCTTGATCAGGAACATAAAACTATTCACCGACTAGTGCAACAGTGCTACTAACCATGATTTTAATTTCTAATTTTGTAAGGTGTTATAAAAAATTGTTTCGTTTTCTACTTTTATTTATTAAAATATTTTCTACAATAGTCGAAACACAATTTTTGTACAATATCAGTTTTATAAAATCAACCTTTATTATATAATTACAATATTTACACCCATTAAAAAGAAATAAATTAATTGAACTACTTTGATTCTAATATTATTTGGTAACTAATATAGCATATTTTCTTTGATAATTCGATAAGAAACTAAATAAATATTATTTTTACAAAACAATAAGCTCTCTTTAACTTACTTTATACATATCATTTTATCTCGTTTGTTAATATTTATATCATGACAATAAAACAATAATTTACGAATTTGTTCACGAAGTTCCTAGAAATTGCAGTCAGTCACAAGTAGAAGCGTCGGTATACATAAACAATCTAGGTAGTTAATATAAAATATCAATAATACTACACACTTTCATCACCATAAATCTCACGAGACAAATGAAATATCAATTATCAAATAACAAAGATAATAATATCAAATTACAATAACTTTGGAGACTTGGTACTGGTAGTTGGTGTTACCATTAATAAAAACCATTAAAATAGGTCCATGTTGTGATCCCAACCATAAACTTCATTCAGATAACCGACAAAATAAAATATTAAGAAACACAAGGAGTAATATAAATAATAGGAAGTTTAATTAAATTATAAGTTTAATATTTGAGCCTATTAATTGTTCTAAGTTATAATACCATGCTCAGTCCGTAGTGTTAAAACTTTGAATAAAGTTTTTGATCGTGATCCAAAGATGGAGCTATTTTAAATATTGTTTTTACAGTGATGATTTTTAATTAATGGTAACACTAATTCTCCAAAATTATTGTAATTTGATATTTTTATCTTTGTATTTGATAATTACGATTAGTGTGTACCTACGGATAAAAGTATTTCGATGCCGTATACTTTTACAAGTGTCGAGTACACCGAGATGGTGCGAGTGTTACCTTGGTGTGGTGACAATATGCGCAAAGCCTGCCCTAGTATATTCCGGTGGTGTACAAAATTGTTTGTGCGTTTGACCAAATTAAAATGAATTCGCAAGTACTGACGCGAGTTTTTTTTTTTTAATTTTTAGGTGATTTGAATTTTTAGGTGTGGTCTTTGTGTTGGATGCGAAGGGGACTACTTTGAACGGTATGTTCGTGATGTCCACCGACATCTGCGAGATTTTATCTAAGAGGTAATTTGTAATTATTTTTTTCTATTACCTAAATGAGACATTGAACTATTGTAAACGATTAGATTATGGTAATTATTAGCTTATTCCACTTTTTTAATACGCCTGCATTAAACAATAAAAGTTTGGTAAAAGTAAATCTTTGTATATTGTAAGTAAATACCTATAAACCTGAAGTAGGAATTATTTTTTTTTTTACATCATAACTTTAAAATTTTAATTCACAATATTATTACAATACTATTCGAAATAAAACAAAGAAAAAGTTACAATAGTATTAGGTGCGTGGTACGTTACAAATTACGTGCAGCGCTAGACTGCCGCGACCTATACTTTAGACTTCTTACAAAATACAGAGTAATAAGTAACCGAGGGAGCAAAAATTTTTTGTTTCGTTTGTTCTGAGTTATTTATCAAGATTTCTGAAAAGTCGTAGAACAAATGTTGTTAGGATTGATGTAGAGGAGCTGCCTGCAAGAGGTGGTCAACTAATTACAAATAACCCTGTATATATAAAATATCTTACCAAAATCCTTTTTTCTAAAATGCGACTGTTTTTGCACCCAGTCGTGTAAGAGTTTAACCGCTTCTTTCATCTGACCCGGCTTATCCAAATTGTATTCCTTACGAATTTCTACAAAGGAGTCCGGTCTTAATTGCAAAATCAGATTTTTTGGTACGAAATCCATTTTTTCAAATAACTATCCGCTCCGGCAGCTTTTAATGTACTGAACTAATAACTGGTTAACTGCCGACTCAATTATTGTTGTTCTTATTATCGTTGACTGGTTTGGCAACTTTAATATTTTCTAGTCAATAAATAACTTATGAAGGTTAAATATAAAATTATAGCAACGTAGATTGTTTTTTTTTTTAATAAATTTAAACATGAAACGAATTCACACTTCCTAATGTAAAAAGATTGTAATTTTCTCCTTAAACATGAAGTGTTAAAACTAACCTACTCAACAATTTTTTTTAGGTATACCTTCATATAGAAATTTTCAGTAGAACCCCTATCTCTCGACGCTCGGCAAACTCAACTCAGCCGTCTTTGCAATTAAAAAAGTATGACAATTAATAGATGTTATAATTAATACTCGTTTATTTTAGTTATTTTCACAGTACTTTGTCTTACGGTATATTTTACTATGGAGCGGCGCTGCCGAAATTAATTCTATATTTATTTTACAAAAAAGAACTTTACTTTAGTTGCAAATAGGCAACTTCAAAGCTAGAGATTCTCTGAGAGATGTTTTAAAATAAATCAGTGTTCTTACGGTCGCTTCTCAATACATCTTTAATAACATACTATATATACGCCAAAATTTTAATACTTATTTTAAAAACAGCGAAAGACGTACAAACAGAAAAACAGGTATAATGCCATTTAATTCAATATATTTTTTCAATCATTTGAGTTTTAAAGTGCATTCGTCTGGCTAAATTATATTTCTTTTAAAGATACTACTCTTATATTTTTTATTATCTAAAACCGCACATTAAAACCTACTCACAATAAAGCAAGTAATTTTTTTGAAAAAATTCAAACCCTTCATAACTATTTATAAGGGTTATATGAAATTAGTTGATCACCTCTTGCAGGCAACCTTTCTTCGCCAATCCCAATAACAAATTTGACAGGATTGGCATTGCCCCATGCGGAGACTGCCTGAAGTTTGTCATTCAAACGTTGCAATATGGCTTCTCTTTTAGACTGTACTTGATGTCTGCTAACCCGAGAACTCCCTGTGGTACTCTGGCATTAATTGTCAAGGGTTCCGAAGAACACCCGTCGACAACTACTCGGAGAGATCTCTGGCTCAGAAAGTCCGTTACTCAGCCGATCAGAAAAAAAGATATACCGTACGCTGAAATCTTTACAAGGCTCGCATACTAGACCCTGTCAAATGCCCTCGAGACGTCCTGAGCGACGGCGACCGCTTCTCCGTTATTTTCAATGACCTCGCCTAATATATGTGTAGTGTACACTAGAAGGTTCCCAGTGGATCTATTTCGGCGAAACCTGTACTGTCGGCCACTGAGGAGTTCTTTACCTTCTAGGTACGCTAGAAGGCGCGACTTCAATACACGTTCCATAATCTTGCAGAGTATGAATGTAATTGAAATTGAATCCAGGATTTCGGCACTGTTCTAGTCTTGAAAGAGAGGTGATACACGCGTATCAATACAGGAGAAAACTCAGCTGCACATGTCTTGAGCAGAATAGCTGGCATACCATCAGGACCTCTGGCTTTATTCACTTATAAACGACACAATGCTCTCCATACTCCTTTGATCGTGGTGCGGATTTCAGTAATCGAAGTACCGTAGTGAGGAATATGTGCTGAACAAGCATAGCCAGTGTCTAGTCGTGAATTATCAGCAAACAGAGAAGCAACTACATTCGCTCTCTCTGTTGCTGTGTGGGCAAGGGATCCATCTAGCTTCAGCAGAGCAGGCAGTGAGGGTTGGCAGAAGTTCGACTCGATCGCTTTGACAAGAGGCCTAAAAGCTCAATGGTCTGACAGCGAGCTTTTCGCCATTCTTAGCGATTCGATAGAGATGAGTCATCCATATTGGCTTTCAAAAGGACTTGACAAAAAAGAATTCATCAAAATCCGTTGTGTAGTTTTTAAAATCTAAGCATACATACATACAGACATAGGAACAGACGCGGAAAGCGACTTTGCTTTATACTATGTAATGATATTCAAGAGTTAATTGTTAGAGCAATGTTTCGTATGCTGCAAACATTTAACAATAGGGCTGGGACTATAAAAATATCTAGTAAAACTTTACTGAGGAAGTACAATAAAAATCAATAAAAAAAAGTTTTGCTCTACTGGCAGCAAACTGTACATCTATGACAGAAAAGGAAATGCCTATGAAACCTAAATCCAAAACCCTATCCGTTGTGATGGTTCTTAGCTATGTTTGGTCGAAATAACGTAGATACTAATTTATAAAAAAGTTAGATACCTTAAAGATGCTTTTATTTTACGAAACATAGCTAATTGACGAAAATATTTTTTTTGTCCGTCTATACTGTTAGCCCTGTTGGCTATTACAGCGTCATCGGGAGAGCGGGTGGGTGAGGAGACCCAAATTTTTTTATTTTTTTTTTTAGTAACTTTTTCCGCCAATGGAATTTAAAAGTAATTTACTTACTGAAATATAAAAAAAAATAAAATCTGATAAATATTCACTTTTTTATCGTATATAGTTTGAAGTTTTTAAGGTACCTGAAAGTGAACCTCTACCAAGTGAGCCACCGTATAGCTGTACGTCTTGATGAACAAGCATTCTATATGTGATCGTCTTTATCGGGACGGTGGAATGGTGACATCTATTAGACTTCTTTCGAAAGTCCTAACCAATGTTTCTAACTTTGCAGTATAGATAAACATTTAAAAGATGCCACAACTGAAATTTATGTCTGAAAATATCTATAAATAGCCATTCTAAATTAATATAAACATGTATATGTTTATAGATATTTTCAAATATTAATAATTTTTTTTAGTCGATATATGGTAATCCATTTCTAAATTTAATATGATGGTAGCCGAAAATGGTAAATTGTACTAAAGTAATGATTTTAGTAGTAGCCTATTTACTCTATTTTAAAAAAAAGTCAACCCACCCAAATCGTATTCAGATGGTAAAAGTGACTCAAGCAAGCTATTCCAGTTCTTCGCTGTGCAATTTAAAAAAACTAGTCGAAACGTTTCTTTTGGAGAGTTGGAGGTTTAACAACGTAAGAATGAATAAACGCTATATGTCGGAATGTCCGATGATAGAAAGGGTATGGAAGAAATATATTGTATATTTATTGCAATCTCTGCGCGCACTCACCAAAATGTATCCTATACAACATTAAGAGGAAAAAACTCTACAACTGTGCTTGAGACTATGGAGATTAGAATCAACCATTTCAAGATCGCTCATTAGCCTTTTGCGAATTTTTCAATTGATTTCAAAAGATATTAAGTTACAGTTTGCGGCCCTGAACACTGTGCAAAGCAGCACTCTACACACAAAAGGATTTGTGTTTTGTAGAATATTAGAAGCTATTCCAGTGTAAAGTACTTTCAGACCTTTGCAAGAATGACAAACTGTTTTGCAGCATCTCTAACTCAATGAACCGTCAAAAATTTAGATTCAAAGTAATTTCTTTCCTCAATAACTGAAGACGGTCGCTGTATTAAAAAGATATATTGTGGAAAGTAGGAGCCAAGATAAAAAAGTTTCTTTTGACGGTAAAGAGACATATATACGTTTTGGTGGCTTTGAATTTCACAAGATTAGTATTGATCGATGCGGATCCATTGCTCGGTGCATCAAGAACAGGCCCCTGAGGTAGTCCGGCATTTATTATTCAGGACTCCGATGAACACCTATCAACAATTACTGCGAACGAACTGTGGCTCAGAAAATCAGACTACAGGATATACCATAACTTGCTTATAGAGCTTGCATGTCAGACCCTGTCAACTGCCTTTGAGACGTCTAGAGAGACGGCAATTGACTTTCCGTTTTTTTTTATGGCCTCGCCCAAAATGTGTGTAGCTTACGCTAGAAGGTCCCTAGACCTTGACCTATTTTGCCGAAAATCAAACTGTTGGTTTCTGAGGAAATCGTTCTCCTTTACAATTATTAAACAAGTTAAATAAATACTACTCTGTGCATATATTAATGACGCAAATCTTAATAGACGTGCCAGATTTTAATAATTTAGTTGTACTTGTGTTGATTTAGTTAAAAAATAATAAAATACGAAATTTTAGTATGAACGTAATGGTTAGTTTAGATATTCTTGGGAGATTTTACCTGTCAAAAATTTAACCAGCTGACTTACATTTGTAAGTCATGATGCTCATTTCATTTGTTTTAATTATTTGAAAATAAATGTACAAAAAATATGCTTTTATAATTGGCTAATATATAAAAACATTTTTTTGTAAATTTGATAGTAATACCAAAACCTATATTTTTTTTTTCACATTATGCCTACTATAATGCCTTATATTCCATATATTGTTTTTTTTATGTTTGAATTATTTATTTATACTACTAAAGATTAAAACACCAGACTTAAAAGAATATTCTTTTATCTCAGTTTTATTTAAGAATACGTGATTTTAATTATGCATAATTTTAAAAATATTAAGGTTCATAAACATTATGTGCACAACATCCTGCAATAGGAAAAATAATGCAAGTGTGTACATTATGTTCAAATAATGCATAACTAGGATCTATATAATATATTATGTTAAATATAACAATATCTATATATATATATATACATATATATATATATATATATATATATATATATATATATATATATGTATATATATAGAAGGATGTTTGTATATATGAAATCGATGAACTCGAAACTATTGGACCGATGATTATGAAAATTGGTATGTATATGTATTTTTCCACGGAGAAGGTTTATATGGTATGCCCATTGATGCAACTCGCCACCAGGCGGCGCTGTCAAGTATAGACTTCCGCCCCATTCAACCGATTGTCATAAAAGTTGGTTTGACCATGTATGTTTCCTCGAAGAAAACGAATATGCTAGCCTCTCAGTATTCTATAGGATACATTTTGGTGAGTGTGCTCAGGAACTACACGACTTAGTTCCCCCGTCCCCCTTCCATCACCGGACGTCCCGACGCACGGCAGGTATCCATCCTTTTGTTGTGGACATTCCACCTGTCCGAACGAAGCGCTTTGCTTCCTCATTTTTAGTGCGTACAGCGAAGGACTGGAACAATTTGCCTGCGTCGGTATTTCCGGCCAAATATAATGTGGGTGTCTTCAAGAGAAGAGTGAATAGGTTGCTAGGGCAATGCGCCTTACCATCTAAGACTACATTCCACTTACCATCAGGTGGAATGTAGTCAAGCATTGCCCTAGATTGTATAAAAAAAAAAAAAAAAAAAAAAATGTCCATTGATGTAACTCGCCACCAGACGGCGCTGTCAAATATCGACTTCCGCCCCGTTCAACCGACTGTCATAAAAATTGGTATGACCATGTATTTTTCCTTGAAGAAAACGAATATGCTATGCCCATTGATGTAACTCGCCACCAGGTAAAGTAAGGGTTAGCCCAGCGAAGCGGGCTGGGTTCGCTAGTATATTATATAATAAGAATAACTGTACCTCTATTTAAGGTCCCGTACCTCGAAAGGACAAAACGGTACGCTTATAGGATCACTTTATTGTCTGTCTGTCCGTCCGTTTGTCAAAACCCATTTTCTCAGGAACTCATGGCGGATGTCGAGCTGTATTTATATCAAATACTCAAGTCTTCTGTTTTTAGGTGTTGTAAAAAATCAAACTTCTCTGCTAACGCAATCGATAAATACAACCGCAAATTTCTGCAATTCATCGAAACTCGCAAGGGGATCAAAAACTACAGGGTACTTCCCGTAAACTCAGAATCTTGAAATTTGGTATCAATCATCATCGATATGGCATAGCTAAAAAAATATGAAAGCAGTAAAATTTTTCATGAACAATCTAAAGAAACAGCAATTTAAGCCGCATGTTTTCGAATTCGCAACTATTCGCAAGAGACTCAAAACCTAAAGGGTACTTCCAGTCGACCTAAAATAGTAATATTTGACATGAAACAATCTTTTATAGTACATATAAAGCAAAACTTCATAAACCTTAAATTTTTACTTATATCACAATGATACGGAGTCCGACGAGAACTTTGCCGTTTTTTTCCTCGTTGTATTCTAGCAATGGATTTGAAATACAATTATTATTATATATCATATTCTATGATATATAATATGTGATAATATATATCATATCACCACATATTTTATGATATATAATATGTGATGATATGATATAATATATACATGATGGTATATATAATGTAATATATAAATGAAAAGAGGTTACAAATTTGAAAGTATATATTCTTTTTCTTATTCTAACTAATCTACACTCAAAAGTCTGAAACTGCCTGGCATTCCCGCATATTGCTCAGAGAATATATTTTGTTGCCTGCACGACTCGTCGGTGCAAGCATTGTTCATATTCGCTATGCGCTCCATATGTTCTTTCGATGATAGTATATCAAGCCATTCTTCTGTAAATAGATAAATAAATTATAAATGCAAATCGCTTTTGCCAGCGGCTGTGCTCGCAAGGTGTTATATAAGTTTTATAGATTTGAATACAGCTAATCATTAGTGCCTTTTTTGTTTACTAATAAAAATAACAAACAAAAATAAAAAAGTGATATTATTTGCACTGAATCCTGAAACGAATATTTATGACCATATTTTACAATTACAATACAATAACAATTATAAATGTGCATATTTTTAAGAATATAATATACTATAGTATTAAGGAAATTATTAAACTTATAATATGAAATGATGAATCTAATTATGATCTTATAATTTACTTGTAACTCACCAGAAAGCTCTTTAATAGACTTTTCCTCCCCTCCATATTCTCTAGGCAATATTTCTTTTGGCACCACTTTTTGAATATCTTGTATTGTCTTGAAAACTGTTATTCGATCACCAAGTTTTTGAGACACAACTTGTTTTAAAATTGATACTAATGCATCCACAAATTTGGAGGGAGATATAATGTTAATGTTTTTTATTCTCATCCCATAGCCTTCCTGTAATTAAAATAAGAAGGAAAAATTTGTTTTAAACTATAAAACATTGCTGGTAATATATACTTTTTAATTTATTTATATATTTTCTACTTTGAATCATTATCATTATCATATGGAAGTGTCAGGAGTGCTATTTTATATACCAGATTTATCGTAGTAAGCCCTTCTGTAAAGGCACTTTCCAAGTTAATGGTAAAGGTTGAGGGTTCCAAACACGTCTGAAAAGAACCTCACAACAAACTCAGCCGTATGTTTTTTCACTGATTCACAAACGTCAATCTTAAAAGTAATCTTGGAACAACTAAAACCGTCTCAATCAATCGGAAATGAAGCCTCAATTTCGTTGCAAAAAAATAATATTAATAAAAAACTCGGCCTGCAACACAACCAGTTACCGCAAGCAACCCGTTCAAGAGCATAACGCAAGAGCCAGACATTACACCCCTCGCCATATTAGTGGGAGCAGAGCAACCCGACTCCCGACGATACCACAAGTAATAACTTCTAAGGGATCGGTGTGATGCAGCGGTTGATAAAACAAAATTAATCCACAACGACAAACATATTGCGGAGATTGCTAATTATTCGCAATACAATACAATTCATTCCCAGGCCTGTTGTTGATGTAGTATATAACTGTATATATATAACTGTAGTATATACACATAGTAAAATTTTTTTTATTCAATTTATTTTTATATATATTTTAGATTTATTTAATGATAAACTTAAGGCTTTATTTGGGAGCTTATTATAAAAACGTAAATAATTAACCTTAATGGATTTTCCTATTTTATGGAGTCTAGTGTTTGGCATAGCGAGTTCATTTTTATTTCTTGTATACATTTTATGTAAATCACAATTTTTCTAGAACCACTTTTTTAACGTAACGTAACGAAGTAAATTACATTTTCTTGAATATATTGATTATAAACAGTCATCATTTTAAATTCTTTAAATTTGTTTTTTAAAGATTCTTTTGTTCTCATATTATATATTGCTGGAACAGCCCTTTTTTGCAGTGTAACTATGGTATCCATTTCGGCTGTGTTACTCTATAGGAGTACACCATATGACATTGTACTATGAAAATAGCTAAAGTGCTTACATGAAATATTCTGTATACTTCCCTCAACAGCATGGGGTTTACTCGTGTTACCAAATCCATCACATCTGCATCAGAGAAGTCTGATATTAAGATGAATCCTTTTAAATAATCGTGTGTTTTCAAATACTCTGCAAACTGAGAAAGTAAAATACAAGTGAGTAATAACTGAATAAAAAGATGCCAACTTCTCGTCAAGGGAGGAGAACATCAGCTGGAGCAGACTTCTCATTAAGCATGTAATCTCTAATTCTAATGCTAAGAATGTGATAAATATATATATATATATTTTTTTTTTTATATGATCTAGGGCAATGCTTGACTACATTCCACCTGATGGTAAGTGGAATGTAGTCTTAGATGGTAAGTCGCATTGCCCTAGCAACCTATTCACTCTTCTCTTGAAGACAAAATATAAATATATACTAAAATTATAATCAAAGTTAAATTCTTATAATCAAAAAAAAGTTAAATTCTTATAATCAAAGTTATAAAAATATATACTAAAAGAGCAAAGTGCACGGGCAACCTGTCCGTGGATACAAGTTGAAATATAATAAAAAAAAAATACGTCAATAATGATTACAAAGTATACTTACGATAATATGATATTTGAAAAAGTCGTGAATATGTGAGGCTTCATATGGCACGTTGTTGAACTTTACCACGCTTACTCTATAATGGTCAGGTGTCAATTTTGGCAATAGTATTGATTGTCTGAATATAATGTTATATAATAAATAAAAGTATTCATATTATTACGTTTTTTTTTGATTTTAGGTTTTTAATACTTATCATAAAATTGCACAAATATGTAAGAATCATAAATAAAACACTAACACAACTTTATGCAAATGGATAAAATCAGTTTTAGGGTTGAAGTTACCAAAATATATTGGCATAAGTGTTCTCATAGTACAGATTCTGTCCAATTGAATTTTAGCTCGTTCTAAAGATCCCTTATTGCATATTATTGTAGTCTCTAAATAAAAAGGATCTGAAACAATACAAAAAAATACGTAATAATATAGTTTAAACATTTATAACAAATTAAGTACTTTTCATTGTTTGAATTTTTTTTAAGTAAATTTTTACAAGCTTTTATTAAATATAACGCAAATATGGTCCAATAACAAAAAAAAGGAAGTACAAGTTCCGGTCGTGTGTAGAGTACTGTGGACACATATTTGCTGGTGCCGCAAAGTCTCATCTTGCGGTTCTGGACTCAATTGAGAGGCGAGCAAAGAGGCTTATAGGCGATCCCGAATTGGTCGAAGCCGACCTCCAAAGCCTTGAACACAGGCGTAAAATTGCTAGCCTCTCAGTATTCTATAGGATACATTTTGGTGAGTGTGCGCAGGAATTACACGAGTTAATTCCCCCGTCCCCCTTCCATCACCGGACGTCCCGACGCACGGCAGGTATCCATCCTTTTGTTGTGGACATTCCACCTGTCCGAACGAAGCGCTTTGCTTCCTCATTTTTAGTGCGTACAGCGAAGGACTGGAACAATTTGCCTGCGTCGGTATTTCCGGCCAAATATAATGTGGGTGTCTTCAAGAGAAGAGTGAATAGGTTGCTAGGGCAATGCGACTTACCATCTAAGACTACGTTCCACTTACCATCAGGTGGAATGTAGTCAAGCATTGCCCTAGATCATATTAAAATTAAAAAAAAAAAAAAATAAGGTGGTCCTTTCTCCAAAACAAGTTGGTTCAAAAAGACTTACAACAAGTTATCTTGAAAACAAGACGGAATATGAAACAAATTAAGGCCAGTTCTTTTTGCAAAGGAAATTTTTAAATTGCGACGACTAAGAACTGGTTAAAAATTGAAAACATCGTGTTCTAAATAATAAAAAGCCTCAAAAGTTCCAACTCTTATAATCAAAGTTATAATCATTGAACGTCAATTATCTGTTTGATCACATATCTTTATCAAAAGGTTACTTCTGTTTCGATATTTATTGAAAGGTTTTCTTATATAGAGAAATATTTTTAAACATAAATTATTTGATATATACAATAAACTGAATTCAAATAATTACATAATAAGACCGCCAACACGTAATACATTCCCTTATAGTGAAATCTAAAATATTTTTAATATTAATTTAATTTCGTTATAATTAAACACTCATCGTTTTATTTAACACTTAAAAACATATGGTTATAATGATTATGAAAAAAAAATTTTACATAGTCTCCTAATAAGTAAATATATAAATATACTATCTTTTTTTCTAAATCATGATTTGCTGTCTAGGTCGACAGCGGCCATCACTTCACTACTGTCTTCAAATTTTCTACATCTGAGGTGTTCTTTGAGCCGAGGAAAGAGATAAAAGTCTCGGGGATCTTGAAAATCTGGTGGATTAATTAATAGTAATTCAAATCCGGCTTCTTGAATGGCAGCCGTTAGAAAATCAAATATAAGACCAGTTCAAAAATATATCGACTTTAAAGACGTACATAATTGTAATATATTTAATTTTGGACACGTAATCTGCTTTGTCCAAACCAAATGTAAAAACCAAATTTATCTTAAACAGAAATCTATCTTAAAGCCACAGAAACGCTAAACCTGTCTTTATAAACATTTTCTAAGTTCTAGCTTGATTTTTCGATAGCAACAAGATGTCTTAGCGAGTCTGTTATCCAATATTATTAAAAATATATTTACATACCTACCTACTTATATAAAAAAAATTATCCCGTTTCAAATACTAATTAAAATAAAAGTAATGTAGTACTTAATGTTATTCAAAATACCATGTAACTCATACCTCATCTTGGGTGTTAATTTTAATTAGTAATGTAATCAGCTTACCAAAATCCTTTTTTCTAAAATGCGGCTGCTTTTGCACCCACTCGTGCAAAAGTTGAACCGCTTCTTTCATTCGACCTGGTTTATCCAAATTGTATTCTTTACGAATTTCTACAAAGGAGTCGTTTCTTAATTGCAAAATCCTGTTTTTCGGTACGAATTCCATTTTTTTAAATAATCACCCGCTTCGGCTGCCTTCAATGTACTGATCAAGAATCTGGTTTACTGCCTCCATCTCATTAAGTAATCTCATCTCGTTAATTTAATGTTCGACAATATACTTGTTTGTTAACCTTTTTGTTTTGGCATTAAATAGTGTTAGAAGTATAGTTATTATTTTAATTTAAAAATAAAAAAATCTTATAAATTATTTTTGTTTAATATTTAAATCAATGATCTTATATAATTTGTAATTTGGTAGTGTTATATTATGGAAAAAATCTAAACACATCACGTATTTAAGATTTTTATTTATTCGTTCTAAACGCGTTGAATTTTAAAAACTTTACTTCTTTTAATTTTTGTCCATTTCTATTATGATTCTTGAGAATGCTTTGCATGCAATCCATTAATCCACTCTTTATGGGTAGTTTTATAAAATTTATTGGTTCATAAAAATAAATGTCCCTAATCCTACCTGTACAGTATTTTAACATACGTACTGTTGTAGGAATAAATATTAAAAAAGAACAATTCATCAACAATAAAGTAAATTATTAAATATCTCACAAGTAACATAGTTGGCATATAAAAAACTAACCTTTACCACTGTTTAGGTTAATTTACACTTTTTTTTACACTTAAAACAATATAACGAGCGAAAATTAAAAGAATACAATGGAAATTAATTACCCTGCAAACAATAATTAGATCTTATCTTTTATATTTAAATCTACAAGCAAAATTTACATCCGTATTTGTTTTAAATGATTCTTTATTAATTTGAGAGTGATAAATGAGTTTTAAGATAAACCTACATTTTACTATTACATTTCATTCGGCCTTTAATTTAATGAAATTGAGTAAAATTACACCTTGTATAGATTTACATTGCGAACGAATAGCGAAGCAATGGGACTCGGGTTCGATTCCCGACGGGGACAAACATTTATGTGTTGAGCATAGATGTCTGTATTTCTGAGTTTGGTCGTTTATTAAATATTATTATTTAATAAACGACCAAATTTTTATACAGTATTTATAACGTGTATTTCTATGTATTTGGATCGTTGTCTAACACCCTTAACACAAGCAAATAGTTTTCTTACTTAGGGGATAGATCATTGTGTTTTAATTCATCAATTTGTCCTTTATTATTATTTATAGCTAATAAACGAAATTCATAATTTCCTCCCTTCTTTTTTTGTGACTACCAACCCTAAAAATACTTAAAAAAAACCTATAAATTTACGGTAGCCTACCTATTATTTTTTATCTATCGCTAATCCAAATATAGCAAGAATTGTCAAAAAATTATAAATAATATAAAGTAAGTAAATATCCTATAAAATGAATTCCAGGTAGTATTAAAATTTTTATGGTTTATTGGACTTCAATAAAACAGATGGTATATATTTGTAAATGTCATAAATATAATAATAAAAAAAATGTTGTCTAAATTAATAACAAAACTATGTGACATGAATACCGAATATAACTGTTGCAATCAAATATATATTTTAACAAACTTGCATGTAGTGATGCAAGAATGTTTAAATTATAGTTACTTAGTCTTGCAGTGTATAATGTTACAATAAAAAAATACATACTATTGCATGAAACATTTATCAGTCGTAGAATGTTGTAGTCTTGCGAAGCATGAATATGACGATTGAAGACCGGCGTAAATCAGTGGGCCAGGTAAATAGACACCTCAACCCCTCCCCCGAATATGATGATGGTCCTCAAACAGAATTTACCCCAGGTGGTCCTCATAGGAGTCGGAGCATCAATCCTCATCTTGATCTGGCCGTCCTTCTCTTCAGGAGAGGGCACCGAACTGCTAATTGCTAAGTGCAAACGACGTCTACTTTACTCTCCATATGGGTTTTTTTTAAATAAATCATAAATCCATAAATTGATACATGCTTACATAATAAACTTTATGAGGATATTTCTTCATTTTGGATATTCATTAACGTTACTGTGATTAATGAAGAACTGATCCAAGTCATCAATCATAATGAAAGCAGCGTTTGTTTTATGAAAACTTGTGATTTTTTGGAAGACTAAAAATACAAATGATAAGAAGATATTTTTGCCTTACAAAGAATAATATTTTTTTTCTCTTTCTTGTAAATGACTATGTAGAATTTTATTTATTATCATTTTATTTTAATAATAATAATAATTTGTATTTTATTTATTTATTTACAAAATATTATGTTTGTTTTGTTGTATTTTCTTTTTGAAATGCTAGTAAAAACATACAAGTAGCATAGTTTTACGAAAAGATTAATACATACTAATAGTACAATAAATATCAAAAATAATGTTTGTGTTTGAAAAATATCAAAAATGTTCAGGTCGGACACAACTCCATTATTCCTATAGGCAAGGTGAAAGTCATGTCAGAGGGCAGATGTATATGTCCACTCTCTGGAAGATCTAGAAGTAGATTAATTTTAATTGACTTGCTCGCGGAGTTTTATAACAATTCAAAGTAATTACAAAATAAATAAGAAATTCTTTTTCTACATTTTTATTGTTTTTTATTAACATTGAGAAGTGTGTGCAAACACAAACCACCTATAGAGCATAAAAAAAATGACTACAGATTAGACTCTATCACCACGTTAAATAAGGTTTTAAAGTTTTTAAATTTAATGTTGAAAGTGTTTACATTCTTAGTAAGATTGAAGATTATTAATATTAGTTTTATTTGATTATATTGCTGCTTATTCTAAAATAAAGAATTGACTCACTACTCGTACTCAATAAGGATCATATATTCTTACTTACATTTTTTTTTAATACTTACTTACATTTTTTTTCAATTATTATTTTTTTTAATAATTGGGAATCAATGTGCTGTAAGTATAAATTCTTTCCATGTTCTTCCTCGTTTGCTCGATCAATGTAAATGGCATACCATTTAGGATTCTCCATAGTGCTTTTAACCAAAACACCTGAAGATATCATTAAAATGATAGAAACCTAGCGATAGAAAGTAAGAGAGTAGGATTAAATCTTAATAGTCAAAAGACTAGAATGATGACAAATGGAGAAAAAAACAGAATACAGCTAAGAAATAACGAAATCAACTGCACTGATGAATACAAACACTAAAAGGATTTGAGACAACTCATAACGCAAAAAGAACACATTCGCGAGGAAGTAAAGAGTAAAATTACAAACAAATGGAGAAAATATTGGAGCCTGAGTGATTATGAGAGAAAAACAACTTCATACCGCTATTAGGTATACTTGACCTGAATAACGGATATTACATTACATTAAATTACATAAATATGAAAATATTTGTTCTCACGGGATAAAGTTGTATCGCTTATTAAACAATTAATTATTATAATAAATTAATCAACTTCCCATATTAAAAATAAACTTAAAGTTTAAGTTCGTATATTAATTATTATATTAAAAAATAGACAAGGAGGTTTAATTAGACGGAATCCATGAAAAAATGTTTGATAAAACAACTAATTTAACCACGATACAATTAAAAAAAAACACTAATCTAAGATATCGCCTTTTTTATACTTCGATAGTCGGTAGTCACGGAGATGTTCCAAAATCACATGATTTATTCCATATTTATTCAAAATATGCCCAAAATATTTCGTAGTTCCATCATTAGAAACAAAAATAAAGATTGAAATCGTAGGAAGTAGCTGGAAAACAAGTTTTATAGGTATAATACTTATTACCTTTCCAAATTAAACAATTTAAAGTCATTATTTTTTTTTTAACATATGAAGTTGAATTTTATTGAAAAATCCTGTTCCTCCCCGATGTTTCAATTAGTTTGTTGATTAATTATTTTATAATAAAAAATACTATTTTAGAAATATTTGTTCCGATGTTATTATATTTAAACAAGGCCAACCAAAAATATTTGGAGGGATAATAAAAAAAAATATTTGACACGCTACTGTCAAATAATTTTTTTTTCGGTAAATTAGATATTATTATATAAATCAGCTTCGAAATGAAATTTGAATGAATGTATAGTATTTTTATTTTTGGTAATAATGTTAAGTTATCATTAAAACAATAACTATATTAAAATTATGTATATGGATAATTACTGTACAAATATTTAGACCGCATCTACGTGTTAGGTCTTACCTAAATCTTTATGTGACCTTGTCAAATAAAAGCTAAGCAAATCGAAGCTGTCCCCTTTTTTAATTTAAAAAACCTTTTTATATTGGTTTGAGATGAGTTGAGTCATCATTATCATTATCCAAGACTATTTTTCTTGAAGGACTTTTGATTTTGCTGTGTCAAAGAAAAAACTTGAAGTCTGCTTTATTGTTTTCTGGTTAGAATTATTTATAAGGGGATTAAATTAATTATAGTTTTCAATTACAGGTTTTAAAGTAGACAAGTCTGTTTTAATGTTTTAATTAATATATGATGATAAAACATATTAGATGATGTTAGTTTTGTAAATATTTTTTAAATGCGAATGTAAATTATAAATAATACAAATAGGTACCTTACCAATATTACACATTAAAACAGTAAATATCTTAAAAATATGAAGGTATCTCACTTTCTGTTCTATATTATTAAATTCCAAAAAAAAATATTGTTGCATTTTGGAGTAAAAGGTTTAAGTTATAAATATATATATATTTTTTACAAAACTTTGCGTGATAAAATAGAGATTTAGATATAACACTAGAAAATAGAAGAATTTTTGTAACCAGTTTCGTAGTCTTCTACGATTTTTGCGACTTAAAACTTGCCAGGAATCGTTAGGAATAAAACTTGTTAATAATCTTGAATTATTCTTTGTATATTTTTTGCATAAAATTATCCTTTAGATTATGGCAACTATAAAAAAAACATAGTAAATCAATTTCCATTATTTTAGTTGTTTAAAGAAGAACTTGTATGGAAATACCATGATTCATAATTTCGGTCTTCCTCTTGTAGAATCGACTTTTCCACTTGGGTTATCACAGTGGAACTTTAGCTTTAAAGAAGGCAATTTGAGAGGTAACATTATATCTCTTTGATCTTTAAATGGAGAACCATTAAATAATATATTTAGAGTAGATAACAATTTAATTAAGAGTAGTGAAAAATAATCTTCTATATGTGAAGGAACATATTATAAATAAGACTGCTGAACTGAATGTATTTGTTATATGAATATTTGATAATTTTTATTTTTTTTAACAAAGATATCTCAAAATAATACTAAGATCGAACTATGATTTTCTACTAAATATTATCATTATTATAAACAGATAACTATTTTTGTACACTTGTTTGAAAATTAAAGTTTTTATGGAAGTGTTTCCATTCCTCTCATTAATTAGAGGTATTTTTTACTTTTGTTATAATAATGTCGTTTTTTTATCATTTTTTTTTATTTTTACCTAACTAAAAATAATATATTGCAATAAAATATATCATTAAGCTTTTGGACTACTAAAAACGTCAAAAGTAACGGTTCCTCTCATAAATTATATAAGTCCCTTATTTTCTAGGCTTATTCTGTTTTTAAATTTAGCTAAATATTATCCACTCTAGCTAATAAACTATTAGTTTTAACAGCAATGTACAGTTCTTAAAATATTTCCTAAAAGAGTGAGTTGTAAGGGTACTTGAAATCAAATATTTATTTGAAATAAAAATATCCAAACATTTTTTGTAATTAAAAATATAAATGTTTTTTGTAATTAAAAATATAAATTCTTGACTACTTCTCCCACAAATACCCGCACATTGACCTTGAATTTTTAAATTATGTTATTTAATTTATTCTACATAACGTTAGAAACAGAATGACGCACCTTTTTTAAAAGTACATATTAAATTCAACGTATTTTCAAACTAACGATATTCACAAAGCATCACAAAACTAATAACCGTTAGATTGAACGACCGTTTCTGTCTGGAAGAACTAATAAAGTCGGATATTGCAACAACGAAAAATTTAAATAACACTGACCCGGCAGCATACCGAGTGAAAATTCCTACAACGTATAAAGACTGTGCTGGTATGTTACCGCAAAGGGCTACCTGCTTCAATGAAAAATGTAATATCACTCAAGTTGGGAGAAACTCAACCATCGAGACTCATGAATTTTAAAGAGACATTTTCTTTGCGACGCCTAAAGTGATCTGGGTGCTTAATCCCGCACCTGAGGAGCTGGGATGATAGAAAGCAATTTTGTCCATTGAATATTTTAATAAATCTTTTTTTTTGTATTACATATTATTTTATTACTTGAAAGATTCAATCTTTGTGAACTAATAATATTAATATCGTTAATTGACAAAATACATTCCATAGAAATAGATTAAATACCAACAATTCTTATTACAGTTACATTCAGTTTATAATGATTACTAGTTACCAATACAACAAAATATAAATAACCCATGCATAATTTCACTGCTAAAGACGGATATTACTTAGAGATAAAATAAAATTAAGTAATATCAGTTTATTTAATATTAAGAAAAATGTTAAAACCAAAATATTATTATTTTAATTTACTATAACTGAATTAAAGAGAAAAAAAAAATAGAAAATATAAATTGATTATAATTATAAATTAAGTCAAGTAATGTTAAACTAAATAAAAAATATTATTATACAACGGTCTCTATCGAATATTTGTGCAGTAATTGTTGCGAGAGATATCGAGCGATAATTAGATAGTCTTGATATCAGCCTTCTGGTTTTTTAACACGAGTATTAAGATCGTTTTAGTCATTTCTGGTGGTAAGTCGCTGCGCATAAGCATAGCACTTAACAACCTTAACAAGTATGGGCAGGAGAATTGCAGGTGTATTGCGCTGTAACCATAGTGGCCCGGTGATCTTTTGAGTTTTTCGTTATTTATAGCCCTTTTTATCTCATTATCCCTGATACTTATTAAGGAACAGCTTTCTTCAATGAAATTGGATTAGCTATTACAAATTTGCTATATCTTCTATTCTACTATGCCCATCAACCTCCAACGCTAAGGTATCCGTATGAATCTTCATGGATTTAGTCGTCTACTTCCAGAAATTATTAAAATTATTAGTATGTAGACTAATAGCCAACTTATCTGCTTGTATACTTTCTGATTAATTGAGACATTTTTTAAACTCTTTTTTTTTAATTTTCTTTGTGTAAGTTCTTGTGATCGCAACTGGTCTTATGTTAGGTCTTCCATTAATCAGCCATCTTATGTAGGCTGCCCTCGAGAGATCGTAACTTTGTTTCACTCTGTCATTCAAACCTGGAATGTTTCTTTCCTTATGTTCACGTCTTTTTCAGTACTTAAAAGCTCTTGGGGAAGGAGTCTGTATAGATTCAATGACGTTATTGTAGCTTACCTTTCACTTGCGTTCTGTAGTTTTGAGATAATTTATTGGTTAACAGTTAACTATAATCCTAGAGTAATCAATAAACATGACTAATCATTTTTGCCTCACTAAGTAAATTTATAAGGTTTAATATAAATATGACATAAAGTGTAAAGTAACTTCTAACTGTTTAATAATCAAATATAGGAAAAAAATCAAAGACTAGAATATTGAAATTTGGGAGTTTCTTTTAGATTGAAGTTGCTTGTTAAGACGGGGTTTTGTATAGAAAAGAGTTCCGCCACATTTTTTACCACATTATATTATAAAGAAAATAATCCAAACATATATTTATTTTGTCTGACTAAACCATTAGCCGATGAAGTACATTTTAATCGGTTTTATGTTGCGGAGGTTTCTTTATCTTAATTAATACAATTAGTATAACTTTAATAGTAATTATAATTCCAAATGTGCTTAATAAAAAATTGTATGTATTTTATTATGCAATTCTGATATTAATTTTTATTCTATCTACTGATCTGGCTAATTATGTATTATTTGTTATCGTATTTTATTTATATATTTGATTTAAAATGTTGTGTTAATGATGATTACTAAGTATTTTTTTATTTGAGGAAGCCGTGATCTTTCCTGAATATTTACCGTGATATTTGAGTTTTTTTTTGGTCAATAATCTTTTCAAAAAAATAAAAAATATAAATAATTTGTTTTTCATTCACAAAATACACTTGCATGTAATAAATCAAATCACTGACTATACTATACTATATACATTTTTTTTGTGTGATTTCAACAGTAAATTACAAATAATAATAATGGGTTAATTTGTTAACAATGAAACAACAGGCATATAAGATTGCTAGATTTGTCATAAAGCAAGGTATTTATTGAGAATGTCCGCTATTTAAATTATTATATATAATTGTAATAAAATTATTTGTCACCTATTATGAAATATAAACAAATCTATTTAAAAATTACCAATCAGGCGTCAATTTGTGCATTTATTTTTAAATAGAGAGATAGTTATTAGTTATAAAGAATAAAAAATCCTTGTTAATGTTTCAAGAAGTATATTTTATTGTCCGATGACATGACAAAACAAGCATTAGATATTATAATTTCCATTATATTTACAGAAGTTTATTTCTTTTAAATTATATTGAAATGTAACTAAAAAGCAAATTTCTAAAGAATTATTACTACATTCATTAAAAGTTAAAGCATTTTGTCAAACAAGGTATTATTTTTAGATGGACATAATTATAAATCTGTCAAACCTGCCTTCCAAAATATTAATAAAATGAATATTTGGAACACACTCAACATGATTAATATATAAAACTGAATCATTATATATTATTAAAATGCTTTCTAAAAATATTATTTTATGTATAAAAATAATATAAAAGAGATAAGCTTTTAAGAGATAAGCTCACCCGTGTATACGTCTTTGTTGTTATTATTTTTTTGTAACTGATTGTGGTACATGAAAGAAAAAATAAAAAATAATAAAACAGCCACATCTAGAAAATATTTAAAGTAATATCTTCGAAATACAGAATTAATTAATTGTAGCAAAGCCACATCTCACACTGAGACCCTCTTCAATCTTGCCCGGGGGCCTTTCACCTTAATTTAGAATGAGAATTCCGTTAAAGAGACTTTTATTGCAAGCAGCGAAGATTCCCAGCAATTTACAGGCAAACAAATGTCGACGCTTATATATTTTGTTCTCTATTTGGCACCTGTTTAATTTTCCATATAACAATTTAATAATTAAATAAATCTTGTCCTTTTCATTTTTAATTTTATTACCATTAACTAACTAAGCTATCTATTTATTATTAATAGTGAACCAAATAAAACGCCTAAGTAAATTCTTTCCGCCGTTTTTATTTTATACATTTTTGCTATTACATTTAAAAAAAAGATTTTTAGTTTAGCAAATTATTAAAATCATATTCTATTTTTATGACCCTACATACAATTTCAATAAATAAATATTTAAAAAATATTAAAAAAAAACAAAAAAAATATGATATTAAAAAATACAAATAAATTAAATATTAAAAATAAAAAAATATAAATTGTTTTTATTTATAATACTGAATTATATTCAAACGTGGTATCGAGTTTGTCAGGTAAACCTATTTTCCTCGTTCGTTTCACCGAAAACTTATATTGTTTCTATAAGGACCCCAAGGAATTGCCTTCCTGGAGTCTTCACACGGCATGGAATGTGACTATAAATAAATATAACTGATATATTTTTTAACCAATCACAAATTTTGATTCCGTTGACGTTAAAAATTAAAAAAGCGTCTAATAAAAGTTTATTAAAGGTAAATAAATGAAATCTTATCATAATCATAAATATTAAAATAACATAAAAATAATACATACACTTATTTAACGATTTCTCACTTACTATTATTTTTATCAATCTCCAGTGTGAGACCACCCTTACGCAATTCCTTATTCTATACCAGAGGGATACAATATTATGAATATAAAAAGAGGCATTATCCAACTAAATTGAATTAAAGCTAGAATATACTGAAAGTTTTACTTGTAGATATAATAATTAATCAGATATCACTTAAAATCTATACCAATTCAAATATTGCAGTTCTATTGTAATTATAACCAAAACTATTGTCAAATTTTAGAAACGTTAACCAGTCAAGTCACCAGTAAGTCACCGAATAATAATTCGGTGACTTAGGTAGTAAGTTATCAAAGATCACACGAAATTTCTTAAAACCCTCACAAAGTGTATTAAATAGTGTTGCATTGTTAATAGAGCCCAAGTTTTTAAATTTTCCCGTGGGCATGATATAACTTTTAAGTTTAAAAGTTACGTGGTATCCTACCATACAAATTTCAACAAAATTCATTTAAAAAAATTGTTGTGTTAGGTCTCTGTGACTTAATAAATATATACATACTTACGAGTAGCAGTAGTTTATTAAAATATATTTAATATAAATATCGGGACACATTCCATTTTTTTGCAAGACTTATTTATAAAGTATAATAAAATTCTATCTGCAAATTAAAACTGTCGATATTCTTTATCGAGTTTCGAAATAAATAAAAAAAAACTAAACATTTTTTTTCGGATCAAATGAACCCTTATCTCAATAACAAATCTTTTTATTTTACCGTATTACGATAAGTGACAATCCCTAATCTTTGTTACGTATATATGTTTTACACTTACAGTATCAACCTTAACAATGAAACTAAGGTAAATGGTTTTATATTCTGAAGTAACTGTAACAAATCTCCCATTCTTCAATATACGAATAATGTACCTACTTCAGAATAGATATTATATTTTCTTTTCACTGGTTAGCATATAGATAAGTAATTTAGTCATTTGTATAAAATTATTGAAATTAAAAATGTCTGTGCCATAATAATACTTAACCTTTGATTATAAGGATGTTTATAATCAATAAAAAAATATTATTTTACATCATTCATTCATCATTCATTATAAATCAACTGGAACTTGAACTAATCATAATTATATATAGGTATATGTTATATATTTAATACTGTTGCATACTAATACTGATCGATGTGAAATATTATATACTCTAATCTTTTACAACATTTGGGATGTCAAACCAAAAATAAAGCAATTAAACCATTGATAGTACGACGTAGATATTAAAACGACTTTATTAACATTGAACACTATTTTTATACATATGTATTAAATGCCGTAAATAAAAAAACTATGAAAATTATGTAATTATAACATAATAACACTGAGGAAACATCGATTTAACCCAGATAGTAGGAAACTAATTTATTTCGAGTGACAGGTAGCACTTTACCATTTCACATGTTCCGTCGAGTATTCTACTTGTATAAGATGAAAATATTTTTAAAATACTTTTCCGACAATGTTGAAATGATATCTGCAAAAGTATATTATGCCTAGACATTTATGTAAATTATATTTAATATTAATTCCATAAATAAATATCTTAAGTACTAATAATTTCGCAATATATTGTAAATTATATCGTAAAAAATGCAGATATTGATACAAATTGTGTTTCTCTGAAAAATAAAGTGCCTATTCATTAATGTATTGCATTAACTCTTATAACAATAACAATAATTAGCAAATGCACTTCAAACCTCACTTTTATAAAAAGATAATGGTCGGTTTCTGCAAACTTTTACAAAAAAAAACATTGTCAACACAAGAATTCTAAATCGCTTTCTCTACAAAACAAACATAAAAAATTGCACTGAATTTGGCATCAAATTAACAGTACCTACTCAAATCTTTTGGGTAACAATAATATATTGAAAATTTGCATTTAATGTTTTCGATAACTAATGTTGAGTATTTTTTTTTTACGATTATATATGATAATAATAGTCACCGATTTATTTTACAAAATCTCAATGCGTAAATATTGAAAAATAATGAATGGAATGAAAAATATTGTTTTCTTTTAAAAATTTATTCTTTGTTTAATCAAACCTTTGTATGGATGAATTCGCATCCAATCAGCATCCTTTGAATAAGATGAAATACTCTGAACGAACAGAAATGTTTTTATTAGAAACGAATAATGAAACAAATACTTTTATTGTGCCTGTTACATATTCAAAAAAATATGAATATTGAATATTTTTCTTAATACTTGTATAACAACAAACGATATTTCGTACTAATGGAGGTAGCTAATAAAATTATTCGTAATATTTATCGTCAAACTCATTGCCTTTTTTAAAACTTAGATAAAGAACTTTGATAAAACTTAGTATTTATATTAGAAAGGTTATTCTCTAGTTTGACAGAAGCCCGTCCAGAAAATATTTGTACAGATCCTGTTATATCTCTTAGAGTTATGTAATTGAATATTCAAGTGATGGCTTAAACAATACACTCATTCTATTTATTCTAAGTCATGAATTTCAATGCACCTAATTTCATGTACACACACAATATTTTATCACTTATATTTTTTTTTACCCCAGCAAATTTTTTATTTAGTTTAAATTGTACAATTTTATTATAATCTTTTTAATTCACATGGATACATCAACTTTCATTAGCATGGTATATTTTTTTATTAGCTACTAATTTTAACAGTAGTTCATAAAATTGTCGGAACCGACAACTACAATAGAGATCTGGGGTGTTTATTATAGTAAATCTATGATAGATCAACATAAAAATATACTTACTAAGAGAAATTATAAAAACACTAACTTGCTCGTATTAAGCTCTGATGATAAATAATTATAGTAGCACTATAATATTGCTAGCACGGCCCTATTTCACTCTACCAATATGTTAGCTTTTATATAATTGGAAGGTTGGTTTGATAAATAATAAGGATATCAGTTGTTGGTTTAACTAAAACTAATGTAATATTTGTATGGAAGTTTAATTGACTAAATAAAAAATTAGCCAGTATAATAAAGTGTATCAGTGATAGTAAAGAGTTTAAAAAGTAGTTTCAAAAAATAGAAGGAGTGTCATTGGTGATTCTTTGCAGTAAGAGAATACTAATATATATTCTTAAAGATTTTAGTTTTATCTAGAACTATTCATCTAAAAACTATCTGTCTACTTAATTTATTTTCATCTACAGACAACTGTTGTAAATCAAAACTGATAGACGGAATATATATATATATATATATATTTTAATTGTTTCAACTGCAAATTGATTGGGAATTGTCAATTTATTTTATTTATGGAGAGAGTATGGAATCGAAAGGACGTAAAATATTTCAAATGATATATTTAGAAATTAGCTAGTATTTTTTCTACAATAGGACCCTTCTTTAACCTATAAAAGAGAAAGTATGTGTGTATATTATTATAAGACTCCATAACGCTGGACCAATTACAATTTCCGGGAATGTTTACATGATTTATATAATTATTGACCCAGAGGGTCTTGTTTGATGACGATCGGAGCATTTTATTGACATTTTTTTTGACTGATGATATGATTTTATTTTTTACATTGAACCATTTAAGATCAGTCATAAAATCATGGATCTTTTCGTGTACTAGAGGATAATAAAATTCAGGAGGAATGATAATTATTATTTATATACATTCTTATATAAATATGCTTTAGGTAAATCAAAGTGTAAGTTTAAATTAGATGGATTAATAATAATAAATAATAGATATATCTATTTAATACATCTAAACCACACGGTGGACACTACAGAGCCCGCAGTGACTAAAACATCTTTACAAGACAGTGAAGAAAAATAATGATGGGTACATCACATAAATATATTATATGAAATTCATAAAAGATGACGCTAGATAAATATTACTCTCTACAAAACCTCTTCTAAAATATTTTAAAACTAGATAGATGGAACTTTCTGATTTTATTCTTTTAATTGCAAACAAAGGCCTCCCTCCTTCCTTCGTTCCTTGATGAATGATGTGATGATTTGCTGGTGTCCCATCTTGAAACAGAAAGGTGATGTACAAGTCTGTAACAACTACCCAGTAATAAAGCTTAAGGTGCACAGTTTGAATATTTTTGAAAAAGTAGTAGTGAGATGAATGCTTTGCTCTTTCTAGTAAGTGAAGAGATTGGAAATATGTCGGAAAAACTAAAAAATTTTGGCATGAGGATCAGGTGGAAAACCAAGCATTTGTTCTGTAACCTTGGTGGTTATTCCAGTTGCACCGCTAATACTTTGACATTCATGACATGGCATTGACCATAGTGTATCCTTACAAGTCTGTTCCACCTCTCCTTACAAGTCTGGTTACTCGGTTCACCAATCCACGTTTATTGGGAGATTGATAGAGATGTAAGAAACAGGTTAAATGCTGGATCAATCATAGCAAATGGCAACAGGTCACAGGCACTGCATGGACTTGACGAAAGCTCTTCAAACGAAAGGGACAAATAGCATAATGATTTTTCTAAGACCATCCAAAACAGACCAGACCATCGGATGAACAATGAAGCCGGTAGAAGGGAATTGCATGCAGCTGAAATACTAATGTTGAGATTGATGTGGAGAGTAATAATGATTAACATTAGGAATTATTATTTAAGAGGAAGCATAACTGTTAAACAGCGATATAATGACTTGGTATGTGCTTGTAATGTCGATGTATGAATATAATATAATAAAAAAATCACGCCATATGACAATGGATGGTAAAAAGTTGAGTAATTAATATAACTTAACATCATCATATATTTTTTATTTTGTGTACAAACTATTATGTTTATCGACTTATGTATACAGTTGCAAAATCATTATGTCATGTAAAAAAAACATTAACCTCTTTTTGGTGTATTATTTTCAATACAACAAAATATTTGGTTTCTAAATATCTGGCAGCTGAGAAAAAACGTTTACTTTTCCGATATTACGAGAACGTCTTTAACATTATGAGTTAATATTCCGGGAGCTGGCCATGAAGTGTTGACAGGGCAGTCGGGATATATCGTGAATAATATTCAATTTAGTCCTGTCTACCTGACGAGAGGCCAACGACTGCCCAGCTTATTGAACTATCACATACAGATTGTTGATCTACATAATCCATTATTCAGTTATTTGGAAAGGTAAATAAAATTTTTTGAAAGATTTTAGGAGTATTTTTATAAAGATACTAGCTGGTGTTTGCGACACCGGTTGCTGACAATTAATTAATTTTATCATTTTAATCAATTTTAAAACATCTATCATGTTCTCTAGAGTATCATTATATCCTAGCATAGTTATAGTAGTACTAATTATCATATAAGTTAGTGATGAGCGAGAATTGTCAAATATATTAACGATTAGTTTATAAATGGTTTAAACTATTTGGTACGACGAAATAAAAGCTTTATAACAATAACTTTACCACGAAATATTAATCGCCATTCTGAAAAAGTTCTAGATGCTGATTTATCGGTGAACAAATAAAATATGGACATTTATGTTGTACTAACATTGTGCATACAATTAAAATCTTTCAGTGTTGTTTTAACCAGAAATTATACAAATTTACCACCGAAGGATAATTACAAAAAAGGTTCTTGTATCCAAACCTTATTATAAAATTATGGACTATGTTGTCAATAGGTCTGTCAAAAATTAACTTGTAACCACTTCCAAGGCACTATCTATTTGTATTTTTAATTTGAAAATGAGTGTTTATATAATTATTTTTATTTTTAATATAAAGTGATTATATTTTTGTAAGAGAATTAAAGAACTAATGATGAACATGGTGAATTATTCCAGTTTTCCTTTGGTTCTAGGCTTTACTTTAATTTCTTGGTTATTCTTCCGTATCAACTGTGATTGTGATTTAATAAGTTAATAAACATATATGAATACTCGTTTAGTACCTGTCTATGGAGTGTCACGCCGGTTCATTGACCTACCGCAGAATCGTGCAACTAGAGTCGGAGTGTATTTTGAGCTAGAATCCGTATATAATATTAAATTATTATAAGCACGCTAATAAACAAAGGCCCAAACAATGAGACGTTTAGGTAAATACCTAAATAAATTCCACTGAGCTTTGTAAATTAAATGCTAACGTATTAGGTATTACACGTAAAAAAAGATACTAAGGTTGTACCGAAAAGTAATTAAAAACTAAAATTAGTTTAAATAATAACACAAACAGGTTTGAACAAAGGATTGTCTACTACAAGCAAAAACAACAACTCAGTCAGTACTAAGTGCCAATGCATATGCGTATTTAGATATAAAATTAAAATGTTTTTTTAAGAATTATTTTTTAGCTCCTATAGCTTATTACAAAATAAATTCACTCTATGGACTGTATAAAAAACATGCTTAACTGCAACTTAACTATTAATCTTCTTGATGTTAGAGAAAAAAAAATGTAACAACTCTTTACTATTAATTTAGTTTAGTGAATAGATTTTCTATCTTCTATCTAGCTATCTTTTTTTTATGTTTTATATTAGTTAGGTACAGTATAAATATTCGATTTTTTTTTGTAATACATCGTAATAAAAACATTTGAATTTGGTTTTAAATTGAACGATAGGATAAGTATTAGCTTTATTAATAATAATATTATTTTAGTTTTGTTAAGTTTTGTTGGTAAGTTTCTGGTGTTGCAACATTAATGTGTTTTCTATGAACATTTTTCTTACTGATAGAACATCGCAATCCAAATACAAATTATAATTTATTGGGTATATAAATGTGGTGATTGTGTCTTTCCATAATAATAAGATGAAACTTTCGAGTTAGATCCCATGATGTTGTGCAGTAGGATAAAATAGACTGTGCAAAGTCAAAGCAAATAGTTTTAAATATTATATATATTGAAGTCAGCAACCTGTGGCATTTTATAAAGTAGGACTTAATGGCTCTGTTTTTGAGAATTTTGTGATAAATACATTTAATGTTCTTGGTTGTATTAAACCAAGGTTGATAAAGTAATGAAGGAAGTCAAAATAAAATAAAATCAACATAAAACCACTTTACTGGGAGAATTAATATTTCACATTTTAACAAGTGACCTTAAGTTATTC
Source organism: Napeogenes sylphis (assembly GCA_959347405.1). Classification (NCBI taxonomy): domain Eukaryota; kingdom Metazoa; phylum Arthropoda; class Insecta; order Lepidoptera; family Nymphalidae; genus Napeogenes; species Napeogenes sylphis. Next base: position 4,459,381 of record OY365782.1, read on the forward strand.
CAAGGTACTGTATAAAAGGCCTTTTTTCACTAAAATTAAAAATAATTTTATACTCTTTGAATTGATGTATATATTTTAACAATAAGATGGCGCTTAACTAAGGTAAGGGGTATTTTGATTATATTCGATAAGCCTTTAATGGCATACTTTGTTACCAAAATAACAATTACGATTTCTATTTTATCTGGTTAAACCACATTGTGCTTTAATTAAAACAGTTTTCAAAGTTGCAAAGTTATTTTGACGTTAGTAGCTTATAGGAAATTAATTTACTTAGGGCTGGCTACGTTCGCTTCATTTAACTCAAAATGGAATTTTGAACTGTTTCAGGATTGGAAAAGTTAAATATTAATTATTTATATTTTATTGTGGTTGAATAATCGGAAGTTTCAATCGTTCTTGAGTCTATAAGTTATATCGTTATCCTTAAAGTATATCCTTTTGAAGATAATTGAAACCTTGGCGCTTAGTGTATGAAAATGAAATAGGTTTTTTTTCTGAATTTATTTTATCAATTCTATGCTTTCAAACATCAAAATTAGTTAATGTTTTAAAATAAAATAGACATTTTGAGTACAATTGCGCTGATCTTTTGATGGAACTATAGATCTCTGAAACATGTTTTCACGTTTTGGGGTTATTGGATTTATGCAAATGCCATAAATACAAACTGATGACTTCTTTCATACAATCTTCAGAAAGTATAACCGAATTTTGATGTAACTTTTAAAGTGGTATTTGTTACATTTACATTTAAGATTAAAAATTTTAAAATATTTATAGAATATATTTGTTATTACAATTATCATAAGTGTGACTTTTAGCACAATTATAGCAAAGCCTGAGGAGATCAAATGCTTGATGATTTTGTATTCAAACAGAAAATACTTTAAGCACAAAATATTACAAAGGTTAAAAAACTCGGTAATTGAAAACTACAGAACAACTATTGATAACATTGGAATTTATATTTGAGTTCCGATTTCGATCAATTCAAATCGAGAAATTTATTAAAAATTATTCTCCGGTATAATCCCAACGAGGGTAAAATGTCATAAGAATCCGTTTAAAATTCATGAGACGAAATCATTGATGGTACGTTCTCATTATTATTATAACCAGCTTCACTCTAATCAGAGAAATACGAAGAGATTTTCAAATATTTTACATTAAATCTAAGGATTCAAAATATATACCTATACTCTAAAATGCACTATTAGGTTTCGGTCAAACATGTTCATTTTTACTATAATGCTCTATTGATTTTAATTTTTATTATTAACATGAATGTACATTAAGAATTTTCCACTGTGTTTGTGTGTGTCAGATTTTAGAGTCTCGCACTCATTCTAAACATTATCTTCTCAATAATATAATATTAGGATTAGAAACAAACGAATCAGAAGCGATTTGGAATTGTTTATGATGACAAAAGGTACAATGTATCTGCCTGTATATTATAAAAAACAGATTGCTACTTTAGTAGCATTTAATTTAAAAAACTTCGTTATAAGAGATATAACGAAAAATGATTGTAATTTAAATAGTGTAGTACTGACAAAACATAATCGTTCCACTTTAAACTAAATTTTAAGACAAAGCCTAAGCTGTTTACTATTGTCCATCAAAATATACAAGGCTTAGGTGGCAAGGAATCGGAAGTGGAACTGTTTGTTCAAAAATATAACATTAGTTTATTATGCATTACAGAGCACTGGTTGTCAAAGAATAACAATATTATAAATGTACAAAATTATAAATTGTCAAGTTCGTTCTGTAGAGAGAAAGCTATTCGCGGTGGCTCACTTATCTTAGCTCGTAACGATGTAGTGTTTAAGTCTCGATCAGACATAGTGGCGCTCTCTGTCGAGCGAATTATTGAACTATCCTGCATTGAGCTCAATGAACATATTATTTTATGCGTGTACCGACCTCCCTCTGGTGATTTTGATGAATTTGAAAACAAAATGGAGGATATTTTAACTAAACTTTGTCATAAAAACAAGTCCGTGATTGTGTGCGGTGACTTTAATGTAGATATATTACAAGTAACTTCGTCTAGTGTACGTTTATTAAATTTGTTTAAATCTTTTAACTTATTGAACGTATTTTTTGAACCTACTCGCATTACTAGTGTTTCCTCGACTTGTATTGATAATGTGTTCTGTCGCTGTAACATTTATGAAGAGACGATAATGACAAATTTAAGTTCAGACCACTGTGGTCAAAAATTTTCTATATTAATCAATCGTGAAAATGAAAAGCCCCAAAAATTTACTTGCAGACCGATAACAAAAAACCGAACTAATGCTTTTAAGAATATTGTTGCGCAAAAACTGCATAAAGTAGACATGAGCGATGGCAATCCCAATAATTTATATAATAAAGTTTTCGATTTTTTGTTACAAGAATTCAATAATATTTTTAAACCAAAAACTATAACTAAATACCCAAAACTTAAATTTAGTGATTGGGCTACCCCGGGAATATACAAAAGTAGAGAAAAATTATATGATTTGTATGGTGAGAGGCAATGGAATCATGATCCCGTGTTCTTTAATAAAGTTAGAAATTTCTCTAAAATATTTAAAAACGTTTGCGTACATGCCAAGTCGATTTATATTAGAAATAAAATTTTAAACTCTGATGATAAGATAAAAGCAACGTGGGATGTTATATCTAGTGTTTCTGGGAAAACTAGGGCTGTTCATGGACCTATTAAGCTAAAAATTGATAATATTGAAATAAATACAGATTCAAATGTTGCGGCTACTTTTGAGACTTTTTTTAAAGAAATTCCTGTAACAGTCACGCGGAATTTAAATTCTTCACCATTTGATGCAATCGCGGAATTGACGAATAACGTAAGAGTCAGTGACAAATGTTTTGTTTTTAAACCTGTTTCATCAAATGAAATTGTTAAAACGTTTAGAAACCTAAATATGAAAAAAACAGGGGATCTCTGGGGTATGTCAGTTAAATTACTTACCAGTGTTATAAATGAGATTGCTCCCCAATTATCCTTAATTTTTAACAAATGTATTGAAACCGGTACATTCCCAGATTTAATGAAAAATAGTAAAGTAGTTCCTTTGTTTAAAAAGCGGCGATAGACTTGAACCGGGAAATTATAGGCCAATATCTATTTTGCCTACCTTAAGTAAAATCTTCGAAAAAATTATTCTCAACCAAATGACAGAATTCGTTTACAGCAATAAAATCATGCATAGTAAACAATTTGGTTTCACCAAAGGCAAATCAACAACTGATGCGGGTGCCACGCTTCTTAAGCACATTTACGACGCATGGGAGAAGTCACAGAATGCAATCGGGGTATTTTGTGATTTATCTAAAGCCTTTGATTGCGTAGACCATCAAACATTACTATGCAAACTTAACCACTATGGTGTGCGTAGTGCTGCGCTTGATCTTATTGCCTCTTACCTAAATCAAAGAGTTCAGACGGTTGATGTAAATAATTGTAAATCGACTGGTTCTCACCTAAAGATGGGTGTTCCACAAGGATCTATTCTTGGCCCCTTTTTATTTTTACTATATATTAATGATTTGCCCATTTATGTAAAAGGACTATGTGACATTGTAAGGATTCAAAATATATACCTATACTCTAAAATGCACTATTAGGTTTCGGTCAAACATGTTCATTTTTACTATAATGCTCTATTGATTTTAATTTTTATTATTAACATGAATGTACATTAAGAATTTTCCACTGTGTTTGTGTGTGTCAGATTTTAGAGTCTCGCACTCATTCTAAACATTATCTTCTCAATAATATAATATTAGGATTAGAAACAAACGAATCAGAAGCGATTTGGAATTGTTTATGATGACAAAAGGTACAATGTATCTGCCTGTATATTATAAAAAACAGATTGCTACTTTAGTAGCATTTAATTTAAAAAACTTCGTTATAAGAGATATAACGAAAAATGATTGTAATTTAAATAGTGTAGTACTGACAAAACATAATCGTTCCACTTTAAACTAAATTTTAAGACAAAGCCTAAGCTGTTTACTATTGTCCATCAAAATATACAAGGCTTAGGTGGCAAGGAATCGGAAGTGGAACTGTTTGTTCAAAAATATAACATTAGTTTATTATGCATTACAGAGCACTGGTTGTCAAAGAATAACAATATTATAAATGTACAAAATTATAAATTGTCAAGTTCGTTCTGTAGAGAGAAAGCTATTCGCGGTGGCTCACTTATCTTAGCTCGTAACGATGTAGTGTTTAAGTCTCGATCAGACATAGTGGCGCTCTCTGTCGAGCGAATTATTGAACTATCCTGCATTGAGCTCAATGAACATATTATTTTATGCGTGTACCGACCTCCCTCTGGTGATTTTGATGAATTTGAAAACAAAATGGAGGATATTTTAACTAAACTTTGTCATAAAAACAAGTCCGTGATTGTGTGCGGTGACTTTAATGTAGATATATTACAAGTAACTTCGTCTAGTGTACGTTTATTAAATTTGTTTAAATCTTTTAACTTATTGAACGTATTTTTTGAACCTACTCGCATTACTAGTGTTTCCTCGACTTGTATTGATAATGTGTTCTGTCGCTGTAACATTTATGAAGAGACGATAATGACAAATTTAAGTTCAGACCACTGTGGTCAAAAATTTTCTATATTAATCAATCGTGAAAATGAAAAGCCCCAAAAATTTACTTGCAGACCGATAACAAAAAACCGAACTAATGCTTTTAAGAATATTGTTGCGCAAAAACTGCATAAAGTAGACATGAGCGATGGCAATCCCAATAATTTATATAATAAAGTTTTCGATTTTTTGTTACAAGAATTCAATAATATTTTTAAACCAAAAACTATAACTAAATACCCAAAACTTAAATTTAGTGATTGGGCTACCCCGGGAATATACAAAAGTAGAGAAAAATTATATGATTTGTATGGTGAGAGGCAATGGAATCATGATCCCGTGTTCTTTAATAAAGTTAGAAATTTCTCTAAAATATTTAAAAACGTTTGCGTACATGCCAAGTCGATTTATATTAGAAATAAAATTTTAAACTCTGATGATAAGATAAAAGCAACGTGGGATGTTATATCTAGTGTTTCTGGGAAAACTAGGGCTGTTCATGGACCTATTAAGCTAAAAATTGATAATATTGAAATAAATACAGATTCAAATGTTGCGGCTACTTTTGAGACTTTTTTTAAAGAAATTCCTGTAACAGTCACGCGGAATTTAAATTCTTCACCATTTGATGCAATCGCGGAATTGACGAATAACGTAAGAGTCAGTGACAAATGTTTTGTTTTTAAACCTGTTTCATCAAATGAAATTGTTAAAACGTTTAGAAACCTAAATATGAAAAAAACAGGGGATCTCTGGGGTATGTCAGTTAAATTACTTACCAGTGTTATAAATGAGATTGCTCCCCAATTATCCTTAATTTTTAACAAATGTATTGAAACCGGTACATTCCCAGATTTAATGAAAAATAGTAAAGTAGTTCCTTTGTTTAAAAGCGGCGATAGACTTGAACCGGGAAATTATAGGCCAATATCTATTTTGCCTACCTTAAGTAAAATCTTCGAAAAAATTATTCTCAACCAAATGACAGAATTCGTTTACAGCAATAAAATCATGCATAGTAAACAATTTGGTTTCACCAAAGGCAAGTCAACAACTGATGCGGGTGCCACGCTTCTTAAGCACATTTACGACGCATGGGAGAAGTCACAGAATGCAATCGGGGTATTTTGTGATTTATCTAAAGCCTTTGATTGCGTAGACCATCAAACATTACTATGCAAACTTAACCACTATGGTGTGCGTAGTGCTGCGCTTGATCTTATTGCCTCTTACCTAAATCAAAGAGTTCAGACGGTTGATGTAAATAATTGTAAATCGACTGGTTCTCACCTAAAGATGGGTGTTCCACAAGGATCTATTCTTGGCCCCTTTTTATTTTTACTATATATTAATGATTTGCCCATTTATGTAAAAGGACTATGTGACATTGTACTTTTTGCTGATGATACCTCGCTTATTTTCAATGTTGATCGTAATAAAGCTAATTATGACAAAGTAAACAGTGCTCTGTCACGTATTCTTCATTGGTTCGAAATTAATAATTTGGTCTTAAATACTAAAAAAACTAAATGCATGGAATTTACACTTCCTAATGTCAAAAGTCAAATTTGTAGTTTACGCCTTAACAATGAAGTGTTAGAACTGACTGACTCAACAATTTTCTTAGGTATAACTTTAGATAAAAAGCTCCAGTGGAACCCCCATCTCTCAACTCTCGCTGGCAAACTCAGCTCTGCCGTCTTTGCAATTAAAAAAGTAAGACAATTAACAGATGTTAATACGGCTCGACTCGTTTATTTTAGTTATTTTCATAGTATTTTGTCTTACGGTATTTTATTATGGGGCAGTGCTGCCGAAATGAATTCTATATTTGTTTTACAAAAAAGAGCTATACGGGCTATTTGTAATCTAAGAGCTAGAGACTCCCTAAGAGATGTTTTTAAAGAAATCGGTATACTTACGGTTGCTTCTCAATACATTTTTAATAATATATTATATATACGTCAAAATTTAAATACTTATACTAAAAACAGCGACAGACATACGATAAATACAAGAAATAAAAATAAACTCGTAACGCCTAAATTTCGACTTCAAAAAGTTAACAAATCCTTCATGGGCTTCAGTGTACGCATATATAATAAGGTTCCACAAGATATTTTGGATCTTCCTTTTCATAGTTTTAAATCTAAAATTAAAAGTATATTATTAAATAAATCTTATTATAAAATTCAAGAATTTTTGGATGATCGAAATGTATGGAACTTGGGTCGTTGACTCATTTGCAGGGTTGATGTTATAATGTATAAGTCAAACATTGTTTAATTTCATTTAAAAAGAGCAACTGTTGAGTTTCTGGCCAGCTCTTCTCAGCAGAACAGCATTCCGAGCTGGTGGTAGTTTACTCACAGACTGACTATACTGACCAATTTAATGTAATTGACGATTCAAAAGTGCGTGTAAATGCCTACTTGAATAAAGATATTTTGAATTTGAATTTGAATTTGAATTTAAGAAATAAATAATTCATAACAGTAATATTAATCAAAACATTACGTATATTGTACTCTAGAAATAATTTATTACCCTGTTTGTGATTTGTCTTTTAAGGAATAATATTACAAAAAAACGTAATGTAATGCTAACTATTCTGATATTCGCGAGTACAATTTGTAAGGCAATTAGAATTTTCATCTTAGGCTAAGGGTACATTAATATTACCGTATTATAGCAACAACAATGTTGATGTTTTGATAAATGCTGTGATATGTTACATTTAAAAAAAAATTGTCAACACTTGATACTAAGCAAATAAAATGTTAATAATATATTTTATAATATAATTATGACAAATTTAGTTAGTATAACAGTTGTTTTAGTCCTTAGTCAGAGGCATTCATTTTTCAGTATTGTTAATATTTATTCGTATTATACCTCTATAAAAAGAAACACTTATCTAAAACTGCGTTTTTATTTCACTTTACTGCAAACTGATTGATATCTAATGATCTACTATAAGTTTGTCCCCTGTCTCCATAAATATTCCCCATTGTCTTGGGATCTCGTAAGACCTACTGAACGGATTTACAAAGTTTGATAATATAAAACGCAGCCAAGCTTAACATTTTCTACTGCGGCACTGGTCTTTGGAAGTAGGGTTGTTTGTAAAAAATATTAAAATGTTTATTTATTGATTTTTGCCGTTAATGGCAGATGTAGATATATGGTTAGCATATCTCTCTAAAAAGAAATCTTCCGACTAATTTCCCAGAACAATTTGATTTCGTGTTAGTTAGCACCTAATCGGTAGGTAGGTACTTATAAATAATTATAACCTAAAATAATATTGCTTTTGTTAATCATATTTATTCATGTATTAACAGTTTCATTCTCGTAGAAGATGTAATACAAAAAATCCTTAAAAAGGTATTTTATTTTTATCCGCTATCTCTTATGAGTATATGTACGTCTTAACGTTTCTGAACCCGGATAAATTACTAAGTTTCATAACATTACTGAAAATCGCGCAACTACAACAAGAATTATCACGAGAGGCAATCTATTCACTCTGAAGTTCACTCTCAGTTCTTAACATTGATTTAACTTAATTTTGGTAACTTTGTAATGAGACTTCGTTTTATTTAAATGTTGTAATTTGCTAAATTTCTTGCAAAAATATTTTGTAGGTACTACACTTTTTTCTTTAACCTTTGTGACACTTGAATATCGATTAAAGTTTGTTAACCTTATATTGTCTCAGTACAAGTATATTTTTTTGTGTAAATTTGCCAATAACAAATGCCTATATTCTTTCATATTTAAACATTCTTATGAAAATGTTGCATCTTTGAAACTAAAATATGGAAACAGAATAAGATTTTTTATCGCTAAACAGCACTATGATAAAATTATTGTATGTACATTACTTGCCCCACTTGCCCTCATCGTTAATAATGCCCCAATCAGACAAGAGCGAGGCAGCGCTATATTGTTTGTTCACTTCTCTTTCTAAACCGGGAAGTATTCCGATGTTATCGCGGACATTCGTCGTTCCGATCGTGCCGTTCTATGCGCAATCTCACTTTCTTCGGACGTCAGTACGCATGCGAGAACTGTGTCAGCGCTGAGTGAACGCTCTCTCCGAAAATAACCTCACTTTTTAATATTGTTTTAAGTGAAAAAAAATGGCCAACTTTGGATATTTAGAGAAATTCGGTATAGTTTTCCTAATAGGTTTGTTGTTTTATATAGTAAAATGTGTAGTTAATGTTGTGTATACTTATATAATTGGACCGGCTGTGAATAAAGTGGACTTCAAGTCTAAAGGAAAGTGGGCATGTAAGTGTTCTTTGATAAATTTTACATAAATTATGAACGTAATGAAAGTATTTGATTACAATTATTACATATAATTATCATCTAGAAACTGTATATTGTTGTTATTTACACTTCTTTAAGTGAGTTTATCTATTAATATATTTATTTTGGTTGATAAGCACCTATTTATATAAATTACTAAAACGTAACAATAATTTAAAAACCAAATTGTGTTTAACTGATAACCTGTCTAATTATTAATTAAACCATAATTAATATTTACCACGTAATTACTTTTACAGACTTAATAAAGTTAATCATATAAGTACTGATTGTTTCGTTTAATATTGTAGGATGTCTAAATATCTTAAAAGTGTATAGTTAAATACACAAATTAATAGGACAACTTATGTTGTACTTAGTCCAAGTTAATTTATTCTATTATTTGGTTGATGTTCTTTAGTGGTGTGAGTGAAAATAAAACATCGAAGATATACTTTCATTCACTCATTCTCTTCTAGTTAAGGTAACTCGAACAGTAGTTGTGCTAGTAGGTAAAGTTGTAATTACCATATTTCAGCTAATTTAGACATTATATGTTAATGATGCTTTTAAGTTATATTAATGATAATGACAAAGCAATTATTTTGTATTAGTCGTAGGTACTTAAAAATTTAATGTCCAAATTAAGAGACAAACAAATAACAATATGTTAGGTATTTTTCATTTTTACTCAAATAATATTAATGATTTATTATAGGTATATTTTACTTTCTTAAACTTTCACTTAAATGACAAAAAATACTTGAGGTACGTACCTACCTAATTACCTGTATTTTAATAATCTATAGCAAAGTTTTATATTTAAAATAATGTACAAATATAAAAATATTATATATGTTATTATTATATAAAAATAATGATATTCTCATGTTTAATTTTTATTTATTATTGTAATGGTCACAGATTTTAATATTTTTACATATTTAGATTTCTTTCCTGATTAAATTTTATATTATGTTGATTTTGATAACCTTCACAAATAAGCGGTAGAGTAAGATTTTTTTAAAAAACATATTAATAAATCAAATTGTATGTACAATACTTTTATTAGTCAAATAGTTTTTAAAATAATAATATTATTACGTTATAGTTTATAGATAGGTATTAAGATTATGACAAACAGCCTACATATCTTAACAATGTTACGATTAGTACTCTTATAATACGATAATATATGTACCTATCCTATTGTTACGATAAACTAACAAGAACAAACAAATCAAAATCTTTATATGTAGATATTTAAAAAAAGATAAACACATTTGCATGTTAAATATTTGGATTAATTTTGAGTCTCCTTAACTCTACAACACCGTTATATTTGACAACTAGTAATAATGATTTAAATGCTAGTAATGTAATAACACCTCCGGTACTTACTAGCAAACCTTGTACTTACTAGGTTAGAACCTAATATGTACTTGTGTTAAATATGTATCTTTTAATTACTGTATAAAAAAGACATGCTTAAGATTGTCAGTTCGAAACAAAACGTCAAGGTCACCTCACGAAAAATGCTTGTTTTAAGAAAATTTTGGCTAAATAGAACATACGTATCTGGAACTAATAAATCTGTGCTTTTACCTCTTTAAAATTTTAAAGATAAAATTACTAAATACACATTTCGTTTCTTCTTTATTAAAGAGAACATAAAAATATAAAAAAATAACAAAATTGATCATAAATTTATTCAGCACCAATGTTGTATTTATTTTGCTATTATTCTAATTCAAACCACTTTTTAACATAAATATTTAAATACCAAATGTACATGAACTTTACTACTCATGTTCCATAGGTCAATGTGCTCCGACCGTAATCTATATAATTTGAACTTCCTATAAACTGAAATCACCTTGTAAAGGATACTTATTATGGTATTACAAGACCGGCCTGCAACCTTCACTCACCTCACCTTGCCTGCAATATGGACAAACGCGGAACCTGGTTCAGAAAATTATGAATAGATGTAATTTTCATTTGTATAAGAAAATATATTTTTCTATTTGATATTTAAATATTTTACTTTTACTACTCTATGACGAAACGCATCATAATATAGTAATCAATTGTAATAATCTAAGTAAAGATTCCTTTAAAATTTATTTAATAAAATAATTTATGTCATTTATAATATGCTCAAGTCATATCTGTAGTAAATTTATTAATAATTAAAAAAAATGACAAAATGACAATGATTTAATTAAAATGTTAATAATTTCCGTTTTCCGTATTACAAAAAGTATTAACTTTTTATAAGATTTAATACTATGTTTTCCATAATTATTCAAAACAGGATTTTAAGCAAATTATATGTTTTACGTTAACCTTGTCACAATATATGTATATCTTAATATAAGAAAACGTTTCTATATTTTTAATAAATATGTAAGAGTAAACGTACATACAAGTATTACGAGGTCAGTTGCGACGTGGCTCAGTCTTAAGTGGAATTGCCATCCTTAATCCCCAGGTCTATCCCACTGCCCCCATGGGACACAGGCTCTGCTCTCCTATTCTTTGATCACGCAATGTTTTTTGTTTCTTAAGCATTTATGTCGTATATCTCCGAAACCTCTTAAAGAAAGAAACAGGCGATTCTAATTAATATTTTAACAATGGTTTGATAACCGAGACCATGACTAATATATTCTATTAATTAATTTTAAAAGATCTACACAGTAAAAATACCTACTGTAATATTTTGTTGGTTGAGTTAAAGTAATCTTTTGATACCAAAGAGTTCTCAAGCCATCAACGTCATTATAACACTAGCTTAACAAAAACTGCTGTTATTTTACACTTAATTATAAATATTTTCTTAATATATAAAGTCAAATTTATATTTTTATCGGTTTATATGTTCATCTCTCAGCCATTTTCTGATGCTAAATACGATTGAAGTTTTGACAATAATTAGACTTCACATCACTAAATTATGTGTCAAGTGTCACACGGGACTAGTGCGACTGAATAGTGCCAGTTGTTCCATCATGGGATATTAAGGGACTATTGGGATGAACCCGAATCCCTAATTATAATTATATTTATTAGTTACTTAGATAATAGTAGATAATTATATCATAATTATACTGGCTATAACTAAAAGTAGAACATTAAAAAGGTTATCCTATGAATGTTTTTCGGATACTGAACGTTTACTAATCAAATAACACATTTCTGTAATTATTACTGACTCTTAATTATAGGTTCGACACAGATATGGTTGGGTATATCTGTTTCATTGCTATCTAGATTTACCTTGTGTTGATGAGGTTTTATGATCTCCTGAGATTTGAAAGAAATTATTATTCGAAGCCTAATATTTAGACATTTTGACTTTTTCATATTTGCCCACCGTAATTAAAATCTTAATTTGAATAGAAGTAATCATGATTTTTGTAAAAAAAAAAAATTATAGCATATAAAGATAAAAATATTTTTATTGCTGCAACATTTTTTTAATAATCATATATTATTCATAAATATGACATTAGGGATAAATTTATAGTTCAATATAACTTTTATCTACCCTTGGAGGGTGTTTATAGTAGTTTGAAGAGCTTTTATTCTCTAGAGTTAACAAAACTTACGCACTTTGTTTTTTATATTTTCTCATAAATATTAAGAGAAATATGTAACAAAAAATTTCTGAAATGTTATTTAATTTATTGAAATAATTAACTTTATTTTTTTTTAACAAGGTAGGTAGAAACAGGTAACTATATAATATGTTTAAACCAATTCAAGTCAAATCCTATAATTTTCTTCAGAAATTCTTAACGACGACTTCTTCGATGTACCAAGGTACTTCAAGGTACTTAGTACGATGTACTAACTACCTTGTAGTTAGTAAGACAATAAGACAAAAAATGTAAAAACCTAGTGGTATAATGATTTGAGATTAAGAAATTAATTATAAAATAACATATATATACTTCATTTTTATTTATGTGAGATAATAATTTTTAAGGAGTTTCCAATTATTTATTGCAAAAAACCCCTTTACTACAAGCAAGCACACCAAAAGAGAATCCGCAATATTTATTTATTTTTTTTAATTTAAATAAGCCCTCGACTAAACATGTTTATAGATATTTTCATACATTAATTTCGGTAGTGGCATCTTTTTAATGTTTATCCATACTGCAAAGTTAAAAAACATTCGTTAGGATTTTCAACAGAAGCTTAACAGACGTCACCACCATCACGACAAAGACGATCATATATAGAATGTTTAATTCACCGAGACGGTTAGCTTAACGATAATTCGATTGGTAGAACGACGTGACGGTTTCCCAGAGGTCGCGGGTTCGAATCCCTGCCCGTATCAGCTTATTTTTATTCTGTATTTGTTAATTTTAATTTTTAAACTTTTGAACCAAACACCGTCATGTTTGAATACGTTCACTAATAAAATAGTTTTAATTTTAATGCAAAATTACAATTATTCATTTATATAATGGCATGATAACAGAGAATGTAAGATTATTATTGCTAGTAAATTGGGGTGGGTATCCTACCAACAAGTTTGAACGTTTTTAAAAACAGGTAATTCAAATGTTCTCCAAACCTGATTGATGCTTATGAACTATTTGCAAAATTTTCTTTTAAAACATTCCAAATTCAAATAAAATAATATTGTAATCGGAAATGTAGTTTTCAAGATATGCCATGACTTGACAACCTTCGTCGCTGGAAGTGGGTTAAAACACTCAGCAATACATTTAAATCATTATAACAATATAAATATAACATATAATCGTTCTCTAGTCTCCCATTTTAATTATAATAAATATCGTTTTTAATATACAGTAATAACTTACTTTGGACATTTTACGTGCTAACGCCTCCATTAAAATTCCTTTAAATTACTAAAGCTGATACAACATCGGGGGTGGAATTTAAGAAATTTCATTATATAAACTCTTGATACACTATATTTTCGTTTTAACTGTAATATTACGTAATTAAAATGTCTTATGTTTTATATTAATAAGGTAGTAGGTACTTCTTAAGAAACACAAGAAAAAAAAAGTACAATAATTTCTACGTACACTAAATTTGAAGACTTATTTTGTATGGTTAAAATATGAAATACAGAAGCTTAAAAAATAAAAAACCAATATTTCTTTGGAACAATTTCATGAATTTTAAAGTACTTCCACTTCAATTGTAAAACTGTCGATTTAAATGTATATTCGTTTGTAAAAGCACGCTTGTAGATTTTCTCTGTGATGTTTATTACACTGTCAAAAAGGTTTTATACCCTTAAATATGTTACGCGTTTATTCGTGTGTTCTGGTTTATATAAATTTTCGTTACAAATTTTAATTTAGGTATAATGCTTTGAACGTTAAACCTTTCATGTGGAAAATCCTTATTAAGTGTATATTTTTTGTTTAATTTAATGAAGTGTTAAATTTAATAACTTATGACTTATTATAATAAAGTTATAATAAATAGAAGCCAGTCTAAAATGTGTGAAATAATGAGAATGCTAATGTGGCTATCTCTATTACCTATCTGTCTCTCTTTTTAAAATGTGAGATTAGACAAAGACAAGTATGGATGTCTTATCTTCCCTCTTTTATTTCTAGCAAGACACTCGTACTCACATAACGTGCCTATGACTTTTCTTCTTTATCTATAATAATTCTAACCGTATTATCCTTTGTATTTTTTTAATATGACAACCTTTCTTAACGTTTTCTGAAATAGTCAACACTACATCAACAAAGTAGTACTATGTTTATAAACTAACTTACTAATTAATGATTCAGTTTGTTTAGGCACATCTTTAGATTCACAAGTTAAAGTGGATTGCTTATATCAACATTAACTAAACGTTTAAGTTCAGCAATATATGCGGTTAGCGAAACTAGATAGCAACTGATATCGCTACACAGAGCTTTATTTACTTGCATACTTCCCTAGAAATAAGTCTCAGATGTTTATAAATATTTTCAAACATTAATTTCAGTTGTGGCCTCTTTTTAATGTTTATCTATACTGTAAAGTTAGAAACATTGGTTAGGATTTTTGAAAAAAGCCTAATAGATGTCACCACCATCCCTATAAAGACGATCAGATACAAAATGCTTAACTCACCGAGGCGGTAGTTCAATTGGTAGAGCGCCGGAACGGTTTTCCAGAGGTCGCGGCTTCAACACTGCCCATATTGGTTTATTTTTCATTCTATATTTATTAAAAAGTAAAAAGTATATATAGCTCACATAAGAACACGTTTTATATCCAAAGATTAGTTTTTACTAGACTCTTTCAGATTTGGTCAGCTTAAAATTTCTATTTATTAAAGTAGGAATTTCGAAATTTTGGGATTGCATTAAAAACACGGAAGACGCTGTTTACAAGTAATTATGAGGATTAGCCTGCAAAGTAGAAAAGTTGTGTTTTTTAAATAAAAACATTAAACTTTACTATATAGGTACATATAATTATACAAATATTAATTAAGAAATAGGAATGTTAACTATTTTCTTTTCATTTTATTTTAAAAACAAAATATTTTGTATATCTCTGTTACATAAAGTGAATATAATTCTACTGACGGCTTAAACTTGAACATTTTCTCATTTACTCCAAAGTTTATTTGGAATTACAAAATGAAATTACTTTGTTTTATATTAAAATATTTGAGAGCTAGGCTTTTGAAAATAAGAAACATATTTTAAGTATCGTGTCAGTTTGTATTAAACCATAGCATTAAATATTACTTATCTTAATTAAAAAAATATATTACTTTAAACATATTTATAAGAGATTGTGACACAGACACAGAGTGAGTGAGTGTGAATGTTTTCTGTTAATCATATGGCACATTAAATAAATTAAACGATTTTTTATCTCATGTGCCTACTCGTAACTTTCACTAAAAGGTCTAAATTTAAGAGTATAACATTCTTAATCGTTTTAAGATAATGTTGCCTTATTAAGGAATAATTTATTCATATAACAAAAGGAAAGTTTAAGAAAGAATCCTTTCTTTCTTTCTATAATCCTTTGTATTCAATACATTTTAAATGTTTGTTATACTGTCTACAAACATTAATATGCTTATTCTCGTTTGTTCGGTACTCTACCGCATTGAGAATAGAAATCATTATAAGTCTGGCTCTGTTGCTATATAAGCCGGAATTTCTAAGTCAATTTTTTTTTTTTTAATTCCAAATACTTAGGCTTAGATTGCACTTATAAGACGAACTCTTGTTGCATGGTTCAAGAATGAAGGTCCATGGAGAAAAACCAACAAGAAACTTTTTTGATCTATCCATGCAGTTTCTTGCCAGTTTTTCTCCAAGCAAGGAACAAGCCTGGTACTCCATGGATAATAAATAACCTATATAAGAATTCCTACTAAAATGCGAAAATAATCACATCTGTCGAATAATAAATATAAAACTTACATTGAACACGTTCTTATAACAAAACTTTATAACAATACTAAGGACTAGGGATTGACGATTGACGATAGGGATGGCTGGTAATAATAATAATAATAATTACTATTGTCTTGTATGCTTAAAGTTAGAAGTCCTTATATGACAGCATCATAGAACGATTAATAGCGTGGTTAGTTTTTCTAGAGCTTTCTTTATCACGCCTTACTTGGAATTTAATTTGTTCTCACATCTCTATTATGACTGTGACTCGAATAGTCAACATTATGAAAATTAATTATTTTAATGGTTTAAAAAAGTATCTATGGAGTTTCATTTCAAGGTATATAGTTTTAAAATAAGATTATATTATGAATTAGGAAGTCAATTTTGTTTTAATTGACCCTGGTGTGTTATTTATACATTTGTAATCGAAATTATATGAAAAATAACCTTTGGTAAATTGACCTTTTTATGTAACATCAACGGGTAAGTAAGAAATCATAGTATACAAGATGTTATAAAATCATAGCTATTTATGTCACTGTAAATGATTATTTTCATATTAATGTAAATAGAAGTAAACCCTTAAAGACTCAATAATTATTAAAATGAGTCGTATATGTTTCATTTGTAATTTTGGAAAACATTTTAATATCAATACTAATGAACTATGTATAATTTATATTACGTATAATTTATATTTGAATAAAATTTATATTATGTACAATTTATATTTAAAATAATCTCAGTGACTTTACTATATATATAATTTTGTGTATAGTAATAACTTATTATAAACACAACCAGCATAGAAAATATTCATAGGAAAGTAAACCTTTAGTAAATAACTCCTAAGTGTAAAATTATTCATTGTATTACAACTCTCGTCTCCATCAGTTTCAGACGTTACCAATTGCAAATTATGCAGATTCCCTCGCAACATAAATTGTTGACTTAGCATTATCCAAATATATGATTATACGTTGCGCTTTGGTGAATTTGAAACAGGAATGAAATTATACTTAAGCTATTGGAATTGAAGCCATATTTTGATTCCATTTCAGCAGCACTTCGTATTTATACTTATGTAGTTACGTTTGGATTACTATGTATTGTGTGTATAATGCGTTTTGTTGTTCAATGTTCGGAGAATGTCTAAAACATTAGTATCTATTATGGTTGTAACTGGGATTTGAACTTGTGAAAATCTTTAGAAAATTCACAGTAATAATATAAAAATATTTTTCTTCTTTATTCTTCTTTCACAATCATTAAGTAGCGAAAGATGTAATATTTATAAAAAGTTTCATGGCCACAAACAGACGGACAGACAAACATCAGACACATTTTCATAAAGTAGCTGTGGCTACGCATTCGCTCCTTTATAAAGCTGTACTTTAAGTAAAGAAAAACACATATCTTAACGCACTTGTGTCTATATGAAAAAAATATACTAAATATAAAAAAATAAAGTTGTTTAAACAAGTTTAAAACAATCTTACTTTCACTTTGCGAGTGTATATATAACATCTATAAAACCTGTTTTTCGAAGAAAGTGAATATATCTGATCAACTTGAAGCCATTATTTGTTATAGAATATTTTATGAACCATAAATCTTTCCCAAACAATTTTAACGTTTTTTAAATAAACTCATATACTTTCATTTGTTACAGTAATAACTGGCAGTACTGATGGAATTGGAAAGGCATATGCCAGAGAGGTTCGTATTTAAAAATCAGAACTTACGAAACTGTAAAATAAAGTTACCAGAACTTAAATGAGTTATAATAATAATTTTAAGAACTTTCATCATACTTCTGTTTAAAAGAATGTTCACAATATTAAGTTTGCGGTCCTATAGTAGCAGGAAATATTTTCTAGTAGAGTTCTATTGAAAAATATATGGCAATATACTCAGTATTAGCATATCATGCAGAAGCTGAAGGCGTTTCAAACGTAGCCTACAGTAAATCTACTCGAGATCCGAGATTCGAAGAAATAGAAGCAAGGAATATAGTGCACGAAATAAAGTCCATACTTTATTGAATATTATGTGGAAATTTTAGTTTCTGATATTTTCAAGTTCTATTTTAAAGTAGAATAAATTTTTTATCTAAAGAGTAAAAAAAAAATCGAAACCATTATTTTCCTACATCATTATACATATATTTCATTCGAGAGCAGTTGTAACAAAAAAGATTATGTACAAAATAAATGCCAACAGTGTTGTCGAAGATTACGAAAATACTATTTTAATTTATAGATTTTATATAAGAGATCTTTTAACGACTCTTTTCAATTATTCTAACATTATGAGTTCGGGTTTGAATGTTTGTCAAATTTGAATACAAATACATCACCATACAATACATTAACCTAGATAAGGAAATAGGTGTCTTTTGATTCTGATAAAAATAAGATTTTCATGAAAATAAAGCGCCCTCACTCCTCACCTAACAATGCGAGTTTTACTCCTTCTTCTTCTTCCTCCTTCTTCTTCCTATGCTCGCGAGCGAAGCCACCACCACACCAAGGTAGTTTATTGATATGGAATTCATTTACAATAATATTGTAAGGTTACTATACTGTGTTTAAAAAGTAGGTTAAATGTATACCTACCTATATATATCCAGTAGCAAAATAATTACAAATTAAATAAATATTATTCAGGCTATTAGAAAATAAAACAAAAACAAAAATAAAATGTTAATTATAATAAAATATAAATTTCGAAATTAATATATATTTCCTTTTAACATCAAATTAATCATTTTCGTTTCTGCTTCAGATCTTAATCATAAAATTCTGTCGAAATAACCTTTTCTACAATAAAACGATTTTAACGAAACGACGTGACCTCAGATATCTAGATTATAATTGTCCAATCATAAACTACCGAATTGGATTTTTTATTTAAATGAATGTCCCCCGGAAATACCTCACAATCCCGTGTGAGAGTTGTACTCATGTCCGCGGCTTAACATCAAATAGAGTTATTTATTTTTCATGTAATCCCATAAAAGTAAGACTTAAATAAAAAACATATTATGATAACACTTTCAACACTTTATATTATCATTAGAGATAAATATCCGCATACAGTAATGTGTAATATTTATTGCAAAGAAATCATTAGAAAGAAATAAGCATTCCCTTGCGATATATAATATCATAATTTTAGAGAGAACAGAAATAATTATTATATAATTGTAATTCCAAACGAAATAGTCAATTTAAGTCAAAAGTCATAAAAGCACTGCGCTTAGAGAAATATTTTAAGCATGTTTTTTTTTAGTTTTAGAGGCATTTTACAAAGTGTTTGTTCCTTGCAGCTGGCTTCTCGGGGTTGTGATATAATTCTAGTCAGTCGTTCTATGGATAAGTTGAAGGAAACAGCAACAGAAATTGGTGAATATTATAATACAATTTGTTTACTGTATTTGTAATTATTATTTTCTCTATAATAATACATGTTTTCATACATTCCATCACTCTCTTAAGACTTCCTCTTTCCTTATTACACTCTATAATCATACTCATAACTTTCGTTATATCACCGCATCATATATTTCGCGATATATTTCTCGTTATTTTTCTGAGACTTAAGCTACTTTCGTCCATCCTACAACATATTACATATTCGGATTCAGGACACAACAATCAAATTATTCTATTTTCAGAAAAAGACTACAAAGTGAATACAAAGATTGTGCAAGCGGACTTCAGTGAAGGAGATAGTATTTTTGAAAAGATCTCTAAAGAAGTATCTGATCTTGAGATTGGAACCATAGTAAACAATGTTGGCGTTTCTTACAAATACCCTGAATATTTCTTGGATTTGCCGGATTGGTAAGAAATGATAAATATTCAACATATTTGTTCTAAGTTTTAACACTTGTATTAAAAATATTGACATTACTATATAAGTATTATCAATTTCAAAACCAATGTCGTTTTATATTATTTCTCGTATTTATAATTTACTAGCTTTTGCACGCGATTCCGTCCACGTGTTTATTGGCAAACAATGTTTTTATCTTTCAAAATTTTTTTAACTTACTGCTAAAAAATATATTTTTTTTTATAAAAAGTATCCTATGTTACTTCTAATACCTCCAAAAGTATGTGTACAAAGTTTCATAATGATCAGTTGAGTAGTTTTCGCCTGGAAGCGTAATAAACAAACTTACATTCGCATTTATAATATTTATTTATTTATTTATTTAATAGGAAGCCAACCTGAAACACGTGTGTAATGGAAAACATTTGTTTTACTATATGTTATGTAAATATAAGTTACAAAGTATATCCCAAATAATCTAACTTAACATGCAATTTTAGAATGGTAGTCCACAAAATCCTAAAAATTAAAATTTAAGTAAATGCCGCAGATTTCATCTACAGAAGTTACAATTAAAATTTATACTATGACTAATAAAACAAACAGAAGAAACTAAAAAAAATTACTTCTATATTAGTAGAATAGGATTGCATTTTGTTATTGATAGCCCAACCCTACTAAACCTGCATGGTCATGCGGGGTGTCTTGGGATCTGTCACGCCCTTAACCCTAACACCCAGGCAGAATTGATACTGCACCAGAATAATAACCAGAATTAAATAAAATTTAAATATTAAACTTCTCATACCAGTTTCGTATTTTGATAAAGGTTTTTTTATTATCTGATGAACCAAGTTTAATGAAAAATTTAGAATCATGCAGGTTTAAGCTTAAACAATAGCGCCAGCAAATTATTTAAAAATATTTGCTTTGAGATATTAAATTAAACTATGATTATCATTATTTAAAATGAAATATCTTCTTTATTTAATCTACTCGTACAATGCAATACAGAATATATAGAAATAATTTTAAGCTCATCTAATATTTTTGTATTACATTTTTTCTTTATTTATGATCACTGTTACACATGTGCCAGTCTGTGCTCACGTATATTAAATTAGAATTTTGATTTAATCAAGTAAATTAAATCGGAGCTCAGAGCCTGGCGGAACCATTATATACCCTGTGCTGCTCTCAGCGGCGAGGGTGGGGGGCAAATTTCAATTTAATTAACGTGAGTACAATAAACATATGTAATCATATAGTGCGGTTGTATTTTTGATCATACTTTTAATACAAACAAGTATTAACTATCCTTTTGTTTTTTTTTATTATCACAGCAGCTTCCGCATTTCAAAATGCGGAAAAATCTTAAGTTTTTTTGTAAGAGTATAATAAAATAATATTAAATGTAATGTTCCTTACTTTGAAAATGACCAAACTTTCACTCAAACTTGAATTTTCTCTTTAATCTAGTTACTAAAATGTATAACTAATATCTATATAATTTTAAGAAATCCAACTTATAGTGATCTGATGTGTGTACGTCCTAAAAGAAAATTCTCTTAAAAATTCCAGACTCATTGCACCTGTCATATTTTTTTAATGACTGAGTATGTTTTTGTTTATATATAAGTTATAATAACTAATTAAAATGCAATAAAAAAATATATATTTATTCAACCTTCATTTGTTAAGAGAGCAGTATAGGGTTATTCGTGACGTGATTTACCCTTCGCGGAGGTCAGACTATAATCGTCTACTTAACCTGATAAATGTAGATAAAGATTGAATTTCTTCTATCATTCGGCCCTTTCAAGTCTGACTTACGGCTTATAGGGTGTATATACATATAAATGTTTGAATAACGTATACGTACATAACTGTACATATAACATTTGAGCATTAATTTATTCATTATATTGGCAAAAAACGATATTTTATTTAATAATCACCCGTAATTTATATTGTTTTTATTTCGATAGTATTCTTGAACATTCTTGTACGTTTTGTTAAATAAAATGAGAAATATCACGTTCGTTAACAATAATAATAAAAAAAAACAAAATAAATAATTCACTTGAAACTTGATTTGTCATGGCCATTGTCTTTCCGAAATATAAATAATTTATTATTTGTTTTGCATATTATTAAACTTTGATTAATGTTATCCAAGGTTATATTTTTTAAGTCCACTAAATTACAAATAAAAATAATATATATATATATTCGTAGTAGTATAGAAAGCAAAATGTATTTTCATGTTTATATTAGGACGCTATGTATCTATTTCCACGTTTATTGCCTTTTTTGGAGTGAAATTAACCTTATTATAGGAATCGTAGTATAATGAAACGTAAGAACATTAAAATGTTAATCACAATGGCATCTCATGAATATTCTAGTATAATTATAAGATATCGATGACTGGATACTTTATTGTATTTTGATATGGATGAAAAATAAATATTCCATTATACAGCTAAAAATCAACATGTTGGTATAATGAAAATGTCTTAGTAAAAAATCTGATATATTTCTTACTAGTATGTTTATTTTCTATTACTACCAATTCCTATGGTCTGATAGTTACCAAATAATATTATTATTATCCTTATCTTGAAAGCTGTCTGTTAAAAAAACATAACATTTTTCTACTTAGATTGATTTTTATTTTATATTATATCATTCGTTCTTTCATTTATTGCATACACTGGATCGATTTAACCGGAAGCAGGTGTTGATATTCCATGTAATAAGTGCCTCAATTGAAATACTCTGTATACCGATATCCGCAGTGAAGAGGTGTATTTTGACAGAACGCTGCAATTGTTCGGAAAATGAGCTCTCATGTGAACTGAAATCGATATCACGAAGATATTGATACGATTGAGTGTCTGAATGGTTGTCGAGATAAATCGTGTATGTGATGTTGAGAATGAATTTGTTATTTTTTGTATCGAAAATATAGTTTTAACTTAAATTACATATCTATAAATTATACATTTCAATATAATTGGGATTAATTATAACATCTAAGCTAACTAATTAAATTTCGTATAATAATCTAATACATATAATAGCGATAACATTTTGAAAGAAATATGATTTGTGGTTTGGTAGACTAAAATTACAGTTTAAAAAAATAATAAAAGCGAAGTAATAGTTAAATTAATTATTTATTTACCAGGGAGCAGTCCATCAACACAATGTTAAAAGCTAACATTGTGTCCGTAACTCGGATGACTGGTATTGTCTTGCCTGGTATGGTACAACGCGGAAAAGGGGTCGTCATCAATATCGGATCCGGCTCTTCTATGATACCAAGCCCTTTGCTGTCTGTTTATGCATCATCTAAGGTAAGAATTGTGTTATTGATTTTCTTTTTGCTGGGATTTGGCGGCAAACAATCAAAGTAGTTTTTATGGTAAACGGCGCTGTTGCCTAAGGACGTCTTCTAAACCAAGATAATAGGAAACCTGGAGAGGAAGAGAGGAAGAAGATGAAGGGGCATTGGTCTTTTTCGTCTAAAAAAGTTACCATAGGCAACTCTTCTATGAGTGTGTAATAGTAACCTTGTTGAGGCAGTCTAATGACCACAGCTAGACTAGAGCCTGGTGGTGGTAGACCACCTCTATACATTTTAAACTTAAACTTATACTCTATTCTTTCAGGCATATGTGGAAAAGTTTACAGAAGGTCTCGATATGGAATATTGCAAAAAAGGAATTATTGTACAATGTGTGCTACCTGGCTTTGTGTGTTCCAATATGTCTGGAATACGGCGTAGTACTATAATGGCTCCTACAGCAACAACGTTTGTGAAATCAGCTATGAGTTTAGTTGGCACCACGTCCAAAACCACTGGATATTTCCCACATACCGTATTATTTTACCTGGTCAATACCATCCACGGGTCCGCCTATAGATTCAGTGTGTGGTTGGTGACACGGAGCATGGAGAATACCCGCATGAAGGCGCTGAAAAAGTACAAAAAGCAATAATATTTATTTAGTTTGTTGGGATAATACTAATAAGTAGAGCACGCTTTCTGTTATTGCACGCCATTTGTTGCCAAAGATGAAAGTGTTGGGTACTAGAAATGGCAAATAGTACAAAAATATTTAAATATACTACTTCCTTAGACATACTTTTAAAAATGACTCGGATATTGATTTCTACATATTTGTTATGAAACGAAGTATCCATTATTAGTTTTGACTTTGTACAATTTGCATTTAGTGTTCACTTAATATTAAAAAGATGGAGGCCAAAATAATTAATATATATAATTAGTAATTTATGATTTACTTATATTGCAGTGGAGGGAAATGTTAAGTTGTTAATTTTAATTAAACTGGCTTCAAAAAACTTGTCTTTTATTAACCTTGCTTTATAGAGTGGTGTGGGTGATATGTATATATATATACTATTTCAGATAATATTTTTACGATATGTTAATTATTTGTTTTATTGTTTAATTGAGTTAATTCCTGTGCAGTAATTTTTTTTTCCTGTTTATCAATTCCTACTTTATTTTCTTCTTGAAGTATTTTCGAAATAAATGCATGTGTAAAATTAATATGAAACAAATAAAGAACATATCATGGTGAGTATGTTTGTTTATAGTGTTGAAAGATATGATATACTTTTAAATTACATATATATAATTAAAAAATTGCATACTATTACCATACTGTTAAGTAGAAAAATACTTAATATTTTTTTTAAATAATACTCTAAACTCTCATTCGATTACCATTTTAGATTAGACGAAGTCTAATTCTATTCTAGTTTTTAATATGGTTTTTTTATGGTTTATTTATATTATGCGAGTTTCAATACTAAAGTCTTTTTATAAATTCATATTATCAGGATAAATGTAAATATTGTCTATATAATCACATTGTATAATTATTATGTTTTTCAACAAAAAAGTATTGAAAAATCAGTTGCGAGTCAGAATACATAATAATATACTCGTATGATGTGCAGTAATGAAAATTATTGGGTATCTCCAAATTAATCATTTATTTATTTATAATCCATATGGAATTTAAGGAGGCTAAACTTAACCTGATCATGGAGTAAAGTTATTATTATATAAATAAATGGTTTCAAGAATAATTAAAAAAAATATTTAAAGGCACTATCAGGAGTTGTAACTGGCTGTCACACCCCAAACCAGAAAGAATGTTTAACACGGAAGGCTTTAGGCTGTAAAATATTTTTTTTTATTGTGAATAGCGAACCAATATTTTAAACAATAGTCAACGAATTTAACAGTTAAAACCTAATTTATTCCAAACCAGGAAGAATGCTTAACACGGAATTTGGCTGTAAAATATTGTTTCTATTTGTAAATAGCAAACCAATATTTTAAACAATTGTGAACGGATTTAATAGTTAAAACTTAATTTATTTTTCAGGAAGGATAAAATGACAGCCTGATCTTAGTATTTTTCGATGCAGATATGACACAGAATTGGTTTCTACCATATTTAAAGGTTATACCACTAGTTGAAAACATTAAATAATATCTATTTTTTATTGTTATATATATATATGGTTTTTGTAGAAAATTTTGTTATCTTTTTTACGGGTTCTTTTTTATTCCTAATAACCGAAAGTTATAATTAAATGGCTTATAACTTTTTATTGAAATTGTTAAAATTTGAGAAAAGTTTTTAGTTAAAATACATATTAAACATCTTTTAAATGGCATCCTATCAATAGACAATGTACCAAAACTTCAAATAACAAGACGTTTACTTGAAGTAAACATCAAAATCAAATGTAACCGCATCACAAAAAATATATAAAAGCAGTGTAAAAAAATTGCAGGTCCAGATGTGGGAAATTACTACCATGTCTCAACACTACTTCGGTATAATAATGATTTAAACAAATATGGCCAAAAAGTCTGCATACGATTCCGGTGCTTGCGGTCTTAGTTTTAATTTAAATCAATTGTTGATGATAATTGGCTCCATAGTGATTCTAGTTCTGTTATTTCTGATTGTATGCCACATTGTAAATGGACATTAATAAATTGTAGTATGGGGAAAAAAACTGACATTTGCTACAATATTGATATTCTTCAACTCTTGCTGGTAGCGTTTGCTTTTGTGACTCTTTTAGTTGTTATGAGCTGGATGTGCAAATATTTTCAAGGTACATAGAAAAGAGTATAAATTGACAAAATGGAAGCAACGTGTCGTCTAAGTCTTAATTTCACCCAATTCCTTACTATTGTTGGATCGATGGTAGTACTTGTGATTCTATTTGCTGTGGTCAGCAATTTGATTACTGAAAAGATGCAATGATCATGGGTCAAAAAAAACTTGATACATCGAATGGATCGAATGACTTCCTGTTCATCGGATTTTCATTTATAATATGGCTGGTAGCAATGAAATGCATGTGCAAGTATGTTCAAGACCTACCCCCTAGTTAAACAATTTCATGTTACCGGCCATTTTGCGGATCGCCGCATATTTTGAGCCACAGACCAAAATGAAAATGTAATTACAAGTTGCAATCCCCAACTCTGTATCGTCAACAAACTAAATAATTGTTTTTATACCTTTATAAAACATCATTGTTATTTACATTGTTATGTTAATTATTAAAACAGTACACATATATTTGTTCTTTTAATTAACCTCTTTTCATAGTTATATGCATACTTTTAACGATATATAATGTATTAAGTTAATTTATTTTATTTTTTTATTACAACATAACATTTGTTTTTCGAAATATTTATCTATAATAAGTCTGAAATTATATACATAACAAACAAGTAAAATGTATTAGTACAATGTAAGCCCTTCTTCCAATATCTTAGGAACACGAAGTTCTTATATTAAATTCGTTTTCATTTGTGTACTCAATGAAAGGATTAGGGAATGTAATGAAATATGAACGGTAATTCCGTTTCCAAGTGACGGTATATAAAATGCCAAAATGATAGAAATCAATCAATTCCATAAATCTGAAGTAAGGTTTCAATTCGCCCGGGCAAGTAGCTTAAATAATAAATCATTTTCGTACGCTGATGGCTTTTATAATTTGTAAGACATCTCAATCTGAGTGACATTTATATCGAAAATGATTAGGGAGAAGGCGATCGCTTTCACGTTTTTGAGGTTTCTGATTGAACGAGTCTCCTAATTTTAATACTTTGATGATATTTTGAATAATTTAAGGTAATTATCTACCTTGAAACATAATTTAAGATAGCAAATCGGATACAAGGGTTTTTAAAAACCTAATTAGGTAAGAGTTTGTTGTATGTCTCACTAATCCAATAACAGTGTAGGCCCTAATGATACCTAATTTATGATATTATTATTTACTGTATGTTGTTACTGTTTACCTAAAATTAAAAACTTTTCAGCCAGGACGGGCTTGTGCCTGCAATTTCTAGATTATATTCCCACGACTGTTAAATAAGTCATCTATACTAATATTATAAAGAGGAAAGGTTTGATTATTTTTTTGTTTGTTTGAAATGAATAGGCTCCGAAACTACTGGACCGATTTCAAAAATTCTTTCACCGTTGGCAAGTTACACTATTCCCAAGTGACATAGGCTATGTTTCATTTTCAAAAAAATAGGGATGATTACTATAACTTGAATATTCTAACGCAAGGTGTAAAAAAATAAACAAAAAACTGCGTGCGCTGCGAAAACGGTGAAAGTTACGCAAAAATGATGTTCTATGAAATTGTACCTCTTTAAAAGTTCCACAGATTACACGAAAAGCGACCTACACGCCGGCGGAGCCGCGGGCAACAGCTAGTTATATATATATATAGTTACATAGGCTAAAAGCAATCACAAAATGGATGAAAAACTTATATACCTAATGAAACAAAAATTTGTAACAACACATTAACATCAAATAAAAGATTTAGTTTAAAATCAAAACCGATGGTTTTAACGTAAGTAGTAGTTAAGGGTAGGTAATAGCAATTCTCGGATAAACCAAATTAAACTCGAAAAGGTAACTGACTAAATTGGATTTAAATATTAATTAGAAATTGCAGTCGCCGCCGCTTTTTGTACAATGTTTGGTCCCTCGGGTAATGGTTTCGGAATTAGTTATCGTTTCAGGTTTATCGTCGCAGTTAAGTTTATCACGAAAGAGGATGTTCATTACATATGGATTTTTACATTAAACTGTAAAGCTTATCCGGTTAGTATATAAAACAATAGCTTCATTATACATGTAGGTATGTACCTCATAGATTATGTATGAATAATCAAGTAACCGTCTCTAACATGTTGATACATTGACAAAATAATCTACACTGTCATTGCTATCCACGAAATAATTGTACTTCAACTATGAATAATTTCACTGCTAAATAGTTTTCACAGTAAATATCTCATCTCCAGACTGATACGATTACTTGATGCAATCAAAGTGATGATTTCGCTTCGGTTAAACCACTTTAGCTTTTTGGTTTAACGCCAAGAGGAAATTATGGGATTGGTGTAACTTCAAAGTTAAAGCGTTCTTTGCATTAAACCTAATTCAATTAGCTATTAGTTCACATTGAATTAACTATGGTCTGTTCTTGAAATGTTATTAATTGTTTTGGTTCGGAATGAAATAAGCTTCATTTGCAATCCGAATAAATGTATTATTATAGATACACATAGATCTTGGTAAGTATCTAGATGCTTCTTAATTAAAAATTACTAATACTGTAAACCTTAAGAATATGATTTTAAAAATTTTCATTATCTTTAAATAGGCACATATGTTTTTATTTTTGTTATTGTATTTACAAATATACCAAATAATTTTAACTCACCTTTTTAAGTTTAAATTCTGTTCTATGCTGTCATGTAAAAACGGCCTAAAAACGACTCGTAAAGTTGGGATACAACAATAACAAAACACAAATATTGTAATTCGTATGATAAAGTCTCCTCCCTATAGAGTTCTCCGGATTGCCAATCTGACTCTACAAAAAGTTACAAATTTCGTGCCAATTTCATCTGGACGTGATCACAGATGTGGGATAAATAGATTGGAAATGTTTTTATTATTTTTAATAAATTGTATTATTGTTTCAGTATCATTTAAAATAATTGAAATAGAAAAATAATTTTGGTATTCTATTAAGATTTCATAAAACTTGCTAACTTAGTTTGCTTTAGACGCAAACAAGAATTGATCATGCTTGGCTTTTTGTTTAGGACTTCTGGTTTCTATGCTTTATCATATCAAAATGTAATTATGATGCATACTATTTTTTTCTAAGTTTAGTTAATTTTCAGATAATATAAAAGGATTTAAAAAAACTCAGCATCACCTCCACAGCTAAAAAGCAAAGAAAGCTAAGTCAGCCCACCCGTGAATAGTCTATATACAAATTTAATTTTATTATAGTAGTAATGGTTTAGGTTTTATTCCCAATCAGATAAATGATTATTTAATTTCTCTATCATAATCTTTTTCAACATGAAATAGTTTTAATTTCATTACAAGTAACAAAACAAAACTTCTCTACACAAATAGATATTCTTAATGAAACCTTTTCTTTCGCCGTTACAGAACATAAGTCGCCTGTTAATAATGAAACTAAGTAATATTAAACTTTTTACAGTTAAAATAAGTAAAACTCAGGTGTTATTTGCATAGGACTTCAATTTGCAGAATATAAACCACACGTATTATTAAAGCCACATATTTACATAGTTACCTACTATTTTACATTTGGTGACGCTACTCTTATGTAAATGTCAAAGGATACTTAAATAAACGTTACTATTAGTTTAAAAATATTTACGTATTATATACATAATGGGGGATTCCTTTCTTTAGGAATGTGTATAGAATTATAAAATTATGGAAGAAAGATTATTCAATCTTTATTTCTAAAAGCATAACATGTTTTGTTTAAAATATTTATGATCCCCAAAGAGAAAAATGCGATATAATATATTTATTGTTCAATTTACATTTAATTCACAGGGGATAAAATAAAATTCTACGCCCAAGTTTGACAGCTTGAATCGAGTAAACTTTTTTTGCCTTAACATATTTGAATAAAAACAAATTTGCTTTAACTAAACAAAAATTAGGTATGTATGTTTTATATAGTAGTATAATTACTAGATAACCCTTATATTATTGGGTGGAATAACTAATTCATGTTGTGTACGACAACTGTTAAGCCAGGTCATGTTCAGTAATCGGGTTTGTAACATAGTTGTATATATTTGTTCAAGTATTACCTACTAGCACTTATTCGCAATATACCAATTTCATTTAGGTTTTATAAGAACACACTATAATCGTTAATAAAAACATATATAATAAATAATATAAAAGTTTATAAATATAGATATTATATTATTATTATTATTTTATATATAGACTTTTTCAAATTTTTCCTTAAAAGTTACATAAACTATACCATAAAAATTTTACATAAACGCCAAAACCAAGAGAGGATGTTAGCAAAATCAATACACTTTTAAAAGCAACCCCATAAAAATAATTGTAGATAATGTCCTTCTTTTTTTTTGTTAATGCTTTGAAATAATCCGGGACGAAGACCCGCCGGCGAAGAAAGTCATGACCGGGGGCTTATATAGGACTGCCCGGCCGCATTGATGATGCTGCCATTTTTAAGGTAACAAACTAAAAAAAATACTGTCACTCTGATCGCCTTAGTGGAACGCCATGGAATCGCTTTCACACCAACCGTGACGTTCCGGCAGAAACCCTAAATGAGGCTAGCCCGAACAACTTCACCATCCTAGTAGGCCTATCCTAGGTAGACACATATAGGGTAAGAAGGTCACCCGTCCCTCTCACAAAACACTGCAGCTGGGGAAGGAATCGGCAGGCATGCTCCCGCCTCCTTGTTACCAACCTACTCCTATGGAGCATGTCAGCGGCAGAGGCATGCTATCAAATTTTAAACATCTTTTATCTATAATACTAACATAATACTTATAGAAATATCAAAATACCAATAAATTAAAAAAATATTTATCCCGCCCCGTTAGTTGAGTGGTTAGATCAGACGCCTAAAGTGTAGCGACGCAATGGGGCGCGGGTTCGATCCCTGACAGGGACAGGCATGTATGTGTTGAGCATAGATGTCTGTATATATGGGTTTGGTCGTTTATTAAATATATTTTCAGTATTTATATGTGTATTTCTATGTATTTGCATCGTTGTCTAACACCCTTAACATAAGCAAATAATTTGCTTACTTAGGGGTTAGATCAATTTGTGTAATTTGTCCTGTGATATTAAATATATTTTAGTCGTATCACCATAATAATAATTAATTCGTACAGGTATTAATACTCTTATTTTGGTTGGAGATATATTTTATATCAGTTTGATGTAACTAGTACATAATAACTCTTAGATCTACATGCAATCAGTACGTGATATAATAAATTAAGTTCGTGTTATTTAAAAAAAACAATAAGAATGAGATTAAAGTATATAAAACATAAAATATATAAGGATTGAAACGATTGTTCTCTATTATTTTAAATAATTATGCTAAGTACGAGGTAGTTACAGCATTTGGTTTGTGTATTACTATGTAATGTATTCCATTAAACGTAATGACATTCAAACTGGCCGCTCTGCTTAGCTTAAATCTATATAAACTATCTATCTATACATTGTAAACTTAAACACAAAATGGCGTACATTTAAATCAGCTACAGATTATTACGAGACCCGATTTTCAAACTTCTATACAAAAACATTATTTGGTAAAATATACAAGAACTTATAATTATTAAGACTTACAAGTTAGGTGAGTTTAATTTTCCAGTTCATTATTATAGTTCACGCATCACACTCTAAATTCATATGCAAACGCTGAAAGTAGGTAAGGAAAGGATTATTAAGCAGAGAGCACACGTCTTGTGCGAGAGTGTTTCTGCTTAATTAATACCTAAGTAATATGTTAGTCTGAAGTGAAATGACTAACGAGGGAATTGAAGAGACGCTTGACAAATGTTTCTTTTGGAAGGTTTAATTAAGTCTACATACGATTGATGAGATAAAACTAAATCTGTAACAGTATAATACTATCTTAAACAGTAAAACTAAAAGTTAAAATTGTATACAAATTATATAACAATACCTAGGGTTATATCCTTGAAACAGTTCGATTTCTAAAAAAAAAGGTTTAAAACCATTAGGTTTAACTATAACCACGTAAAGCTCTATCTAAAGGAGAACTCATTTTTCACTTGAAAAATATAAAATATAAAAATATGCGTCCATTGGTGGATCCAAGGACTCAAATTTTTTTACCCAATTTTATAGTTTTATAAGAACTTTAAGACATTGTACCATATCTTGAAAGTGCTAAGACAAATGTCACGTGAAGTTAATAAGTATTTAAAAGAACGATAAGGTACGACACATTAGATAAATACGGATAAAGATAATTTATATAAATAAAGACTTCAGCACCCGGTTAGTCGAGTGGTTAGCGTAGACGTGTAGCGGCTCGATGGGGCTCGGTTTCGATTCCCGATAGGAACAAGTATGTATTTGATGAGCATAGGTAATAGGTATATGTCTGTACTTCTGGGTTTGATCGTTTATTAAATGTATTCGCAGTATTTATAATACGTATTTCTATGTAATATTATCGTTGTCTGACACTTTTAACACAGGCAAATAATTTGCTTTTTAGGGGTTAGATCAATGTGTGTAATCTGTCGTGATAAAATTAAAAAAATACTAATTTAAGGAAGTGCTGTAAAACGTGTCTAAAAATACAAGGTCTTAATCGTGAAATGTATTTCAAATTTCAATTACCTAGCAAGGATAGAAAGGCCTCCGTCCTATTTAAACACTTCAAACTTCTTCAGTACTCAAGAGCTTAGAAATCTCCATATAATCGATTCTCTCTCCCTAAGACTACTTCATGAATGTATCTAATAAAATTAACAGATTAAAACCCCAGGAATGGTGTATAAAATATTTAAATTGCAATATAATACGTCAAACCATTTTTATTACAACCAATTGTAATAAAACCGTAAGTAATTTATGTATATATATGTAACAGTTAAAACTACTTATTGTAATTAATTTTGAATTGTAATTGTCCATTTACTTTATAGACCAAACAATACGGTTAGAGCCGTCCACAAACATACATCATACAAGATATATATATAAGTATATGGGTTATGGTAAAAATTCTCGGTGAGGTTTTAAAAGTATCGTCCGTTTGTCCGTCCCGAAGTAGTTATGTTAATCTAAAGTATATTAAGTAATAATCTTAAAAAGAAATATAATTTAAAAGCACATTTACATTTTACTTTTACATTTATTTAAGGCTTATCCAATGCAATTTAACTATCTTATTTAGGTTAGTCCCAGTAATAAATGATATATTCGAAATAAAACATATAATTTGTCATTTTTTATATCTGTGTGTAAAATTTGTAAATGAGGGTCCGGACATTTGAGTTCTAAGTGTCCTGTTTCACAACTAGTTCCTTTGCTTTTAAAGGGTCTGTGGTTTTAGTTGGTTGTTTAATTTGAAGCGGCCCTTTATAACATGCTCCGTATCACTATTCTAACCAAATTAGACTTTATTATACATTCACTTTATTTTTAAGTGAAACATAAAAATAATGAAGAACATTTAGTAAATTTAATTCAACTTTAGTTATAAAAACCGAATAGTAAGAAAAGGTATTGCGAATTGACTAGTAAACTTGACAAAACACAGTTCCTTACTCAACCGTTGATTCTTTAAGCATCTTTTCCTATTTTCGCTACCTTGAGTAGGTAATAATGCATGAAGTTGGTACACTCCAAGTATAAAGCTACCAATTCTAATGCAACGATAATGCACCTTCTATCAGATGAATTCTCTGTGCTATATTTTCAGCCGGGTAACCGTCTACGACCTTATTAAATTTTCACGCTAAACGCAATTTTGCTCCCAAGTAGATCTACATAGCTTTGTGCACAAAGAATGCAAACACGCTCAATGCATAATAAAATTAGGTTATATTGTTGGGATTTTTAACTTATTATAATGAGAATGTTTTTGTGAGTGCTGTATCTTTTACTTTGTTAATTTTGAAAAAAGAAAAATTTTAAAAATATATCGTTTATTTGTCAATTCTTTGTAACCTAGCTTAAACTTTTTTATTGTTTACAGATTTAAAGGTTAAGCAATTTTTCTGGAAGTTGAAATAAATACTGTTATCAAATGTGTCCTTGATTTATTGAATAATAAAAAAAATACTAGAAAAGAACATAAAAGTTTCAACCGTGAAATAAACTAATTGTATAAATTTGGAAACAGGTGGTCAAACTTCCAACTCACGCTTTGTAGGTACTTGCCCAATTTGCAATTGAATGGAATGAAATTTTAAAGAGGTTTTGAATACCACAATGGAAGAAGTTTGAGAAAATTAGATTTAAAACTTACCGCTCATTTCGATTTTACGCAATTGCCTCCTTCATTTCACTAGGATCCAGAGAATTAAATATTAATTACTATCTGTTTCTCGCTGCTTTAAAAAATATGCAAATAGTGTTTATAAGGGCCACGTCCTATTTTATTGTTTCACAGATTTTACTATTCACACTTCACTTTTTTATACTTGTATTTAACCCTTCCTTGGTACTATCCAGCAGTGTCTGTCCCGAATATCGTCCTAACCACAGTTTATATACCCTTCTTTATTAACTCCCTCTTCACATAAATAATAATCATAGTCAAATCATCTACTTTAAACGTGGAAAAATAACAATTACTCGTAAAAGAACAATAGAAAGTATCGGTAAAAGCGGTATTAAATGCTGGATTTAATTATGAAGTCTTAATGGTTCCCATTTTTCTAGCTTATTCAAGTATTTACTAATTAAGCAAATGTCCCTCCTCACATAAATAATAATCTTAGTCAAATAAACTACTTTTAGCATAAGAAAATAAACAATACTTGACAGCAATTCTAGATATTACTACTTAAGTTAATAAAACAACGATTTAAATAATTACACCTTATTGGATCTTCTTATTACAGTTAAATTAGTAAATCATTAGTTTATATGGATCAATACAGGGACCAACAAAACATTGAAATGAACCAAAACATTACGGATTATTATAAAATAGTCGTTTAACAATAATGTAACCTTACAGTGTTAAAGCATCAAACTCTATGATAAGTAATAATATTTGTTTTTTTTTGTCAATATATATAACAAAAAAAAAAACAAGAAGTAGCTCTGTTTTCTTTAATAAATCTCAATATTTTCGCCCTATCAAATATTTTCGCAATCTTTCAATAAAAAATCCTAAAGTTAATAACAATTATTATAAGAAAAATGTAGATTTCCATAAGTAAAAAATATATTTAAATCAATTATATACTCGCAGCTTGTCGATTGAACAAACAAACAAATATTTCCGTTCATAATACATATTAATATTTATAAAAAAAAATAATTAAAAAAAGAAATTTGATTTAAACCTTCTGGATTCAAATATAAGACAAGTCCTAAATGGACGAAATTACCAAAATACCTTAACACATGCATGGTTAATATGTAAATTCTGATATAAATTTCACGGATCAGTTCTATCAGTTACACGCAATCTATCACGTCGGATAGTGTTTGTGTTAAATCACGCGTGTATTCAGTCCATTTGTCAGCTGCAAAGGAGTCAGCCAGAAATGTAGCTCGACGAAAAGCAATGGATCAACCATTAAGCCATTGTTAATGTAGGGCTAGTTTGTGCGTGTGTTGCCAGAGGACGTGCGAAGGGTTTGAACGACTTCTTTTCAATGGACTTTACGATTGTTCAAGATTTTTTTTTAATTTTTTTTTTTAAATTTTATTATACTTCTATTATATTACTTATTTTAGTTATAAAATTAATATTATAATGTCACGAATTTATATTTTATTTATTATGCTTTCTAAAAATATATATTTATTTTCTAATTTGATACAAGTATACATTGTTTTTATTCTCAGATCTAAAATCTCTCAAATCACATCAAAAAGCTTTCATATTTCAGTGCCTTCTTTGTGTGTAATAAATCAGTAAGCAATGTTTCATGGATAAATAATAATCAATTTAATACAAAGAGATTAATACGTACCTCTATTTATCGAAAGAAATAAAATACAATGATCTATTGTTTTTGTATTATTGTATACACAATACGAAAAATCTCGATATGACAAATGTTGTATTGAAGTTTGTGATAATTTTCTTTTTAAGGGGATAATTGGATGGATTGATAAATGGAATGACTGATCAAAATGAAAATAGCTAACGTTGCCGAGAAATTCTGCTGAGACATGCCCTGATAAGACAAAGAAACGCATAGAAATGACCAACATACATAAAAAAATAAATTATATATTGAAATTAACACTGAAACAAAATAAAAGCTTCGATGGTACAATTTTTTTCAGATTAACATTATTATAGAAAAAAAATACAATACAGACAGATATTTAGTGTTAGTTTTATTTTATATTACATTTATATGTATTCTCATGTGAACGACGTGTCTTTTTTTTTTGAGAATAAATGTCTTAAGTAATTATTTTACATATTATTTTATATTACATATTACATAACACAGAATTAGGTTAATCTAAGAATTTAACCGCCTCGTTGGTCGAGTAGTTAGCGCAGACGCCTAACGTGTCACGGCGCAATGGGGCTCGGGTTAGATTCCTGGCTGAGACAGGCATTTATGTGATGAGCATAGATGTCTGTGTTTCTAGGTTTGATCGTTTATTAAATATATTCTCAGTATTTAAATGTGTATTTCTATGTATTTGTATCGTTGTCTAACACCCCTAACACAAGCAAATAATTTGCTTACTTAGGGGTTAGATCAATGTGTGTAATTTGTCCCGATATTATTTTATTAATTAATGAGAATTTAGTCAGTTATAAGTACAACTTATCACCTGCGCCTTTATAGATTGTTTGTGTGATAAATTCTTTGTAAGATTGACTGATTATTATTTCAAGTCTACGTGTACTTTGTGTTCGTTAAGCTTGTTAAGCCTCCTGGAAACTCAGTGATTATTCTAAGATGCGAATAGTTTTCTGAGAAATATAGGATAAGGCTAATAAATATTTTTTTGGATATCAAAACTGCTCCATGGATTTCTTTATCCTCCTAGCGCAATATGCGTTCAACCTCACGAATGTGCCGTCATTACTCAAAGTCCAGCCAACGCAACCAACTTGTTTTTTCCCATTATACCAAATATTCGTTTCTAAGATCCATTGCGATATAACTTACATAACCATAAATTATATTTAAATTATAATATAGAAAATATGACCGTTTCTTGAACTAATAAACAAATCAAGAGAACTTCTAAAGTCGTTTACAGATAAAGATAGTTCAAAGGTTCAAAGACTAATTAATCACCTTAACTCTCCTTTGAGACCTTTAAGTGTAATTTCAAGACTTTGGAATACCAACACTTAGTTTAACTTAATTGTACTAATTACCTAGTATAGTCACTTAGCAAAAGTTCTCTTGCATTTGAATAATATATAGTTAATTCATCCGAAATTCACTTAATAAATTTATATAAATATAAATAAGCTTAACATGAACATTCAAATAATACTTTTCGACATATTTTATTATTATTATAATATGTGTAAATCAATAATAATTCTGACAATTAATCCATTTAATAACAAGTATTATCTATTATTGTAAATAAGACCCTTGTTTTTTAATTAAAAGCCATTACATATTTATAATTAGGACACTTGTTTCTTTTTACACAGTAATTCTCGCCTTTTCTATACGTTTTAATTTTTTTTTTCTAATTATCGTTTCATATTTTAATAATTTATATTATAAAAAGTATTCGCTTTATTTCAAGTGATATACACTTGACCAGGTTAAAGGTGTTATTTATGATCCACAAAGTTTCCTCTCTGGAGGGCGGTAAATTCTTATAATTGAGCCTCACAAATAATACGAGAATAAAACTAGTTTTGTTTTCCGAGAAACCATTTTTCATATAAATAAATCATGTCAACATTGATTTTATATATGTAGAATACCTACTATATAATCAATATTTATATGATTATTTAAATATTTCAATTTATATCAGAGTTCTGTTTTATATATAAATCAGTACCGGGACAAAAATTATGTAATGATAAAACTTCAATACAAGACAAAGATCATGAAATAATAGTTTTAACATTGTTATAATAAAACAAAAAAATACGAATTGCAATGAAATTAGGTCTAATATTGGCTTATTATCTAAATCAGCGTATAAGATGTTTTTATCATATAAAATATAATAGTATAAAAATAAACACATTATTTTTCGCAATAATTGCAATAAAATGATGAATTAGCATATATTTTAAATAATAAGAGTCAGGTGAGTTGGGCAGGGTCGGGGTACACAACCGCACTCGCTGGCAACGTCTAGAAAAAAATAAACAAAAATAAAGTAAACAGTATGTAACTATACTGAATAAATTACCTAAAGTTTCTTTACTACACTCAACGAATCCCTGGAGTACCTTTCCTTGAGCCTTATGTTTCTCGTTGAAGGTAAACGAAGGCTTGATGGTTTATAGTGACAAATAATTGTTAAGATAAGATAAGATAAGATAAGATGTTCGCTTTACCAAAAAAATTATATATTTATAGATAGAACTATTAGTTTTAAACTTATAATTAAAACCGATATATAAATAGTATTTTTTTCATATTTGCTACATTGTTTCAAATAGCCTTAGAGGTTGTAGAAGCCAGTAGGTTGTAAAAGATGTTCTGTAAATGTATATACATTACCTTATATTATTATATACGTAGATTTGAAATACATACAATAATTTGTAATAAATAAAAGACTAAATTAGAGTTCTTCATGAGACATAAATACGTTTTTGTATATATTTTAATATTATTGAAGTCAAAAAAATGAACCTCACTCTAAAACACGAGGATAAGACCTTCGAAAAGCTTTTTTGAAATAAAATTAATCCCTCAAAAGGCTCAGGAAAAAAGAACTGTACACAAACATTTGGCTTAACCGATACACCTTTTTATAAATAAGTTAGATACACGGATTCTCGAAGATCGATGAACGAATTAATGACAATATATCAGGTTAAAAATAATATGTGTGTGTGTATTAGTGTACATATGTAAGAAGTGAAACTTCTTTATGACATAATTTTTTGAAAAATGATTCACTAATTACAACTTTACAGGAATGGCTAATTAAGCTAAATTAGATAAAGTTTAAGCAAAAATAAAGATGGCGCGTAACAGAAAAACGTTACAATTTTTTGATATTGCTATAAAATTTCTCCCATCCGTCGATAAAAAAGTTTCACTTCAAATATGGCGCGTAACGAAAAAATGTGACTTAGAAATAAAGATGGCGCGTAACAGAAAAACGTCATAATTTTCATTAATATTAATTAATTAAAACGTAAGAAGTGGATCGACTGTTTCTGACGTATAATATTCTCATAGAAGAATCACATAAGTACCATAAAAATAGACAAATGTACACAATCCACTTTAAAAATAATAACTTAACACTTCTTATCATGTTGGATCGTCACTATATCACAAATAAAATTATTCTTCATAATTGTTTCTGCTGTTTCGAGTTTTTGTCCGTCCTAGGTATAGCAAAACAGACCTTGTAAAGATCAGGACCCCAATGCTCCATTTCTCAGCCAAAACTCGTATTTCTTTTCAATTTTACTTCTTCTATTTCAGACAATCAATGTATTTTAAAAATATTATAAATTATATTTCATAATTTCTTCTTCATGTTATAATCTTGAATTTATTTATTAGTTTCAATAGCAAGTCCATAAAATCGTATTGTCCAGTATGTAATTACAATTCATTATTTAATTATAAAACTCTTATCCGATAATTTTATTTTTGGTTAATGTAAATTGTGTTTTGTAATCCACATACTTGTCATTTTGATTATTTAGTATTTCCATAGCAACATGGTGTAAAAGAGATGAAGCTATACGAAAAAAGCTGGCGCGTAACGGAAAAATGTCACCGTAACGAAAAAATGTTACACAAAATTTTTTTCCAACCCCGATAAAGAAGTTTCACTTCAAAAATTAAAAAATAATTTAATTAATCAGAATAAATTATTCAATATTTCTAGACATTTAAATTTAAAAAGTTTCAAATTTTTAAAGTCTGTAGAACAAATACTACCTTATACTTTGATAACATTCTTATTTAAATAATAATATTAATATTTTTTGTTTGTTCCGAAAATTTATGAAAGACTTGTATTTAAATAATACATTTTACTATCTTATTTAATAATGCATTCCTATAACGAAGTTGTAAAATGTGTTTATAAATATTTTTTTTGTTTGTTGAATAATTTGTTTCAATAAGTTGTTCTTTTTTCCAAACCTGCCTACATATTTATTAAATCTTACTTAGGTTAACGTTTAAAAACGATGCTGTGCATTGTACAAAATATTTGTTTAGAGCACTCAAACTCTTTCTTTTTTATATGTTAATAAAATTGTCTTATAAGTTACACAAACCTTTTTATATCATATTATAATTTTTTTTGAAATGAAACTTTTTTATCGACGGATGGGAGAAATTTTATAGCAATGTCAAAATATTGTAACGTTTTTTTGTTACGCGCTATCTTTATTACTTTCAATTGAGAAGCTTTAAAGCTCATTTAGATGACCTGTATGATTCAATTGTGAAAAATTCAAATGTTTTAGTTCAATCTAAAACATGGCTGAACAATGACAACGGTCGAACGCGAGAGCAGGAGATTTAGGAATATATCATAACTTTAATGATGTTGTTAATATTGTAACTTCATCTACAATTTTTTATGCTTTCTCTCCTGACTTTCTTGGGTCACTAGCATCAGCAGTTGGTAATTTATATATGGCGGAATTTATATATTCCAAATGGAAAATAGGATGAAATTTTGGGTCCTTGCATTATATGTCTCCTAATCAAAAGTTAGGTTAGATATTATTGATTTTCTTCACCAAATTATTGTTGCCATACACAAGAGGAGGAGCCTCTTTACTCCGTAACAATAATAATGAAATACCGATGATTTTAAGTTGGGATTTTAATTTCAATTTTGAATTAGATAAATCTTTAAAGTTAATTGAATTTTTGATAGATATTTTGAATTTATCGATGAAAAACAGTCCTCGAACATCAACAACAAGATCCGGCAGTACAATTGTTGGAGTTTTTACTAGGTCACTAGATTCCGTGGAATATAAACCATATATTTCATATTTTAGTTACCATATGCCAATAATTACAAAAATACATAATAACAATAACAATGATAATAATATTATATTTAATAAAATACTATAATAATCCAAATTTTTTTTTTTTTTGCTTAAACTTTATCTAATTTACCTTGTTGTAAATAGTGGGTCATTTTTCGAAAAAATATGTCATAAAGAAGTTTCACTTCTTAAGTGTCTTTACTAATACATACACACACATAATACACATACACACATTTTTTTCTAATGTAACTTTTGTGAAAAAGTTAATTGCTGTTACTTACTAGTACCCATATTCCTAAGATCAACTCAACGTTTAGAGAAGCATATATATTTGCCATATAGTTATTGTGTTTGAAATTAAATATTTGTTTTTTCTTTAAATTGTTCTGTTACTAAAATAAATCTATCTACATTTACTAAGAAATTGTTTCGTCTATCCAGAATGGGTAATGAATATTAAACTTCCATTGAATTTATAATATCATACAATAGATATTTAGTAGACTTCAAATAAAATAAACATTCCAAGTCATTCATCTCGTGCAAATGTTCAGTTGTACAATTTTAATTCGAAACTTTACACGCTCGTAAATAACGAGGCAAACTGTTTGTAAATTGTTTTAATATAAAATCCAACAATAAAATCAGCTCTTATTTATTTAAAAAATATGGAGTTTTATAACATTTACGTTTATATTAACAATAACATTTAAGAGATTAATTGATATATGTCAAAAGTAGAAATTCGTAGGAAAGCTTCCATTTTACAGAAAACCAATAATATTTAAGTACAGAAATTAAAATATCTAAGATTAAAATATTATTAACCCGTAAAACTACCAGTGGTTAATAGAGAATACAGCAAAAATAATAAAATATTTCTTTTATAATAATGAATCTGCGATTACTTAGATATGATTTTTAGTTTAGTTTAGTTTATTTCATCAAAATCGTGTAAATGAATATAAGTCATTTCATGAAATCAAGTTCAAATAGACATTAATTTAAATTAATAAATATATAATTGTTTATTTACGCATTTTTACGGATACGACTACTTTTATCCGTTCCCGTTTCTCGAGATCTGTATTTTTTAAGATGCACAGCACCTTTTATAGGTCTACCCATGGCTAATTGACAATGTACCAATAAACTAAAAAGTATTAAATAAAAATAGCTACGTTAAAAAAAACCGACTTTAAAAGTAAAAAGTTAAAAATAATGAAGATTTAAAATTTATTATATATTACCTATTAATTATATTTCCAATTTACTAATAGGTTTGAAGTCGGTGCCAAGCCTTAAAGAAATAATTATATTTAACATGCCATGACAAATAAAAGACCTAATTTAATGATTAAGAGACACGTAAATAAACATAATACATAGCATTTAAATCTTAATATTATAAGCAGCTCAATCAATACGAAAAATAATGAAAAAACAAAAGTAGGAAAATATATTAAACAGAACTATTAAATTCATGTGAATTATGAATATTATGAATACTTCAAAAATTAAGATACGTAAATAAAGCTATAAAAGAGCAATCTTAATATGATTACAAGCTTGAATCGATACGAAGAAAAACAAACAAATAAATAATTACGAAAATGTATTCAACCGAATTCCTCTACTAAATGGCTTGGCACCGACTTCAAACATATTAGTAAATAGGACATATAAATAATAGGTAGTATATAATAAATATTAAATCTTCATTATTTCTTACTTTCTAGTTTTTCGTTTTTTTTTTAACTTAGTTATTTTTATTATTAATTAAAAACTTTATGTTAATTGATAACATTTATAACTTCAGTGCGTGCCTTCATGTTATGGAATCTCAGGTGGTGCGAGACAGGACTCCAATTTTCTGATTTAGTGTATGACATTGTGGTGCGCAGCAGGACTCTAGTTTTCTGATCCTGAGTATTTTTTTGGATGGAATATAAGATTTCTTTTGTGCACTACATTAAATAGAACTATTTTTTGTAAAATAAGTATATATGTTGTGTGTTGTAGCAAAAATATATATTTAATCATAACACCTACTTTACGTAGATCAAAGAAAATAGAATTTTCAAACATCTAGTATGTGTAGTGTGACGGCCACAGGGTCTTCATTTAGGATGGGATCTGTTCTATTGGATTTATTTATTGATAGAATATAGACTCAATATTTCCCAACGATGAGTGGTTTAGAAAAAAATATGTCGGACATTTGATATCAGTATTGCTAAGGTCTAAAAATTAACATTGAATTTGTCTGAAACATTTATACTTTTTGATATTATGCTTTTTATAAAATTATATAAAATAAATATATATATATATATTTATATATTTATTCTTAACTTATATTATATATATATATATATATATATATATCATTTATTTTCTGCTTATATGTATATAAAATATTTTATTAGTTAAACTCTTTCTAACACTCCTTCAAATTTAATACTAGCTGTGCCTGCAACTTCGTACGCGTACATTTAAAACATAACCTTTGTAGATACATGAAAATGAATGAATGAATTATAAA
The DNA here is from genome assembly GCA_959347405.1 of Napeogenes sylphis. Lineage (NCBI taxonomy): Eukaryota > Metazoa > Arthropoda > Insecta > Lepidoptera > Nymphalidae > Napeogenes > Napeogenes sylphis. The sequence goes on from OY365782.1 coordinate 4,503,493, forward strand.
ATGAAAAACCATTCTTTGCTTCTATACAGGTTCTTTCTTATATAAAGGTTATATTATGATTTTTTGAAAATATTTTCCATGTACAGACATCGATCACTGACAGCTTTATTATATGTATAGATTATCGCTGCCTTTACAAGTTACATCTCTCAGGCTTTGAGAGAAATAAACTAGTTGCCCCAACAACTTAACTGAGCTCTTTTATGAAAAGATCTAGAAGATAACATTTATAAATGGTACATTACCAATCACTGTAGCATTGTTTGTTCAACAAATTAAAAGCAATTCACTACATTTATATTATTCAACTTGCACTCGCTTCTGGAAACTCGCATTCTTTTTTAAATTTAATAAAAAAATATAAGTTTTCCAAGGAATATATATTTTTACAGTACACATCTTCTATTTATTTACACATCATATCACACACAAATTTTAAATATATATTTTCAATCCTAGGCATTATTTGTGACAAAATTATTGTTTTCTGAAATAAAGCTAATACATACAATTTTGTATTTATCTATCGACGTAAACGTAGGTTTTTAACTTTAAACTTTCAATGCAATAATTATATAATGAAACATTTTCAGGTCAACATACAAGACAAAGGAAGACTTGTAAACAAGTTGGTAATTGTTAGACTTCCCTATTGTCAATATAATCCTTAGTAGTGGTAAGCTTATTATAGTTCAAAATATGAGTACCTACGCCCCTAACGTAAACTTTCATAGTTTATCCAGTTCAGTCGTAAAATTATATTTATTTATACTATATTAACTATTTTATACTAAATATTTTTCTTATAATTATTATTGTATAATTATATATAATATTCATATTATACATTTTACTTTTTAAATGTTAAATGTTTGCAACTTTTTCCAGAAGTTCGATATATTTTTTAAGATATAGATTGGTAGATTCATATTTTTCATACTTTTCAAAAAAGTAGATTCTCCAAATACCGTATGACATAATATTATGAATTTAAGTAACCCAACCCAATAATAACCCAACTCAAAGTAAACCAAGCTTTTTTTTTTTTTTTTATCGTTGGAAAAATGCGTTACGCATCATCCCTGCGGTCAGGAAGGTGATGACCGAGGGGGTATGTGGGACTACCCGGCAGCATAGAAGACGCTGCCATTTTTAAGGCTACCCACTAAAAAACCAACGGTTGACCTCATCGCCTTAGTGGGGCGCCACGGGATCGCTTTCGCACTCACCGTGACGCCCCGGCGGAACCCCCTGCGAGGGGCCCCGATCAACTTAGGGACACCCTCACCTCGTAGGCCTATAGCGGGCGGGAGAGGTCACCCCCCTCTCCCGTCCAGGCACTACAGCTGCGGAAGGAGGCTGCGGGCGTAATCCCGCCTCCTTCGACCCAGCCTACCCCTGCGGAGCGGTTCAGAGGAGGCTGCCTCTCTGTCCCGCTCCGCGGCCTCCTTCGCGGCAATGACTTGCTCGCAGAAGGAGGCCATAGCGACCCAGGACCTCTCGTCGTCGAGCATCGCGGAAACAACGCTCGGCAACGAGCCGTGTCCACGGGCTCGTCACAGTGGTGGCAGGAGGGGGCCGCCTCTCTGCGCGCGATCTTGTACAGGTACTCACCGAAGCACCCATGCCCCGTGAGCACCTGCACAAGACGGAACGTTGGAGTCCCGTGCCGCCGGCCGATCCAACGATCGAGATGGGGGGAAATAGCCCCCACCATCGCAAGACCGGCCGACGGGGACTCTAAGTCCCTACTCCACTGTCGGATCAGGGCTCGGTGAGCTAGAGCCCTGATCCGATCCGCCTCGAGCCTAACCCGCCCGACCCGGGCTTCTACCCGGTGCCAATACACTCCGGCGAGGACCCGCGCCTGTAGCTCCCAGGGCGGATCACTCGCCAGGAGTGTGGCCGCAGTGTATGACACCGTACGGTACCCCCTGATCACCCTCACCGCTAGGACCCTTTGCGTGCGACGCAAAAGGGCCCTGGAACCCGCGGTGAGGGCTCCCGACCATATGGGAGCACCGTACAGGGCCATGCTCCTCACCACTCCGGCGTATAACCGGCGGCAAGGAGCCTGCGGCCCTCCGGCGTTGGGTAGAAGCCTACTCAAGGCGACTGCAGTGGAGAGTAACTTCGGGGCCAGCAGAGAGAAATGGGCCCCGAAGTTCCATCTACCGTCCAGGGTGAGGCCCAGATACTTCATCTGGGCCTTCACCGCCACCCGCGCACCCTGGACGGATATGTACGCCCGACGAGGAGGACCCCGGCGAGGGCCGTGGAACAGGATGGCCTCCGTCTTGGAAACGGACACCTCCAGTCCCAACAGCCCTATGCGGTCCGCTACCAACGTAGCGCCGACCGTGGCAAGACGGGCTGCCTCCGCAAAGCTCCCTCCGCGCGCCGTGACGAGGGTATCATCTGAATAACACAGCACCCTCGTCCGGGGGAGGAGCGAACAGCGAAGCAGCCAGTCGTAGCCCAGGTTCCACAAGACCGGTCCCAACACGGACCCTTGTGGAACCCCTCGGCTCACACCACGTCGGTAGACCCGCCGGTCGCCGCACTCCCACAGGACCTCTCTATCCTGCAAGTACGCCACCAACAGCCTGCGGAAATAGGGAGGCACTCCATGGAACCGGAGCGCCTCAACCAAAGTCTCGAACGGCAGGATGTTAAAGGCGTTGGCGACGTCCAGCGAAATCGCCAGGACGACATCCCCCTCGGAAACAGCCTCTTCGGTCAGGTCTCTCAGAGCCCTCAGGGCGTCGATCGTTGAACGAACCGCCCTGAAGCCGAACTGGGCGTCGGAGAGACCTGGACCTACCTCCTGGAGGTGCTGGACGAGACGGGCAGAGAGGACTCTCTCGAAGAGCTTGCCCATCTCGTCCAGCAGCACGATCGGCCTGTATGCGGAAGGAGAATCGGCAGAACGACCCTCCTTTCGCAACAGGCACAACCTGCCCTCCTTCCAGGCCTTCGGGAACTGTCCAGTGCGCAAACACAGGTTGAACAGTTCCCGAAGCCTGCCTCCCAGGTATTCCAGGGCGATGACCAGAACCCGCCCCGGAATACCGTCCGGCCCCGGCGCAGTGTTGCGGGCTCGCAGGCGACTCAGCGCGACCTCCAGCTCGGCCTCCGTGATGACTGGGACAGAACCAGCTCCCCCCCTTTGAGATGGGGGAGCCATCACAGGAGGAGAGTGGCCGGTGGAATCCGGGAAGAGTTCCCCCACCAGCCGCTCGAGGAAATCCGGCTGAAGGGACTCCATGACCGGGGCGGTCGCGGCGCGGATTTTATTCCGCGCAACGCGATACGGTCGCCCCCATGGGTCCCTATCGAGACCGGCCAGGATTTCCTCCCGAGCCAGGTCCTTCGCCTTCCGAATCGCGAGCTGCAGGGTCGACTTCGCTTGGCGATACTGACCCTGCAGCTGGGCCTCCATCTCCGAGTCCGAGCCGCGTCTGCGGCGACACCGGAGGAAGGCCCTGCGAGCCCTGCAACAGGCCGCCCGAAGTTCGGCTATTTCGGGCGACCACCAGTAGACACCCCTGCGCCGGGGCCGGAACCCCGCCCTCGGCATGGCCGCATCGCAGACCCTCAATAGGGCCCCGCGCATGCGGCTAGCCAACCCCTCGACGTCGGTTTCCTCGCTGGGGGGGATCGGGAAAGGCCCAGCCCTGGACGATGGCTGCCTCGACCGCCATTTCCCGATCCAGCCGCTGGACTGCCCAGCGAGGAAACCGACATCCCGCCCGCGGTGGCCCGACCAGATCCGGTCGGGAGGCGGAGATCTCAAATCGGACGTATAAATGGTCCGATAGAGTCTCCACCTCCGTCTCGACTCTCCAGTCGTCGACCATGCGCGCGACAGCTGGGGTGGCGAACGAAACGTCCACCACGGAACTCCCTTGCTGCCGCACGCAGGTCGGTTCATCCCTCTGTTAAGGAGGGACAGACCGGAGAGGAGTGACCAGACCTGGACAGCCCTACCCCTAGCGTCCGTGGCGCGGTTCCCCCAGGCCCTGGATTTGGCGTTCAGGTCGCCGAGGAAGATGACCTTCCCCGACGCCTGTCTGCGAATCGCAGCACTGGCGGAGTCGAGAAAAACCTCGAACTCCGCCAGGCTACGATTGGGGGAGAAGTACGCGCCTACGACGACGTACTCCCCCCACCGCGCCACTTCCAAACCCGGGCCAGTCTCCAGGGTGGAGAAAGGGGGACCGGGACCAGGTCCCACAACCACTGCCACGGAGCCGTTTATGTCCCCCGACCAACTGGAATTCGGGGGGACATAGTAGGGCTCGCAGGCCACCGCGACACCAATATCCCACTCCGCCATGGCCTGGACGAAAAGGTCCTGGGCCCTGGCGGAGTGATTTAGATTCGCCTGTAGGAAGCCATGTCGCCGTCTGGTCATTGCGACATGGCTTGCACAGGCGGTTTCCTGCCAACGACGGTCCTGGGAGCAGGAGAGGGAGCTACTACTTTCCCTCGCTTACGGGGAGCTCGACACGCTCCGCTACCGAGCTCGTGGCCCGCTTGGAGTCCCAGGTCTGCGCAGAGAACGCACCTTAGGACCCCGGTGCAGCCTGCACGGGAGTGACCCGCTAGGCCGCACCGGAAGCAGTCCTCCTGTCTATCCCGGAGGGGCAAACCGCACGCGTGTGTCCGGGCTCTAAACACCCGTAACAACGCATGGGACGCTCCTCCAGGAGCTCCACTCTAGCCGAGCTCCAGCCGACAAGCAGCCTACCCGACTCTAAGATAGTTTTTGCCGCACCTACAGGGCACCGGGCAAAGGTAACGCCCATGGGCCCGTTGCCCCAACGAATCTCCCCAACATGTAGAGAATCGCTGGGGCAGTTAGTGGTGCGGCAAATTGCAGCTGCGACTTTTTGGCTGGTGGCGGAGTCGTCGAGACCTTTTATTTTGATCCCGACCCGTTTGACCGGCTGGACCACATCCGCCACTCCCTCCAGAGTAGAGCGGAGACACTGCGCCAACTTCTCCTCCTTATCCGGGGCCGCCTTTGTGAGCTCTAAAAGTCGTGCTCCTGTGGCCGACCGCCGGATCTTGAGCCCGCCCTCGAGCCCGATCTCGCCGAGATCTATTTTCTCGGCGGCGCGCTCGAGGACCTGGGCGTAAGTCACCCCCCTCGCCGCGGCCTCGGTCTGCAGCGTGATAATCACAGCAGGAGACCGGGACGGCGGCAATTTGGGCTTGGGACGAGATCCTACCTGAGGATTTTGGCCAACACTCGCTGCCCTTTTGGCCTTCCTCCTTTTGCGCCGTCGCTGCCGCTTGGAAGCGGAGCGTTGAGGTGGCGATTCCACCACAGGAGCTGTAGCCGGGGTACGAGCAGACTTGCGAGGAGCGGCCGCAGGAGCCGGTCTCGCCGCCTGTGCTGCCTTACGAGGGGCGCGGAGGGCATTTTTCTTTCCCCCCCCTCAAGACTGTGGTCCAGGCCTCCAGCGGAGCGACTGCTCCTGCAGGCGTGATGGGCGGGGACCTAGGCACAACACGCGGCGAGCCCGACTCTCTGTAGCCGCAGTCTGACGGCCGGGAATGAACGGCGGCAGCGGCGGCAGCAGCTGCCTCCCTTCGTTTGTCCGCGGCAAGCGGAGGCCTAAAGTTTCGCTCTGGGAGGAGGCGCTCCTCGATACTCCTAAAGCGGGCGTTCAGGATGTCGCCCACCGAGAGTATTATTGAGCGCTTTAGCTCCTCCGTTGCGTCCGGCTGCATAGAAGGCACCGCAGGAGAAGAGACGCCAGACACCGCGGCTTTTGAAACGGATGCCTTCATCTCCGCGAACTCTCTGCGATGAGCCTTTAATTCAGCCTTTAAGCTGTCCACCTCTTTGTGGAGACGCGCGTTATCTTCTCTGATGCGACGCGTCTCCTCCGGTTCATTCCGACTGGCCAGCACCGTCACTATCTCCAAGATGCTATCCGAGGCATCTCGGAGTGCCTTAACCATAGTGCCCTTGAGGTGCTTGGACTTTCGGCTCACCTCATATATTGAGGCAGCGTGCAATCCAGCAGAAGCTCTAAGGTCGGCCGCACTCATTGAAGATGAATACGCCCCAGGAAGCACCTCCACGGAGGACTCTCCACAGAGCCCGGCGCACTCCTGGCCGCATCTGCCGTCTTTTTAAAGGCCCTCCGATGTAGCTGCCGCTCAAATTCTTCCTCCTCCGCCTCAAGATTGAGGGCACGAAGCGTGGCCTTAGCACGGGCGAGACCACTTCCTCGCGTGCTGGGGAAGGGACGTCCGCGACGAGCGGTGTTGCACTTAGGTGCAACACCAAGCTCCGAGTCGCTGCCGGACTTCTCGCCTTGGTACGTAGAGACCTCGGAGAGAGGTCTCTTCCTGCCTACGCTATTTGTGGTGCCAGCCAGCACCTCCTCGTCAAAGAATATTCGGTATCCATGGGAAACGCCGAGGTCGTATGCAGAAGATTCAGCAATCGGGGCTGAATCTTCCGCATCCAGTTCTATTATCTCCAAATCACAGAGCAAATCGTTGTCAGTTGGGCATACCGGGTCGTTGTCATGGCACATCGCTGTGCCACGCTTCACATTCCTTTTATTTGGACAGGTCGATGTGGGCGCGACCTGCGCAGGGACTCCTGCTCCTAGATGATTTTTGCCCCCCCCCCCGTAGTACGAGAGGCAGACGGCATCCGAGGATGCCGTGAGAGATTGTACGGCTGAGCCGACACCCTCCCGGGGACCATATTGAAAATCATCCTTGTCCATAATTTCCTTTAAGGGGTGAGGTCCCCATAGAACACAAAACACAAAAGACAAACACACATAAGACGAAACATAACAAAAACGACGAAGACTAAACAGGACAAAACGAACACAAGACACAAACTCCCCTCCTGTCGGTCATGGACCGGGCACTGACACCCCCATGACCGACCCCCAGGGTGATTTTTTAAAGAGGTTTTCTTCCTCGCAGCCAGACGAACAGAACAATCTAAGTCCGTCCAGCTCTCTTTCCCGCTCAGTGCGGGCTTACGAGTTTGTGTGGCCGTGCATTGCTCGCCTCGAAAGGCAAGCAGCCACACATGCTAGTAGCTGTCCGCGCCGGCCGAAGCCGGTGCCCCCCATATCTGGGGGGACCTCCCCTATCCGCAACCCGGGGGACGCGCCAGATGGCGGCACTAGCGACCGCACACTGGAAAGTAAACCAACCTAGTTGTGGCAATGAGAGTTAGCTGTCCTATTTTCTAACTAACTAAGGTGCGGTTTTACAATTTTTTTAAGAAGAGAGTCATTTCTATACAAATATTAATCAGGAAATCTTTTGTTAGTTGAAAAACCTATTTCATTACTTTTTATCTTGTATACAAGATATGTATACATATTAGTTGATAAGATATATATAGTATTAGTTTACATTATTGTTAAAGGACTATTAAATAATAAAAAAAATGAGAACCATTAAGACTTCATAATTAAAACGATATTTAATACCGTGTATGGCGTAGTGTTTTTTATTTACAATTGTTCATTAACAAATAATTCTTATTATTGTTTGTGTAAAGTATTTGATTTGACTATGATTTTTGTTCATGTGAAAAGGAGAGTTTATCAAGAAGGATATACAAATTGCGTTTAAGACGATATTCGAGAGCGAAGCTTCTGTATAGTACCAAAGAAGATTTAAAGACAAGTATAAGGGCCACGTCCAATTATATTGTTTCACAGATTTTACTTCTCACTCTTCACTTTTATATGCTTGTATTTAATCCTTCCTTGGTACTATCCAGCAGTGTCTGTCCCGAATATCGTCCTAACCGCAGTTTATATACCCTTCTTTATTAACTCCCTCTTCACATAAATAATAATCATAGTCAAATCATCTATTTTAAACGTACAAAAATAACAACTACTCGTAAATGAACAATTGTAAGTATCGGTAAATACTGTATTAAATACTGGATTTAATTATGGAGTCTTAATGGTTCCCACTTTTCTAGCTTATTCAAGTATTTACTAATCAAGCAAATGTCCCTCCTCACATAAATAATAATCTTAGTCAAATAAACTACTTTAAGCATACGAAAATAACCATTACTTGACATAACAATTCTAAATATTACTATTTAAGTTAATAAAACAACGATTTAAATAATTACACCTTATTGGTTCTTCTTATTACAGTTAAATTAGTAATTCATTAATATATATGAATCAATACAGGGACCATCAAAACATTGAAACGAATCAAAACATTACGGATTATTATAAAATAGTCGTTTAACAATAATGTAACCTTACAGCTCGGCCGTCCTGCTCTAAGCAAGTCCCTTTGCTTATAAAATGTATATAACGAAAACAATCGATAATTATTCGTATTTTCTAAAGCGGTTGAGAAACATCACTTAAACCTGAAGTTTCTAGGACGGACTGTCTTTTCCCTGCCTTAAAGGTTTGTAGGTCCTTGACACCGTCGCGTAGGTTGACACCGTATGACGAGGCTTCTTTTTGGGATTCCATCCATATAGCTACCCAAACTACATAGCGTACTAGGCTTACTCTCGTCCGTAATTGGAATTAGTCCTTCTTTTCGGCTGATTAAACTATAATAAACACCTGAGATTCCAGCTGTTCACATTGAGTAACAGTCCTTTCCCTCAACTGATACAACTATAGCTAAAAGCCTCCGTTTTCGGTTCAGTCAGTTCAGTCAGTCCTTTGGTTATCCAGACCCTTATCCTTGGGTTTACATTAACCTTTATCCTTGGGTTTCCTTAACCCTTATCCTTGGGTTTCCTTAACCCTTATCCTTGGGTTTCCTTAACCCTTATCCTTGGGTTTCCTTAACCCTTATCCTTGGGTTTCCTTAACCCTTATCCTTGGGTTTCCCTTAACACTACCCTTGGGTTTCCCTAAACTTTTCCCTGGGTTTTTCCTTAAAACTTTGCCTTGGGTTTTCACCATTACATTAAGTGTAATGTGATGGTGGTGTTTGTCTCATCATTTATTGTAGTATGATCTGTAATTCAAGTTATATATTAGTAATGATGTTACAAGCAATGAAATCTAAATTATAAGTGTATAACTTCAAATGAATAAAAAATCCAGATTATAATCCGAGAAAGTTTCCAACAAAATAACAAATTGACTCGGTACTCTTTTTTAGCCATTATGTCAAAGTCATATTTTTGCTTTCGTAAAATTAACCATACGCCATGAATAAAATGTTATGTTATAAGATAGTATTAATATACGACAAGTCAAAACCTTCTATTAGCACATGTTTCCATTCGCATACACACTAGCTGTTCACATAATAAAGTACAACATTTGATAATTACAAAATCGCTACAAAGTCATAGTCTATGTATGTTCACCTATATCGTAACTTATCTGCTATATCAATGCTAATAACTCAAAACGTCCCTTTCATAAATACCAAATAACTCCATATATTTGCCGATGATTCCTAACATTATCTCGTAAAACTTTAGTTTTAAATGTAAAGAACGTTATAACCTCTTACCTCATCACTAAACATGGCTCAAAGGACGACCTTCGCAAAATAAGATCCCTCGCGCTCGTCAATGACTTCCAATCTTCTTATCATCTGTATAATATTATTAAGGACCTGCAACACATGTGATTGGTGCCTCCAGTTTAGCATAAAGATCAATCCTTTTAAAATGTCAGACAATAATTCTAGGCAGTCAACGACAGCTGTACACATTGGCATCAGTCGATCTCTCAATTCTTGATTATAATAGTGTACTCAATCCCCTTGACAAAAATCTTGACCTACACAGCTCATTAAGCTGAATGCTCATGTTATGTAGTTAAGCTGTCTAGTAACAGGCTGACTAAGTGCATTATATAGACATAAAACGTATTACCGATTTGAACCAAGACTGTTAGTGCAATCACTTATCTTCCCCTCCTTTTATCTACCTCGCTCTACATCTATCTCGCTCTACATCTATCCCGCTCTACATCTATCTCGCTCTACATCTATCTCGCTCTACATCTATCTCGCTCTACATCTATCTCGCTCTACATCTATTTCGCTCTACATCTATCTCGCTCTACATTTATCTATCTCTCCCTCTATCTATCTATCTATCTATCTCTCGCCCATTGTATATGCTGATGTATGTTGCTCTAAAATCTCCAAATGTAACATAAGTAAATGGCATCGTCTTTTCTACAGTTGCATTCGTTTCATTTCGGTCTTCGTAAAAATGTTCGTATATCTCTCAATATCGTTCAAAGCTTAAATAGTTACCTATACGCGAGCGAAGACCTTCTAGATATTTGTGCAAGTCGTTCTCTATATTTAGCGATCCTGTCTCATCAGTATTCAAAATGTATGTTTCAATTACTAGGAAGTACTCACGGCCTTCATCTTTGCTCTTCCTCCAATCATAATTGTTTAATATGATTATTGTTCATGTGAAAAGGAGAGTTTATCAAGAAGGATATACAAATTGCGTTTAAGACGATATTCGAGAGCGAAGCTTTTATATAGTACCAAAGAAGATTTAAAGACAAGTAATTAAAAATTCAGTGTTAATAATAAAATCCGTGCAACAATCCAATTCGAAGTGGCTCGTGTTATACTGTCTTAAATATAACCAAATTTTTATTAACTGTTTACTGCCTTGCACCGTCCTTATCTTTTTGAATTTATTTACGGCGTAATAAATAACTACTTTATTATATTAGAATTATATATGACATATAACATTAATTTGTTGATATATATATATTATTTTGGTCTTTCTCAATAAATGGGCTATTAAAATAAATAGATCTTTTCTAACATGTTATCTAGTTCTAAATAATAAGACAAAGAAACTTTATTTTAACTGAATAGGTTTGTTAAAAAACTATTAACAAGTTTATCTACAAATATATACCAATATAAAATAAGCTGATTCTTATACTAATATGATATAAATAAGGAATAATATAATATAAGTTGATTCTATTAGTATAGATTTAATTTTATTGTCCAATAGAAAATATTGGTACCAATAATATGTCATTTAAAGACTAGCACAATTTTCAAATTTTCATATTGTAAGTTATGTTTATGAAATTAGGAAAAGGGGTTGTCTCTATTGATATCTCTTTAGGTTTCCTTAATAACTATCGAAGGTTACTCTTAATTTGGGTTGAGATGGTAAAGTTTACAAAATTATTATTTAATGACAATGAAATGTTTCCTAGTAGCATGCAAACAAAACATCATTTTTTATATTGTTTTCAATTATCATATTAAGTAAATTGAATAAAAATAACATTTTCTCAAACGTTGTTAGTATATGTCATTACAGTATCGAAAGAAGCCGTAAACATCGTTAACGTCATTTGTACCTTATGTTACCTTTATCAAAATTGGTAGTGACTTCCAGAAGAGCAGAATTTTAGCAATAAAATTAATGTGTCAAAAGCCTCAAGAAAACAACATAGTAAAGAACCGGAGACAAATGTTCGGCTTAATCTATATACCTTTCTGTAAGCGAGGTAGCTACACGTGTTCCAGTTGCTTGAAAAACACAATATTCCTTGATATTCAACAGGTGTAAAATTAATATTTGTATTTTGTTCTTAATTGAATTTATCAGGATTCCTTTATATTTAACCTTGTTTACTTAAACACAAATAAATGTATGGTTAGGTTGGAAAAGTTGACTATTATATTTCATGTTGACTTTGGTTATTGCTTGTAGAACCAATAATAAATATATATGATAAAATGACCTTATCACATTTATTAGATAATTTTGTTTGATGTCTAAATATGTAAGTTCTAGAAATCTAGTTTGTCCTTTATTTGAAGTACAATACTTTTTAATATTTTATAAGATGAAAATATTATAAAGTATCTTTGACTCCTTCGGTACTCCGGTATTTGTTAGACCTTTTTGGAAATAGGTTTTAGAATGTAACAATTAAATGTGTTTTTTTTAATAACTTGGATGAGAGAGATATTTTAGATGTAATATACATTAGTACATAAAGTTTACATTTAAAAATGTAGGAGACATTTTTAATTTTTTTTTTTTTATGTAAGTTATGTTATTAATTTCTATATTGTACTAAAGGTACAAACACACTGATTTTCACTTGTTTAGGTATTTACTATAAATATTGCAGACTATTTAGTCCGAAGGAAAAAAGTCCTTAGCATCATAGAACGTATACATTTTGGCCACTACCCGTAACACTATTGAAGGTATAAAAGATAACACAGGTTACAAATTACGGATAACGATGTTTACGGCTTTATTCAATACTGTAATGATGTACTTACACTAAACAAGGTTTCGAAAAATGGGATTTGTATTCGATTTACCTCATAGGATAGTTGGAAACAATGGTATAAAACACGTTATGTTTGTATATTAAAAGAAATAATTGTATATTTTATAAGATGATTTAAAAAAACTTTGCAAGACTTTTTATTCACTTATAATATATATACACTCATGGACATATTTAGGGGAACGCAAAAAAAAGGTCGAATAACGGAAAATATTTTCATATTTTCGTACTGGCCACTATACCAATATTATGTATTTAAAAAAAAAGATGATTTTAAAAATAATTTTATTTTTAATTTCATTTGTTTTTTTTGTTTATCTGTAATTTCTGAGACATGTAGTGTACGGAATTTTCGTCGGCTTTTGTTGTTTTTAACAAAAACTTTATTTCTGTTGTTTTTTTGACGAAAAATTGTCAATATTGAGTGAAGTGAACTTAATTCGATAAATTTAGGCGATATTGCCGGATCTCAGCGTTGCTCTGGTTTCTAAAGCTGTAACTTTAATTGAAAATGGTTACACTTACAATGAAGTGGCTCAAACATTACGTGTTTCCAAGTCTGTGATTTTCCGCAATGTTAAACGATACCGGCAGACTGGAGAGTATACCAGGCGTAAAGGACAAAGTCGCAAAAGAGTAACAGGAGAGAGAGACGATAGATTTATTGTCAGCAGTGTTCTCAGAAACCGTACCTTGACTTCTTCTGAGGTACGAAACCAGCTGCAGAAAGTTCGACAAGTGATAATTAGTACCAAAACCGTCAGAAGAAGATTGAAGGCAGCTGGTATAGGGGCGTACTTGCCTGCCAGAGGTCCACAGCTCACCGCAGGTCATCGAGTGAGCCCGCTTTGCTCGTTTCCACCTAAATTGGAATAATGACGCTTGGGGAAAAGTTCTTTTTAGTGATGAGTCCAGATTTTGTCTCAAACCAGATGATGGAAGGACCAAAGTATGGCGACGACCCGGAGAAAGATACGCTCAGTGTAACATTATTGGGAGAGAGCCGTATGGTGGAGGGTCAGTAATGGTATGAGGCGGTATTTGCTTAGGAGCACGCACGGAGCTACACATCGTAGAAAACGGCTCCCTGACTGCGGCAAGATACGTAACCGACATTTTAGAGTAGATTGTGATGCCTTTTGCCCCTTTCATTGGAGACAATTTTCTTCTAATGCATGACAACGCTCGACCTCACATTGCAGCATTAGTTTCAGAATATCTTAATGAGGTCGGAATCCAGGTTTTGGGGTGGCCGGCACGCTCGCCAGACCTAAATCCAATAGAACACGTTTGGGACAAACTGGGAAGACAAATTAAACAAAGAAATCCATCACCTGTCAACGTAAGAGACCTCAAAACCGCATTGGTTGAAGAATGGAACTCAATGCCGCAAAGTTTTATTGACAATTTAATAGAGAGCATGCCTAGATGCATGCAGGCAGTTTTAACATCAAGAGGTGGCAACACTAAATACTGATTGTATCACCCATCGCGAAAAAACCAGTCATTTGGACAATATTAACTTTTCTTTAGTTTTCATTGAGTTAGGTCAAAACTCTTCAGAATTAAGTCACTGACCTTATTGTCTTTAATTTCGTTTCTTTCGCTTTAATTTTGTGATTTTTTATGTTCTAAAATGTTAATTTAATTAATTCAGAATAATAATCAAATGTATTGTACAACAAAATGTGTTTTCATATGATCTTGCAGTCTGTTTTTTGCGTTCCGCTAAATATGTCCACCGGTTTATATATATTGTTATTTTTGTTGTTTTTTTATGTACAAACATATATTCCAGTTGCTACTAGACTAGTGATGCAGACACGTCAGATGAGATTAGAAACACGTAGCCGAGTTGTTAATATTATTAGTTTTTAATGATGATTTTGTTTATAAATATATTGATTAATAAATAAATTTGATAACCTCAAGTATTTGAATGACGTTTGTTAGATAGCATCTTCTATCTTCTATACCTATAAAAGAGAAAGTATGTATGTATGTTCCGGATAACTCCGAAACAGTTTGACTGATTTTTACCAAATTTTAAGAGAATCTTAAGATTGACCCAGCGGGTAATCCTGTAAAGTTTGGTGACGATCGGAGCATTTTTTATTGAACTGTCAGTGACAGGTTTTTTACTACTGATATAGTTTTATACATCAAACTATTTAAGGTCAATTATAACGTCATGACACTATCCATGTACAAGCTAGAGAAACGAGTAGAAAAAAATGAAATTCAGGTTGAATCATAATTATTATCGCAGTGGTTAATTCTAAATAAGCTATTTCTTATAATTAATATATTTTTTATTCTGTATTTTGAGTTAATACATCTTTAAATTAAGCCCGGCGAAGCGGGCTGGATATACTAGTATATAATAAAAAATAATTACAAACTTTGAAAAAAATAGATTTCGGTAGTGGCATCTTTTCAATGTTTATCTATACTGCAAAGTTAGAAACATTGGTTAGGATTTTCGAAAGAAACCTAATAGATGTCACCACCGTCCCGATAAAGACGATCACATATAGAATGCTTAATTCACCGAGACGGACAGCGATACGGTAGCTCAGTTGGTAGAGCGACGGGACGGTTTCCCAGTAGTCGCGGGTTCGAATCCCTGCCCGTATCGGTTTTTTACATTCTATATTTATATAAATTTAAATAAGCTAACATGGCTATACATGTTTAAAGATATTTTCAAAAAAAGAATTATAATGATAAAGAAAATAAAAATATGTCTATCGATTATTATTTTCTATAAAAATATGTCAGGCTCAAAAGACATTGGTTAGGATTTTCAAAAAAAGCTTAATCAATGTCAATGATCATATAAAGAATGCTTAATTCACCGAGAACGATAGCTTAAATGGTAGAACGATAGAATGCCGCATCGGTTTATTTTTTATTCTATATTTATTTAAATTAAGGTTTTGTTAAGGTACGATTATGATAATTATTTAGATATATGAAATAAGGAACTCATAAGATGACGCTTAAAATATATATAAAAAAAAATTATAGATATATTTTTTATTCTTTTTCCTTTTTTTTGGGGAACTGAATACAAATCGTGCATTATATTTATTTCAAGAACTAGAACCTATCCTTTATATGCAATTACCTACAAATAATCTGCAAATTACACGATACTTGATTGATATCAAGGATTGTGTAATTTGTTGATTAGCACAAATGTGTTATGTAATGTGACTGTAAGAACGCTCAGTACCTATATATAGTAACTCTCAGTATTATATAAATAACGAAATCTATTAACACTTATTATTGCTTTTGGTTTATTATTAGTATTGTTGCGACTTTTAAAGGAATCTCATTAGGAAGATTCATGCTAGTATTTCTAGTATTTTATATAATGTTGCTATGCAATCTGACATCTTTTTTGTAATTACTTTAAGCTAAGATAAATGATTATGAATCATTTATCGATTTCTTTGTTTATAGAGAGTAGTCAGTGAAATTAGTACATTAATAAATTACTTTTACAAAAGCTTTTCTAATTGATATTTCTGTAGCAGTTAAATAAACTCAGCATTCACCCCGTGCACATACTATTTTATACAATTTTAATTCGAAACTTTCCAAGAATATAAATAACGAAGCAAACTGTTTGTACATTGTTTTATTATAAAATTGGAGCATTACATTCAGTTCCCAATTTATATTAATAAGCATGAAGTATTCATTGACTTGTATAACACGTATGAATACGTTATAACATTTCAGAGAAAAATTGATATATTCGAAGTATAGATTTTAAATCTGTTGCAATGCTACCATTTCCTATGCTAAAACCGATAATACTTAAGTTCAAAATGGTTCTAGGTATCAATAAGGTACTTTAACTTATGCCTAATGTAGATTACTACAAAAAAAAAGTTTCGAATATGGCGCAGGTTGTTCTATTAGCCAATACGTACAAGGATTTGATGTGAAAAAACACATCTACAAGATTTAAAATAATTATTTAAAAGTACTTAAAATATTATTTTTAAAGAAAACCATCCACTTTCTGTACTCTACGATCCTCGCCTTAGGCATTACTTAACCGAAAAAAATTACAGATAAATATCTCTAAGGGCGGTTTATTTCTGTTTAAGTTTAACCGGTACTTCTTTTTTAAGTCTTATATATGGTCTTTATATTGTTAGAAACTTATTAAGAAAATAATATTAACTGTAAATACTTATATATATATATATATATATATATATATATATATGGTTTCCCAAAGTATTTGTCAAAGGTTTCCCTAGTAAACAAATAAACTTACTTTCTTCTGCATTATCACGTGTTCAGTACTCTGTTCAATTTCTGGTGTAATAGACACTTATTTAGTGTTATATATACAATGATATTGAGTTCCTTTTTTAAATATATAAGCTATCAAATGCGAATAGTAATGTTTTTTCTTATATACTTGTTTGTACTTTCAAGCAAACCCTATAAACGGTTTGTAAAAGTTAAAAATAATAATTTGACTTTATGTAGAATGAGAATTTCTTACAAGTTTTAAATATCTGTTAAGATATAAAAAACCTGTTGTATGGAAACCACCTTAAATATTTATTTTATTCTGCTTTTGGTCTCAAATAACCATATTGGATTCGAACCCGCGATACTTTTCCGGTACGGTAGCGTACGTGTTGGTTTATGTATCATTATATATTTATTAATATATCTATAATCTTAACATGGTTATAATGTTTAAAGACATTTTCAAACATCTGTATTTGGTGTTGTAGGTTAAATTATATATATAAATTTCATCTGTCTAGCTATCACGGTCAATGAGATACATACAGGCAGGTGATAGACAGACGAACAGACGGCCAGACATCCAAACGGATAGACGGATAGACGGGAAACAGAGTTTTAATAATAGAGTGCCGTTTTTACCGTTCGGATAAGGAACCACACAGAGAGCTTTCGTAATATTATACTTATAATATAAGCTTTACATCTTTCAAAGGTAGCATT
The DNA here is from genome assembly GCA_959347405.1 of Napeogenes sylphis. Lineage (NCBI taxonomy): Eukaryota > Metazoa > Arthropoda > Insecta > Lepidoptera > Nymphalidae > Napeogenes > Napeogenes sylphis. The sequence continues at coordinate 4,520,817 of OY365782.1, forward strand.
GCTTCAAGCTGTAACAAATGTATATTTAATATAAAGTATTACTTTGGTGATACATTGAGTACTCCTATAGCAATACCTGTTGAGTCTTTACTGCCATTGGGCATTTTGGTGGTACCACTCCCACTAAGGATTAACAGTTTAGAATCATGGCAGCCATTCTGTTGACCGTATATTGTATACATTTTGGAGAGTCTGAAATGATTAGGCCTAAGTGCCTCCAGTACTGCAACAATACTTTTAGATTCTAAGATTAATCTTAATCTGTTGTTGTCTTGAGTCTAGTTTGTATGCAAATATTTAGTTAACAGAAGTTTTAATTCCTGAGATACAAAATGGTGTTTGCTGTTTTACCCACCGCTCTGCGGTGAAATTAGTTAGTAATGTTATTTGTCACCTAATGCCCTCACGTGATGAAATGATTAGAACATTATTGTTAAACTTATTATACCTAAATTATGAAACCCTCAGTACCCTGACTGTTTCTTAAATTCGTGTGCATTCTTAGTGAAATATTAAACTGTTTGTGCATCATTAATATTTGCTTATGATATAACAATAATATATGAATTTGAAAGTTACATGTATATAAAAGTAATTGAGAGAAATGTTTATGAACTTTTGTTTATTCATTGCAGTGATATATGTAAAACCAAGGCTTTAAAGCAGTCGAGTGATGTAGGTATAAATTAAGATTTGAGGTTCTTATAAAGACTTAAAGAATTTGAAACTGTTGATAAATTGATCTCAAAAGCAACTCTAAGCAAGTTTAGTCAACTTCTTTAAAATTCATCATAATGACTTTGATGGTGATGTGGATGAAAAACCAAGGAAAACGTTGCAGAAAACTTACAAAGAGATATATTTCATTGAAAGTAGATTTGTGTGATTAAATTAGTTGTATGGTAAGTACATACATAGTTTATGTTTTACTAAAGTGATTAACACAATGTTACCTTATTTATTGTAGCAGGAAAATGATTGTGTGATTTTGTATCTTATAAGAGCAAAAAAATATATATATTTAAAATATCCGCAAAGACCAAAACATATTTTCTTTATTGAAAATTTGTACTTTCGAAAAGGATATTATTATGTTCAATTAGAACTAAAATGAAAAGTGTTTCTGTAAGGGAAGTAATGATACAGTTGAAAGAGCTATAAAACTTATGATAGATTTTCATATTATTATCACTTTAAAGTAAAAAAATAAAGTTAAAATATAATCTATACAGAGTATACAGAACAATATACTACAACAAAAATTTGTTAAAAGTACGAATAGAATCAAATCACTATAAAAAACGCCGTCAAAATAAAACATTCTACCTAGTCTGTAAATAAAAAAAGTTTTTTGATATTGTTATAAAATGTAATAAAGTATCTTAATTCATTTAGCTTGTAGCTTACATTTTCTTTGTAAAAAAAAAAAAACAATGTAATTAAATACATAAATTCGCAAAATCTTAAAAACCTTGTGGCTCGGCTCAATGTTAAAAAGATAAAATACTGTACTTAAATAAGTCTAGGTGGTTAAAAAATAAAAAGCATTGCATGCATTTAAAAAAAATCACCTATATAACGAAGACCCTAATATATATTCATATATCAAATATCTATTTTAAGTGTCTTGCAATTGATATTAGCCTTAACTTTAAATAAACTCGACATTCAGCTCGTGCAAATATACTGTTGTACAATTTTAATTCGAAACTTTAGAAGCTCATAAATAACGACGCAAACTGTTTATATATGGTTTTAATATAAAACTCCAACGACATATTCTGTTCCCAATTTATATAAATATACATAAATATAAAAAAACTCAATCAATACACCAATAGATTTAGTTTAATAATATTTATGAAAATGTTTTAAATTAAACTTTAGAGAATATTTGTCTTATTTAAAGAATCCAAGAATGTTGCTTTATTATGAATGTTGCTTTATTTTGCTTTATAGAATTGATTGTTATGAGTGTAAAAAAAGTATTTCTACTATAATATCATTTCATTAAAAAAGATTAAAAAAGAGGAAAAGTTTAAGGTTTGACTACACTAAAGATGCGTATAAAACTTGGATTATTTGGAGGTTTTTTTTTAATATTTATCGAATACTAATATAACAGTCCGGTATATATAATTAAAGTTTAAATGTATGGTACCTTTTAGGTACATTATATATTTTTCGCTATTATTGATGATTTAACATAATATAAAAATTTTATTATGACACTGGAATTAAAATATACATATTTTATTCCGCTAATATTACTAGCCATAAAATTAATGTAGGTGTAGGTTTATTATATTAATAAAGCATGACATTTTAAGTATGTTGTAAAAAGATGTTACTACCAGAACACTATACTACACATTTGAACTATAGTTATGATACTACTTAACTTATTATCCGAGTTAACAAGAATGGTTTTTGTCGCAGATCATTATCTTATTGGAAAACAAAATGATTTTAATATAATTAAAACTAAAAGTTAATACATTTTTATAAATATTTTATGATGACACATGTATCATAATTTGAGATGGGTTATACGACTATCATTATATCACGGGAATATAGTAAATAATTTTGAAGATCAATCTATTTATTTAATGGTAAATAATATATATATAATGTATATAATATATTATTGTACATCTAGAACCTATAATATAACAAAACACATATAAAAACTGTCCTACCCAAACTATTTTTTTTATAAATTTGATATATTTATTGCCAAAGGGTTATGTTTAAAAGTGTGATGAACTCAACCGAGTTGTTTAGAATCGCTGGAATACATCATCTTAATTAATCGTGTTTTTATTTCTATTAATTCTAAGTATTAACAAAGAACTTCCCTTTAAAACTGATAGTTACAAAATAAAATATTCCAGTAGGTAGGTAGGTATGTATGCGTTTTTCTAACAGCCAGTAAATACCAAGGCTATATGATGGAATTAAATAAACAAACAATCATCAAAGACAATGTTAAAAATATTGACAATTGATTTTATTGTAATCTCAAAGTAAACCATGTATTTCCCTGACATATACAACACATACAAACAATATATACAACACATACAAACAATGTTCCGTACCCCATCAATATTGGAAATACAACGGTATTTCAAGCAAACTGTCGATACCACCAGTAATGGTTCTATGAAGAAATTTCCATAAATCATTCCGAGTGAAATTTCGATTATCAAATGATTAAGATAAACTGGAATTCATTGAGTATTATTTATCTTCATTATTTTATGACATACAACAAAATTAATTAATATTAATAATTTCATAATATTTATTTGGAAAAACGTAAAATTTCAAACATATATATAATACAAATTAATAAAGTATATTTTTGTTAAATAATACATTTTTGTTAAAAAGATCGGCATAAAAGGATAATGGTAAACTTTTCTTGAACAACATAAAATTAATTTCCTAAAAGCAATAGAATAAAATAAAAATAAACAACAGATAGATGTCGCTTACAGTAAGTAGCTAGCACTTAATACATTTTACGATCTTAAAAGGTGCTACGAGATATGTAGTTTATTATTATCTACGTTTTGAGATCTTCAAAGCACTTTGAAGGTTTTAATTTATTTGTATTTGGACTGAATTACAGAAGGTGTATTAAAAAAATATTTGGATGTTTTAGCGTATTTAAAAAAAAGGTATCATGTTCTTGCTTCAATTTCTTAGCAGTTCTTTTCTTATATTATATAATTTGTATATTATCACTGGTTTTTTAAACATTATTATAAAACTAAAACTATAAGATACCAATATGCCGCTGATGATTTTATTTTCTAAACAATCATACTTTATCGAAAAATCAAACTTAATTGAAACAATGTCTTTATGTATGTAGGTTTGTATTACACAAAGAAGCAAAACACGAATGAACCAAAAAGTACATATTTTCATATCATAACTCTTTCGTTTTATATTTAACACATCATATGTTATAATATCCCCCCTCAACAAGCTACAGCGTTTAGTGTTTGAGAGTAAAGAGTCAGTTGTCAAATCAAAAATATCTAAATAATAAATATTTTATGTAAAGCGCTAAAAGATAAGATTTATACCTAATATTTGTACATCACCGTTCTTTGTGATATGGTTTGTTCAATAAACGCAATTTTTAATTGTATAACTGTCCGTGCAAACTGTCAGTTTAAGTTTAATGAATTATTATTAATTTTCTTTAAAAAAAGAACATTTATTTGAGTGTTTACAATTTAATTTCAGTCCCAGGTATTAATTGATAAAATGTTTAACTTAAATATAGACAGTGATTTTTTTTAAATAGTATAGTCATAACATTATAACCTTTTTTTTAAAGAACAAAGACAAGATTTTATTTTTGTCTATCAACAGTATTTTGTTAAACTAAAAAAAATCATTTCAATCAGTTTTCGGCACCAACGACTTTACATTGTTTTTCTTCTGTGTAATTATATTAAATTGCTCTATGTCTCAGACAAAATAACAGAAGATCTAATATGTATCTCGTCGAGAGAGTCAAGTCGAGAAAAATCGTGTAACAGTAGAGGAAATAAAAAACATTTTTTTTTATAAATTTTATAAAGGTAATTCCTAAATTCTGAACGTCAACTTTGGACTATTTATTTTTATTAAGCTGTTCGAAGTGAAACCAACGTGATAAACAACACCTTAGCTGATATACCATACCTTAAATATTAATTTAGTCAAAACATAATCTAGAGATTTAATATAACTATTATGTACGACGATTTCGTCCGCCCTTGCCATATTATATTTATAGGATTGGGTCACTGTTACCCCAGCTGCTTATATTTTTTACGTTGTCTTTATATTGTGTTGTAAGTTGCTCTTGAAGCTTGAATGTTGGCTTTTATACATGTGGTAGTTTGGTTTTGACTAAAAATAAAGATATAAGTTGTTGATTTAACTAAAACAATTGAATCTCTGTATAGAAGTTTAATTGACAAAATAAATTAAATATTGGATACTGATTTGACTAAGAACAAGAAGTATATAAATCGCAGCTCGGTTAAGAGAAGGCATTGTGAAATTGGGAGTACAAGTTGTGGGGTGGTATTATTGTGATAAAAGTGTAACAGTTATAATAAACCGCTGAGTGTGTGATCGAGAGACTAAGTTGTTTAACAGTAATAGTTAAGAGTTTAAATGGTAAACAGTTTAGTGTATTTGTGAACAGTGTCATAAAGTGCTTTAAAGAATAGAACGACTGTCGTTGGTGATTCTTTGCAGTAAGGAATAATAAGCATAAGGACTCTATGTCCAAAATCGAAGAAAATCGACAGTTTTTCTTTGACAATTGATGTGTTATAAAAAGCGTAAGCCACCAATTATATGAAGCCTATATTGCAAATGGATACTGGACTGACTTCATTGGAATAGTTTACGTGAATAATTAAATATAAAACATCGTATTGTAATAAAAAACGATTTTTACAGTTGCATTTTGACCATATGTAATATTAACATTGTCAAAGTATATTCATGTAGCGTTTACTATGTTCCAACAATTTTTAATATTATCAAAGAACTCTTAAGCAATTATTGTCTGGATGTTTACTATTATTTTATAACAGCTGGATATTTACTATTATTTTACTATTATTTTATAACATTCTGGGAGAATATTTTATACATCATTTCAGTAGATTTTCAGAAAGTATTTTAATAATAATTTCAGAAATATTTTCAGAATGTAAGTGTATATTTAATAATACAAAACGCTTCAGTCATATTTATAGTTATATATATTTATTAAAGTGTAACATATTCTTGTATCAGCTGTAGGTATATATATTAATTCAATTAATTATCTTAATCTGTTGTAGATATGTAATAAAATATAAATAAATATAAAAAAGATAATAAAATATGAATATAATATATAATTACTTTATAAAGAACAAGCTGTAAATAAATTCATGCCTTGTTAGAAGATCATATTGGTTATGTAACACATCTCAAGCTATATAATTCATACTATCATTATTAAAACCTATTAAGGCACCCCATTCAAGTGCATTTGAATACATGCCTCTGCTGTTAATACTTAGGACTTAGAGGATATATTTACCAATAATGTCAACAGTTTGCAGACGTGCCTCTAATCTTACCGGAATAACTTGTCTGGTCTTATTTTGTAGAACTATTAAAATTATTTTAGGTTTTTTTTTTATTTATATCGAGAACTAAGTAAATCATTCTTCCCTTATTTGGATTTTTATTGTGAATATTCACCATTAATATTGCAATAAGTTGTTATTAATATAGAAACAAAACGTTTTACACACACGTATATATACATATATATATATATATATATATATATATATATATATATATATATATATATATATATATATATATATATATATATATATATATATATATATATTTAAAAATATACAGGTTTCATTTAAATCACCTTTTACATGCAGTCTCTCTACATCAATTCCAACGGCATTTGTTCTACGTCTTTTTAGAAATATTGATAAGTAGCATCAAAAAACGTTTGGTTCCTTGGTTACTTATTACTCAGTATTATGTAAAAAGTACCTAAAATGACAACAGCCGCGCGCCATATCCACACTCAGAGTTAATCAATTCAGAGGTTTTAAATATTTTTTGTATATCAAAACGTCATAAACATAACGTGATGCGTTAATTACAATTAACCCAGTACACATATATATGTACGGGCCAAAATAACTTTTTCATATCCTTTAGTATACAGCATAAATGTGCCCGAATAACTGGATCTATCCTTTATATCCCATCACGGATGGGCCAAAAGGTAACTTCATCAACCTCACACAGATTGGTTTGGTTTAGATTTTATTTAGATTGCAAATATTTTTAACAATACTGGGTTATATAACATCATGACCACTAGTATCGGAAGTTCATTTTTAAATTAGGAAAGTATTTGGCGGCACTTTTCTACTTTTCTGTTGCCGTTTCCGGGATAAACAAGAAGTAATAAACTGATCTTTAGTGTTACCATGTGACGCCTTTCTGTAGTTCAAGCGGAAAGAGTCTTTGGAAACAGATATTGATATATAGATAAATTTAAACAAAGACCGTTATACCCGTTCTTTGAAGCAATGTAGCAAATATACGAAAAATACTCTTCGGTTTCGGGATTTGAAGCTTCCTATTGATATGTGAATTCCGTAACTCGTAGCATTTTCTGATACTACTAGATATTATATGCTGAAATTGTAACTAGGAAGACTCATCAGAAAGATATAACCACTAAAGCTAAAACTACAAATTTTTACGGTAGACGAACAAGTATCTACTTGCTACCAATAATCTTAAATAAATTGCCTGTAAATTTTGGGAATATTGAGTTTGAAACAATATTATAAAAAAATATTAAAAATTAGTTAGTACGTATATTGACACTACCGTCAACATACCGTTGTAGGTACGTTGACGATAGTGTCTAGCTGACGAAGTTTAGACTTAGAGTACGATTCGATATCGTAAATTCTTTATTTGTCTTAGTAAGTTACTGACATTTTAATTTCTTCCTTTATTAAGCGGTTCCGCGACACAACGACTTCAATAAGTACATAATAAAACTATTTTTATTATTTTTATATCTTTTGTGTCGGGGGTATTTTTTCCTGCTTTTTAAAGTTATGTCACTGGTTTCTATATTGTACTAAATTAACAAACACATTGATTTTCACCTGTGTAGTTTATTTACTACCAATATTGCATTAGAAACTTTTACCATCATCGATAAAACTCAATATCTTAGAGACGACTGCTTCTATGTTGACTAAACATATTTAAGAACCATCTCGACAAACCAAGCTTTCGATTAGAAAAAACCGAAATCAAATCCGTCCACGCGTTTGTCTGCTATACTGCCACAGACAAACACACAGATACAACGATACACAAATCGGCAGGTCAAACTTATGACACCCCTCTTTTTTAAGTCGGGGTTTAAAAATATGGAATTGTTATACGCTCGATGAAAAAATCTATTGACATATTTTAACGAAATCTGTTTAAAATTATATCATTTACGATGATTCGTTGAATTATCCCAAATAAGTAAAGATAATTATTTCACATATATGTTTATATATATATTGTTATGTTTAAAGTTATCCAAAATTCAATACCTATATATATATATATATGCATAAGTTATCTTAGTTTCGTATTCGATTTTAGAGAACTTTAAACAAACTTAACATTGCAAGTTATTCGCCTCGTGCAAATCCTCTGTTGTAAATATTTTATTCGAAACTTTACAAGCAAATAAATAACGACACAATTTATTTCTACATTGTTGTGATATAAAATTTCAACAATTTACATGAATATTAACATGAAGTATTGATTAAGTAATAGAACATTTATGAATGTGTTATTTAAATAATATTAAGAAAAGAATTGATATATTTAAGGAATATGTATATTATATGCATTACATAAACATAAATAGAGTTACGGTAGACACGGCTGTAAAAAGTAATGTAAAAATTATTAAAGTACATTTAAAAGATTTTTTTAATTACAGAAAATCACAAGAATAAATTGGGCTATAATTGTTTATTAGATAACATTGGTGAGTTCGGTTTTTAAGAAATTAAAATATTATCATTAGCTGACTCAACATACTATAGAATGTTTTTGTTACCTAAAATTATTTTATAGAAAAATATAAAAATTAATTAGTCTATGTATGTTAAACATAACATTTTATGTATAGATTTTTGTAAATATTTTTTCATGATAGATGATTAATATTTGAGTTAAGCAGAAGATGGAGTCTAGTAATCGCATAAATTCTAAACTGACAACCATTAACCTCCATTTATTTTATTTCCATTGAATTTGAATTAAAGTTAATATTTACATTTAACGTTTAATTATTTTTCTGCTTTTTAAAGTCATGCTACTGGGTTCTATATTATACTAGATGAATCTACGATGATACTAATCTTCATTCACCGGCACCAAAAAAAGATCAATATCTTGGAGATGAGAGCTTTTACTTCATTTAACATGTATTTATATTATTAGTATATCTTATAGAAATAACATGTCTTTAATCACAACACCCAATAATCGTATGTACACGCTGGAACACGTAGTGTTTAAGAGCTATAACTCGGAAGCAAGATCAACTCAACCGAGATGTTCAGAGTCGCTAGTATATAGCATAATCATTTAATTGTTTCTAATTGTAACTACTCTGAATATTATTTAAAAAATCGACTAAGCCGTAGGATGCGTGAAAGCGTTTAGTAGGGTTTTTCAATACATAAGGCCTAGCAATATATTGTAAAAAATAAACAAAAATCCACAGACATCTTCAAGATGCAAAATAATTGTATAAAATGTCTAAAACCTAAGAATTATTAAGAACATCTCCCACTTTCTGCACTTTACGATCCTAGCCCTGGGCATTATTTTACAAAAATAATACAGATAAATATCATTGAGGACGTTTATTTCTGTTTATCGTTAAGGTTCCTCTTAACCGTATTTCTTTTAAGTGTTTTTTATTGTTTGATAATATCGTAGTAAAAAGGAGTTTGAGTTAGTTTTAAAAATATATTTAAATTTAATAAATATATTGCTTTTTATAATAAAAGCATTACAGACTTTTGTTATGAGGTTTCAGGTTTAAATCTTTGTTTTCTATAATATTTAGTTAATTAAATAAAACTATAAATAAAAAAGAAACATAAATTTAACTAGCGTTTATGGAAATGTTGGTATTATGTATTTATTCATATCATATGGCGTGGGCGCCTATACATTCGCTGCCAATGTGTTTTCTGATATAGTAAGCTACCGTTTTGAAAAGTTCATAGAACAAATGTTGTTGAAATTGATGCAGAGAGGCTGCCTTAAAGAGGTTGTTAACTAATGACAAATAACTCTGTACACTAGTTTTATGTTATGATCTTATAATATTTACAAAACGTAAAATTGCGAACACAATTTTAGTTCACAATTATAGAAATATATTATTAAACAATGTGTTGTTGTAAAAATAATACGATTGAAGGATAAAGGAAAACCTTTTTTTGGACTACATCAAATATATGTGTTAAAAAAATGGATTAAAACACAAATATACTACAGTTAGATATTCCTTTTAGTTTAACTAGCTTGAATTTCATAAATTTCACGATCACAAGAGATACTAGACCATAATTTTATGTTATAAAACTTAAAGCGATCTTCAAAGACGTTTTAAGCTCAACACTTTATGATCACTTTGCTGTCTATGATTAACATTTTGACTGAATCACAAGATGGATTTTGAGAGATATTTTTGTTACTACCCGTACTGTAAGAAAACTTTTTAAATAATAAACTTTTCAATTACTTTTTAATCACTTAAATGTATATATATATGTTGGATATTGTTACACGAATCTTTTAAAGAACTTTATAAGTAAACTTATCATTTTATTAATCGAATTCAATGCCGTAAGAAAAAATATATATATTTCCATATCATAGTGTTTCTGTTTTCTTTTTTCAAAACCTCATATTTTATACTATCGCTCTCTCCACAAGCAACAACGCTAAGTCTTCGAGAGTAATAAATCAGTTGCCCGATCTACTCAACCACACGCTCTTATGAAAAGCGCTAGAAGATAACATTTATAACAATTGTACGTCACCGATTACTGCTATATCGTTTGTTCAACAAATAGAAGGCAATTTATAACATTTATATTGCACAACAGACTGGAAACTCTCGGTTAGTTTTAAGTTCAATAAAAAAAGTTTATTTTCTTCAAAGAATCTACTTTACAATTTCCATCTCAGGAATTTTTAATGAAATATATAACTAAAAAAAAAAAACAAGATATTTTTTTGTCTATAGACAGCTTTTATGCTGACTCTAAAAATTTGTTCAAGAAAAACTATTTAAAAAATTTCATTTTGTTGTTGTGTCAGTTTGAGGGTCTATGACGCGCCTTGTTTTTCTTCTCAGATAAAATGCAAAAAGATTTTACATAACATAGTGGATATAGATGGTTGATGAATATTAGGCGGCTCTTAGGTGTTTACTAATGTTATATTATAAAATAGATAATCAAAAAATGTTCCTTACAAAAGATAAATTTTTACTATTGAACAACGAACTCACGATAGAGATCAGAGTTGAGCTCTCTACATTTTTCAAGGAAGTGTCTAAATGTACATTTTAAATACTATACAAGTTCTATGGTTTGATATGATATGCCTTTTTTGCAACCGTTAGGGTTGCTAAAAATGCAATGTATCCGATTTTATTTAATAAAAAGAATAAATAACAAATTATGTTATGTAACTAAATAATGTTGTTATTGTTGGAATAATAAGGTAAACTTAGGTTTAAGTAATGTGTGAATGGATTTAAAAAAACGTTTTAACATTTTTAGAACTTAATTCGACATCGTAAGCTTGATTTAAGAAATGTAGCTTAAAAAATATTTTTAGAAGTAATATTTTTTCTCATACGCATTTGGTACAAATTCCCGTTCTTGAAGTGTTTTTAATTGATCAATGAACACTCGCAAAATAAGTAATGTAATTGAAATTCCAAAAGCGTATCAGTAAAATTTTGGGTTAGGTGATTATTAAAAAGACAGAATGTTAAATTCTTTTACATATATATAATAATATTAAACTTAATTTTAATGTTATATTTAAAAATCTAAATATGGAAATCGGCGTTGAAATGCCATCTAAAACCTTTGCGGAGCACAAAATAATATAGATTCAATAAAGGAAAATAAACATTTTTGTACCAAGAAAACTCCTAACATTTTATTTAGAAAATTATTACACTTTTAACACCCTCTTACAAAACTTAAACGTAAGTGCGTCTTTACGAATGAAGCCGCAAACATTGTTGTCCGTAATTTGAATACTGTCTAATATCGTTGTACTTTTATACTATTAATAGGTTACATACCACATGACTAGTGGTCCTAGTTTATTATTAAATATTTCTAAATATTTATATTCCTTAACATTATTATCAGAGCTTAAATTTTGTCCCGAACCTCTATTTTTCTATCATGTGGGGCAATGATATTTGCATGTTTATTAAGTAAGTGCTTACTAAAAATGAACACACATGTTATATTCCCATGGCCTGCATTAGAGAATGGTGCAATATATAAAACAAAATTTAAACAAGCCACCGCACCAGGTCACCTGATGGTAAGTGATATAGTGGTGATAAAAAACCGTGTTATATGGCAAAATCAGAAAATGCATTAGAGAATTGTTGGCCTTTGAGGAGGGAGTGGACACTCTCTTTGAAGGCACCCATGTCGTTTTCATCGAAAAATATAAAAATAAAAATAAGTTCATTCCACATCTTAGGTCGTGGTAAAAAAATCTGCACAATTGAGTAAAGTCATGCATCGCCTTGGTAGGCATGGTATTATAGATGATGCCAGGTAGTGTTTTAATAGAAATCGAGTGCAGAAATCGGACTAAATTTGCCTTCAGAATACTTAACGTGATAAATGCGATAGTAAATGCAAATGGAAAAGACACAAAAGAGGCGATATACTTCCCCAACGCCAAGGGTTCTATTTTTTTCACAAAAAATTTGATCTCCAACGTCTTGAGTGGGTTACACGTTCGTTGGTCAAATAGTAGAACCTCATACGCCGACAATGATCCTGACTGGAGATAAAAAGAGTGTTTCGTGTATTGCCAGATCTGCAAAACAATAAGACCTGTGAGTCTTTAGTTCCGCTTCAAGTACAGGCAGTAATTCGGTGCAGCATTTCCAGTTTCTACAAGTCCAACTTGGTCTTGCTTTCCAGGTAGCCGCGAAACTGACCATCACTCGATATTTCCAGGCCCAGTACTCCGGTACTTGGCGAGGTATAGCTTGGCTTATAGGGTGTTCTCAAAGAGCGGTGATACGACGAATGGGATTTTGTGGAAGTAAAGGCACAAATTTGTTTCTTCTGGGGTTTCAACTAACCAAGATTCAGTACACCCTGCTCCTAAACTTTAAAAACAAAAAGAAGCAACTTTTTTTCAAAACTCATCGCCTTTACTCAAAAGAGTCCTGCTTGTTCGGATTATACAACACCCCCGTCTTTGAGATCAAGGGCAGCTTTTGAGAGCACACAGCAATTCATGTTCAACAGAAGATTAAACAAGAAGGTAATGGCTGGCATGTGGCTGTTCACATCCGGAAGTCGTAAACATGCATAACTTATATATAAATTTTAATTAAACCAAGTATTTATATCGAATGTATATCTAGACAATCTTCTAGAAATCTGAATATCTACAAATTGTTTAGATCAATATACAGTAATAAATGGTGTTTAAAGAGTTGAGTTGTATGTTCGCTACGAAATTCACTGGCTACATTTGTGGTCCGGAGCCCTTCTTTGAATAAACGTTTTTGTCTACAAACATACGAAAGCAAGTTAATTTGATTTAATTAAAAACCACGATTATAGATAGAAAGTTTAATTAATAGAATGTTATATTTATACAAATCAAATAGTATTGTGTCTTATTGTGTCGCAATACATCCCATGGTATTGTTATTGTAATTCTGGAACACACCCAAACGTTACCTTCCAGAGACACAGTAAGTAACCGCATCATGCGGTTGTTTATATATAAATATGGTCTATTTAAAAAAGTACATCCTAACACAAAAAGTTGATTTCTTTCACAATAAGAGTTTATAGCTCTGTAAATAATTACGGGTTACAGAAATATGCGCAATATTTGATTATTCCGAATGTTACCAAATATAATGTGCATAAATATAATAACATAAATTGCAAACATAAAATGAGTACATACATACCTTGTGATATGTAAATATCATTTATTTCATAATATAAAAGAAAAATCCTGATCTGATAGATATTAAATGTAACATTGCCTTAAATATAACATTGCATCGTGCTATGTTCTCACTATTTCTAATAAATAAATGCGATGAAATGATGAGCTTTCATAAATCAGAGAAGTTCAACAACATTGACTAGTTAAGAACTGTCTCATTCATACCATTAACTATAAAAAAAAATTATGTATTTCTTCCTTTACCATTACTTTATATGTACATAATATATTTATATATATATTACTTGGTTTCAAATGGTGAATTCTAAAACTTACCCCTATTAATTGATATCTAAAAACCCCTAAAATCAATGTTACTATAAATATTTTAATGGCACACACTTTTAGAACATCAGACTCGTTTCAATTTTAATGTTGACCAATGTAGATTCCAGATTAAATAAGCCGCGAAATTGGAATTCCAAAAGCCTGTCAAGTGAAATTGAGTGTCAAATGATTGTTGCAAAGATAGAGTACGAACAATGAATTACTTTCAAATAATAATACTAAACTTTTATTTATATGTTTTATTTAAAATGATGTAAGTTCAAAATGGCGTTTATTCAACATTTACAAAGTGGAATCAAGAGGTTTAAAAGCAAAATCTGCCTATAACTCACTTAAAGACCTTGGCCTTTCTAAAACTAGCATCGGTTCATTTTTAGACGTATTTCAAAGGCGGCATTAGTAGGTAAATTGCGTTAGCTAGGGAGAGGAGTGTAGACAGTAAAGGCGAGCGTTTTTGCGCATCCTTAAACCTACCTATGGGTCGCAAGTCCCAGGCATTGTTTGCACTCCTCTCCTCGCCACGCGATGGGCCCGGTACCCGCAAGGTGAATTCATGGAATGCTAAAAAGCATCGTCTTATAACACTTGATATAGAACGAACACCTACTTCCAAACAATTTCTCAAAGTAAAAAAAAAATAAACATTTTTTTTTTTAATACAATAAAATACAAGCAATGCTATAATAATTGGTTCATATACGAAGTCTCAGGCAAACTAGTTAAACTTCTTATTTGAAAACGTTGTTATACAAAACTTTTCCATAAGATTCTATACTATGAAAAATCACTCATTTTTCTCTTACCCTGTGTGAACCTATCTAATTAGTTTATGACGTGATTTACATCTAATCACAGTTCTTAATAGAACTGTCAATTTTACTTTAATTAAACTTTCAGAAGCCGGTTGTCAGTGCTATAAAGAAAGTTCTGATAACAATTGCTATAAGTTTCTTTTTTTTTAATCGACCGCCCAAATACTTAACTACTTACTGTCAATCATATATTTTGATAAGATATTTTTGAGTGCCTACATAAAAATTTTGAATTACACGTATTAATTAAATTACACAAACTTATAGCTTTATTAACTGAATGAAATATTTACAAATTCATATTTTGTAAAGACATCTTAAGTAATGTTAGTTGTATTGGTATATTATTTTGACTTAGCTAAATAAAATAATTCTTTAGTTTATTCAGTAATACAATCTTCATTAAGAGCTCTTAAGGTATTAAACTCAAGTGCATTTGAACAACCCTTAAGCTGCCAATAATATCAGCAGATTGGATACGTTTGTCCAATCTCACCTGACGCTTGATAGTCTAATATATGACATATTGCTTGTACGTTTTATATATAAAAATACCTGGAATATTTGGTTATACCAAAAGTATTTAAATATAAATTATGTTATGAACATAATAAATATAATAAAATAATTAAACAAGGAGAAGTACTCAATAGTTTTTTGAAAAAAAATAACCAGTGACAAAACAAAATAAGGGAGTGTATTTGTAAAAAGTGCATGAAAAAAATATTTATGTATTAATTCTACTCTAAAGAATATTACGAAATTATGTATAGAAAAAAAGTCTATCATATTTTATATTCGTATTGTGTACTTTTATTTGAATAGAAATTATAGTTTCTCTTAAGCCTGCAAAAGTGTGTAAGTATTTTATTTAGAAAAACGTGAATAACTTTTACCTTACCAAAAAAAAGGATGTTTTTATGATGACAAATAAGACAACCATATATTAAAGTATTCTTTATTATTCACGACAAATTTTTAAAAAGTTCTGAAGATAATCATAATAATATTAATGCTTGTGCAATTGCTGATAAAGTTGTCAAGACGAATAACGATCGGAAATACATAATAAAGGATGGCACTGTTGATCTATGTCGTGCATGCCACCAACCTGGAGAATCCATCAGACATGTTATATCCGGTTGTTTTCATCCTGCCAATGGAGAGTATTTGCACAGGCACAACCAAGTAGCCAAGACTATCCACCAACAACTTGCTCTTCGATACGGTCTTGTATCTTTTGAAGTGCCATATTATAAGAACACACCGGAGCCAGTTTTGGAAAATGGTCATGCTCAGCTCTATTGGACTATTGTAGCCAATAATCCTGATATCGTGCTGGTAGATCGGTTAGAGCGCCGGGCATTTCTTGTTGATATCACCGTCCCGTGTGACGCTAATCTTGTGAAAGCTGAGAAGGACAAACTATCAAAATATTTGGACTTAGCTCACGAGATTTTTGCTTGTCCCGATAGTAGTTTCCGTACAGAGACTTATAGCGAAGAGTCTCGATCATCATCTCAAGAGGCTCTCACTAAACAACTGGATCAAGGGTCGGATACAAAGGACAACAGTTTTGGGTAAAGCACGCATTGTACACATTATAAATACTGAGAATATATTTAATAAACAATCAAACCCAGAAATACAGACACCTATGCTCATTACATACATGCCTGTCCCTGTCGGGAATCAAACCCGGTTCCTCATTAAGCTGCCATACGTTAAGCATCTGCGCTAAACACTCGACCACCGGGGCGGCAATGGTAAGATACCTCCGTATTCTTAGTTTTCGTAATAATATTCTAAATATGTGAAGATCGATGAATTGCTCTGGTAAATATATTTTCGACAGAGTTGCTAAATACTTTCGCAGTTTTCAATCCACTCGCTATAACTGTGGTCAAAAGTTTAATGACACATTCAAAAATGACGATGTGTATGCATTGGTTATTCAAAATTATGATTTGATAGAAGAATAAAATATGACTATTAAATATTGTCACGGGATTCAACTAGATTAAATATATGTTTATTCCACTTAATAATAAAATAGCATTAAGTCTGTATGTTGTACACTTTTCTTTTTGTTAAATTGTGTAATAAAGAATAAATAAATAAATAATAATGATAAATTTATGTATAAGACAATATATTTCCATTATTTTATTGTATAAAAAATTAAGTATCTTATCGTATCACTAGTCTGATTGTGGAACGCACCTAAACATTATCTTTACGATTGTCAAATAAGTCCGAAAATAACATCACTGTCACAATCTGTCCTTTGAAGTATATTTTTATGAGCGTTATATTTCTGACAGTCTAGGCCATATGGTCCAAAAGATATAATAATCCACATAGTAGCTAGAATTGTACAGCATTTCTGCTCGTGTAATACAGTAAGTAATCGCATCATATGGCCAATTACATTTATAAAAAATCTTAATCAGAAGTTTATTATATTATAGGAAAGTCAAATTGTATTAAAATATATATTTTTTGACTTCATTTCATTTATATATGTAGATTTTTAATATTGAATTTTATTTAATACTAATTCGTCTATAAATTGAAACTACTATTCAATTTTACAATAACTCCAGAACAAAGTGGGAACTTTTGATATTTTCGTTTGTAAATTACGACCATTGCAAAACAGACGAAGCTTTTCTTTCAAACGATACAAAAGAGGAGTAATCCGAATTTTCCATTATAAAGAGTATAAAAACAATACAAGGACGTTCAATTCAAGAACTTTGTACGAATCAGCAGAATCGTAAAAAATATGCATACTGTCCCGAAAATTCGACCATTGTTATTGTTGACTGATTGTTTTTATAAAAAAAAAAAAAAAAAGTTGAATCGTAAATCACAAGAACCGAGCTAAATACGTATTGACTTTTTTAGATCTCTTTCTAGAAGTTATTATCTTCATATCTGTTATTAAATCCTTTGATGGCATATATTATATATTATAGGATATTAAATCCTTTGATGGCAGATAATCACTGGAATTTAATATTTTGGTAGTTTCTATAATGACCTATTTTTAAAAAACTTTTTGTATCCAAACAAGTATAATATGAAACAACAAAACTTAATCCAATCCATTTTGCTGTTAAAATTTTTAAAAATAAATAATGGTTTATTTGTGTGATTTATTATCTTTATGATTTGAAGTTTAGAAAGAAACCTAATATGTGTTAGCGCATAAAAACTATTATATGTTAAATGGTAATTTCAGTAAAGCGGTTAGGGAAGCGGTATGTCAATTGATGGAGTGACAGGACGGTTTTCCAGACGGACAGAGGTCACGGGTCGGAGTTCCTACCTGTACCAGATTATTTTTCATAATATTTTTTTTTTATTTTCTTAGATTAAAATGAGCTTAACGTGGCTTGTAGATATTCTTGAACTATATTTTTATGATTTTTTCATTCTTTGCCAGAACTTGATCAAAAACTGCCTTATTAGTAGACGTCAATAACCATAGACGATTGATGTGTGTTTAAATTAGGCTTCTTGGCGATGCTTAGCAATTTTAAGTTGTAAAATATATATCAAAAACAAACCTTATAAAGTGTATAGTTGTTGCTGCACGTTGAAATCAGGTTCTCTACATGTCAAGAAAGTGCTTAACTCTACGTATTTTAAACATTATGTAAGCTTTTAGGTCGAAAATGTTTTCAAATTCTTCTTTTGCGTCATTATCATTCGAAAAAGTAACAATGTTAGCGTTTTTATTTACTCGTAAATATTTTCGAATTCCGATAGAATGATAACAATGTCGTAAAATGTAGTAGGTAAAATGTAGTAGGTAGGTAGGTAATAACTTGTTTAGTAATAAATATTCAAAGTTAGATCTAAGTAATTGGAAATTTAAAAAAATATTTTAGTATTGATTGAATCCGAAAGGATTTACTGTCTCCAACAACCTTAGTCAAATGATACATATGCTTTTATATAAAACAACCAAAGATTATAATTAGATCTCTAAAGGATAAATTAGCTAAAAAAAAAATAATTAACTATTCTGGTACATAGTTTTAAAGAATTTTACAAGCAAACATAATAACGACTTATTACCTATTACGTGATTGACATAAATTGGCATAACTATTTTATTTCTTAACCGATTTAGATGATATAAACACGAAATGTTAAGTAAAGAATATTACAATATATTCCTGAAAACTGCATTCAAATTTGTTAAGCCGTTTCTGAGATTAGCGTGCACAAACATACAGATATACAGACATATCAGTGACAATTTTATTATATGTATAGATTTCGATGCAATGCAATGGAAAAACTATATTAGTGTTAAAAAAATATGTACATCAATATCTAAATATATATTTTTTAATCTTAAAATTAGTGGTTCCTTAAACAATCTATTTTTTTAATATAGAATTGTTATGACAACGCCGTTTATATATACAATGAGTAATATTGAAACTATTAGAGATGCGCCGAATAGTGTTTTCACTGAATAACCGACTACTACTCGGTTTTACGTTTACCGAACCAAATATTCGCTGAACTATTCGATTTAACATCTTATTGTTTGTTTGTCATAAACAGGTTCTAGCATGTACGTAACGCGTGGCTATATGAATGACTATATGAATGAATATGTTGATTTGTGGTGTAAAAATATGGTTTTAAAACTTAAAAATAAATTCTGATTTAAATTTTAAAATAAACGTTGACTATACTAAACACTAATTGTAAGTTACCGTTAATAAAATAAATATTTTGACTTGATATTTTTCGAAAAAAAAATTTATTTGTAGCTAAATTGCTTTATATTATTAATCTTTATTTAATACATTATTTATAAAAAAAATTGACTTCTAATATGACATAAATCTTAGTTTTGTCTTTTGGTCCATTACCGTATCCTGTATGGCTAAACGACACAGTAAAAAATATAGAAATACTCGGACCGAAAATATTCGGCACCAAAACCGAACAATTGGGCCGAATATGAATAGAGAAAAAGATGCCGAATACACCGAACATTGAATACTTGCCGAATGTTCGCATCTCTAATAACTATTATAATTTTCACGACATATGTTGTGTAATAAATCTGAATACACTTTTACATTCTCCATATTCACATTAATGGTAGAGACCTAAAAACTTAGAAATTGCTTTGATCGATTAAATTGAGAAATAATATAAGTATTTGTAGTCGGTTAGAAGTTGTATTCAAAGGTCCAATAAATATTTTGTTCAGACACTATTCAAAACAATAAGATTTATTTATTTATATAACTTTATAGACAGTTAGTACAGACAGATAGTAGACATATTGCTGGTAAAGATAGTCAAGTAATAATTATAATTTTAATATGTATATTTAATAGTTATATTAATCTATAATTAAAATTAAGAAATAAATTTGGTTCAGTTTTTCTAAGTCGTCCATTTGACAAAACAGTACTATAGTATTTGTATCAAACCTTTGGTATAATTGTGGATCACACCCAAACATTATAAAATATAACATTAAACCTAATTACTACTAATCTGATTTTTTTAGTACATCTTCTGACTGACTGATTTAATTATAAAAAATAACTAAGTAAAAGCAATAATTTCCTGACATAACATACTTAAATCCTCAATTACAACTAGATTATGGCATCGCCTAGCCAATATTTACGATTTATCCTTAATTTGAAGTTTATCGATTTCATTAAATTCTCGCTGTATTTGTTATGATACTTACTTTAAATTGACAAAATTCTATAATCTATCATCATCTTTATTACTACATCCTCTACAATTAAGGGTTACTGTTAATTTACTAATGAAAGCTTAAGTTAAATAACTCATGATATTTGGGTCGCTTGTAAATTATAATTACAGCAAGATAGATATTATTCACACAGTACAAAAGATGAGCAATCCAAATTTTTCATTGTAAGCAGTATAAAAACAATACGGGGACATTAAAGCGAAAAACTTTGTAGGAATCAGCAAAGTTGTAAGAATAAATAGAATGAAAATGTCTACAAAGATTTTTATCGGTAAATTATTCCGTACCATTTCTTTTTGTAAAAAAACTTAAAATAAATAAAAAAGAAATGGTTTCCTTTTACGATAGCAGCTTAGATAAATAGCTCAGTTTCTTAAAATGGTATGGGATTCACACAGGTGGAATATTTTAGTAGTCAAGATGCTACAAAATCTAAATTGCAACATATTTCCAAAATGTATCACTTTTGAAATATTCTGTAAAGATTTGGTTGACTGATTCGAAACATTATTTAACTATTCAAACAATAGTACAGGATATTTGTTTAACCAACAAAAGTTATTTAAGAAACTAATTGTTACGTATTATGTGCACTTCAAGATATGTTTATTAGTTATACTCTTTACGCATAATGTAATGAACAAATTTTGCTATACATGTCTGAGTTATCACAAATGACACTTTTTATTAAACAGAATGTGTCACTCCTTCGGGAGAATACAAAAATGTTAGAACGGTAATTATAAAACAAATAAAACTGTAGAGTTGTAGCATGTATGTATGTTTTATGATAGATTGTTTATCGTGTAAATCGTTTCACTAGCAAAAACATTTGGATCTAAACGTTAAAAACTGTTTTAAACAAATGAAAAATGAATAATGTTAATCATTGACGTATGTTGTATGTCGTATGTTCATGACATTATTATAAAATTAATTTTGATTGAATTTAGTTAACTTGTTTTAATTACAATTTATTTGAGAGTTATTATTATGTACATAATTGATTTTCAACTTTGTTAATATTTTCATTGTTCAATCAATCAATATGCGATATATGAAATTACTAAATACTCGAGCAAAAGATTAGTTGTAGTAATTTGTATGTTAGGTAATTATCCAATCAACTAACTTAAGTAATCCAATTTTCCAGTACCAGCTGTTTATAATAGGAGTAGGTGACGTAAGATTTATGTAAAACATACATTTGTCAACCTTTAAAGTCATCAGCATAACTGCAATTATTAAAACTAAACAAACGCTCACAACGGTGATTAATAAATTAATTATCAAAACATCTACAATATTTAAAAAAAGTTATGGCTTTTGTTAAATAAAAAGAATAATAATAATATCAGGACAAATTACACACATTCATCTAACCCCTAATTAAGCAAATTATTTGCTTGTGTTAAGGGTGTGAATATAATTCTATAAAGTATTTTTTTATATTAGATTCTTACAAATCGCATATAAACATTATTCAACGGTTTAAAAGATACTGTGAAACCGTAAAAGTAAACAGAAAGAATAAGTCCGCAAAGATATTCATTGTGAAAATTTTCTAAAAGTGATGTCAGGGTAAGAATCCTAACGCAACAAAGGAATCTTTTGTTAACAATTTGACTTGTTCCATTCAGTTCAAAATAATCAGATATTTTTGAAAATATATATTAACCCGGCGAGCGTAAGGTTTAGGTTATCTTTACACGGAGTGTAAAGTGGGTGTAGCACACCCGTAAAATGGACTACTCATTTTGGTGTGTTAATTTTATTTTATTTGTGTTTTTATTAGCTAATTCAATTATTTATTTATCCTTAAACAGATTGAGGATGAGAAATAAAACTAAATGATATCAAATTTTTCGTGAACCATGATGATTATTAAATGTATATATTTACCCGGCTACAATCATGTAGCATTAATCGGAATTTGCCCGATTAGTTTCGAACCCATTCGGGGTTCCTATTCATGAACTCGAAGCATGGCGGACTCACAGCGTGAACTGCGTGCAGCAGCTCGCTGAGCGCGTCGCGACGGTGGTGGTGAGGGTGAGGGGGAAAATGTAGTTTCGCGCAGGTCTTCATTACTCGTCCATATATTTCGTTGTAAACACACTGAACTCATTATATCACTATTACATGTATGTAAGTTATTGTTGGTGTCCTTTGTAGTGTTAATAACCGGTACCCAGGCCGTAGGTAGCATCCAACCGTTATCCCTATTGGAATTTGGTTCACGGTGGAAAAAGAATCCGATGGTAGTTTAGCATTCCTAGACGTGATGGTAAAATTCCTTGCCAGTCTATAGAGCCTTGGTGACCCCTCTCGTCTACCAGAGGCCTACGTGGTGAGGGTGCCGTAAGTTGTTCGAGGTACTCTCAGTTGCGGGGTACTGCCGGGGTGCAACGGTGAATGCACAAGCGATCCCCTGGCGTCCCACTAAGGCGATGATATCAACCATTGGTTTTTAGTGGGTAGCTTTAAAATAAGGCAGTTTTAAAATCCTCTATGCTGACGGGTAGTTCCACATAAGCCCCCTGTCATCATCTTCTTGGCCGGCGGGTATCCATAATGGATTTTTTTAACAGAAAAAAGAGAAAAAAACATTACAGCTATATCGCCTAAGATATATTAACAACAACACCTAAAATATATTATTCTCCCAGGAAAACAAAATTGTTTTGAGCTATAAAGTTGTATAAACTATTTATGTATTTCTCTATTACAGATGAGTAAATGCTGAAGCTAATCGTTAATAAGCTAGTCTTCGATTTATATTCATAATTCATAGCTTTGAAATTGTTTCCGCTTTATTTTGTGGTTTCTTAAAAATCGACGAATATATTATCTAAATCTCTAAATTATTTGAAAAGACAAGTTCCATAAAGCATTAACTCAAGAACTAAACTAAGCAAAGAACTAAGTTAAATAGACACTGATATTCGATTTTTTTTTTTTCAAACAAATGTCAAGTTAAAAATATTCAGAAAACAAATACTATCTAATCTAATCTAATACTAATGATCTAATACTAATGTATTAATATTGCAAGGCTTAGCTCATTTATTACCCAACTTTAAATTATTTAAATATTACCTACCTAACCTTAACCGATTTAAATATTTAAATTGATGTGTTGGGTTATTGCCTATTATTATAAACCTGATACACACTGTGCATCTAGCATGTAATTGTAATTAAGATAACGTTGTTTACATATTTAACTATTATAAATACGACATATTTGGTGAAATACAAACACTGAATATTCATGCAAGATATACGAGTATGTCAAAATATTTCGTGTATAATTCTATAATTTACATGATTTACATGGTTTTATCATTTTCATACTTTTACATATTATTCCAATAATACTCTCGCTAGTTACTTATTTTAAAAACAATATTCACTGCAAAAGGGTTGCGTTTTTAATAAATCAATATTAAAGAGAATGAATTAAGCAAAATTAAGAATTAATTATATGAACATATCCGGAGAACTAAATATTTAATAATCATCATGGTTCACGAAAGTTTAGTTACAAAAATTATTTAAATTATATTGAAAATAAATTAAGTTCAGGAACAAATAGTTTGATGTGCTGATGCTTATACCGCATTAAATATGCTTTTAATTCTCTCTCGTGCTTTGTCTTCCCGATATTTAACACGCTTCCGTCACTGGTGGTTTAAAAATATTTTTTTGTATCTCTTAAAATGTTTTAAAGTTCACCTAAATTGTCTTCGAGAATAAGCTCAATAACACCATATCTTAGATGAATGATGTCTAAATAAAAAAGTAGAAACTTACAAAAATAGGTTTATTTCATTGTTCCCAGATTTAAAAATTGATATAAATGTTTTTCCTTCCACAATTAAACAATCATATAGCTGTAACTAGCTAAGTTACTTAACTTTGTATTTTTTACCAAATTTAAAAAATGCTTTTATAACTCGGTTATTTTAAAATTTATTTAATAAACAGCATGTGATAATACATCACAAACCGAAAACATTAATAATTAGTTTAAAACCACAGGAACATTTATCAAATTAACAATCATAATTTATAAATGACATAAATATTTGCTAAATTTCAAGTAAAACAACTTTGTGGGTAACATTATTATAAGCAAGATATTTTATATAATTACGATACTTGCCAAATATTCGTCATCACATAAAACCTACTAATTTATAAAATATTCATATTATGCTAAATTATAATGTACTCTTTAAAAATTATAAGGTTATTGATTTTGCGAAAATCATTCATCTCTTCTGTTTTATTGCCAAATCTTATTTTAACAATAACCAAAAGTAAAAAGATTTCTAGTTGAATGAAGGAAAAGATAACAAAGATATTCATTGTTAAGATATTTCAAGAGTAATTCTAAAAGATAAGAAAAGATTTTCCAAAAGATAAGAATCATAAAGTAGCAAAGGAATGTGCTTTAGAACAATCTTAGCTTGTACCTTACAGTTTTAAATAATAAAATACTTTAGAAAATATACTAAGGTTTCGATTATTTAAGAGTCATTTCGAACGTACAAATAGACAATAAATATACACACATCAATTTTAAGAATACTGATTTGGGATTGGGTTCATGAACTGATGTTATGTTACAAATATTTTATTCTAAATATTTTATAACCTAACCTACTGACTTTACCTTTATATTACATATGTATAGAGTATAATAGTATCTACATTTTAATGTGACCCATATGAAGATCAATCTGAAACTATGTAGAAGTAATAAAGTAAAATGTCCGTTTGTCAATTGTAGTTTTACGATCTTAATAAATTCGGTTTGAAACGCCAGCTTATCAAAACCTTTTTATTGTCTTTGACTGCTTTCTGGATAACATTTTGGATAACGAATAAAACTGCGTTATAGCACTATTTGTATGATATAACTATTAAACTTATTGAAACTAAATGTTAGAGCTAACAATTTATTATAGTAAAATATTTTCAGAATAAAAATTATATTCTTTGTTATATTTATGACAAAAAATAAGAACAACAACAAATATAAAGAAATACTTGTTAAAAATTTCCCAATATCTAAAATCGAAATATCTATATACGCTTATTCATTATATCGTTTAACATATTTTTAACATAAGGCTCCTCCAAAAAATCAAAAGCGAAGCCTTATTCAATATTAGGCGCGGCTCCTGATTGGATTCTCATGATGGACACGTATGAAAAGCATTACAAAATCCCTGGGGATGTTGGTGTTTCGTCATCCAGACCGGACTTATTCCTGTATTCGAAACATCTGAGGCGCGTGATACTTGTGGAGCTTACTGTTCCTTGGGAAACAAACATCCCAAGGGATCACACATTCAAGCTCAATAAGTATTACGAACTAACCAACGAACTGATCAGGAATAAATTTATAGTTAGTTTGAACGCGGTAGAAGTGGGAGCGAGAGGTATAACAGCAAAATCTCTCTATAGCCTACTTAAAGATCTTGGCCTTTCTAGAACAAGCATCGGTTCATTTCTAGAACGTACTTCAAAGGCGGCATTAGTAGGTTCTTTCCAAATTTGGTTAGGTAGGGAGAGGAGTGTGGAGGGTGAAGGTGAGCGTTTTTGCGCATAATAAAGGGGCCCCTTAAACCTACTCCTGGGTCGCAAGTCCCAGGCACTGCTTGCACTCCTCTCCTTGCAACGCGATGGGCCCGGCACCCGCACGGTGAATCCATGGATTGCTAAGAAGCTTCGTCTTATCTAAATTGACAGCCCGGAGAGACGGGATGACGCTGGAAAGACAGTTGACGCTGGAAAGACAGCTGGCAGCTGGGAAGACAGCAGACTGCTGGAAAGACAGCCGAGGGCGATGGCCTAGCAAGCCAAGCCCGGGAACGTCGATAAACGCTAAAAGTCCAAATAAGAAAAATACCCCTAGGACAGTCCGAGAGGGGGGGCGGAAGAGAGGGGGGGCGGAAGAACTGTCCACCGGTTGACAATTACGGCGAAAACGGCGCGATAACGGAACTGAAATGCCCTACGTGCGGGAAAAATTACAAAAGACGAGCCTGGTTTATTAAACATCTAAAAACACACAATGGTGCTGAAGTGCGGCAACCGTCGGTAAGATCTTCAGTTTTCACTGCGGATAGAGTTTACCCTCATATATCTCATGGTGAGCCATTGAATGAAAACTACCAGGAGTCCATGACCATCCGGACGCGTCTTAGCATTCCAAATACTAAACAATCGACCTGGAAAGTACATGACCAAAATATAGCGGCCCTGTTAGAGCACCCGGGCTCAAATCAGGTACTCGATGCGCAAGTAGAGACTTTCCAAAATACTATTTACGACTACTTTAATGAGCACTATCCACCTACGAATCGTTATGCTCACAAAAATAAAGAAAACGGTTTTAAATTGAAAATGAGGAGGAAAAAAAGAGATCTTATAAAGAAACTTCGTATAGCCAAAGCCTTAGGCGATAATCAACTTAGTCACCAACTGTCTAGGGCATTGCGATCAATTCTTAAACTTATCCAAGGTATAACAAATCAAATAACGAAAAATCGTGATAGCTTTGATCGGGCAAAACATGAAGTAGACTTTGATAAAAATCCTTTTAAATACTCAAAAAACATTTTCAAAGATCAAAAAGGTAAGCTTCTCTTGACCAACGAGCAAATTTTCGACCATTATAAAAGCACATACGAAGTGCCAGAAAACCAAAGACTATATGGGGATCCAAACGAACACAAACCTGAGACTCCTACTGAAGATTTTCAAGCTAACCCACCAACTTTGGAGGAAATCAATAAAATAATTAAAATGAAACCATCTAAGTCAGCACCAGGTCCGGATGGTATCCCTTATATAGTTTACAAAAAATGTCCGTCGCTCCATAAACACCTTTTAAATATATTCGGTAAAATCTGGTCAAGAAAGCAAATACCGGTATCGTTCGGAAAAGCCCTTTTTGTCCTCATTCCGAAAAACGACAATGTCAATAATCCCAAGGATACTAGACCGATAGCCCTAACAAATACAATTTCCAAAATATTTTTCTCTTTTTTACAAACTAAAATGACGCAATTCATGATTAACAATAGATATTTCAGGCCTAATCACCAGAAAGGGTTTTTGCCCGGAATTTCTGGATGCCTGGAACATAATACGTTAATATCGGAAAGCCTTAAAGATGCTAGAACTAGCGAGAGACAAATTACGGTTTGTTGGATAGACTTGGAGAACGCCTTTGGGTCGGTACGATATGAACTAATGATGTTCGCGCTTAAATGGTATAACTTTCCTATGGTAGTTCGCGACATTATTGCATCATATTATTCAAAATTAAAATTCTCTATAATTTTTAATGAAAACCATTCAAAACCACTTAATTATAACGTTGGTTTATTTCAGGGCTGTTGTATTTCTTCTATTATATTTAATATAGTTATTAATATTTTAATAGACAAATTAATTAGAAATGAAAAAAAGTGGGGCTATCGGTTTAAGTTCAACAACAAATACACAGAATCCATACTAGCTTTTGCAGATGATCTCGCGATACTGACACGTAATCCGAAACAATGTCAGGTACTTTTAAATGTAGTTGAGGATTTCTGTACGTGGACGGGCGGATTGAGGACAAAACCAAGTAAATGCTTTAGTCTGTGTCTGGGTAGACGGAATACCAAATATACCTCTTACGATCCGGGTCTTATAATAGGCGGTCAGTGCGTTAGTACGGTTACGGAAGCAGCTCCGTTTAAATTTTTAGGTAAAAAAATCGATTACCAAGGCCGTACTCCATCGTTGGATGTAATAGTCGATAGCTTTTTAAACGATCTCAAAAAGGTAGACAACCAACCAATAAGTAACGTCAAAAAAGCTTGGATTTACGATAATTATTTAACATCACGTCTAAATTGGCCTTTCCTCGTGTATGATATAAATAAAACCCTTTTGTCAAAGTTAGATGCAAGCGTCATAAAGATATTGAAGCTATGGCTCGGGTTAGCGCACTCAGCGGACTCTTCAACCTTATTTAGAAAACGAAACAACTTTGGATTAAAATTAAATAAACCATCGGAGCTCTACAAACATCTAAGAGTTACCAAAAGACATATCATCGGAAAATCTAAAGATGATACTGTAACTTCTCTCCCAAAAGACAAAGTTGCCTTAGAGCTCGAGTCACGACTTCAATTCCATAAAAAATTTATGATAGGTGCTCAAACAAATAAAGTAGGGCTAGGATCAAGTAGGAAACTTCAAGACATAGACATAACAAAATCTTTTATTCGACAAGACGAAAACGATAATTACCGACTCCACGCGATGAGCCTAGAAATTCAAAACGAATGGGTGACCATAGGAGATTTTTGTATTCCACTAGCTTTGAAGTGGCGCACCTTAATTTATGATTGGTCCCCAGCACTATTAAAATTCTATCTTAATGCATTCCAAATGACTCTCCCAGATCAAAGTAATTTAGTAAGATGGGGCAAAGCCACCGAAAAGTCTTGCAACATCTGTGGGGAGGCAATAGGAACCGCGAAACACCTATTAGTAGGGTGTAGGGTACTTCTAGATAAAGGTCAATACTCGCGTCGCCACGACAAGGTATTAGAAATCGTACGGGAAGCGGTTAGTCTTTCAGTAGCAAGAGCGCGGAAGGGTATAACAACCACCAAACGATCTATAGAATTCGTAAAAGAAGGCTCCTCCAAAAAATCAAAAGCGAAGCCTTATTCAATATTAGGCGCGGCTCCTGATTGGATTCTCATGATGGACACGTATGAAAAGCATTGCAAAATCCCTGGGGATGTTGGTGTTTCGTCATCCAGACCGGACTTATTCCTGTATTCGAAACATCTGAGGCGCGTGATACTTGTGGAGCTTACTGTTCCTTGGGAAACAAACATCCCAAGGGATCACACATTCAAGCTCAATAAGTATTACGAACTAACCAACGAACTGATCAGGAATAAATTTATAGTTAGTTTGTACGCGGTAGAAGTGGGAGCGAGAGGTATAACAGCAAAATCTCTCTATAGCCTACTTAAAGATCTTGGCCTTTCTAGAACAAGCATCGGTTCATTTCTAGAACGTACTTCAAAGGCGGCATTAGTAGGTTCTTTCCAAATTTGGTTAGGTAGGGAGAGGAGTGTGGAGGGTGAAGGTGAGCGTTTTTGCGCATAATAAAGGGGCCCCTTAAACCTACTCCTGGGTCGCAAGTCCCAGGCACTGCTTGCACTCCTCTCCTTGCAACGCGATGGGCCCGGCACCCGCACGGTGAATCCATGGATTGCTAAGAAGCTTCGTCTCGTCTCATTCATATTATATCATTCAACGTTTAATTTACTCCTAACTCACAATTTTTATTAAAGATAATAAAATAGTCCCTTAAAAACACACAAATAAAATGTGATTTTCTATAGTATTATTTTATGAAGTACATTGAATAAATATAAGACTCTCTCCAAACCATACAAAATGTAAGTGTGTAGTTAAGGTGTCAAATGAAGCCGTAAACATCATTATCCTTAATTTGTTGACTGTGTTTTATCGTCAATATTAATACCTAAAAGTAGTATAAGGATATATATATATATATAGGACATGCACGGAATATTCGGTAACCATTCGGCATTCTTCATATTTTTCACCATTCGTGTTCGGCCAAATTATTTGGTTTTGGTTTCAAATATATTCGGTTGGAGTATTTCTATTTTCTTAGCTACAAGGACACGGTATGGAAATAAAAAAACAAAACTAAGATTGATGTCATATTTTAAGTCTAAGAAATCCTATAAATAATATGTTGAATAATGCTTAATAATATGAATCAATTAAGCTTTAAATCGATATTTATTTCGATAATTATTAAGTCAACATATTTATATTATTATTCCTAACCTACAATTGGTATACCAAATAATTCGGTAATTTTGGTAGAAGTTAAACTGAATAGTATTCGGTTTTCGGTTATTCGGTGAAACCACTTTTCGGCGCATCTCAAATATATGTTATGTTTTATTATTCCTTTTCTCTTAAATATGTAGATTATATAAAAACGAACGAACGCTTTACCTATCACGTTATTAAAATCATTTATTTCCCAACTTTAAGAAGTAATAATGTTATAATTGCATTGTTTCGCATATAAATTACACTGGAGCAGATACAAAATAAACTGAATTTATAAATAATATATAGTTAAAGTTGTAGGTAAATATTTATGATTATATAATAATATAAAGGCTATCTGAAATTAGAATCCATAGATAGATCATCAATCGGTTTTTCTTTTTAAATAATTACGACAATACTTATATTATAGATAAAAAAATAATAATAATAAATGAATAGAAGAGTCGTAGAACAAATGTTGTTGGGATTGATGTAGAGAGGCTGCCTGCAAGAGGTGGTCAACTAATTACAAATAATCCCTGTATATATATATTGTTTGAAAATATCTATGAAAGCTTAAGCATGTTAAGCTTATTTAAAGTTTAAATAAATAAAGAATAGGGAACGGGAATTAAAAGGTTGCTGTATCAATTGAGATATAGTAGCTCAATTGATACGGCGAGACGGTTTCCCAAAGGTCACGGGTTCGAATCCCTGTCAGTATGGGTTTATTTTCATTCTATATCTATTTAAAACAAATGTAGATATTTTCAAAAACCTTCTAGTGTTTCTTTAAACTCATTTAAACAATTTAATAAGCACGTATTTGTGACTTAGAATATAAATTTTCTAATAAGCGATTTTTCAAAATGTCATTCCGATGATAGTATCACATTAAAAAGTAATTTGTAGAAATAAACAATAAAAAATATATACATCTAAATATAATTAAAGTATACATTCTTAAATTACATATATTTAATATTTTTCAAATAAATTTGTTTTATTGAGAAATAGTTATAAATCAAGTTTAGGATAAATGTGTTGCAATAAATTTAAATACACTCCCGTATTCTCAGTGTTCACATTGAAGGTATAGGATTTGAAGATCTAGAGGTTGCTTTGATCAATACACTTTAGAGTTAAATGTTTGCCGTCCACTTGAAGCATCTGTGGTCAAAGGTCCAATAACCCTTTCAATAAATGTTTTTGCTTAGACACTACCTACTCAAAATAATAAAAGGGAAGAAATATTACGACTGAGGTTTTCATTGTATTGAATGAAATTGAATATACACAATTATGGGCTAAAAAAAGTAATAAACTTATAGAAATGTATTGTAGTAGGTGTAAAATAATAATTATAATTATTGTAAAGAAGTTTGTTTATCTCGTCAAAAATCTATAGTTGAAAAACTATATTATATAGTACCGTACCGATTATGATAACATTATTATTATTATGTAACACTTCAAAGTATTTATTGAAATAAAAGATATCATATATGTTACATTACATATCTGCCTACGTAATAACAGGTATATCTAGTAATAATAATAATAATATCGGGACAAATTACACACATTGATCTAACCCCTAAGTAAGTAAATTATTTGCTTGTGTTAAGGGTGTTAGACAACGATATAAATACATAGAAATACACATATAAATACTGAGAACATATTTAATAAACGACCAAACCCAGAAACACAGACATCTATGCTCATCACATAAATGCCTGTCTCTGCCGGGAATCGAAGCCGAGCCCCATTGCGCCGTGACACGTTAGGCGTCTGCGCTAACCACTCGACCAACGCGACGGGGTGGTTGTATACATAATGTTTATATACTGTCTTTATTAAATCTGAAGGTCAAGTTTCATGAAACTTATGGTGTGGTAGATTTTTCTTTATTTGTGATTTATTTTAAATTTTTATTTTTATAAATTAGAACAATAAAATTACTTATTCCTTTAAAAAGTAATTGTTATGCATTGTACATAGCTTATATTTTATTTAGATTTTAAAATTAAAGTCATATCACAAAGAAGGTACCACAGCTTATATTTAAGTCATGTGAGACTTATATATTCATATAATTCTGATTGATATTTTTTTTTGCCGTAAAATATTTCTATGACATATATTGATTTCAACGTTGTTCAAATATAATGATAATTATACGATATTATATAAAATAATACTAAAAACGCGTGCACGAGATAACCTATAATAATTCGAGTGTAATTCTCAATTTTACTTCTTAATTTCAAATTATTGTTATTATAATAACAAGATCAAGGCGTAATTTCAAATTTTGAGGACAATATAAGCTTTCAAATCAAAACTAAATATTTAAGCATCTATAGGTGCTTGAATATTTAGTACCGCCCCGTTGGTCGAGTGGTTAGGGCAGACGCCTAACGTATAGCGACGCAATGGGACTCGGGTTCGATCCCCGACAGGGACAGATATTTATGTGATGAGCATAGGTGTCTGTATATATGGGTTTGGTCGTTTATTTAATATATTCTCAGTATTTATATGTGTATTTCTATGTATTCGTATCGTTATCTAACACCCTTAACACAAGCAAATAATTTGCTTACTTAGGGGTTAGATCAATGTGTGTAATTTGTCCTGTGACTTTATTATATTATAGGTGCCAAAACGGAATCTAGAATTTTTTCAAATTTCAGACAAATTAACAAATAAGTGAATAATAGTTAAGAAAAAGTTAACACTTTTTTATACAGTAATTATAAAAACGAAAAAAGCTGATTTGGTTAATGTAAATTTTGTAAAAAATATAATTGAAAATAACAGGTCCACTGGATACTATATCTTGCGACCCCAGATTTTATAATCATTTATATGGTAGCTATTGTAATGTCGCTTAAAATTTAATTCAGTTGCAAAAATATTTATTGAAAATAAGTTTTAAGCAAAAACATTCTTTCATTGTCAGTGCTACCTACACCTCGGAAAATAATTCCCACATACCTGAGAAAAGCTAGATAAATGCTTCGGGATTATCAGGTTTTCTATATCTAAAATTTCACAGTACATAAATGAATTACCATAATGAGTAGGTATTTTGAATAAATCAACCACAATTAAACATTGTTGTATCCTTACAACGTTAAACATTGTTACAACACTTAAACATTGTTGTATGCTAAAGCATTCAGACATTCTTTAATTACTTGCTTACTAATAAATAGGTTCTTATTTTCATCATGGGAAATAGTAGTTATTATACGCAGTTCTAAAGTTTTGAACAATGCTTTTTATTATTATCACTTTAACGTTTGTAGATTTGTTTAACATAGAAATATAATATAAGTTAAATTATATGAAAGTTTATTATAATGATAGAAATAGTATTTCCAATACAAAAATAATTATGAAGTTAACTATTATGACGAAATCAGAAACAATATTATACAATTCAATGATCATAACAATTAATTATTTATGTAAGAAAATTATAAATATTTATTTTTAATTAATTAAAAAATATATTTAACTAAAAATATCATCTGCATTAGGTATGTTACATTTTTAATTATGCCATGATAACTTTGTAAAAAACATTCAACATTTGACATAAAAACTATCCAAATTAACCTTTGTAGAACGTTTTTTGTTCTTTGAAGTTTTTATAAAAATATTTTTATTTAAAATCAAAGTTTTGTTTCGTATTTTATTATACCTATAGCTAGTAAACATGTTTCTTTATTATAATTCACAATAGAATCATTTCAAATGAGAGGGTAAATTCAAAGTATACTTAAATAACGCTGGTTATAAAATGTTATATATTTTTTGTTATATTAAAAGTTACAAACCAATAAAGTGTATTAATCAATTAGTAAAACGAAGTGCTCTTCATATTTTACATGATCCGCAAGTTTTATTATGTGAAATGTTAGTTTTCTTCGCCTTGACTAAAGGTTATAAAAATAACAATGTAGCCATTTTTATGTGTATGTGTGTAGTTTCATAGATAAAATGTTATATAATGAAATTATGATTTGACATTGTAGCAATAAGTTGCATGGGAATAAAAAAACAATAGCTTTAAATATATTATTACTATTATTTTAATAAAATTACAATTTAATTTTAATATATTTATGTATTAGTACTATACTGAGTACTGTACTGTTCTGTACTGGGTACTGTACTATCATTTTAATATTTAAAATGTTGTATATGAGAAATTGTGATTTATAGATTTCTACTTTGGTTATCCACATGCAGAATAAAATATAGAATTTGATAATTAGGTCTACATAATACTTTCAGTTTACAATAACTCGTTCATTTTTTTCCAATAATTACACAATGCTTAAGTTATATATGTGTATTCTTAATCCCATAACAATATTATGTAAAATATCGATAATCAATAACAACATATAAGTAGTAAGCTGCTGCCCACTAATAACTTAAAGCAGGAGAGTTTAAAACAACAACAACAACAACAACAACAACAACTTTTAATAGTTTTTGAATGTACGAAGAGATAACATTTCGGCAACAAAATAAAACAGTAAATAAATAAATTGATAAAAATTAAAAAAATACTTCTATACTACAACTACATCGTAATAAAAACTAATTTACATGTAGGTAATTCAAACATTGATAATGTTTATATTCTATTTGTAATATGGGAGTTTAAAGAAACTTACTTGTTTCATTCGGACTTGAGTAATTTTTATGATACTTTTCAGAATATTGTTGAACTTTATTTTCTATGGCATTCATACACATGATGCTGAACCAGGTCCACTTATAGATAAGGCGTAACCTATTATTAATATCGCGATGTGTAGTTCATCAAGATTATTGGCGAGCTTATGGTTCGAAAGTCCTATTATGATAATGGAAGATCCTATCCGCAAACTAAACTAACTTAGCTTATATAGCATGCAACTAAGTAAGCTAAGGTAAGCTTCGCAAAATAAAATATTTAGGTTCTGCCCAAATACTAATATAATCATGACACTCTAGCAAAATGTAATCTTTTCTGTGAACATACTCTACGTCATCCCATAACATGATTCATCGTCATGTAACTGGAATAAACAATTTTCGATTTTGCAAAATAGATCAGTAATTTATTCTTATAGTTTAGTAGTTCGTTGTACTGGTAGCTGATTATTTAAATTATAAAAATATAGAAAAAAAATTGTATAAAAATGTAAAATAAATTACTATTGTGAAAACAAATATAGAGTCACTGAACTTTGCTGTGATGTGTTGTGCTTTATTCTTAAAAATCGTATTTTTTTCCTGTATAGAATATTGTAATCCTGTAAATGCAATTTTGCTTGTATATTTATCACCCTTATCAGTGAGTAAGTATTTTAACACCACGGCAACAGGATACTAGGCTGTCGATCCTGTAGCCTCGTATTAGACAACAAAATATAAATGCAAACGGTAACATTTCCTTTCAAAATTCATTCAAAAATTACGTGTTAAAATATATATTTTTAATGGGCTTACTTCAGAGTTCAATTCTTTCTCCTTTCATATTATTCGATTATACATATTAAAAATCTCAAAAGGGTTATGGGAAGACAAATAAATGGAAGGAATAAAATCTTGTTCACCTATGTTATTTGCTTAAATTTATAGTAGGAGGAAAAGAAACCGGCATTTCACATGTTAAATAGTGTAGCATAACAATAAAACAAACAAACAAAATGTCACAAGTTTTCTTTACCTGATGATCCCAAATCAGGCGTTAATTAAATTGTAATCGACGACGTTATTAATAATATTAACGAATGTATTCTTAGGTCTATCTTTAGATTCAAAACAACATTACGGCACTCATATTAACACACTATCTCAATATTTCAATTCTTATGATCTGCGGCATGTGTGGTTGGGAAAGTTAGAATGTTAACTGATGTCGCCACAGCTCGATTGACTTACTTTGCATACTTCTATAGTTCTATGGCGTAAGGTATTCTGATCTGAAAATCAGGAGCGGAAGTATAATCTATTTATATTTAAAAAGTGAGTGCAATTAGTTAATTGTATATTTAAAAAATAAAATGTACGTTTGAAAAAAAGTTGTAGTTCAAAACCAACCTGCATAATACGAATATTAGACACAATTATAAAATAACAATTCCTAAGTTAATAATTACTAAAACATAAAGACGTTTTTGGGCGATGGAATTTTTGTTATTTGTTAGTAGGTTTGATTATTAAAAAATAGCCAACAATAATCGCATACTTATATCTAAAGCTTACTTTGCAAATAAAAAGGGCTATATTGACGATATGCAGGCTTGGTAATTATCAACTTGTTGAACAGCATTGTAAATGTTGCTTTACTGTAATTACTACACTACTTCGGTGTTTTGTCTATCATAGAAATAGAGGTGACGCGTTTGGCTGTGTTAGTCTTCTTTTCGGTAATACTTAGTTTAAATTCTACCCTCGGGAACCGTTCAAATATATTTTGTTTAATGTCATTTGAACTAAATAAAATATGACTGAGTGTAAAGTTGAGGGAATTAAAATATCTATATGGATATGTAGGTCCAAAGCAAAAACTAATACAAGACAGGCAGCCATAAGAAAATCGTATTTTAAACCATTGTAGTATTATTGTAAGTTAGTGTGGTAAGATCACTGAAGTAGAAAAGGGACCTAATTATTACCTAAGAAGAGATTGTAATTATATTCTGTTACAAAGAAAAGAGAGATAAGTAGGTTATGGTTAATAAGCGTAATGAATTCTAGGTAGTTATTTTTTCAATGAAGTCACAGTTGTTAATTATATATTATACAAAAATTCAAGTCGAATAGACTTTAAATTATTACTCTGTGCAGACGTTGAGATTTGTACTACGTCCTGTGACAAGGTACAAAACCATGTTAAATGCGAGCGGTTTGGATGTAGTAAGCTGTGTCGTCGTATCAGACAGCACTAACCCAAAATTCACTTAGTTAACAAAGTTTCTATGTGCGGTATGACGCCGCTGTTAAGTTAAATAAAAAACGTTTACATCCTACTGCCACTATAGGATTTAAATATTTAAAAATCTTTAACAGGCTGCCAGTGACATTTTTTGTAAATCATTTTGTAATCAGTTGCGGCTGCAAATTTAATTAATATTGTGATTCTGTAGTATGTAAGGACATCTTATAAACCGAAAACCATAGTACCTACTATATAAAAAAATCCTCTTTACAACAATACCCATTCTATAAACCCAATTTACATATAGCACAGATATTTGAATAGAACTATATATATATATATATATATATAACTCTTGTGCTGCTTCCAAACACACTAAACTATTTACTAGTGCTGTTCCACAACCTTGCCTCTCGATTACACATTGCTTTCTCGTAGCTGGAAGACGATTTATATATTCACTACTTATAATGAAATCAGTATCCAATATTACAATTATTTATTATACAAACATTACATGTTTTAGTCATACCATCAACTAATATCTTTATTTTTTTATCAAAACCTATCCTCCAATTATATAAAAGCTAATATATATGTAATTTAAAATTTTTTTTTAGATATGATATATATAATAAATATGGCGTATAATAAGTATTGTTTTCAAATACCGTCACTACTTTATGCTAAATTAAATATTCATTTTGTTCTCAATAAAAATTAAACTCTTGAAAAAGTAATATAAATAAAAATAAAAGCACAAGTCTTGACAATTTTTTGGTAAATAAACGTAATAAACCCTTAAGAAATTAAAATAAGGGTTGGGGTATTCTTAAAGTTTCCACCAGGAAAACTCGTGTAATAATTCACACGCCTTTCCACAGTTATGATTAAAGATAATTAAATTGTTCTTGATAATGTGCACACAAAGTTTGTTTTCAATACTCTCTACAATTATTTTATAAGGTATAACAGTTTCTTATATTTGTTGCTATTCTTCCAATTATACTATTCTACTTTCACGACACAATATAATTGATCTGTATACACTGGTTTATTCTCAGTAGATATAGAACACACCTAAATATTATCTTTGAGACGAAAAAATAAGACATAATTACTTTTAATTACTTCTTATCTGTCCCCAGTCATATATATTTATGAACTTTATATTTCTAGCATTCCTCCATATCGCTCTATATTTTTTATAATTTGAATTATTTCATAAATTATTCATCGTATCTACTCGTCTAATATCATGGTAATAAAGTCTTCTAATAATATAAATCTATAATAATAATCTATTTACAGACTATTTTATTCCAGTTTTACATACCGGTTAAAAATGTCGTGTAGTACAAGTTGTAGTAAAAATATATTTTGTTAAATTTTATTTATATTTTATTGGTAATGTTTTTACCTTTTTTCTTATTTGTTAATAATTCTTATTATATATTCTACCTTACCATGATAGTACTATTTAATTTTATAATAATTCAACAAAAGACTAAGTACCAACTGCTGACATTATGTGTTGTTTGTAAATTGCGGCTACTGCAAAAAAAAATCACTACATACGAAAGAGAAGCATTCCAAATTTTCGATTGTAAACAATGAAAATGTATTCGGTGACATACAATATATTATTAAATGATACCAATAAACAGAAAAAACCTGTCCGCAAAGATTTCTAAATTATTAAAAAAAAAACATATGGTCCCTATACAAGTTATTATTTATGCACACTTGCATAGCTATAGCTAGATTTTATAATAACATATACGCATATACACAGGTGAATAATATTTATTCAATATTTAATGACTAGTCCCGATAATAGAAAACATGAAATACACATTTCCAAAAAAAACACATTTACTATATTCAATGATGATTCAAAACATGATTCTGGTACATAAAAACAATAATAATGGATATTGGTTTTACATTCAATACTTGTATGTAGAAATAATAGCTATTTGTTGTGCACAATACAGAAGATAAAGCTTGTGATTTACAATACTGTTTGCTTATTTTTTTTCCGCAATTCGTATAAACGAATGAGCAAATTTGTCAGCAAGGTTATATCTGTACATTGTCTGCACCTACTTATGTGACACTTCTTACTCAGAAGAATTGTTTAAGCTGAAAAGAAATAAGCGTATTCCATTTTGAAATTCAAATTAAGAAATATAAGCTGAAATTGAAATTTATAAATATATTATTATAATAATGAATTTATTTTTTTAATTTATACTAAATTACAATTAGTCATATCATAGGTTATAAATATATATGTGTGCTTTTTCTCAGACTTGAACTCTTGGAACCCTTGTAGCATAATTTTAAGTCTGGGTAATGTCTTTAAAGAATAACTTGTTTCGATAAGTATAGTGTCTTTTGATTTACACAAGTGATCTCGAGTATTGATTGAAAGTGAAAAAGACATAAATTAATAACTCTTGAAAAACGTTTGTAGATAAATATCAATAGATGTCTATGCTATCATATCGTCAAAAACATTTTTTACCAGTGTAAAGACAAAACGGCCAATAAAATGGAACACCAAAATAATATAGCTATATCTCATTCATACATAGTTTAGGTATATATTTTTAGTATTATATACTTTAGGTATTATATAGAAGATATAAAGTTGTCTATACTATTCTTTGTCTACAGTTCGATCTCAAAAAGTTGCACTGAGTTGAAATAGTGTATATGCTTAAAAGTGTTGGTCCAAACGCACATAAACATTACAACTTAAAATTACGGTTAAAGTTTGGCCAATCACCGACCCATTTTATCAAACAAAATAAAATACTTAACTACTTCTATAAGCAGTTAAGTATTATAAGATAATGCGCTTTTAAATGTGCTTTTCAATTATTTATTCTAACCTTTTTTTTCTATTAAACAAATATATAATATAATACAGTAAAAAATAAATAAATAGAATAAGAGAAATAGAGAAATAGAGAAATATAATAAGAGAATATTCATGACGTTAAAAAGTTTTTAAAAGAAAATTTAAGAACAATTTTCTTAAAGGCATGTTTTTATTAAAATCACTAGCTGTGCCTGCGACTTCGTACGCGTAGATTTCGATTTTGATAAAACGTACTCTTTGTTCCAATGTATGTAAAAACTATCTACCAATGTATGTACAAACTATCAACCTTCAAACTGGTAAGCAGCAATGAGTACGACAATAAGAGATTATTAATTTCTTTATTTGTTAACCGATAGTTAATAAAAAAATAAATAAAGTGAATCTCATGACAATATATTCCCGAAAACTGCATCCAAATCACTTAATCCTTTTTTGAGACTAGCGTTCACAAACATACAGACATACAGACGTCTATATAGACGTAGCAACATACAGACAAACAGATAAACTGAAAAACCATTGTTTTGGATTCTCTTGCT
The DNA here is from genome assembly GCA_959347405.1 of Napeogenes sylphis. Classification (NCBI taxonomy): domain Eukaryota; kingdom Metazoa; phylum Arthropoda; class Insecta; order Lepidoptera; family Nymphalidae; genus Napeogenes; species Napeogenes sylphis. The sequence continues at coordinate 4,561,900 of OY365782.1, forward strand.
CTTATAAATGTGTTATGATGTTTTTTTTTATTTTCCATGTACAGAAATCGATCAGTGATAATTTTAATATATGTATGATATATATGATATTTTAAGTTCAAAACATTGATATATATAGATGATATATATGATATTTTAAGTTCAAAACATTGGATAATTAATATCAACATATTCTTTAAATAAGTATTATTTATTATTTAAAAGTAAGTTTCCTTAATAATTAACTTTGTGGCGAATACATTATGAATAAAGGGTTATATTGGAGCCCTACTCGTAAAAGTGTTTTAAGCCTGAATCGTGAGAGACCGTGTAAATAAAGGTTTTTCATATATGTAATAATTTTCACCTTCGGACAAGTCATCCCTGCGATTTTTCACGTTTTATTAAATATTCTTACATTTCAAGCCTTCATTTATTTGTTATATTAACATACTTAACAAAGCATTTTGTCCTTTGTTAAGCACGTTTTCAAATTAGCAGGAATTTAAAAAACTAAATTACATCACAAGTTAAATATAATGTCGTTATTGTAGTTTAACAATTGCATGGTTATATGTTGTTATTTTTTATTTTATAGGTAAATGTTTTCTTACCGAAACACTATTGTGACGACTTCATATCTTTTTATTTATTCTTTATCTTGGTCTTATTTATTATAGGATATATTGTTTATTGATTTTATATTCTAATAATTTGTTATTATTTTAGTTATTCGACTTTTATCGATTTTATTTTTTTACAATATTATGGTTTAAATTGATTGTTAAATCATACTTTGTAAATAAATCTAAAAAGTTATTTTATTCAATACAATTCAAGGTAATAAATAAAATAGGCCATTTAATGAAAATTCATTCCTAACATTATTAAACAAATAAAGAAACAAATTTTATATTAAGGTGATAGAACTGAAGTCAAACCCTCTTAGTCAATTCTCGTTTTACGATCTCAATAGATTAGTCTTAAATGTTGAAAACATTTCTTTAGCTTATCCTTTTTTATTGTCTTTCAAAGAACGCACACACATTGTTAAAAAAATAAAATAGTAAGTAATACTAAATCGCTTATATCTTATTTTCAACTGGCCCAAGTGAAGGTAAATCAAACAATAAATAATATTTATATTATATTCATCAATGTATCTATAGTCGCCAACATAGTTTCCTGCTTACTACATTAGTACATCATTATACAACATTCTTAATATCGTTATTATCGGTTCTGCAAGATTATTAGCAATAATCTTTCCGAAAACACACTTGGAATATAAAAAAAGAAGAAGAAGAAAGAATATAAGTTTGTTTTATGAAAAAAATATGCATTATACATTATTAGTTCGCGTTTAACCACAGCTTGCCTGCTGTTAAGCTGTCACTGTTTTATAACTATATAAAATGCGTACCAGGGAAGATTTAAATACTATATTTTAATTCTCAGGAAAAACCAACCCCGGTAGAGAGGTTCTAAAGTTTTGCCTTATAAATAAGTATTAATTAAAATTTATATAAATATAGAATAAAAAATGAACCAATACTTAATTCACCGAGAAGGACGGCGATACGGTAGCACGGTTGGTACAGCGACGGGGCGGTTTCCAAGTAGTCGCAGGTTCTAATCCCTGCCCGTATCAGTTTATTCATTTCATTCAATGTTTATATAAATTTAAATAACATTGGTTAGGAACATTAGAAACATTGGTTAAGATTTTCGAAAGAATATAACCTAATAAAAAATAACCTAATAGATGTCACCACCGTCCCGATAAAGACGATCACATACAGAATGCTTAATTTACCGAGATGGACAGCGATATGGTAGCTCAGTTGGTAGAGCGACGGGATGGTTTGCCAGTAGTCGCGGGTTCGAATCCCTGCCAGTATCGGTTTATTTTTCATTCTATATATATATATATAAATGGCCATACATGCTAATAGATATTTTCAAACAAGTATTAATTAATAAATTTGATATAAGCCATCGATATTCATTTATGTTTTCAAATTTAATTAATATTCAGTTAGTTATAATGCTTCATAAACCGTAAACAATAATAGAAACTTAGGATAAACAAGTATTAATTTCTCAAATTAACAATCATAAAACGACTAAATATTAAATATATTAATATCAGTATCGGTTATTATATAATAAGTTACTTTTTCAATATAGTAATTGCTTAATACTTAATTATAAAATATCCATAATGTGCTTATTTAGTAATGAAATCTTGAAATAAAGATCTTTATTTTGCAATAAACACTCATATCTACTTTTATTAATACAAATTGTATTTTAAAATTAATTACAACTTGAAAGAATACTTTGAATTCAATTCTTTGATTTTTGAAAAAATCAAAGATATTCATTGTTAGTTCAACATTCCAAAAGTAAAACCAGTGTAAGAATTATAATTTAAGTGCTAATTTGTGCTTAAGAACAATTTTGACTTAAACGTTTCAGTTTAATTAATAAGATACTTCACAATATATTATATATTAAAAGATTGACTTTATTAATTAACATTTGTTCCGAAGGTACTGGTATAATCACGTTAAAATTTAAATATATATAAAAAGTACAATATTTACACATGCTACTATTTAATAGAATTAATAAAGTGAAGTGAAAATATCCGTCTGTCAATACCAATTTTACGATCTTAATAAAATTGATTTGTAATGTCAGTTTATCAAAACCTTTCTATTGTCTTTTAGATACATAGATCTTGGATAGAGAGTTAAAATGAATTGTAGCTCTATTCTTCTAGTATTATTCATCTTATCGAAAAATTAACCGCTACTTCCACAGTTTATAAATACATCGTTTTTAGAAAAAGTTAGTTTTGTTGACAGCATATCAATATTTTTTCTTAATATTATATTATTATTTATTATATATAATACTATACCAATAAAAATAATATCTAGATAATAGGATTATAAAAAATGTAATATTTTCTGTATTATATGAGTGGAAAAATAAAACTCTTATGTTTAAACACTATATATAACCTCTACAATAAAATACAATAGAGACTTAAGGATAAGAATTCTAATCTCTCTATGTATTGTATTTCATTTAAAAGTCTTATTAACATTGATATGGGACAACAGAATATATTCTTTCAATATTTTATTAAATACTACTGTCTCTGAAAACTATAGAAAAGCGTTACATTAAATCTAAACATATATTCATAACACAGGATGCGACAATTCTCCAATTATTTCTGTTAAAATAATGGATAAAAAAATATTAACCTGTACACACAAAAGACTACCAACCGTACTGATTGAAATCTAATTACTCTCGTGTCTTTGTGCTTGATTATAATAACATTAGAAACACCTAGTAATTAATTATCCATCTTGTTAACAGATGAGATTAATATACAATATGTTAACTAAACACCAAATAATTTAACCAAATGTCAAGCCATCCTAGTAAGTAATTTGAGAGTGTGTGTGTGTGTGTGTTCTTTTTTGCGATGACAAATAACAATTTTATTAACTCGAACTAGTATAATATTTTTTTTCATATAAGGTTCATTAGAACTTTAAAAAATAACTAAAGAGGACTTATAAGAGTCTGTCACTTTAAAATAAAATGGAGAAGAGCGTCTCTCAATAAAACAGCAAAATACTTTTAACATTATAAAACAGCAGAGCGAAGTGTTAAGTTTGGATATTCAATTTGTTCAGAAAATGTTACAATTGCAATAATCATGAACATATTTATGTATAAATGGTGGTCAAGTCTTGTTGCAGCCAATTATACCAATTATAAGTGGTAGAACCTTGTTGCAACAAATGACATTGTTTTACGTTTTACGCTGACTGGCTATTTCATAGTAACACCGCTGTCCCACTTAAAACCTGCTAAGAATATATATATGTGTTTATGTTATAGATGCATTTTACCTTTCCACTGGCACTTTGTTTCCCTCTCTGTTCTTCATCACATTCATCCGCATCTATTCATCCCAATAAGTAACGGTAACCTTTTATTATTACCTCTTGGTCCGATTTGGTCTGTTTATTTTTTTATAAAATGATCTAATATTTCAATAACAATATAATTGTTATTATTTCATATCACAAGCGTTATGTTTGATCTAAAAAGAGTATTTATATAATTTAAAACCGTTTTAAAAGATCTGAAAGATAAAAGCCCTACTTACGTAAAAGCTATTTAGCTATTTTTTTATAATCTCACGAAAAGTATTTTATCAGTGTCATGAAGCTCATAGAAAACTAATTTTTTAGTTAAATAAGATTATGAATCCACGAAATCGATGATGATTTTTGATAGTAATTCTTAAAACATTTTAAGTTTATTTATTTTTTTATTCCACAATCTACACACATAATAAATTTGTCACTGATCGAAAACTATACATGTAAAATATTGTTAGAAAAGCATAATGGGATAAAACATATTGATATACTATCAAAACGTACTCTCAATATTTACTATCAATATGTACTATCAATATTTACCACCAATACGTTCTATCAATATTTACTATCAACACGTACTATCAATACGTACTATCAATACGTACTATCAATACGTACTATCAATATATACTATCAACACTTACTATCAATATTTATTATCAATACGTACTATCAGTACGTACTATTTTATACGTACTATCAATTCGTGCTATCAATACGTACTATCAATATATACTATCAATACGTACTATCAATACGTACTATCTACACGTATTATCAATACGAACTATCAATATGTACTATCAATATGTACTATCAATATGTACTATCAATAGTTACTATCAATATTTACTATTAATTCGTACTATCAATATTTACTATCAATACGTACTATCAATATGTACTATCAATATGTACTATCAATATTTACTATCAATTCGTACTATCAATACGTACTATCAATGCGTATTATCAATAAGTGCTATAAATATTTACTATCAATACGTACTGTCAATACGTACTATCAATACGTACTATCAATATGTTCTACTGTACTATATAATTGATAGTACGCATTGATAGTACGTATTGATAGTAAGTTTTGATAGTATACAGGGTTATTTTAATTAATTGACCACCTCTTGCAAGCAGCCTCTTTACATCGATCCCAACAACATTTGTTATATGACTTTTTTTAATTAATATTGTTTTTTTAATTTTTATTTTTTCTCATACAAAATTTATTTGTTGTCTCTGAACTGGCATTAACTCTGAAGCGAGCGTTGATTTTTTAAGTAATACTTACAAAATATAGAGTAATAAGTAAAAGAGGGAGCAAACATTTTTTTGTTTCGTTTTTTTTTGTGTTTTTTATCAAGATTTTTGTCAATAGTTGTAGAACAAATGATGTTGGGATTGATGTTGAGAGGCTGTCTGCAATAGGTGTGGAACTAATTCAAAACAATATTGTATATAGATAGTACTTACTCATAGTACATATTGATATTCATAAGTCAGGGAATAATAATAAAACAATATAAGTTTTGAGATTAACGTGGTTATTTTCACTAGAATTATGTACAGAAACGGGATTATTGCCACGGTCAGTTATATTATTATTATTACCTCGATATTTCGAAGCGGTTACACGCTCCATGATCAAATACCGAGGTAATAATAATAATATAACTGACCGTGGCAATAATCCCGTTGCTGTACATAATTCTAATAATAAAACAATACGTAATTGGACTACTCAGTACTCAGTTTTTAGACAGACTTACTCAGCAAAAAAATATCTATGATAAAAATAAAAAATATAAAAATATAAAAATAAACTACAAATGCTCCTACACACAAAAACTACTTTCCCTAGTTTGATGAAACTTTGAACGGGTGCTTTTATTGAAATCGGACTCTTTGCGTACGCAGTCACAGGCACAGCTAGTTTGAAATATAACGTACAAAAGGCGGGATTTATACCACAAAGACATTCTCAACCAGCCAACCTTGGTTGGTAGGCGTGCAAAATAGTAAAAAAAAACTAAAAAAATAGGTAAATTTAATTATAATATTATTATAAGACTATCTTTATAAATAAACAAATTAACAAAAAAACCTTTCGAGAAGACATTTTCAAATATTTAGCGTGTATCCATTAAGCACTTGTTTCTGACCATGTAAAGTGCAAGTCGGTCGTTACAATCCCGACCCTCAATTAAGGTAAATAAATAAAGATATAAACTTTGTTACCCTTAATTTATACTTTGTGTTACCCCTAATCCGATGTCTAGTGTTTCTAGAAGTGGTTTTATAATTATTTATATTTGTATTAATTTTTTTTTAACTAGAACTAATTATTGTAAAAATTACACTAGAACTATTATTAAGTATAAATTTGCTATTACTTCATCTTCTTATATTATTATATGTGGAGGGTATTTCTAAACATATGGTAGGGATTCATTTCTATAAATTAATAAACAAATGTTAAGCTTTATGACTTATTGTCTCATACTCTTTTAAGAGCAGAATCTCTGTAGGTGTGAATAGTGATTATCGTTGTGATCTTTGAGTACCTTATCAAACCTTTAATTATTGTTTTAGATTTGTCGTTTTCTATAGTAGTTTTATTACTAAATTAGTTTTTATTTTGTGATCTTAGAATTGGATTTCGTGTTATTAAGTTCTTTGAAATATGTAAATGTTGTAATTACTTATATCCTTTTTATTAATTAAAATTCTTGATGTTTTATAAAAATATGGTATCATGTTATCTATTACTATGTCATAAATTTCATATTTTTAAATGTAATTGGAGTACCAATACATATGTATTTATTAATATAATATTCGTATTAATACCTAAATTCAAACATATGTGAATGTGATCCATCAATTAGGCCTTATCATGAATAATAAGGATTTCTTACTGCTTAAATATTAGGAACTTACTTATGAATTTATCGTTTTTCTTACTAGCCACTTTAATCACAAATTTCTCCTCTTTGGTAAGGAATTCGAAATTCAAGTGTTTACAGCTATTTACACATATATTTTTGTTTCGTTGGCTGTCATCGAAGAATTAATTATGTGTATAACGATCGTGTTGGAAAAAAAAACACAGTTCGTTTTTAGTTCCAACGTTTTTGTTCTGGAAACTTTGACCTGCAGAACAAGCCCCGTGAACGGCCGGAGAGCCAAGTTAATAATGAAGAATTGAAGGCTATTGTGGAAGCGGATCCATCGTAAACTACGTCCGAGTTAGCTACAGACTGCGGTGTTAGTGACAGAACTTTTTTAATCCACTTGAAGCAAATTGGGAAGATTAAAAAGCTTGAAAGGTGGGTACCTCATGAATTGACTGAAGCAAACTGGCAAACGCGCGTCAACTGCTGCGTTACATTACTGAACCAGTACAATAATGAAGGGCTTTGAAATCGAATCATTACTTGTGATAAAAAATGGATTCTCTACGATAATCCGAAGTGCTCATCGCAATTATTGGATCATGGTCAGCCAGCCACATCCTGCCCCGTGCGAAAATTTACCCAAAAACATAACTTGTAAGCGTTTAGTGGACTAATTCCGGTATTGTTCATTACAGTTTTCTCAAATCTGTCCAAACTATTACGGTAGATGTCTATTGTCAGCAATTGGAAACCATGATGGAAAAACTAGCTGCTAAGCAACCCATGATGGTCGATCGCGCCACACCACTGCTTCTTCACGACAATGCAACGCTAGAGCACACATTGCACAACAGACAGCTACTAAATTAGAAGAGCTTAAATTAGAATTTTTAAACATCTACCGTACCTTTCGGATCTTGCTCCAATAGATTACCATTTTTTTTGTTTATTGGGATTCTCTCAAGGCAAAAAATTCAACTCCGATGGGGCAGTCCAAATCGCCTTCAAAGATTTTATTGATTCCCGGCCGATTGGTTTTTTTAGTAAAGTGATCTATTAAATACCTATAAGATGCCAAAAGTGTATAGACAACAATGGTAACATACTTAGACTAATTAAATACATTATTTAAAAAAAAAATCGATTTTTTTTTCCTTCCATACAAAACGCCAATTTTATTTGTGAGGATCTAATATTATGTAGCCTAGAAATTTTTCAAGAAATATGGAGCAATAACATGACGGAAATTTATTATTTCTACATGTTATGCCTTTCTAAATTATGTAGATATATTATAAAAACTTCTCGTTGTAATATATTAAAATTAAAAATAATCTATCACGAAATTGAGGTACCTGTTATTTTTCTGAGTTAAAAAACAAATAACTGCACTACAGCTCTTTTTGTTGATTGAATTTGGTAATATAACATAAGTATAAAAGATACAAACAAAAAAATAAAAGGTTTTACAAACATACTCGTGGAAATATTGATATTACGATCACAAAGAATAACCCAAATTGAAAGAACCATTTGTAGATTACACAAACAACTGTCTCAGTTGCTTTGGCCCAGCAGATATGGAAGGATCATTAGACCAACAGACCAGCTGAACACGTCTTTGTCGTTAGTCGGCTTTCACACCGGCAGCGGTATGGAGACGTGTTAGGTTTGACAATACAGTGCCTCTGGTCATTGCCATTTTGATCGACATTTTTCTATGTGACACTTGGAATATAACACAAAGAAATATTCTTGTTGTTACTCTACCAATGTATTGTTAACATTCTAGCGCTTTAAGTTTTTACATACGAACGAATAAAATGGGGGAAAGCGGTGTTTAACGAGGGTTTGATATTTTTTGAAATGTCAAAAAATATCAAACCCTCGTTAAAACTCGTAGATGTTCATACTTCAGATACTTATAAGACTCATTAGTCTTATAAGTATCTGAAGTATGAACATCTATTATATTCCATTATATTACATTAATGATATTATATTAATTATTGTGAATAAAAATATAATCAAGAACAAATATTGTATTTTACAATTATATTTTAAACATAGATATGTTCATACTCAACGGTGTACAGAATCGTTCAGGTTTTATTACAGATGTACCCACTTACATATAGGCTTTTAGTAATTTTAAACTACGAGTGTGACAGGTAATCTGAAATGTATGGTGGTGGATGAGATAGATATATAGGTGCAATTTGTTCCTATGGAATTGAATTATAATAATTCGAATTTTATTTTGAAACAGTAACAAATTAATGATAGAATATTTATTTGTTTTTTACTTGTCATATTGTTTTGTCATATCTTTCATTAAATATTTACCATTAAATATTTTTTAGCACTTCACTTAAAGTATATACCTAACATAATATATTTTTTGTATAACTGTGTCAAATGGGCCACCGCGGTTGTTTTTACAAAAAACAAAACTTACCAGAAACCTTCAAAACTTTAAACATATCTTATTTTTTCAAATTTCGTAATTGAAGTAGGTACCTGTCGATTTCTAGCCAAAAAATGTTTGGCTACAAGGCAATTTTCTGTGCAAATTAATATCACCAAATTTATCTTCAGATAATAATTATATGTATTTGTCTCTTATTCATTAAAAACAGATAGTTATTTGATTATCTAACCTTTAGGGTCAACTATTGGTGGAAAATTCATTTCAAATAAAGAATAATAAAACAAATCGAGGAATTCTTTTCTGACAAACGTACAGCAGTTCATTGGCCATTGTTACTTAAGTAATATCTTACGTGTTGGGATTCCATCATGGTATCACATATTTATTTTAAGTGCAACCATACTATATTATGTTTGATGTTATTTTGTGTTATAAATAAAAGATGATTTTATTTAGGAACTCGTCTGAATGTATACTTTACAAATCACTGTAAATCGAGTTTATTATACTTTGTAACTATTTATTTAATCAAAGAGTTTTTATAAATAAATTATGTTAAAGAGAACATGACATAATACATAGATACATATAAATATAATAGAGTTTTTAAAATAATAGTGAAGGTTTCAATTACCCGTATAGACAAAAAAATACAGATTTAGTCACGTGTAAGGTTGTATTTCAAGTTTTAATTTTAGCCAAAGTTTTGAAGGTCTTCTAGCCATCGTATCAACGGGAAGACATGATGAAGATATCTTTAAAGGCATAGAGTTTAGGATGCACACAAATTTTAATAGCATCCGTTACCGATCAACAGTTTTGTGAGTTAAAGTAGCTTGATGTGGCTTCTGTGACACTGGCGTTATACGAGGACATAAGTTACATCAGTATAAAGTGCAGGCAGGCAGGGCTTACTAGTGATACTAGAGCCTTTAGGACTTCATAGTTTTGATTACATGTCAATAAATATTATCTATTAAAATCTTTTTACATATCTTAAAGCCTTTCGTAGATCTGACTAAACCATATTATGAATTAAAATTAAATCGTTAAACTTATGCAGTTATAATACTACAAATTCTTAAACAAAATAGACGGTATACGATTTTTTATTGCACAGTGCTAAAAGATTAAGGGATGGTTTAAACCAGGAACAGATTGAGAATCAGCAGAATTGTAACGATAAACAGAAAGAAAACGCCCAAAAAGATATTTATCAGTTAAATATTCCGCAAGTAATGCCTAGGGTGCGGATCATAAAGTAACAAAAGCAATGTGCTTTCCTTAACAAGCTTGTAGCTCTCAGTTTAAGATAATGAGATACTTCGGTAGCTATACGAAAAGGGTTGATTTTACTGCCTACTAGATTTGTTAATGTTAACGATTCTTTATTTTATAATTTAGGACTAATATTATTATATATTATTTACTTTTATTGCATTACTTATTTTCTGAAACTTCTACAATCTACAACTACAGATATTATATATAAAATGCAGTTTCTGTAAATAATGTGTGTGCAATATTTTACGTGTCCGGATGTTACCGTTATATTTAACAAAAGATAAATTGCAAGATAATTCACTCCTTACCTAACAGTAGAAAACTCTGGTAGTTAATTTTATATTTTCCACATTTAGTTGCTGATAAAGACTCTACTGAATTATTTAATATCAATTAGGGAAATAAATGAAAAAACAACTAACTAAAGTTATTTGAACACAAAAGAAAAATAATGAAATGCACCTTGGACTTGTTATGTTTTATTCACACAACACGAAAGAACAAAAGGTACCAAATTAAAAGTCTTTGTTTGATCGCAAGTGGCCATTCACTAACAATACTTAAATTTAAATTAATTACGATATCTCTTCTGGCATTTTTAAAATTATTGTTCTTTTTAAAATATACTACTTTTATTGTTGCATAGATAGATTCATAGTTTTTCAGCGCCTATTTATCTTTTAATTATCCTCCACTTTATTTTATTAATATAACATTTAACTAATGACTGATATTGCTGATTAATATAAAATCGCACTTTAAACTTTTTGATAAATTGATCTCGTGATTAATGACAGAAAATTTTAGATGAAGATGTCGAATCTTTTAAAAAAATAATTCAAGAATCGACTGAAAGTGTTTAGGTGAATAGCTGTCATTTTAAAAATAATTCAAAATCGTTAAGTTAGACATGTGTTTTGTTTATTTATATATGATTTAAAGAAATAAATTACTCATTGCACCATAAATAGTTTAGTTGTAACATTCTCGATATTTAAGATAGCATTTCATGCAGAACTTATTGTTTGAAATGTTTGTATTTACACTTACATAAACTGAACCATTACGGCTATTAAATAATTATGTAACCGACTATTTTCCTGTTATTTAAATCGGAATGTGGCCAACTAGATTTGAACCTATTCGTAGTTCTTATTTATGAGCCCGAAGCATAGAAGACTATCGGTGTTAATTATTTTTTATTGGTTAATGTACTAATCCAAAAATGGGCCTTATTGCTAAAGAAAATTTATGGATGAAAATGGGGATCAACCTCATAGAGAATTTCAAACTATGATTTTGTTAGTGGCATCTTTTCAGTCTTATCACATAATACATTAACAAATAAAACATTTATGTACATTTGTTAATGTACATAAATAAAACAACAATTCACAAGAGATCTAACAAATTTCCAATGCTAAAAAAAGTCACTGTTTAAAGTAGATTTTAGACCAGTAAAATATCACTACTCAGATTTGAAGATTGATGATTAAAAACTATTTTTGGCCTGAATTGGATTGAATGATAAAAAAAAATAAGAATTTGCTACAGCTCATACTACATCGAACATTCTCCATGAGCGATTTATGGGCATCGTTATATCACGTGGAGGTGATTCGAAATGGACATCAAGATCGCGAGATCTTAGCCATTTAGTTACGTAACTCAACGTTTACTTTTTAGTAAGGGGATTTATTAATTTAAAGGTGTATGCGTATGCGCTAAAAACTACAGCGGCTCTTTTATCAAAGCCAAAATAACCCATCCAAGCCAACACCTATCGGTCAAATTCAGATCGATTTATGCGGCAGTATCATGATAAATTCGAACTTTCGGATGTCCTACCTAGCGAAATCATGGCAGACATTTCCACGGTGAAATATTTCAAACATAATGGCGTCGAAATTATATAAAAAACATTCGATTATATCTCACATACACACTTCGTTTTATTTCAATTTAAGATTAGAAAGTAATTAATTAAAGTCCTTTTCAATATTCCTTGATATTCAACAGGTGTAAAATTAATATTTGTATTTTGTTCTTAATTGAATTCATCAGGATTCCTTCACATTTTATCTTGTTACTGAGAACTTTCGGGTTCTCCCGTTGGCTAATTAATAACCGGCGCGGAGGGGGTCGGTCGTGGGGGTTTGTGCCCGGTCCATGACTGGCCAGGGCTGGTAACCTTTCGGGGTGGCCTGCCCGCGGGGGAGGGGGGGGAGGGGCCGGGTCTCTTTCCATCGTTTGATCGCGTTGGAAAGTTGGCCTGGGCGTTGAGGGTGGGAGGGCGGGGTCGGCTGCGGAATTTGTCCTGGTACTTCTCTGATAGCAGAGTGGACTGTGGAGTGGTTCCGTGGCTGTGTGGGGGAGGCCCGCGGCGGTCGCTTCCTTGCTGAGGGAGAGGCTGTCTGCGGCGGTTAGGGTCTGGACCTCTTTCCACCAAGTACTTTTGGTGCTTGGTGGGGAGACTGCCCGAGACGTTGCCTGGAATAATCGTTGCCGAGTGCGACGCCACGGTTGGTGATGGTTAGTCTGGGCGTGGTGGGTTTCCGACTTATGCCTTTTTCTTGCTGGTCTCGGCTGATCACCGTGGCCGGCGGTAAAGGCCTGTCGGGTTCGACGTTGGGCCCCCTAAGTGAGCGGACTCACGTTCGACTCCAGTGTGTTGCAGTGAGGCTGTCTGCGCATCACTGGGTCTTATAGGAGTGTGCTCTTCCAGGGGGTCTGACCGAAGGTCTCCTCTCGGGGCTCTCGGGGAGATAACTGGCGGCGAAGCTGGACACGGTCAATGGTCGTGTCGGTCAGTCCAACCGGTTCGATTCTGAGACTGAGTCCAGCTAGAAGGGGGTCTCGGCTCCCTTCAGAGGCAGCAGGCTTGGGTGGGGGGAAGGGGATCCCTCCACAATCTATCAAGCCCTGTGAAAAAGGGATGGGTGCTCCTCGTTGCGGGGTGCCCTCACCGTGGATCGCGTCGGGGCATCGCGGCGAGTACAAGAGCGATCCCGTGATGTCCCATTATGACGGCGGCGGCAACCGTCAGGTTTGGTTATTCCTTGTAGAACCAATAATAAATATATATTGATAAAATAACACCTATCACATTTATTAGGTAATTATGTTTGATGTCTAAATATGTAAGTTCTAGAAATCTAGTTTGTCTTTTATATGAAGCACAATACTTTTTAATATTTTGTAAGATGAAAATATAAAAAAGTATTTTTGACTCCTTCGGTACTCCGGTATTTTTTAGACCTTTTTGTAAGTAGGTTTTAGAATATAAGAATTAAATGTGTTTTTTTTTCTGTTATAACCTTGATGAGAGAGATATTGGAGATGTAATATACATTAGTACATAAAGTTTACGAATCGTCGGCTTATAATATAATGACATGAATTCGAATCTTTTGTAACATTTATATTTATTTCATGAACTCTAAATTTATTTTATATTACTCACATTTTATAAAATTACATCACCCTTGAAATCAGTATTAAATCATGTGATAGTACCCTCAGCTTTACTTAAGCTTATATAAAAAAAAATACTTAGTCACTGCTAATAATTTAATTAAGATCGTAGCGGCTTTAAAAAATAATCTTATTTGGAAGATTCAATTTACGTATTTGATTTTTTTGTGAATATTTGCAAATTAAGGCACTCACCTCTACTTACATTACCTCAGAGATCTTTCCGTTTATCCATAAAGGGAGGTGAAACTAAATATAAATTCAAATAACATAATTAAATATATTTCAAATGTATAAGATCCTTCAAGTTAAATTTCGGATATTAATTGGTATATTTCATAAAGATGAAATTATAACAATGCATTTTACCGGTTAAATCCAATAACAATAATCCAGTCGTTCAATAATCCCAGAAGATTGTATTATTATTTATTGCAGAAGTAATGGCTACAGCAGAAGTATGCAATTCGTATAAACAAACATTTATTTAAAGTACACTTTTAAAGACGAACTTTGTTAACGAAATCCATTTACAATCAGTTATATATATATTTCGGAGATAGAGGCATATTAGTGGTTTGCTCGTTTTTGATGGAGTCTTCTGGTACAGGATCCGAGGCGTAGGTCTCAGGCAAGTAAACCACACAGACACAAGATGACAATTCTTGTATAAAATGTAGGTAATCAATTATCACAAATTACTTAGCAGGTATACAATTATCAGAGTTGCGTGAACCACCGGTCTCGTTGGGGTCCGAACTGCAAGGCTCTGACTAATCAATTCCTCTTCGACTCAATGCTCTCGAATATTTAAAATGTCTCCGGTGCGGCGGTGCCCCTCCAAATGATTAAGATCACGTGACTCGTTACGTCACGTTGTTTACACCTCACAGTTACAATGATATCAATTAGGGTTACTAATTATCGCTTAATTTGCGACATACATATATTATATATACGACTTCAATATATACATAATAATATTTTTTTATCACTTTTAGGGGTATTTTGTATCGGGGGTCTCCTAAATTTTTAATCATAATTTTTTATGCTAAATGTACAAACACACTGATTTTCACTTGTTAAGGTATTTACTATCAATATTGCATAAGAATCTTTCACCATCATTAATAAATGCTCAATATCTTGGAGACGATTGCTTCTATTTTGACCAAACTTATTTAAGAACCATCTCGACGAATCAGGCTTTCATTAAAAAAAACCGCAAACAAATCCGACCACGCGTTTGGCTACTACGATGCCACAGGCAGATATATATACACAGGTTAAACTAATAACTCCTCTTCTTTTGGGTGGGGGGTTAAAAATGATAATGAAAAGACCTATGTTTATTATCAAGACCTATTTATCATTTTGATTCTATTTGCTTAAGAAGACTATTTAATCCGAAGGAAAAAAGTTCTTAGCATCATAGAACGTATACATTTTGGCCACTACCCGTAACACTATTGAAGGTATAAAAGATAACACAGGTTACAAATTACGGATAACGATGTTTACGGCTTTATTCGATACTGTAATGATGTACTTACACTAAACAAGGTTTCGAAAAATGGGATTTGTAGTCGATTTACCTCATAGGATAGTTGGAAACAATGGTATAAAACACGTTATGTTTGTATGTTAAAAGACATGATTGCATATTTTATAAAATGATTTAAAAAAACCTTGCAACACTTTTTATATACATATATATATGTATAACAAATAACAATATATATATATATATTGTTATTTTTTTGTTTTTTTAAGTATAAACATATATTTCAGTTGCTATTAGACTAGTAACGCAGATGCGTCACGTGAGATTAGATACAAGTCGCCAAGTTTTGATATTATTAGTTTTTAATGATGATTGTGTTTATAAATATACTCAATAATAAATAAGTTTGATAACCTTAAGTGTTTTCAATGACGTTCGTTGGATAACATCTTCTATCTTCTATACCTAAAAAAGGAAAGTATGTATGTATGTTCCGGATAAACTCTGAAACGGTTTGACCGATTTTTACCAAATTTTCAGAGGATCTTTCGATTGGCCCCGCTGGTAATCCTGTAAAGTTTGGTGACGATCGCAGCATTGTTTATTGAACTGTCAGAGACAGTTTTTTGTACTACTGATATTGTTTTTTACATCAAACTATTTAAGGTCAATTATAACGTCATGACACTATCCATGTACAAGCTAGAGAAACGAGTAGAAGAAAATGAAATTCAGGTTGAATAATAATTATTATCGCGATGGTTAATTCTAAATAAGCTAATTCTTATGTATATTTAATATTTTTTTTATTGTGTATTTTGAGTTATAACATCTTTTAATTAAGCCAGGCGAACCGGGCTGGATATACTAGTATATAATAAAAAATAATGTCTTAACTCAATAAGGATTTTATTCAATATTTATATACTTATAAAAACATAGATAGATAGTTTAAGTTTTATTTATTTAAAAATATATCAAACAGATAGTAGTATATGTTATTGTATACTTTATACAAATTATAAAACTTGTATATTGAAATTTACCACTGTGTAGTAAGGACTTAAAAACAAAAATAATGTATAAATGTTATAGGAACAATATATTGTTAACCTGAAAAGGTTAGTCAAATTAGAAAATACCTTTTGCATTTGCTAAAACACTAAACGCGCCTTTTACGCTATAAGGTAATCAAATATCCGATTTTTTTTGTACGGTAAAAATATTTTTTTAACAGGTTAACATTGGTTAGGATTTTCGAAAAAGATTTATTTTATTTAATATATAGTTATTTAATCATAGTTCGTCTGTTTTAACTTGGTAGCAATAAATTATTTACATACGGATTTTGTATTATCATTCTATTATCTGTAAATAATAATTCTAAACTTTAATAATGACTTTTTATTTAAAAATCTGTGGATGAAAACGGGCTATAAAATTGAATTCTAGAGGTATGCGGGATAGAGCTGCAACGTTAGCAAGGTGGAAATAAATTTTAATATGCGACGAACATCTGTTACCAAAAAATCTTATGGAATACAATTTCAAACCCATAAGTTTTCTGTTAACTCTAAACATCTAACAGGCATTTCAGCTACAGTTAAGTTGATCGCTAAGTTGCCAACTCAGCTGTACTATTAAAGACTAGAAGTCTGTTTTTTTCTACCTTACGACAAATTCGCTTATTTTATTACCTTACAGCGTGAAAGACATATTTAGTGTTTATACTTAAATACAATTATTTTCGCTAATATTTCTCAATAAATAGGCTAACAAATGCAAATAGGTAGGTATTAAGTTGATAGATAGTTCAAAATAATATTGCAAAGAAAACCTTTTCACTTTGTTACAATATATTGTATTGTACAATCTATTGTAACAATAGTATAGACTTTGTAATATTAATACATTGTTGGGTTGTAAATTGACTTAAATAATACTTTTTTTGAAAATATCAATACATTTAGTAAAATTTATATAAATGTGTGTTTTATCTAATGAAAATACGTAGACAAGTATTTTAAAACATAAAAATAAACAAAATAGAATACTTTGTTTATTTTTATGTTTTTTATATTACTTTACAGAGATAAATTTCAATTTACAAATTTTACAATTTCTACAAAAATATGTAACAGCATATACTTTTTTCTCTTTGATATTCTTTTATATTAAATTAAAGTTTAACTGTTATTTCTAATTGCAAATTTAAACAAGTTTTGAATAGTTCTTATTTAGTCAAGACATTAGTTTTATATAATATATTTTATATGCTATGTAAAACATTTCATTCAAAATATCTGATGTCATCCAACTTAATTAGTATTCAGTATATTCATAAACACAATAATCATTAAAATGTCTTAAGCCATTCCACTCAGTGCATTTGCATACATTCTCCTGCGCTCAATATTCAGAAGGCTCTATGGACCAATAATATCAACAGCCTGGATACGTGTATCTAATCTCACCTGAAGCGTTTGCGTCACTAGTCTGATAGCACCTGGAATATATGTTTATACCACAAGAATCAAATCACAGTTTATAAAATAATATGTGTAAAAACATACAAACATAACGTATTTTACACTATGGTTTCCAACTATACTTTCCAAACCTTGTTAAGTGTAAGTACGTCATTATGAATGAAGCCGTAAATATCGTTATCTGTAATTTATACCCTATGTTACCTTTAATATCTTCAATAGTGTTAAACTTAGTGGTCAAAAAATAAATATACATGTTTTATAATGCTAAGAATTTTTGTACCTTAAGAGTATGTGTGGTTAAGAAAGAAGAATTATAATGATAAAGAAAATAAAAATATGTCTATCGATTATTATTTTCTATAAAAATATTTCAGACTCAAAAGACATTGGTTAGGATTTTCAAAAGAAGCCTAATAAATGTCACGACTGCGTCTATAAAGATCATATAAAGAATGTTTAATTCACCGAGAACGATAGCTTAAATGGTAGAACGATATATTGCCGCATCGGTTTATTTTTTATTCTATATTTATTTAAATTAAAGTTTCGTTAAGGTACGATTATGATAATTATTCAGGTATATGAAATAAGGAACTCATAAGTTGATGCTTAAAATATATATAAACAAATTTATAGATATATTTTTTATTATTTTTCCTTTTTTTTTTTGGCAAACTGAATACTAATCGTGCATTATATTTATTTCAAGAACTAGAACCTATCTTTTATTATATGCAATTACCTACAAATAATATACAAATTACACAATACTTGATTGATATCAAGGATTGTGTAATTTGTTGATTAGCACTAATGTGTTATGTAATGTGACTGTAAGATCTCTCAGTATTATGTTTAGTAACTCTCAGTATTATATAAATAACGAAATCTATTAACACTAATTATTGCTTTTGGTTTATTATTAGTATTGTTGCGACTTTTAAAGGAATCTCATTAGGAAGATTCATGCTAGTATTTCTAGTATTTTATATAATGTTGCTATGCAATCTGACATCTTTTTTGTAATTACTTTAAGCTAAGATAAATGATTATGAATCATTTATCGATTTCTTTGTTTATAGAGAGTAGTCAGTGAAATTAGTACATTAATAAATTACTTTTACAAAAGCTTTTCTAATTGATATTTCTGTAGCAGTTAAATAAACTCAGCATTCTCCCCGTGCACATACTATTTTATACAATTTTAATTCGAAACTTTCCAAGAATATAAATAACGAGGCAAATTGTTTGTACATTGTTTTATTATAAAATTGGAGCATTACATTCAGTTCCCAATTTATATTAATAAGCATGAAGTATTCATTGACTTGTATAACACGTATGAATACGTTATAACATTTCAGAGAAAAATTCATATATTTGAAGTATAGATATTAAATCTGTTTCAATGCTACCATTTCCTATGCTAAAACCGATAATACTTAAGTTCAAAATGGTTCTAGGTATCAATAAGAAACTTTACCTTATGCCAAATGTTGATTACTACAACAAAAAAGTTTCGAATATGGCGTAGGTTTTTTATTAGCCAATATGTAAGTACAAGGTTTTGATGTGAAAAAACACATCTACAATATTTAAAATAATTGTTTAAAAGTACTTAAAACATTATTTATAAAGAAAACCATCCACTTTCTGTACTTTACGATCCTCGCCCTAGGCATTACTTAACCGAAAAATTTACAGATAAATATCTCTAAGGGCGTTTTATTTATGTTTAAGTTTAAACGGTACTTCTTTTTTAAGTCTTATATATGGTCTTTATATTGTTAGAAACTTATTATGTTAATATGAACTGTAAATACTTATGTATATATATATATATATATATATATATTTCCCAAAGTATTTCCCTAGTAAACAAATGAACTTACCTCCTTTTGCATTATCCCGTGTTCAGTACTCTGTTCAATTTCTGGCATAATAAACAATTATTTAGTGTTGTATATATACAATGATATTGAGTTCCTTTTTTAAATATATAAGCGATCAAATGCAAATAGTAATGTTTTATCTTATATACGTACGGTATCGTACGTGTTGGTTTATCATTATAAATTTATTAATATATCTATAATCTTAACATGGTTATAATATTTAAAGATATTTTCAAAGATCTGTGTTTAGTGTAATAGGTTAAATTATATATATAAATTTCATCTGTCTAGCTATCACGGTCAATGAGATACATACAGGCAGGTGATAGACAGACAGACGGCCAGACATCCAGACGGATAGGCGGATAGACGGGAAACAGAGTTTTAATAATAGAGTGCCGTTTTTACCGTTCGGATAAGGAACCACACAGAGAGATCGAAAAGCTTTCGTAATATTATATTTATAATATAAGGTTTACATCTTTTAAAGGTGCCTCATTGCCTTAAGCTGTAACAAAAAATGTGTAATTTATATGAAGTTCTACTTTGGTGATACATTGAGTACTCCTATAGCACAATCTGTTGAGGCTTTGCGGCCATTGGCCATTCTGGTGGTACCACTCCCACTAAGGATTAACAGTTTAGAATCATGGCAGCCATTCTGTTGACCGTATATTGGATACATTTCGGAGAGTCTGAAATGATTAGGCTGGAGGCATCCAGTACTGCAACAATACTTTTAGATTCTAAGATTAATCTTAATCTATGTTGATGTCTTGAGTCTATTTTGTATGCAAATATTTAGTTAACAGAAGTTTTAATTCGTGAGATACAAAATAGTGTTTGTTGTTTTACCCACCGCTCTGCGGTGAAATTAGTATTATGCGTGATGAAATGATTAGAACATTATTATTAAACTTATTATATCTAAATTATGAAACCCTCAGTACCCTGACTGTTTCTTAAATTCGTGTGCATCTAAATCTTAGTGAAATATTGAACTGATTGTGCATCATTAATATTTGCTTATGATATAATAATAATATATGAATTTGTGAATTACATATATATAAAAGTAGTTGAGAGAAATATTTATTCATAGATCTTATATTGATGTAAACTTTTGTGAACGTTTGCGAAATGGGAATCATGAACTTTTGTTTATTCATTGCAGTGATATATGTAAAACCAAGCCTTTAAAGTAGTCGAGTGGTGTACAAATTATGACTTAAGGTTCTTATAAAGACTTAAAGAATTTGAAACTGTTGATAAATTGATCTCAAAAGCAACCCTAAGCAAGTTTAGTCAACTTCTTTAATATTCATCATAATGACTTTGATGGTGATGTTGATGAAAAACCAAGGAAACCATTGCAGAAAACTTACAAAGAGATATATTTCATCTAAAGTAGATTTGTGTGATTAAATTAGTTGTATGGTAAGTACATACATAGTTTTATGTTTTACTAAAGTGATTAATACAATATTACCTTATTTATTGTAGCAGGAAAATGATTTTGTGATTTTGTATGTTATAAGAACAAAAAAAACTCTATTTAAAATATCTGCAAAGATCAAACAATATTTTCTCTATTGAAAATTTCTACTTCCGACAAGGATATTATTATGCCTAATTAGAACTAAAATGAAAAGTTGAGTATACAGAACAATATACTACAACAAAAATTTGTTAAAAGTACGAATAGAATCAAATCACTATAAAAACACCGTCAAACTAAAACATTCTACCTAGTCGGTAAATAAAAAAAGTTTTTTGTTATTGTTATAAAATGTAATAAAGTATCTTAATTCATTTAGCTTGTAGCTTACATTTTCTATGAAAAAAAAAAAAAAACAATGTAATCAAATACATAAATTCGCAAAATCTTCAAAGCCTTGTGGCTCGGCTCAATGTTAAAAAGATAAAATACTGTACTTAAATAAGTCTAGGTGGTTAAAAAATAAAAAGCATTGCATGCATTTAAAAAAAATCACCTATATAACGAAGACCCTAATATATATTCATATATCAAATATCTATTTTAAGTGTCTTGCAATTGATATTAGCCTAAACTTTAAATAAACTCGACATTCGCCTCGTGCAAATATACTGTTGTACAATTTTAATTCGAAACTTTAGAAGCTCATAAATAACGACGCAAACTGTTTATACATGGTTTTAATATAAAACTCCAACGACATATTCTGTTCCCAATTTATATAAATATACATAAATATAAATAAAACTCAATCAATACACCAAAAGATTTAGTTTAATAATATTAATGAATATGTTTTAAATTAAACTTTAGAGAATATTTGTCATATTCTAAGAATCCAAGAATGTTGCTTTATTATGAATGTTGCTTTATTTTGCTTTATAGAATTGATCGTTATGAGTGTAAAAAAAGTATTTCTACTATAATATCATTTCATTTCATTCAAAAAGATTAAAAAAGAGGAAAAGTTTAAGGTTTGACTACACTAAAGATGCGTATAAAACTTGTATTATTTGGAGGTTTTTTTTTTAATATTTATTGAATACTAATATCACAGTCCGGTATATATAACTAAAGTTTATATGTTTAAATGTATGGTACATTTTAGGTACATTATATATTTTTCGCTATTATTGATGATTTAACATAATACAAAAATTTTATTATTATTCTGGAATTAAAATATATATATATATATATATATATTATTCCGCTAATATCACTAGCCATAAAATTAATGTAGGTGTAGGTTTATTATATTAATAAAGCATGACATTTTAAGTATGTTGTAAAAAGATGTTACTACCAGAACACTACACTACACATTTGAACTATAGTTATGATACTACTTAACTTATTATCTGAGTTAACAAGAATGGTTTTTGTAGCAGATCATTGTCTTATTGGAAAACAAAATGATTTTAAATATAATTAAAACTGAAAGTAAATACATTTTTATAAATATTTTATGATGACACATGTATCATAATTTGAGATGGGTTGTACGACTATCATTATATCACGGGAATATAGTAAATAATTTTGAAGATCAATCTATTTATTTAATGGTAAGTAATATATATAATGTATATAATAAAAACACATATAAAAACTGTGCTGCCCAAACTATTTTTTTATAAATTTGATATATTTATTGCCAAATGGTGATGAACTCAACCGAGTTGTTTAGAATCGCTGAAATACATCATCTTAATTAATCGTGTTTTTATTTCTATTAATTCTAAGTATTAACAAAGAACTTCCCCTTTTAATACTGATAGTTACAAAATAAAATATTCCAGTAGGTAGGTATAGTATGCGTTTTTCTAATAGCCAGTAAATACCAAGGCTATATAATGGAATTAAATAAAGAAACAAAGAAACAATCATCAAAGACAATGTTCAAAATATTGGCAATTGATTTTATTGTAATCTCAAAGTAAACCATGCATTTCCCTGACATATACAACACATACAAACAATATATACAACACATACAAACAATGTTCCGTACCCCATCAATATTGGAAATACAACGGTATTTCAACCAAACTGTCGATACCACCAGTAATGGTTCTATGAAGAAATTTCCATAAATCATTCCGAGTGAAATTTCGATTATCAAATGATTAAGATAAACTGGAATTCATTGAGTATTATTTATCTTCATTATTTTACGACATACAACAAAATTAATTAATATTAAAAATTTCATAATATTTATTTGGAAAAACGTAAAATTTCAAACATATATATAATACAAATTAATATTTGTTAAATAATGCATTTTTGTTAAAAAGATCGGTATATAAGAATAACGGTAAACTTTTCTTGAACAACATAAAATTAATCTCCTAAAAGCAATAGAATAAAATAAAAATAAACAACAAATAGTTGTCGCTTACAGTAAGTAGCTAGCGCTTAATACATTTTACGATCTTAAAAGGTGCTACGATATATGTAGTTTATTGTTATCTACGTTTTGAGATCTTCAATGCACTTTGAAGGTTTTAATTTATTTGTATTTGGACTGAATTACAGAAGGTGTATCGAAAAATGTTTTGGATGTTTTAGCGTATTTAAAAAAAGTATCATGTTCTTGCTTCAATTTCTTAGCGGTTCTTTTTATATATTATATAATTTGTATATTATTACTGGTTTTTTAAAAAATATTATAAAACTAAAGATATAAATATGCCGCTGATGACCTGACTCATATTTTCTAAACAATCATACATTATCGAAAAATCAAACTTAATTGAAACAATAACTTTATGTATGTAGGTTTATATAACACAAAGAAGCAAAACACGAATGAACCAAAAAGTACATATTTTCATATCATAACTCTTTTGTTTTATATTTAACACATCATATGTTATAATATCCCCCCCTCAACAAGCTACAGCGTTTAGTGTTTGAGAGTAATGAATCAGTTGTCAAATCAAAAATATCTAAATAATAAATATTTTGTGTAAACCGCTAAAAGATAAGATTTATACTTAATATCTGTACATCACCGTTCTTTGTGATATGATTTGTTCAATAAACGCAATTTTTAATTGTATAACTGTCCGTCAGTTGTGTCAGTTTAAGTTTAGTGAATTATTATTAATTCCCTTTAAAAAAAGAACTTTTATATGAGTGTTTACAATTTAATTTCAGTCCCAGGTATTAATTGATAAAATGTTTTAACTTAAATATAGACAGTGATTTTTTTTTAATAGTATAGTCATAACATTATAACCTTTTTTTTAAAGAACAAAGGCAAGATTTTATTTTTGTCTATCAACAGTATTTTGTTGAACTAAAAACAACATTTCAATCAGTTTTCGGCACCAACGACTTTACATTGTTTTTCTTCTGTTTAATTATATTAAATTGCTCTATGTCTCAGACAAAATAACACAAGAATTAATATGTATCTCGTCGAGAGAGTCAAGTCGAGAAAAATCGTGTAACAGTAGAGGAAATAAAAAACATTTTTTTTATAAATTTTATAAAGGTAATTTCTAAATTCTGAACATCAACTTTGGACTATTTATTTTTATTAAGCTGTTCGAAGTGAAACCAACGTGATAAACAAAACCTTACCTGATATACAATACCTTAAATATTAATTTAGTCAAAACATAATCTAGAAATATAATATAACTATTATGTACGACGATTTCGTCCGCCTGGACCATATAATACTTATAGGATTGGGTCACTGTTACCCCAGCTGCTTATATTTTTTACGTTGTCTTTTACATTGACTTGTAAGTTGCTCTTGAAGCTTGAATGTTGGCTTTTATACATGTGGTAGTTTGGTTTTGACTAAAAATAAAGATATAAGTTGATGATTTAAATAAAACAATTGAATCTCTGTATAGACGTTTAATTGACAAAATAAAAGTAATATTAGATACTGATTTGACTAAGATTAAGAAGTATATAAATCTCAGCTCGGTTAAGAGAAGGCATTGTGAAATTGGGAGTACAAGTTGTGTGGTGGTGCTACTGTGATAAAAGTGTAACAGTTATAATAAACCGCTGAGTGTGTAATTTAGAGACTAAGTTGAGTAACAGTGATAGTTGAGAGTTTAAATGGTAAACAGTTTAGTGTATTTGTGAACAGTGTCATAAAGTGCTTTAAAGAATAGAACGACTGTCGTTGGTGATTCTTTGCAGTAAGAGAGTTCTAATATGAATAGTAAGCATAAGGACTCTATGTCCGAAATCAAACAAAGTCGACAGTTTTTCAATGACAATTGATGTGTTAGAAAAAGCGGAAACACCCAATTATATGAAGCCTATATTGCAAATGGATACTGGACTGACTTCATTGGAATAGTTTACGTGAATATTTAAATATAAAACATCGTATTGTAATAAAATACGATTTAAAAAAAACGATTTTAAAATAAGATTAAAAAAAAAACAGTTGCATTTTCACCATATGTAATATTAACATTGTCAAAGTATATTCATGTAGCCTTTACTATGTTCCAATATTTTTTTAATATTATCAAAGAATTCTTAATCAATTATTGTCTGGATGTTTACTATTATTTTATAACGGCTCTGGAAGAATCAATTAAACTTAAGCACACTATTTTTAGTGTAATACTAAATATCGGTGATTTTTTGTATGTATAATGACTTAAATATTTTATACTTCATTTCAGTAGATTTTCAGAATGTATTTTAACAATAATTTCAGAAATATTTTCAGAATGTAAGTGTATATTTAATAATATAAAATGCCTCGGTCATATTTATAGTTATATATATTTATTAAAGTGTAACATATTCTTGTATCAGCTGTATATATATTATTTCAATTATCTTAATCTGTTATATGTATGTAATAAAATATAAATAAATATAAAAAAGATAGTAAAATATGAATATAATATATAACTACTTCATAAACAAGCTGTAAATAAATTTATGTCTTGTTAGAAGATCATATTGGTTATGTAACACATCTCAAGCTATATAATTCATACTATCATTATTAAAACCTATTAAGGCACCCCATTCAAGTGCATTTGAATACATGCCTCTGCTGTTAATACTTAGGACTTAGAGGATATATTTACCAATAATGTCAACAGTTTGCAGACGTGCCTCTAATCTTACCTGAAGTGTCTGTGCTCAATAGTCCAATATCACCTGGAATATATGTATACACCTACGGTATCAATTTGTAGTTTCTAAAATAACTTGGACTAAAAATAAGAATTTGAAGCACATACCAAATAACTTGTCTGGTCTTATTTTGTAGAACTATTAAAACTATTTTACCTTTTTTTAAATTTATATCGAGAACTAAGTAATTCTTACCTTATTTGGATTTTTATTGTGAATATTCACCATTAATATTGCAATAAGTTGTAAATATATATATATATATATATATATATATATATATATATATATATATATATATATATATATATATATATATATATATATATATACAGGGTTCATTTAAATCACCTTTTACATGCAGCCTCTCTACATCAATTCCAACGGCATTTGTTCTACGACTTTTTAGAAATCTTGATAAGTAACACCAAAAACGTTTGGTTCCTTGGTTACTTATTACTCAGTATTGTGAAAAAAGTACCTAAAATGACAACAGCTGCGCGCCATATTCACACTCAGAGTTAATCTATTCAAATATATTTTTTTATATCAAAACGTTATAAACGTTTGTGATGCGTTAATTACAAATAACCCAGTACACATATATATGTACGGGCCAAAATAACTTGTTCATATTCTTTAGTATACAGCATAAATGTGCCCGAATAACTGGATCTATCCTTTATATCCCAGCACGGATGGGCCAAAAGGTAACTTCATCAACCTCGCACAGATTGGTTTGGTTTAGATTTTATTTATATTGCAAATATTTTTAACAATACTGGGTTATATAACGTCATAACCACTAGTATCGGAAGTTCATTTTTAAATTAGGAAAGTATTTGGCGGCACTTTTCTTCTGTTGCCATTTCCGGGATAAACAAGAAGTAATAAACTGATCTTTAGTGTTACCATGTGACGCCTTTCTGTAGTTCAAGCGGAAAGAGTCTTTGGAAACAGATATTGATATATAGATAAATTTACACAAAGACCGTCATACCCGTTCTTTGAAGCAATGTAGCAAATATACGAAAAATACTCTTCGGTTTCGGGATTTGAAGCTTCCTATTGATATGTGAATTCCGTAACTCGTAGCATTTTCTGATACTACTAGATATTATATGCTGAAATTGTAACTAGGAAGACTCATCAGAAAGATATAACCACTAAAGCTAAAACTACAAATTTTTACGGTAGACGAACAAGTATCTACTTGCTACCAATAATCTTAAATAAATTGCCTGTAAATTTTGGGAATATTGTACGCGTAACCAATATTAAATACAGTTTGAAACAATATTATATAAAAAATATTAAAAATTACTTAGTACGTATATTGACACCATCGACAACATACCGTTGTAGGTCCGTTGACGATAGACGTTTAGACTTCGACTATGATTCGATATCGTAATTTCTTTATTTGCCTTAGTAAGTTACTTACATTTTAATTTCTTCCTTTAGTAGGCGGTTCCCCGATGCAACGACTTCAATAAGCACATAATAAAACTATTTTTATTCTTTTTGTCTTTTTTTGTAGGGGGTATTTTTTTTCCGCTTTTTAAAGTTATGTCACTAGTTTCTATATTGTACTAAATTAACAAATACATTGATTTTCACTTGTTTAGTTTATTTACTACCAATATTGCATTAGAAACTTTTACCATCATCGATAAAGCTCAATATCTTAGAGACGACTACTTCTATAATGACCAAACATAGTTAAGAACCATCTCGACAAACCAGGCTTTCGATTAAAAAAAAACGAAATCAAATCCGTCCACGCGTTTCGCTTCTATATTGCCACAGACAGACAGACAGATACACCGATACACAGATCGATAGGTCAAACTTATAATACCCCTCTTTTTAAGTCGGGGGTTAAAAATATGGAATTGTTATACGCTCAAAGAAAATTTCTATTGACATATTTTAACAAAATCTGTTTAAAATTGCCATTTACGATGTATCGTTGAATTATCCCAAATAAGTAAAGATAATTATTACACATATATTATGTTTGTATATATATATATATATATATATATATATTGTTATGTTTAAAGTTATCTAAAATTCAATACATATATATATATGCATAAGTTATCTTAGTTTCGTATTCGATTTTAGAGAACTTTAAACTAACTTAACATTGCAAGTTATTCGCCTCGTGCAAATCCTCTGTTGTAAATATTTTATTCGAAACTTCACAAGCAAATAAATAACGACACAAACTGTTTCTACATTGTTGTAATATAAAATATCAACAACTTACATGAATATTAACATGAAGTATTGATTAAGTAATAGAACATTTATGAATGTGTTATTTAAATAATATTAAGAAAAGAATTGATATATTTAAGGAATATGTATATTATATGCATTACATAAACATAAACAGAGTTACCTATCGTAACTGTACAAAGTAACACGGCTGTAAAAAGTAATGTAAAAATTAAAGCACATTTAAAAGTTTTTTTTTTATTTCCAGAAATCACAAGAAAAATTGGGCTAATTATTTATTATAAAACATCATTGGTGAGTTCGGTTTTTAAGAAATAAAAATATTATTATTAGCTGACTCAACATACTATAGAATGTTTTTGTTACCTAAAATTATTTTATAGAAAAACATAAAAATTATTTAGTCTATGTATGCTAAACATAACATTTTATGTATAGATTTTTGTAAATATTTTTTCATGATAGATGATTAATATTTGAGTTAAGCAGAAGATGTAGTCGTTTGCAATCTCTAGTAATCGCATAAATTCTAAACTGACAACCATTAACCTCCATTTATTTTATTTCCATTGAATTTAAATTAAAGTTAATATTTAAATTTAACGTTTATTATTTTTCTGCTTTTTAAAGTCATGCTACTGGGTTCTATATTATACTAGATGAATCTACGATGATACTAATCTTCATTCACCGGCACCAAAAAAAGATCAATATCTTGGAGATGAGAGCTTTTAGTTCATTTAACATTTATTTATATTATTAGTATATCTTATAGAAATAACATGTCTTTAATCATAACACCCGTATGTACACGCTGGAACACGTAGTGTTTAAGAGCTATAACTCTGAAGCATGATCAACTCAACCGAGATGTTCAGAGTCGCTAGTATATAGCATAATCATTTAATTGTTTCTAATTGTAACTACTCTGGAATATTATTTTAAAAATCGACTAAGCCGTAGGATGCGTGAAAGCGTTTAGTAGGCTTTTTCAATACATAAGGCCTAGCAATATATTGTAAAAAATAAACAAAAATCAACAGACATCTACAAGATGCAGAATAATTGTATAAAATATCTAAAACCTAAGAATTATTAAGAACATCTCCCACTTTCTGCACTTTACGATCCTAGCCCTGGGCATTATTTTACAAAAATAATACAGATAAATATCATTGAGGCCGTTTATTTCTGTTTATCGTTAAGGTTCCTCTTAACCGTATTTCTTTTAAGTGTTTTTATTGTTTGATAATATCGTAGTAAAAAGGAGTTTGAATTAGTTTTATTAAAAATATATTTAAATTTAATAAATATATTGCTTTTTATAATAAAAGCATTACAGACTTTTGTTTTCAGGTTTCAGGTTTAAATGTTTGTTTTCTATAATATTTAGTTAATTAAATAAAACTATAAATAAAAAAAAAACATAAATTTAACTAGTGTTTATGGAAATGTTGGTATTATGTATTTATTCATATCATATGGCGTGGGTGCCAATAAAAACTGCGTCTACATTCGCTGCCAATGTGTTTTCTGATATAGTAAGCTACCGTTTTAAAAAGTCATAGAACAAATGTTGTTGGGATTGAAGCAGAGAGGCTGCCGGCAAGAGGTTGTTAACTAATGACAAATAACTCTGTATACTAGTTTTATGTTATGCTCTTATAATATTTAAAAACCGTTAAATTGCGAACACGACTTTAGTTCACAATTAATAGAGATATATTATTAAACAATGTGTTGTTGTAAAAATAATACGATTTAAGGATAAAGGAAAACCTTTTTTTGGACTACATCAAATATATGTGTTAAAAAAATTGGATTAAAACACAAATATACTACAGTTAGATATTCCTTTTAGTAACTAGCTTGAATTTCATAAATTTCACGATCACAAGAGATACTAGACCGTAATATTATGTTATAAAACTTAACGCGATCTTCAAAGAAGTTTTAAGCTCAACACTTTATGATAACTTTCCTGTCTATGATTAACATTTTGACTGGATCACAAGATGGATTTTGAGATATATTTTTGTTGCTGCCCGTACTCTAAGAAAACTTTTCAAATAATAAACTTTTCAATTACTTTTTTAATCACTTAACTGTTGTTGTATATTATATATATATTGGATATTGTTACACGAATCTTTTAAAGGAAACTTATCATTTTATTAATAGATAGAATTCAATGCCGTAAGAAAAAATATATATATTTCCATATCATAGTGTTTCTGTTTTCTTTTTTCACAACCTCATATTTTATACTATCGCTCTCTCCACAAGCAACAACGCTAAGTCTTCGAGAGTAATAAATCAGTTGCCCGATCTACTCAACCACACGCTCTTATGAAAAGCGCTAGAAGATAACATTTATAACAATTGTACGTCACCGATTACTGCTATATCGTTTGTTCAACAAATAGAAGGCAATTTATAACATTTATATTGCACAACAGACTGGAAACTCTCGGTTAGTTTTAAGTTCAATAAAAAAAGAATCTCTTCAAAGAATCTACTTTACAATTTCAATCTCAGGAATTTTTTAATGAATGATGTAACTAAAATATAAAACATAAGATATTTTTTGTCTATAGACAGCTTTTATGCTGACTCTAAAAATTCGTTCAAGAAAAACTATTTCATAAATTTCATTTTGTTGTTGTGTCAGTTTGAGGGTCCATGACGCGCCTTGTTTTTCTTCTCAGAAAAAATGCAAGAAGATTTTACATAAGATAGTGGATTTAGATGGTTGATGAATATTAGGCGGCTCTTAGGTGTTGGAATATTTAAATGACGAAACACCAACATCCCCAGGGATTTTGTAATGTTTTTCATACGTGTCCGTCATGAGAATCCAATCAGAAGCCGCGCCTAATATTGAATAAGGCTTCGCTTTAGATTTTTTGGAGGAGCCTTCTTTTACGAATTTTATAGATCGTTTGGTGGTTGTTATACACTTCCGCGCTCTTGCTACTGAAAGACTAACCGCCTCCCGTATAATTTCTTATACCTTGTCGTGGCGACGCGAGTATTGACCTTTATCTAGAAGTACCCTACACCCTACTAATAGGTGTTTCGCGGTTCCTATTGCCTCCCCATAAATGTTGCAAGACTTTTCGGTGGCTTTGCCCCATCTTACTAAATTACTTTGATCTGGGAGAGTCATTTGGAATGCATTAAGATAGAATTTTAATAATGC
The DNA here is from genome assembly GCA_959347405.1 of Napeogenes sylphis. Lineage (NCBI taxonomy): Eukaryota > Metazoa > Arthropoda > Insecta > Lepidoptera > Nymphalidae > Napeogenes > Napeogenes sylphis. The sequence goes on from OY365782.1 coordinate 4,593,934, forward strand.
TGGGGACCAATCATAAATTAAGTGCGCCACTTCAAAGCTAGTGGAATACAAAAATCTCCTATGGTCACCCATTCGTTTTGAATTTCTAGGCTCATCGCGTGGAGTCGGTAATTATCGTTTTCGTCTTGTCGAATAAAAGATTTTGTTATGTCTATGTCTTGAACTTTCCTACTTGATCCTAGCCCTGCTTTATTTGTTTGAGCACCTATCATAAATTTTTTATGGAATTGAAGTCGTGACTCGAGGTCTGAGGCAACTTTGTCTTTTGGGAGAGAAGTTACAGTATCATCTTTAGATTTCCCGATGATATGTCTTTTGGTAACTCTTAGATGTTTGTAGAGCTCCGATGGTTTCTTTAATTTTAATCCAAAATTGTTTCGGTCTCTAAATAAGGTTGAAGAGTCCGCTGAGTGCGCTAACCCGAGCCATAACTTCGATGTCTTTATGACGCTTGCATCTAACTTTGACAAAAGGGTTTTATTAATATCATAAACGAGGAAAGGCCAATTTAGACGTGATGTTAAAAAATTATCGTAAATCCAAGCTTTTTTGACGTTACTTATTGGTTGGTTGTCTACCTTTTTGAGATCATTTAAAAAGCTATCGACTATTACATCCAACGATGGAGTACGGTCTTGGTAATCGATTTTTTACCTTAAAATTTAAACGGAGCATTTACTTGGTTTTGTCCTCAATCCGCCCGTCCACGTACAGAAATCCTCAACTACATTTAAAAGTACCTGACATTGTTTCGGATTATGTGTCAGTATCGCGAAATCATCTGCAAAAGCTAGTATGGATTCTGTGTATTTGTTGTTGAACTTAAACCGATAGTCCCACTTTGTTTCATTTCTAATTAATTTGTCTATTAAAATATTAATAACTATATTAAATATAATAGGAGAAATACAACATCCCTGAAATAAACCAACGTTATAATTAAGTGGTTTTGAATGGTTTTCATTAAAAATTAAAGAGAATTTTAATTTTGTATAATATGATGCAATAATGTCGCGAACTACCGTAGGAAATTTATACCATTTAAGCGCGAACATCATTAGTTCATGTCGTACCGACCCAAAGGCGTTTTCTAAGTCTATCCAACAAACCGTAATTTGTCTCTCGCTAGTTCTAGCATCTTTAAGGCTTTCCGATATTAACGTATTATGTTCCAGGCATCCAGAAATTCCGGGCAAAAACCCTTTCTGGTGATTAGGCTTGAAATATCTATTGTTAATCATGAATTGCGTCATTTTAGTTTGTAATGGTGATAAAAATCCGTGTTATTTGACAAAATCAGAAAATGCACTAGAGAATTGTTGGCTTTTGAGGAGGAAGTAGACACTCTGTTTGAAGGCACCCATGTCGTTTTTATCGACAAATATCGTCAAAGGAAGTTCATTCCACATCTTGGATCGTGGTAAAAAAATACTGCACAATTGAGTAAAGTCATGCATCGCCTTGGTAGGCATGGTATTATAGATGCCAGGTAGTGCTTTAATAGAAATCGAGTGCAGAAATCGGACTAAATTTCTCTTCAGAATACTTAACGTGATAAATGCGATAGTAAATGCAAATGGAAAAGACACAAAAGAGGCGATATACTTCCCCAACGCCAAGGGTTCTAACTTTTCACAAAAAATTAGATCTCCAACGTCTTGAGTAAGTTGCACGTAGCACGTGGTCAAATGGTAGAAGCTTATACGCTGACAATGAACCTGACTGGAGATGAAAAGAGTACTTCATATATTGCCAGATCTGCGAAACAATAAGACCTGTGAGTCTTTAGTTCCGCTTGAAGTACAGGCAGTAATTCTGTGCAGCATTTCCAGTTTCTACAAGTCCAACTTGGCCTGCCACGAAACTGACCATCACTCGATATTTCCAGGCTCAGTACTCCGGTACTTGGCGAGGTGTTGCTTGGCTTGTGGAGTATTCTCAAAGAGCGGTGATACGACGAATGGGGTGTTGTGGAGGTAAAAGCACAAATTTGTTTCTTCTGGGGTTTCAAATGACCAAGATTCAGTACACCCCACTCCTAAACTTTTAAAAGAAAAAGAAACAACTTTCTTTCAAAACTCATCGCCTTTTCTCAAAAGAGTCCTGCTTGTTTGGATTCAGATCAAGGGCAGCTTTTGAGAGCACACAGCAATTTATGTTCAGCAGAAGATTAAACAAGAAGGTAATGGCTGGCATGTGGCTGTTCACATCCGAAAGTCGTAAACATGCATAACTTATATATATATATATATATATATATATATATATATATATATATATATATATATATATATAAATTTTACTTAAACCAAGTATTTATATCGAATGAATATCTAGACAATCTTCTAGAAATCTGAATATTATACAGTCATAAATGGTGTTTAAAGAGTCTAAAAACATACGAAAGCAAGTTAATTTGATTTAATTAAAAAAACACGATTATAAATAGAATGTTACAGCTGATGGTCATTAGAAAAGTCAAAGCTAGCGAATAGCCCTGCAGATATACAGTGAGTTACCGCATCGTGCGGCTGTTTATATATAAATATGGTCTATTTAAAAAAATACATCCTAACACCAAAAGTTGTTTCCTTTAACAATAAGAGCTTATAGGTCGGAAAATAATTACGGATAACAGAAATATGCGCAATATTTCATTATTCCGGATGTTACCAAACATAATGTGCATAAATATAATAACATAAATTGCAAATATCATTGGTATGTAAATATCATTTATTTCATAATATAAAAAAAATCCTGATCTGATAGCTATTAAATGTAACATTGCGTTAAATATAACATTGCATCGTGCTATGTTCTCACTATTTCTGATAAATAAATGCAATGAAATGATGAGCTTTCATAAATCAGAGAAGTTCAACAACATTGACTGGTTAAGAACTGCCTCATTCATATCATTAACTATAAAAAAATTTTATGTATTTCTTCCTTTACCATTGCTTTATATGTACATCTATATCTATATTACTTTATATCTATATAACTTGGTTTCAAATGGGCAATTCAAAAACTTACCAATATTAATTGATATCTAAAAACCCCTAAACTCAGTTTTACTATAAATATTTTAATGGCACACACTTTTAGAACATCAGACTCGTTTCAATTTTAATGTTGACCAATGTAGATTCCAGATTAAATAAGCCGCGAAATTGGAATTCCAAAAGCCTGTCAAGTGAAATTGAGTGTCAAATGACTGTTGCAAAGATAGAGTACGAACATTAAATTACTTCCCAATAATAATACTAAACTTTTATTTATATGTTTTATTTAAAATGATGTAAGTTCAAAATGGCGTTTATTCAACATTTACAAAGTGGAATCAAGAGGTTTAAAAGCAAAATCTGCCTATAACTCACTTAAAGACCTTGGCCTTTCTAAAACTAGCCTCGGTTCATTTTTAGACGTATTTCAAAGGCGGCATTAGTAGGTAAATTGCGTTAGATAGGGAGAGGAGGGTAGACAGTAAAGGCGAGCGTGTTTGCGCATCCTTAAACCTACCTATGGGTCGCATGGGTCGCGATGAGCCCGGTACCCGCAAGGTGAATCCATGGAATGCTAAAAACCATCGTCTTATAACACTTGACACAGAACAACTAGTTAAACTTCTTATTTGAAAACGTGGTTATATAAAACTTTTCCATAAGATTCTATACTATGAAAAATCACTCATTTTTCTCTTACCCTGTGTGAACCTATCTGATTAGTTTATGACATGATGTACCTCCAATCACAGTTCTTGACAGAACTTATAATTTTACTTTAATTATCCTTTCAGTAGCCGGTTGTCAGTGCTATAAAGAAAGTTTTGATAACAATTGCTATAAGTTTCTTTTTTTTTAATCGACCGCCCAAATACTTAACTACTTACTGCCAACCATATATTTTGATAAGATATTTTTGACTGCCTACATAAAAACTTTGAATTTACTAATACCTATTAACTACCAAAGAAAACGTATTAATTAAATTACACAAACTTATAGCTTTGTTAACTGAATTAAATATTTACAAATTCATATTTTGTAAAGACTTCATAAGTAATGTTAGTTGTATTGGTATATTATTTTGTCTTAGTTAAATTGAATAATTATTTAGTTTATTCAATACAATCATCATTAAGAGCTCTTAAGGTATTAAACTCAAGTACCTTTGAACAGCCCTTGAGCTGCCAATAATATCAGCAGATTGGATACGTTTGTCCAATCTCACCTGACGCTTGATAGTCTAATATATGACATATTGCTTGTACGTTTTATATAAAAAAATACCTGGAATATTTGGTTATACCAAAAGTATTTAAATTATGTTATGAAAATATGAATATTTAAACAAGGAGAAGTACTCAATAGTTTTTTGAAAAAAAAAACCAGTAACAAAACAAAAAGGGAGTGTATTTGTAAAAGTGCATGAAAAAAATATTTATGTATTAATTCTACTCTAAAGAATATCACGAAATAATGTATAGAAAAAAAAGTCTATCATATTTTATATTCGTATGGTGTACTTTTAATTGAATAGAAATTATAGTTTCTCTTAAGCCTGCAAAAGTCTGTAAGTATTATATTTAGAAAAACGTGAATAACTTTTACCTTACCAAAAAAAGTATGTTTTTATGATGACAAATAAGACAACCATATATCAAAATATTGTTTATTATTCACGACCAATTTATAAAATAATTCTGAAGATAATAAAAATAATAATAACAATAATAATAATGCTTGTGCAATTGCTGATGAAGTTGTCAAAACGAACAACGATCGGAAATACATAATAAAGGATGGCACTGTTGATCTATGTCGTGCGTGCCACCAACCTGGAGAATCCATCAGATATGTTATTTCCGGTTGTTTTCATCTTACCAATGGAGACTATTTGCACAGGCACAACCAAGTAGCCAAGATTATCCACCAACAACTTGCTCTTCGATACGGTCTTGTACCTTTTGAAGTGCCATATTATAAGTACACACCGGAGCCAGTTTTGGAAAATGGTCATGCTAAGCTCTATTGGGACCGATCTATCATCACGAACAAGACTATTGTAGCCAATAAGCCTGATATCGTGCTGGTAGATCGGTTAGAGCTCCGGGCAATTCTGGTTGATATCACCGTCCCGTGTGATGCTAATCTCGTGAAAGTTAAGAAGGACAAATTATCAAAATACTTGGACTTAGCTCACGAGATTTCCGAAATGTGGGATGTGGATTCAACAATAATTGTCCCGATAGTAGTTTCCGTAAATGGTCTTATAGCGAAGAGTCTCGATCATCATCTCAAGAAGGTCTCACTAAAAAAACTGGATCAAGGGTTAGATAAAAAGGGCAGCAGTTTTGGGTACGGCACGCATTGTACACATTACAAATTCTGAGAATATATTTAATAAACGATCAAACCCAGAAATACAGACACCTATGTTCATTACATACATGCCTGTCCCTGTCGGGAATCAAACCCGATTCCTCATTAAGCCGCCATACGTTAAGCATCTGCGCTAAACACTCGACCACCGGGGCGGCAATGGTAAGATACCTCCGTATTCTTAGTTTTCGTAATAATATTCTAAATATCTGAAGATCGAGGAATTGCTCTGGTAAATATATTTTCGACAGAGTTGCTAAATACTTTCGGAGTTTTCAATCCACTCGCTATAGCTGTGGTCAAAACTTTAATGACACATTTAAAAAATGACGATGTGTATGCTTTGGTTATTCAAAATTATGATTTGATAGAAGAATAAAATATGACTATTAAATATCGTCACGGGATTCAACTAGATTAAATATATGTTTATTCCACTTAATAATAAAATAGCATTAAGTCTGTATGTTGTACACTTTTCTTTTTGTTAAATTTTGTAATAAAGAATAAATAAATAAAAAAACTTGTGTGGTTTTATGAAACCACCGTAAAAGTGAAACTTTTTTTCACATTATAGACATTTAACTAAAAATTTTCGGAATAATATTCCATTAAGGGTATAAAAATTGCTTCATCAATCTTAATTTTATACTTAGAAAATGGGAATGATAATGGGAAATGATGAAAGTAGACTAGGTCTCCAACTAATATTTTTATTGAACTCTGTGTCTTAGAGTACGACATACATAATACTTAACAATTATTTAGATGATATACAGATATTAAAACACTGAAAACAATATTTTATAATCGTTGAGTCATTTTGATCCGTTTTTCAATTATTTTCAATCATTCTATTATCAATTCCATCTTCATCATGAATTTCACAGTTTATAAATGTAACCAATATTTTATGGTAACTAAAATACGTGAACAGTGACTTACATTCGATTTTTTCAATGTATCTAGTAAAAACCGCATCGATACGAGCGCCTTTCACTTTATCCCTACTCCGCGGCCGACCGTCACGCGACATGCAACACACAGACGAAAAAGTTTGAGACGATGTAATAAAAGTTTTACTTTAAAAAAATTTTCGGAATAATATTCCATTAAGGGTATAAAAATTGCTTCATCAATCTTAATTTTATACTTAGAAGATGGGAATGATAATGGGAAATGATAAAAGTAGACTAGGTCTCCAACTAATATTTTTATTGAACTCTGTGTCTTAGAGTACGACATACATAATACTTAACAATTATTTAGATGATATACACATATTAAAACACTGAAAACAATATTTTATAATCGTTGAGTCATTTTGATCCGTTTTTCAATTATTTTCAATCATTCTATTATCAATTCCATCTTCATCATGAATTTCACAGTTTATAAATGTAACCAATATTTTATGGTAACTAAAATACGTGAACAGTGACTTACATTCGATTTTTTCAATGTATCTAGTAAAAACCGCATCGATACGAGCGCCTTTCACTTTATTCCTACTCCGCGGCCGACCGTCACGCGACATGCAACACGCAGACGAAAAAGTTTGAGACGATGTAATAAAAGTTTTACTTTAATAATAATGATAAATGACATGTATAAGACAATATATTTTTATTATTTTATTATATAAAAAATTAAGTATCTTAGCGTATCACTAGTCTGATTGTGGAACGCACCTAAACATTATCTTTACGATTGTCAAATAAGTCCGAAAATAACATCACTGTCTCAATCTGTCCTTTGAAGTATATTTTTATGAGCGTTATATTTCTGACAGTCTAGGCCATATGGTCCAAAAGATAGAATAATCCGCATAATAGCTAGAATTGTACAGCATTTCTGCTCGTGTAATACAGTAAGTAATCGCATAATATGGCCAATTACATTTATAAAAAAAATCTTAATCAGAAGTTTATTATATTATAGGAAAGTCAAATTGTATTAAAATATATATTTTTTGACTTCATTTCTTTTATATATGTAGATTTTTTAATCTTGAATTTTATTTAATACTAATTCGTCTATAAATTGAAACTACTATTCAATTTTACAATAACTCTAGAACAAAGTGGGAACTTTTGAAATTTTCGTTTGTAAATTACGACCATTGCAAAACAGACGAAGCTTTTCTTTCAAACGATACAAAAGAGGAGCAATCCGAATTTTCCATTATAAAGAGTATAAAAACAATACAAGGACGTTAAATTCAAGAACTTTGTACGAATCAGCAGAATCGTAACAATAAATAGAAACAAAATGTCGACAAAGATTTGTATCGGTAAATTATTCCGTACTATTGTAAATAAGTTGCTGTGACACAAGAAAGTGGTTTCATTTAAGATAACAGCTTATAGCTAGAATTATCATAAACTCAGATTTAAAAAATAATGCGCTCTAATATGTAAATAATTGTTTTACAGTAATTTATCAGTTCGAACATAATAAACAAAATGCACATTGCTTAAAAAGAAAACAAAAAATGTGTTCGATAAAATTACCTATTTAAATAATGATTTAACCAAACAAAAAAATGGACATTTGTGTTACAATCACAAAGAGTTTATTTACTCTTTGTTTTTTATACACACTATGTATAATTTTTGAATTGGAGTACATTATATAAATTAATATATGTACCTTGACGGAATCAACATACCTAATGTAATTTACCCATCCAAAATCTATAATACCCACAAGAAAATTTGAAAATGAATTTAATATTTAATAACAATAACAACGTAGATGATATCTCATAAATCAGGTAAATTCGAGAGCTAAATATTTATAAACCAACTCTTGAATATATGGATTATATGGGCACCTTTTATCTGAATTGCATATAAATATGAAAGCTGTCCCGAAGATGCGACCGTTTTTATTGTTGACTGGTGGTTTTATGAAAAAAAAAAAGTTGAATCGTAGCTAAATACGTATTGACTTTTTTAGATCTCTTTCTAGAAGTTATTATCTTCATATCTGATATTGAATCCTTTAATGGCAGATAATCACTGGAATTTAATATTTTGATAGTTCCTATAATGACCTATTTTTAAAAAACTTTTTCGTATCCAAACAAGTATAAAATGAAACAACAAAACTTAATCCAATCCATTTTGCTGTTAAAGTTTTTAAAAATAAATAATGGTTTATTTGTGTGATTTATTATCTTTATGATTTGAAGTTTAGAAAGAAACGTAATATGTGTTAGCGCATAAAAACTATTATATGTTAAATGGTAATTTCAGTAAAGCGGTTAGGGATGCGGTATGTCAATTGATGGAGTGACAGGACGGTTTTCCAGACGGACAGAGGTCACGGGTCGGAGTTCCTACCTGTACCAGAATATTTTTCATAACATTTTTTTTTAATTTTCTTAGATTAAAATGAGCTTAACGTGGCTTGTAGATATTCTTGAACTATATTTTTATGATTTTTTCATTCTTTGCCAGAAATTGATCAAAAACTGCCTTATTAGTAGACCGTCAATTACCAAAGACGATTGATGTGTGTTTCAATTAGGTTTCTTGGCGATGCTTAGCAATTTCAAATTGTAAAATATATATCAAAACAAAACTTATAAAATGCATAGATGTTGCTGCACGTTGAAATCAGGTTCTCTACATGTCAAGAAAGTGCTTAGCTCTACGTATTTTAAACATTATGTAAGCTTTTTGGTCGAAAATGTTTTCACATTCTTCTTTTGCGTCGTTATCATTTGAAAAAGTAACAATATTAGCGTTTTTATTTACTCGTAAATATTTTCGAATTCCGAAATAAACATAACAATGTAATAAAATGTAGTAGGTAATAACTTGTTTAGTAATAAATAATCAACGTTAGATCTAAATAATTGGTAATTAAAAGAAATATTTAAGTATTGATTGAATCCGAAAGGATTTACTGTCTCCAACAACCGTAGTCAAATGATACATATGCTTTTACATAAAATAACCAAAGATTATAATTAGATCTCTAAAAAATTAATTAGCTATAAAAGAAAAATAATAATCTATTCTGGTAGATAGTTTTAAAGAATTTTACAAGCAAACACAATAACGACTTATTATTTTAGTATATATATTGAAGATTAGTCCAAAGATAATATTATATTGACACTATTGTTAAGAATGTATTGATGTTTATCGATTTTGGGTTATTGATGTGTTTCAAATGACTTGAATTATTATACAATATATTTTCAACTTAATAATATTTTCCTACAGTGAGCTTGTTATAATCAATTTAAATATTGTTTTTATGTTATATAAGGTGGTACACTGAATTTCTTTTGACAACAAAATGCTTATATATTTAAATCTATATTAAAAGTATATAAAACATCTTCACTATCTCGCTATAAGTCTTATACATATTTATAAATTTACCTATACTTCGAATATACTTTAAAATAATAATAATGTAATAACTAATAAATATTATCTTAAGACACAGATATTGTGTTACATAATTTTTCTTCCAAAGTTACAATTATTGTTTGAGATCAATTCTATAAAAATAACATCTTTCAAAGTCTAAGTGCGTCATTAAGGTGTCACATGAAACCGTAAACATAGTTATCCGTAATTTGTACCCCGTGTTACCTTATATATTGTCTATGGTATTTATAAAGGACTTGGTATTAATATATAAATGTATTTTATACCTTAATAATGATACAGATTGGATCTTAAAGTCAATAGAAAGTTAAAGTCTATAGAATAAAACTTATATAGTACCTATTACGTGATTGACATAAATTGGCATAACTATTTTGTTTCTTAACCGTTTCAGATTATATAAACACAAAATGTTAAGTAAAGAATATTACAATATATTCCTGAAAAAAGCATTCAAATTTGTTAAGCCGTTTCTGAGATTAGCGTGCACAAACATGCAGATATACAGACATATCAGTGACAATTTTATTATATGTATAGATTTCGATGCAATGCAATGGAAAAACTATATTAGTATTAAAAAAATATGTACATAAATAATCTGAATATATATTTTTTAATCTTAAAATTAGTGGTTCCTTAAACATAATCTATTTTTTATTATAGAATTGTTATCACAACGCTTTTTATATCTTCGATGAGTAATATTGTAACCACTAGAGATGCGCCGAATAGTGTTTTCACTGAATAACCGAATACTACTCGGTTTTACGTTTACCGAACCAAATATTCGCTGAACTATTCGATTTAACATCTTATTGTTTGTTTGTCATAAACAGGTTCTAGCATGTACGTAGCGTGTGGCTATATGAATGACTATATGAATATGAATGGCTATATGAAAGAATATGTTGATTTGTGGTGTAAAAACATTGTTTTAAAACTTAAAAATAAATTCTGATTTGAGTTTTAATATAAACGTTGACTATACTAAACACTAATTGTAAGTTACCGTTAATAAAATAAATATTTTGACTTGATATTTTTCGAAAAAAAAAATGATTTGTAGCTAAATTGCTTTATATTATTAATCTTTATTTAATACATTATTTATAAAAAAAATTGACTTCTAATATGACATAAATCTTAGTTTTGTCTTTTGGTCCATTACCGTGTCCTGTATGGCTATACGACACAGTAAAAAATATAGAAATACTCGGACCGAAAATATTCGGCACCAAAACCAAACAATTGGGCCGAATATGAATAGAGAAAAGATGCCGAATACACCGAACACTGAACACTTGCCGAATGTTCGCATCTCTAATAACTATTATAATTTTCACGACATATGTTGTGTAATAAATCTGAATACACTTTTACATTCTCCATATTCACATTAATGGTAGAGACCTAAAAACTTAGAAATTGCTTTGATCGATTAAATTGAGAAATAATATAAGTATTTGTAGTCAGTTGGAAGTTGTATTCAAAGGTCCAATAAATATTTTTAAGAAATATTTTGTTTAGACAGTATTCAAAACAATAAGATTTATTTATTTATATAACTTTATAGGTAGACATATTGCTAGTAAAGATAGTCACGTAATAATTATAATTTTAATATGTATATATAATAGTTATATTATTGTATAATTAAAATTAAGGAATAAATTTGGTTCAGTTTTTCTAAGTCGTCCATTTGACAATACAGTACAAACATACAGTACTATAGTATTTGTGATACAAATACTATAATTGTATTTGTATCACAACAAATACAAATACTATAAAATAGGTGTAATTGTGGATCACACCCAAATATTACAAAATATAACATAAAACCCAATTACTACCTACTAATCTGATTTTTTTAGTACATCTTCTGACATATTGTTATAAAAATATAAATTAGTAAAAGCAATAATTTTCTGACATAACATACTTAAATCCTCATTCACAACTGTAGATTATGGCATCGCCTAGCCAATATTTACGATTTATCCTTAAATTGAAATTTATCGATTTCACTAAATTCACGCTGTTTTTGTTATGATACTTACTTTAAATTGACAAAATTCTATAATCTATCATCATCTTTATTACTAATTCCTCTACAATTAAGGGTTACTGTTAATTTACTGATGAATGCTTAAGTTAAATAACTCATGATATTTGGGTCGCTTGTAAATTATAATTACAGCAAGATAGATATTATTCACACAGTACAAAAGATGAGCAATCCAAATTTTTCATTGTAAGCAGTATAAAAACAATACGGGGACATTAAAGCGAAAAACTTTGTAGGAATCAGCAAAGTTGTAAGAATAAATAGAATGAAAATGTCTACAAAGATTTTTATTGGTAAATTATTCCGTACCATTTCTTTTTGTAAAAAAACTTAAAATAAAAAAGAAATGGTTTCCTTTTACGATAGCAGCTTAGATAAATAGCTCAGTTTCTTAAAATGGTATGGGATTCACACAGGTGGAATATTTTAGTAGTCAAGATGCTACAAAATCTAAATTGCAACATATTTCCAAAATGTATCACTTTTGAAATATTCTATAAAGATTTCATTGACTGATTCGAAACATTATTTAACTACACAAACAATAGTACAGGATATTTGTTTAACCAACAAAAGTTATTTAAGAAACTAATTGTTACGTATTATGTTCACTTCAAGATATGTTTATTAGTTATACTCTTTACGCATAACGTAATGAACAAATTTTGCTTTACAAGTCTGAGTTATCACCAATGACACTTTTTATTAAACAGAATGTATCACTCCTTTGGGAGAATACAAAAATGTTTGAGCGGTAATTATAAAACAAATAATACTGTAGAGTTGTAGCATGTATGTTTTATGATAGATTGTTTATCGTGTAAATCGTTTCACTAGCAAAAACATTTGGATCTAAACGTTAAAAACTGTTTTAAACAAATGAAATATGAAAAAATGTTAACGTATTTGTTTTGTATTGTATGTCGTATGTTCATATTATTATTACAAAATTAATTCTGATTGAATTTAGTTAACTTGTTTTAATTACATTTTATTTGAGAGTTATTATTACGTACATAGTTGTTTTTCAACTTTTTTAATATTTTCATTGTTCAATCAATCAATATGCGATATATGAAATTACTGAATACTCGAGCAAAAGATTAGTTGTAGTAATTTGTGTTAGGTAATTATCCAATCAACTAACTTAAGTAATCCAATTTTCCAGTACCAGCTGTTTATAATAGGCGTAAGTGACGTAAGTTTTGTTTAAAACATATATATGTCAACCTTTAAAATTATCAGCATAACTGCAATTATTAAAACTAAACAAACGCTCACAACGGTGATTAATAAATTAATTATCAAAACATCTACAATATTAAAAAAAAGTTATGGCTTTTGTTAAATAAAAAGAATAATAATAATATCAGGAAAAATTACACACATTCATCTAACCCCTAAGTAAGCAAATTATTTGCTTGTGTTAAGGGTGTGAATATAATTCTATAAAGTATTTTTTATATTAGATTCTTACAAATCGCATATAAACATTATTCAACGGTTTAAAAGATACTGTGAAACCGTAAAAGTAAATAGAAAGAATAAGTCTGCAAAAAGATATTCATTGTGAAAATTTTCCAAAAGTAATGCCAGGGTAAAAATCCTAACGCAACAAAGGAATCTTTTGTTAACAATTTGACTTGTTCCATTCAGTTCAAAATAATCAGATATTTTTGAAAATATATATTAACCCGACGAGCGTAAGGTTTAGGTTATCTTATTATACACGGAGCGTAAGATGCATACCCGTAAAATGGACTACTCATTTTGGTGTGTTAATTTTATTTTATTTGTGTTTTTATTAGCTAATTCAATTATTTATTTATCCTTAAACAGATTGAGGATGAGAAATAAAACTAAATGATATCTAATCTTTCGTGAATCATGATGATTATTAAATATATATATTTACCGTGTTAATAACCGGTACCCAGGCCGTAGGTAGCATCCAACCGTTATCCCTATTGGAATTTGGTTGACTGTGGAAAAAGAATCCGATGGTAGTTTAGCATTCCTAGACGTGATGGTAAAATTCCTTGCCAGTCTATAGAGCCTTGGTGAGAGGAGAGGGTGACCCCTATCGTCTACCAGAGGCCTACGTGGTGAGGGTGCCGTAAGTTGTTCGAGGTACTCTCAGTTGCGGGGTTCTGCCGGGGTGCAACGGTGAATGCACAAGCGATCCCCTGGCGTCCCACTAAGGCGATGATATCAACCATTGGTTTTTAGTGGGTAGCCTTAAAAAAGGCAGTTTTAAAATCCTCTATGCTGCCGGGTAGATCCACATAAGGTCCCTGTCATCATCTTCTTGGCCGGCGGGTATCCATAACGGATTTTTTGAACTGAAAAAAGAGAACAAAACATTACAGCTATATCGCCTAAGTCTTTATGCATGATAGTTATTTTTTATTTAGAAAAATATATTATTCTCCCAGGAAAACAAAATTGTTTTGAGCTATAAAGTTGTTTAAACTATTTATGTATTTCTCTATTACAGATGAGTAAATGCTGAAGGTAATCGTTAATAAGCCAGTCTTTAATTTATATTCATAATTCATAGCTTCGAAATTGTTTCCGCTTTATTTTGTGGTTTCTTAAACATAGACGAATATATTATCTAAATCTCTAAACTATTTAAAAAGACAAGTTCCATAAAGCATTGACTCAAGAACTAAGCTAAGCAAACAACTAAGTTAAATAGACACTGATATTCGATTTTTTTTTCAAACAAAGATCAAGTTAAAAATATTCAGAAAACAGTAGTGATTCAGTCACCATATAGTTTTCCGATCTAATACTAATGTATTAATATTAGAAGGCTTAACTTATTTATTACCAACTTTAAACTATTTAAATATTACCTACCTAACCTTAATCGATTTAAATATTTAAATTGATGTGTTGGGTTATTGCCTATTATTATAAACCTGATACACACTGTGCATCTAGCATGTAATTGTAATTAAGATAACGTTGTTTACATATTTAACTATTATAAATACGACATATTTGGTGAAATGCAAACACTGAATATTCATGCAATATATACGAGTATGTCAAAATATTTCGTGTATAATTCTATAATTTACATGATTTACATGATTATATCATTTTCATACTTTTACATATTATTCCAATAATATTCTCGCTAGTTACTTATTTTAAAAACAATATTCACTGCAAAAGAGTGTTTTTAATAAATAAATAATAAAGAGAATGAATTAAGCAAAATTAAGAATTAATTATATAAACATATCCGGGTAAATAAATATTTAATAATCATCATGGTTCACGAAAATTAAGTTAAAAAAAAAATTTTTAATTATATTGAAAATAAATTAAGTTCAGGAATAAAAAGTTTCATGTGCTGATGCTTATACCGCATTAAATATGCTTTTAATTCTCTCTCATGCTCTGACTTCCCGATATTTAACACGCTACCGTCACTGGTCGTTTAAAAATATATCTTATAGCAAGCCAGTAAATTGATAACAAATATTTTTTTGTTTCTCTTAAAATGTTGTAAAGTTCGCCTAAATTGTCTTCGATAATAAGCTCAATAACACCATATTTTAGATAAATGATGTCTTAATAAAAAAGTAGAAACATACAAAAATAAGTTTATTTCATTGTTCCCAGACTTAAAAATTGATATAAATGTGGTTTCCTTCCACAATTAAACAATCATATAGCTGTAACTAGCTAAGTTACCTAACTAACCATAACTTTGAATTTTTTACCAAATTTAAAAAATGCCTTTAAAACTGGGTTATTTTAAATTTTATTTAATAAACAGCATGTGATAATACATCACAAACCGAATACGTTAATAATTAGTTTAAAACCACAGGAACATTTATCAAATTAACAATCATAATTTATAAATGACATAAATATTTGCTAAATTTCAAGTAAAACAACTTTGTGGGTAACATTATTATAAGCAAGATATTTTATATAATTACGATACGAAAACCTACTAAATTATAAAATATTCATATTATGCTAAATTATAATGTACTCTTTAAAAATTATAAGGTTATTGATTTTTCGAAAATCATTCGTCTCTTCTGTTTTATTGCTAAATCTTATTTTAACAATAACCAAAAGTAAAAAGATTTCTAGTTGAATGAATGAAAATATAACAAAGATATTCATTGTTAAGATATTTCAAAAGTAATTCCAAAAGATAAGAAAAGATTTTCCAAAAGATAAGAATCATAAAGTAGCAAAGGAATGTGCTTTAGAACAATCTTAGCTTGTACCTTACAGTTTTAAATAATGAAATACTTTAGAAAATATATTAAGGTTTCGATTATTTAAGAGTCATTTCGAACGTACAAATAGACAATAAATATACATACATCAATTTTAAGAATACTGATTTGAGATTGGGTTCATGAACTGATGTTATGTTACAATTTTTTTTTTCTGAATATTTTATAACCTAACCTACTGACTTAACCTTTATATTACATATGTATAGAGTATAATAGTATCTACATTTCAATGTGACCCATATGAAGATCAATCTGAAACTATGTAGAAGTAATAAAGTAAAATGTCCGTTTGTCAATTGTAGTTTTACGATCTTAATAAATTCGGTTTGAAACGCCAGCTTATCAAAACCTTTTTATTGTCTTTGACTTCTTTCTGGATAACATTTTGGATAACGAATAAAACTGAGTTATAGCACTATTTGTATGATATAACTATTAAACTTATTGAAACTAAATGTTAGAGCTAACAATTTATTATAGTAAAATATTTTCAGAATAAAAATTATATTCTTTGTTATATTTATGACAAAAAATAAGAACAACAACAAATATAACGAAATACTTGTTAAAAGTTTCCCAATATCTAAAATCGAAATATCTATATACGCTTATTCATTATATCGTTTAACATATTATATCATCATATCATATTATATCATTCAACGTCTAATTCACTCCTAATTCATAATTTTTATTAAAGATAATAAAATAGTTCCTTAAAAACACACAAATAAAATGTGATTTACTATAGTATTATTGTATGAAGTACATTGAATAAATATAAGAATTTCTCCAAACCATACAAAACGTAAGTGTGTAGTTAAGGTGTCAAATGAAGCCGTAAACATCGTTATCCTTAATTTGTTGACTTTTTTTTTTTTTTATTAATTTCTACTTTTATCCACGGACACGTCGCCCGTGCACTTTTCACGTTTGGTTTGTATTTTGCATATTAATTGTTGAAATTTTGAGATAACATACTCAAAAAGGAGTCTATTACTACAGGTACCTTAAAAACTATATTAGTAAGGTAAGTCCTTTGCACAGCAATTACACATACTTATATAAATATAAATATTATATATATATATATATATATATATATATATATACATATATTTTTTTTTTTAATTTTTATTTTTTATTTTTTATTATTTTTTTTTTTATTGTACAATGTTATAATGTGAAGTATAGTATAAGTATTTGATGTATAAAAAAGAAAAATATTATTAAAGTTAAATTTCTTACATTTTCTCATTAATGCCTTCCTACGAAAACACTATTGTGGTGACCTACTGTTATTTTTATTTTCTTCACTCATCACGAGCAAGGTTTCCACGATAGCGAAGTTTCTGTCTGTAATTTGTTGACTGTGTTTTATCGTCAATATTAATACCTAAAGTAGTATAAGGATATATATATTAGACATGCACGGAATATTCGGTAACCATTCGGCATTCTTCATATTTTACCACATTCGTATTCGGCCAAATTATTTGGTTTTGGTTTCAAATATATTCAGTTGGAGTATTTCTATTTTCTTAGCTACAAGATCACGGTATAGAAATAAAAAAACAAAACTAAGATTGATGTCACATTTTAAGTCAAAGAAATCCTATAAATAATATGTTTAATAATGCTTAATAATATAAATCAATTAAGCTTTAAATCGATATTTATTTCGATAATTATCAAGTCAACATATTTATTTTATTATTCCTAACCTACAATTGGTATACCAAATTATTCGGCCGAATATTCGGTTCGGTAGAAGTTAAACCGAATAGTATTAGGTTTTCGGTTATTCGGTTTTCGGTTATTCGGTGAAACCACTATTCCGCGCATCTCAAATATATGTTATGTTTTATTATTCCTTTTCTCTTAAATATGTCGATTATATAAAAACGAACGAACGCTTTACCTATCACGTTATTAAAATCATTTATTTTCCAACATTAAGAAGTAATAATAGTATAATTGCATTGTTTCGCATATAAATGACACTGGAGCAGATACAAAATAAACTGAATTTATAAATATATCATTAAAGTTGTAGGTAAATATTTATGATTATATAATAATATAAAGGCTGTCTGAAAATAGAATCCATAGATAGATCATCAATTGGTTTTTCTTTTTAAATAATTACGACAATACTTATATTATAGATAAAAAAATAATAAGAAATTAATAGAAGAGTCGTAGAACAAATGTTGTTCGGATTGATGTAGAGAGGCTGCCTGCAATAAGTGGCCAACTAATTACAAATAATCCTAATATATATATATTATTTGAAAATATCTATGAAAGCTTAAGCATGTTAAGCTTATTTAAAGTTTAAATAAATATGGAATAGGGAACGGGAATTAAAACGTTGCTGTACCAATTGCGATACAGTAGCTCAATTGATACAGCGAGATGGTTTCCCAAAGGTCACGGGTTCGAATCCCTGTCAGTATGGGTTTATTTTCATTCTATATCTATTTAAAACAAATGTAGATATTTTAAAAACTTTCTAGTATTTCTTTAAACTCATTTAAACAATTTAATAAGTACATATTTGTGACTTAGAATATAAATGTTATAATAAGCGATTTTTCAAAATGTCATTCCGATGATAGTATTACATTATAAAGTAATTTATATAAATAAACAATAAATAATATATACATCTAAATATAATTAAAGTATACATTCTTAAGTAAATATATTTTTAAAATAAATTTGTTTTATTGAGAAATATTTATAGATCAAGTTTAGGATAAATGTGTTGCAATAAATTTAAATACACTCCCGTATTCTCAGTGTTCACATTGAAGGTATAGGATTTGAAGATCTAGAGGTTGCTTTGATCAATACACTTTAGAGTTAAATGTTTGCCGTCCACTTGAAGCATCTGTGGTCAAAGGTCCAATAACCCTTTCAATAAATGTTTTTGCTTAGACACTACCCACTCAAAATAATAAAAGGGAAGAAATATTACAACTGAGGTTTTCACTGTATTGAATGAAATTGAATATACAGAATTATGGGCTAAAAAAAGTAATAAACTTATAGAAATGTATTGTAGTAGGTGTAAAATAATAATTATAATTATTGTAAAGAAGTTGGTTTATCTCGTCAAAAATCTATAGTTGAAAAACTATATTATATAGTACCGTACCGATTATGATAACATTATTATTATTATGTAACACTTCAAAGTATTTATTGAAATAAAAGATATCATATATGTTACATTACATATCTGCCTACGTAATAACAGGTATATCTAGTAATAATAATAATAATATCGGGACAAATTACACACATTGATTTAACCCCGTGCCAAAACGGAACCTAGTATTTTTTTTAATTTCAGACAAATTAACAAATAAGTGAATAATAGTTAAGAAAAAGTTAACACTTTTTTTTACACTAATTTTAGAAACGAAAATAGCTGATTTGGTTAATGTTAATTTTGTAAAAACTATAATTGAAACTAAAAGGTCCACTGGATACTATATTTACAACCCCGGATTTTACAATCTATGTAGCTTCAAATTTAAAGCAGTTGCAAAAATATTTATTGAAAATAAGTTTTATGTAAGACATTCTTTCATTGTCAAAGCTACCTACACCTTGGAAAATAATTCCCACATACCTGAGAAAGCTAGATAAATGCTTCGGGATTATCAGGGAACCTAAAATTTCAAAGTACATAAATAAATTACCATAATGAGTAGATACTCTAAATAAATCAACAACAATTAAACATTGTTGTATCCTTACAACATTAAACATTGTAACAACACTTAAACATTGTTGTATGCTAAAGCATTCAGAATTTTTTAATTACTTGCTTACTAATAAATAGGCTCTTATTTTCATCATGGGAAAAAGTAGTTATTATATACAGTTCTAAAGTTTTGAACAGTGCTTTTTATCATTATCACTTTAACGTTTGTAGATATGTTTAATATAGAAATATAATATAAGTTAAATTATATGAAAGTTTATTATAATGATAGAAATAGTATTTCCAATACAAAAATAATTATGAAGTTAACTATTATGACGAAATCAGAAACATTATATACAATTATTGAATTGTATATAATGTTTCTGATTTTGTCATAATAATTATTATTTATATAAGAAAATTAAAAAAATAAAATTGGATCATAATAATTAATTATTTATGTAAGAAAATTATAAATATTTATTAATTATTAATTAAAAAATATATTTAATAAAAAATATCATCTGCATTAGGTATGTTACATTTTTAATTATGCCATGATAACTTTGTAAAAAACATTCAACATCTGACATAAAAACTATGCAAATTAACCTTTGTAGAACGTTTTTTGTTCTTTGAAGTTTTTATAAAAATATTTTTATTTAAAATTCAAAGTTTTATTTTGTATTTTATTATTTCTTTAGCTAGTAAACATGTTTCTTTATTATAATTCACAAAAGAATCATTTCAAATGAGAGGGTAAATTCAAAGTATACTTAAATAACGCTGGTTATAAAATGTTATATATTTTTTGTTATTATTAAAGTTACAAACCAATAAAGTTATAAATCAATTAGTAAAACGTAGTGCTCTTCATATTTTACATAATCCGCAAGTTTTATGATGTGAAATGTTAGTTTTCTTCGCAGACTAAACAACAACTGTGACTACATTAAAAAATAAGTACTTAGAATTCATTACGCTTATTAACCATAACCTACTTATCTCTCTTTTCTTTGTAACAGAATATAATTACAATCTCTTCTTAGGTAATAATTAGGCACCTTTTCTTCTTCAGTGATCTTACCACACTAACTTACAATAATACTACAATGGTTCAAAATACGATTTTCTTATGGCTGCCTGTCTTGTATTAGTTTTTGCTTTGGACCTACATATCCATATAGATATTTTAATTCTTAACTTTATACTCAAAGTCCTATTTTATTTAGTTCAAATGGGCACACATTAAACAAAATATATTTGAACGGTTACCGAGTGTAGAATTTAAACTAAGTATTACCGAAAAGAAGACTAACACAGCCAATGGCGCCACCGCTTGTTCTATGATAGACAAAACACCGAAGTAGTGTAGTAATTACAGTAAAGCAACATTTACAATGTTGTTCAACAAGTTGATAATTACCAAGCTTGTACATCGTCAATATAGCCCTTTTTATTTGCTAAGTAAGCTTTAGATATAAGTATGCGTTTATTGTTGGCTATTTTTTATCAATCAAACCTACTAACAAATAACAAAACAAAAATTCCATCGGCCAAAAACGTCTTTATGTTTTAGTAATTATTAACTTAGGAAATGTTATTTTATAATTGTGTCTAATATTCGTATTATGCAGGTTGGTTTTGAACTACATTTTTTTTTCAAACGTACATTTTATTTTTTAAATATACAATTAAAGAATTTCACTCAGCTTTTTAAATGTAAATAGATTATACATTCGCTCCTGATTTTGAGATCAGAATACCTTACGCCATAGAACTATAGAAGTATGCAAAGTAAGTCAATCGAGCTGCGGCGACATCAGTTAACATTCTAACTTTCCCAACCACACATGCCGCAGATCATAAGAATTGAAATATTGAGATAGTCTGTTAATATGAGTGCCCTAATGTTGTTTTGAATCTAAAGATAGATCTAAAAATACATTCAATAATATTATTAATAACTTCGTCGATAACAATTTAATTAACGCCTGATTTGGGATCATCAGGTAAAGAAAACTTGCGACATTTTGTTTGTTTGTTTTATTGTTATGCTACAGTATTTATTCGCAAACTATTTGAAAAGACCACTAAACTATGTTTAACATGTGAAATTCCGGTTTCTTTTCCTCCTACTATAAATTTAAGCAAGTATAATAGGTGAACAAGAATCTATCCCTTCCATTTATTTGTCTTCCCATAACCCTATTGAGATTTAATATGTATAATCGAATAAAATGAAAGGACAAAGAATTGAACATTGAAGTAAGCCCATTAAAAAAATATATTTTAACACGTAATTTTTGAATGAATTTTGAAAGGAAATGGTAACGTTTGTTTTTGTGTGTGTTTTTTGTTGTCTAATACGAGGCTACAGGATCAACAGCCTAGTATCCTGTTGCCGTGGTGTTAAAATACTTACTTACTGATAAGGGTGATAAATTTACAAGCAAAATTTGCATTTACAGGATTACAATATTCTGTACAGAAAAAAATTACGATTTTTAAGAATAAAGCACAACAAATCAAAGCAAAGCACAGTGACTCTACATTTGTTTTCACAATACAAATTTATTTTGCATTTTGATACTATTTTTTTACTATATTTTTATAATTTAAATAATCAGCTACCAGTACAACGAACGACTAAACTATAAGAATAAATTACTGATATATTTTGCAAAATCGAAAAATGTTTATTCCAGTTTCATGACGATGAATCATTTGTATGGGATGCTGGAGAATACGTTCACAGAAAAGATTACGTTTGGCTAGAGTGTCATGATTGTATTAGTATTTGGGCAGAACCTAAATATTTTATTTTGCGTAGCTTACCTTAGCTTACTTAGTTGCATGCTATATAAGCTAAGTTAGTTTAGTTTGCGGATAGGATCTTCCATTATTATAATAGGACTTTCGAACCATAAGCTCGCCAATAATCTTGATGAACTACACATCGCGATATTAATAATAGGTTACGCCTTATCTATACGTGGACCTGGTTCAGCATCATGTGTATAAATGCATATTGCATAGCCAATAAACTTAAACAATATTCTGAAAAGTATAATTAAAAAAATTCTCAAGTCCGAATGAAACAAGTAAGTTTCTTTAAACTTCCATATTACAAATAGAATATAAACATTAGCTAATGTTTGAATTACCTACATTTAAATTAGTTTTTATTACGATGTAGGTTTAGTATATAAGTTTTAATTTTTATCAATTTATTTATTTACTGTTTTATTATGTTGCCGAAATGTTATCTCTTCGTACATTCAAAAACTATTAAAAGTTGTGGTTGTTGTTATTGTTGTTGTTGTTGTTGTAGTTTTAAACTCTCCTGCTTTAAGTTATTAGTGGGCAGCAGCTTACTACTTATATGTTATTGTTGATTATCGATATTTTACATAATATTGTTATGGGATTAAGAATACACATATATAACTTAAGCATTGTGTAATTATTGGATAAAAATGAGCGAGTTATTGTAAACGGAAAGTATTATGTAGACCTAATTATCAAATTCTATATTTTATTCTGCATGTGGATAACCAAAGTAGAAATCTATAAATCACAATTTCTCATATACAACATTTTAAATATTAAAATGATAGTACAGTACTCAGTACAGAACACTACCGTACTCAGTATAGTACTAATACATAAATATATTCAAATTTAATTGTAATTTTATTAAAATAGTAGTAATAATATATTTTAAGCTATTGTTCTTTTATTCCCATGCAACTTATTGCTACAATGTAAAATCATAATTTCTTTATATAACATTTTATCTATGAAACTACACACATTCACATAAAAATGGCTACATTGTTATTTTTATAACCTTTAGTCTGCGAAGAAAACTAACATTTCACATCATAAAACTTGCGGATTATGTAAAATATGAAGAGCACTACGTTTTACTAATTGATTTATAACTTTATTGGTTTGTAACTTTAATAATAACAAAAAATATATAACATTTTATAACCAGCGTTATTTAAGTATACTTTGAATTTACCCTCTCATTTGAAATGATTCTTTTGTGAATTATAATAAAGAAACATGTTTACTAGCTATAGAAATAATATAATACAAAATAAAACTTTGAATTTTAAATAAAAATATTTTTATTTAAAATTTCAAATGAGAGGGTAAATTCAAAGTATACTTAAATAACGCTGGTTATAAAATGTTATATATTTTTTGTTATTATTAAAGTTACAAACCAATAAAGTTATAAATCAATTAGTAAAACGTAGTGCTCTTCATATTTTACATAATCCGCAAGTTTTATGATGTGAAATGTTAGTTTTCTTCGCAGACTAAAGGTTATAAAAATAACAATGTAGCCATTTTTATGTGAATGTGTGTAGTTTCATAGATAAAATGTTATATAAAGAAATTATGATTTTACATTGTAGCAATAAGTTGCATGGGAATAAAAGAACAATAGCTTAAAATATATTATTACTACTATTTTAATAAAATTACAATTAAATTTGAATATATTTATGTATTAGTACTATACTGAGTACTGTACTGTTCTGTACGAGTACATCTATCATCGTACTGTACTATCATTTTAATATTTAAAATGCTGTTTATGAAAAATTGTGATTTATAGATTTCTACTTTGGTCATTCACGTGCAGAATAAAATATAGAATTTGATAATTAGGTCTATATAATACTTTCCGTTTACAATAACTCGATCATTTTTATCCAATAATTACACAATGCTTAAGTTATATATGTGTATTCTTAATTCCATAACAATATTATGTAAAATATCGATAATCAACAACAACATATAAATAGTAAGCTGCTGCCCACTAATAACTTAAAGCAGGAGAGTTTAAAACAACAACAACAACAACAACAACAACAACAACAACAACAACAACAACGACAACAACGACAACTTTTAATATTCTTTGAATGTACGAAGAGATAATATTTCGGCAACAAAATAAAACAGCAAGTAAATATAATTAATTGATCAAAAATTTAAAAAATACTTCTATACTACAACTATATCGTAATAAAAGTTAATTTACATGTAGGTAATTCAAACATTAGCTAATGTTTATATTCTATTTGTAATATGGGAGTTTAGAGAAACTCGCTTGTTTCATTCGGACTTGAGAATTTTTTTAATTATACTTTTCAGAATACTGTTTAAGTTTATTGGCTATGCGGTATGTATTCATATATATGATCCTGATCCAGGTCCACGTATAAGGCGTAACCTATTATTAATATCGCGATGTGTAGTTCATCAAGATTATTGGCGAGCTTATGGTTCGAAAGTCCTATTATAATAATAATGGAAGATTATCTGATAGATGATCCTATCCGCAAACTAAACTAACTTAGCTTATATAGATTATCATCCATCAAGTAAGCTAAGGTAAGCTACGCAAAATGAAATATTTAGGTTCTGCCCCAATACTAATATAATCATGACACTCTAGCCAAACGTAATCTTTTCTGTGAACATACTCTCCGGCATCCCATACAAATGATTCATCGTCATGAAACTGGAATAAACAATTATCGATTTTGCAAAATAGATCAGTAATTTATTCTTATAGTTTAGTAGTTCGTTGTACTGGTAGATAATTATTTAAATTATAAAAATATAGTAAAAAATAGTATAAAAATGTAAAATAAATTTGTATTGTGAAAACAAATGTAGAGTCACTGTGCTTTGCTTTGATTTGTTGTGCTTTATTCTTAAAAATCGTATTATTTTTCTGTATAGAATATTGTACTCCTGTAAATGCAATTTTGCTTGTATATTTATCACCCTTATCAGTAAGTGTGTAAGTATTTTAACACCACGGCAACAGGATACTAGGCTGTTGATCCTGTAGCCTCGTATTAGACAACAAAAAACACACACAAAAACAAACGTTACCGTTTCCTTTCAAAATTCATTCAAAAATTACGTGTTGAAATAAATATATATTTTTAATGCGCTTACTTCAAAGTTCAATTCTTTGTCCTTTCATATTATTCGATTATACATATTAAAAATCTCAATAGGGTTATTGGAAGACAAATAAATGGAAGGAATAGAATCTTCTTCACCTATTAAACTTGCTTAAATTTATAGTAGGAGGAAAAGAAACCGGAATTTTACATGTTAAACATAGTTTTGTGATCTTTCCAAATAGTTTGCGAATAAATACTGTAGCATAACAATAAAACAAACAAACAAAATGTCGTAAGTTTTCTTTACCTGATGATCCCAAATCAGGCGTTAAATAAATTGTTATCGACGACGTTATTAATAATATTAATGAATGTATTTTTAGGTCTATCTTTAGATTCAAAACAACATTAGGGCACTCATATTAACACACTATCTCAATATTTCAATTCTTATGATCTGCGGCATGTGTGGTTGGGAAAGTTAGAATGTTAACTGATGTCGCCGCAGCTCGATTGACTTACTTTGCATACTTCTATAGTTCTATGGCGTAAGGTATTCTAATCTGAAAATCAGGAGCGGATGTATAATCTATTTACATTTAAAAAACTTGAACAATTCTCTAATTGTATATTTAAAAAATAAAATGTACGTTTGAAAAAAAATTTTAGTTCAAAACCAACCTGCATAATACGAATATTAGAAACAATTATAAAATAACATTTCCTAAGTTAATAATTACTAAAACATAAAGACATTTTTGGTCGATGGCATTTTTGTTTTGTTATTTGTTAGTAGGTTTGATTAATAAAAAATAGCCAACAATAAACGCATACTTATATCTAAAGCTTACTTTGCAAATAAAAAGGACTATATATTATCAATGTTGCTTTACTGTAATTACTACACTACTTCGGTGTTTTGTATATCATAGAAATAGCGGTGACGCGGTTGGCTGTGTTAGTCTTCTTTTCGGTAATACTTAGTTTAAATTCTACCCTCGGGAACCGTTTAAATATATTTTGTTTAATGTGTGCCCATTTGAACTAAATAAAATAGGACTTTGAGTGTATAGTTAAGGTAATTAAGATATCTATAGGGACATGTAAGTCCAAAGCAAAAAATAATACAAGACAGGCAGCCATAAGAAAATCGTATTTTGAACCATTGTAGTATTATTGTAAGTTAGTGTGGTAAGATCACTGAAGAAGAAAAGGTGCCTAATTATTACCTAAGAAGAGATTGTAGTTATACTATGTTACAAAGAAAAGAGAGATAAGTAGGTTATGGTTATTAGAGCTCTCTTACCGCAAAGAATTGCCAACGACAATCGTTCTATTCTTTAAAGCACTTTATGACACTGTTCACAAATACACTAAACTGTTTATTATAACTGTTACACTTTTATCACAATAGTACCACCCCACAACTTGTACTCCCAGTTTCACAATAGCTTCTCTTAACCGAGCGGCGATTTATATACTTCTTATTCTTAGTCAAATCAGTATCTAATATTACATTTATTTTATCAATTAAACTTCTATACAGAGATTCAATTGTTTTAGTCAAATCAACAACTTATATCTTTACTTTTAGTCAAAACCAAACTACTACATGTATAAAAGCTAACATGGTTAATAAGCGTAATGAATTCTGGGTAGTTATTTTTTTAATGTAGTCACAGTTGTTAATTATATATTATATAAAAATGCATATTGAATAGACTTTAAATTATTACTCTGTGCAGACGTTGAGATTTGTACTACGTCCTGTGACAAGGTACAAAACCATGTTAAATGCGAGCGGTTTGGATGTAGTAAGCTGTGTCGGCGTATCAGATAGCACTAGCCCAAAATTCACTTAGTTAACAAAGTTTCTATGTGCGGTATGACGCCGCTGTTAAGTAAAATAAAAATCGTTTACATCCTACTGCCACTATAGGATTTAAATATTTAAAAATCTTTAACAGGCTGCCAGTGACCTTTTTTGAAAATAATTTGGTGATCAGTTGCGGCTGCAAATTTAATTAATATTGTGATTCTGTAGTATGTAATATAAGGGCCACGTCCAATTATATTGTTTCACAGATTTTACTTCTCACTCTTCACTTTTATTTACTTGTATTTAATCCTTCCTTGGTACTATCCAGCAGTGTCTGTCCCGAATATAGTCCTAACCGCAGTTTATATACCCTTCTTTATTAACTCCCTCTTCACATAAATAATAATCATAGTCAAATCATCTACTTTAAACGTACAAAAATAACAACCACTCGTAAATGAACAATTGTAAGTATCGGTAAACACGGTATTAAATACTGGATTTAATTATGAAGTCTTAATGGTTCCCACTTTTCTAGCTTATTCAAGTATTTACTAATCAATCAAGCAAATGTCCCTCCTCACATAAATAATAATCTTCGTCAAATAAACTACTTTAAGCATACGAAAATAACAATTACTTGACGTAACAATTCTAAATATTACTATTTAAGTTAATAAAACAACGATTTAAATAATTACACCTCATTGGTTCTTCTTATTACAGTTAAATTAGTAATTCATTAATTTATATGGATCAATACAGGGACCATCAAAACATTGAAACGAATCAAAACATTACGGATTATTATAAAATAGTCGTTTAACAATAATGTAACCTTACAGTAAGGACATCTTATAAACCGAAAACCATAGTAGGTACCTACTATATCAAAAACCCCACTTTACAACAATACCCACTCTATAAACCCAATTTACATATAGCACAGATATTTGAATAGAACAATATATATATAACTCTTCTGCTGCTTCCAAACACACTAAACTATTTACTATTCAAACTCTTTACTAGTTCTGTTCCACAACTTAGCCTCTCGATTACACATTGCTTTCTCTTATCTGGAAGACGATTTATATATTCACTAGTCTTAATGAAATCAGTATCCAATATTACAATTATTTATTATACAAACATTACATGTTTTAGTCATACCATCAACTAATATCTTTATTTTTTTATCAAAACCTAACCTCCAATTATATAAAAATATATATATGTAATTTAAAAAATTGTTTTGATATAATATATTTAATAAATATGATGTATAATAAATATAGTTTTCAAATACCGTCACTACTTTATGCTAAATTAAATATTCATTTTGTTCTCAATAAAAATTAAACTCTTTAAAAATGCTATATTTTAAAATTGCAAAGCGACTCTCTTATATTTATTACAAATCGTAATAAAATACTGTCAAACGGTCCAACACATACTGTGAAACCGTAAAAATAAATACAAAGAATAAGTCCGCAAAGACATTCATTGTTAAAATATTCCGAAAGTCATTCTAGGGTAGGAATCATAAAGTAGCAAAGGAATGTGTTTTAGAACAATCTTGACTTGTACCATTTAGTTTAATATAATGAGACAATTCTGAAAATATATTAAGGGGTTGATTTTATCATAATCTTAATAAATTCGGTTTGATATGGTAGTTTCTTGAAATCTTATTATTTTCTTTCAGTGATATCTTTAATATTATTAAACTCATAGAATGGTTGCATTTCAAAAACATACAATATTAGGAATTTTGATAATTTTATATTTTTACAGTTACATTAAAAAAATCCAACATTGTTAAAAAAATATGAAAAGATAATAGTTAAACAGAGTGAATTATTATACGTTTTTAGTTATTGGATGTAAAATAAGTTTATAAATAACTTATTTTTATTATGTTATTTATCAACTAGCATTTTATTATTATTGCAGGTAGAACACATATTCTGTTTAATATATTGCCAAAAATAAATATTGTTTTTAAAACAGAGGATACGTGATTGATATATATTTTGTTAATCATTTGCGGTGCAAAAAAGTCTAATTAGCTAAAATAGTTTATCAAAAAATATTACTTCTAAAGTGAAATACTTCTACTAAAGACCCCTAGATGTAGATAAGAGTCAGGTTCTCTACATTTTTCAAGGAAGTGCTCCACTCTACATATTTTGAACATTATGTAAGTTTTATGGTGTGAAATGTTATCACAGTCTTCTTTTAAGGCTTTAAAGTTCGTAAAAGTAACTATGTAGCCGTTTTTATTTGCATGTGTATGGTTTCGGGTTTAAATTATATTAAATAATGAAATAATTATAATATTATGCTAATAACTGGTATAATAATAAACATAAAAACTTAGCTTTACGCAACGAGTTTATAAATTCAAAATAAAATACATTTAATATTTTAAACAACCAAAAGTTTTTGATAACCTTGTTGTATATGATCCAGCCCATTTTTGAGTTAAATATATTTGGTACACGAAACACACTCTCGGGCTGCTTATACAATTGACCTACGAAGATTGAACTAAGTTGTAAAAATGGAATTTCAGAAGTGTGTTAAATGTCATTGTACGTATAATAAGTATTGTGAAGATAAAGTCCAAAGAATAATTTACTTGCAAGTAATAAAACAACATTTTATTTAAAATTCGTGTAACACAAAATACTTATAAGATTTACTTACTTTAATATAGATTGATGTTGTATAAAATGCTGTAAAGAAACATGGCGACGAGCAATTCTAAAGGCTTACTAGATGTAGTGTGCAACGTTAGATATGTGATGTGTAATGATATGTGATATGTGACGAACACCTGTAACCAAACAATTTCTCGAAGAAGTACAATTTAAAATTTATAATTTGAAAATTGTTTAAAATATTGCATTTACACGTAAATCCAAACACAATACTGGACAGTTATGTAATAACTTTGCAGCATAATATACATGTCTAATATGAATTTCAGCTGACGGTCGAGTTGTTAATCTCGTGTTAATCCTTCTGATTGGTTTAAAGCTTTCTAGACATCCTGTCACTTTTCACAATGCTGTAAAACTAGTTTAGTGCTGTAGAGCTCTTATTACAAATGCTGTAGGTTTCTACTTTGTTGTCATCCACCCACACACATAACAAAACATGGGTATTGATAAATAATACTTAACAGTGTACACTATAGATTTGGTAAATTAACCTATTTTACAGAAAGGAGTGAGCTTAAATTTATTATCCATTTTTTTTTAAAGTTGTGTTATACAAAATCATGGCACGTTTTATAAAAAAAATCTTTACACATATTTAAGATATCTAAACTGAGACGACTTATGTGTGTCATCGTGTGTTGAATTTATCGTCTCTTATGTAATAGAATAATATAAAAAAAATGTATGTAATTATGTACGTATTATGTTTATGTATTAATTATTATTTATTTTTAGTTATGTTTATAATTTTATGTCACTTATATTTATATGTGTACGAGTTTTTCATTTCCTATCAAAATGGTAGGTAAATAAATAAGAGAGACTTAAAAAAGTAATATAAATAAAAATAAAAGCACAAGTCTTGACAAGTTCTTGGTAAATAAACGTAATAAGCCCTTAAGAAATTAAAATAAGGGTTGGGGTATTCTTAAAGGTCGCACCAGGAAAACTCGTGTAATAATTCACACGCCTTTCCACAGTTATGATTAAAGATAATTAAATTGTTCTTGATAATGTGCAGACAAAGTTTGTTTTCAATACTCTCTACAATTATTTTATAAGGTATAACAGTTTATTATATTTGTTGCTATTCTTCCAATTGTTTACTTTCAACGACACAGTATAATTGATCTGTATACACTGGCTTATTCTCAGTAGATATAGCACACCTAAATATTAACTTTAAGACGGAAAAATAAGACATAATTACTTCTAATTGCTTCTTATCTGTCCCCAGTCATATATATTTATGAACTTTATATTTTTAGCATTTCTTCATATCGCCATATTTTTTAATAATATGAATTAAATCATAAATTATTCATCGTATCTACTCGTCTAATATCATGGTAATAAAGTCTTCTAATAATATAAATCTATAATAATAATCTATTTACAGACTATTTTATTCCAGTTTTTCATACCGGTTAAAAATTGTAGTAGGTAATATATATTTTTTTAATTTTATTTATATTTTGTTGGTAATGTTTTAACCTTGTTTCTTATTTGTTAATAATTCGTCTTATTATATATTCTACCTTGCTAAGATAATACTACTTAATTTTATAATAATTCAGCAAAAGACTAGGTACCAACTCTTAATATTTTGTGTTGTCGTAAATTACGGCTACTGTAAAAAAAAAACATCATAAGAAAGAGAAGCATTCCAAATTTTCGATTGTAAACAATGAAAATATATTCGGTGACATACAATATATTATAGAAATTTGCAAAATGATAGAAAAAAAAAACATATGGTCCCTATACAAGTTATTATTTATGCATACTTGCATAGCTATAGCTAGATTTTATAGTAACATTTTTTATAATAATATGCATATACACAGGTGAATAATATTTATTCAATATTTAATGACTAGTCCCGATAATACAAAACAGGAAATACACATTTCAAAAAAACAAATTTACTATGTTCAATGATGATTCAAAACATGATTCTGGTACATAAAAACAATAATAATGGATATTGGTTTTACATTCAATACTTGTATGTAGAAATAATAGCTATTTGTTGTGCACAAAACAGAAGATAAAGCTTGTGATTTACATTACTGTTCGCTTATTTTTTTTCCGCAATTCGTATAAACGAATGAGCAAACTTGTCAGCAAGGTTATATCAGTACATTGTCTGCACCTACTTATGTGACACTTCTTACTCAGAAGAATTGTTTAAGCTGAAAAGAAATAAGAAATATAAGCTGAAATTGAAATTTATAAATATATTATTATAATAATGAATTTATTTTTTTAATTTATACTAAATTACAATTAGTCATATCATAGGTTATAAATATATATGTGTGCTTTTTCTCAGACTTGAACTCTTGGAACCCTTGTAGCATAATTTTAAGTCTGGGTAATGTCTTTAAAGAATAACTTGTTTCGATAAGTATAGTGTCTTTTGATTTACACAAGTGATCTCGAGTATTGATTGAAAGTGAAAAAGACATAAATTAATAACTCTTGAAACAACGTTTGTAGATAAATATCAATAGATGTCTATGCTATCATATCGTCAAAAACATTTTTTACCAGTGTAAAGACAAAACGGCCAATAAAATGGAACACAAAAATAATATAGCTATATCTCATTCATACATAGTTTAGGTATATATTTTTAGTATTATATAGAAGGTATAGTATTATATAGTTTAGGTATTATATAGAAGATTTAAAGTTGTCTATACTATTCTTTGTCTACAGTTTGATCTCAAAAAGTAGCACGGAGTTGAAATAGTGTATATGCTTAAAAGTGTTGGTCCAAACGCACATAAGCATTACAACTTAAAATTACGGTTAAAGTTGGTCAACAAAACGGCATTTCATCAAACAAAATAAAATACTTAACTACTTCTATAAGCAGTTAAGTATTATATGATAATGTGCTTTTAAATGTGCTTTTCAATTATTTATTCTAGCTTATTTTTTTCTATTAAACAAATATACAATATAATACAGTAAAAAATAAAAAAAAAGAATATTATGAAGAAAGAAGAATAAGAGAATATTCATGGCGTTAAAAAGTATTTAAAAAAAAATTTAAGAACAATTTTCTTAAAGCCATGTTTTTATTAAAAACACTAGCTGTGCCTGCGACTTCGTACGCGTAGATTTCGATTTTGATAAAACGTACTCTTTGTTCCAATGTATGTAAAAACTATCTACCAATGTATGTACAAACTATCAACCTTTAAACTGGTAAGCAGCAATGAGTACGACAATAAGAGATTATTAATTTATTTATTTGTTAACCGATAGTTAATAAAAAAAATAAATAAAGTGAATCTCATGACAATATATTCCCGAAAACTGCATCCAAATCAATTAATCCTTTTTTGAGACTAGCGTTCACAAACATACAGACATCCAGAAGTCTATATAGACGTATAGACGTACCAACATACAGACAAACTGAAAAACCATTGTTTTGGGTTCTCTTGCTCTTATAAATGTGTTAGGATGTTTTTTTTTTATTTTCCATGTACAGAAATCGATCAGTGATAATTTTATTATATGTATAGATATTTTAAGTTCAAAACATTGGATAATTAATATCAACATATTCTTTAAATAACTATTATTTATTATTTAAAAGTAAATTTCCTTAATAATTAACTTTGTGACGAATACATTATGAATAAAGGGTTATATTGGAACCTTACTCGTAAAAGTGTTTGAAGCCTGAATTGTGAGACCGTGTAAATAAAGGTTTTTTATATATGTAATAATTTTCACCTTCGGACAAGTCGTCCCTGCTATTTTTCACGTTTTATTAAATATTCTTACATTTCAAACCTTCATTTATTTGATATATTGACATACTTAACAAAGCATTTTGTCCTTTGTTAAGCATGTTTTCAAATTAGCAGGAATTAAAAAAAACTAAATTACATCACAAGTTAAATATAATGTCGTTATTGTAGTTTAACAATTGCATTCTTATATGGTTTATTTTTTATTTTATAGGTAAATGTTTTCTTACCGAACCATTATTGTGACGACTTCATATTTTTTTATTTATTCTTTATCTTGGTCTTATATATTATAAGATATATTGTTTATTGATTTTATATTCTAATAGTTTGTTATTATTTTAGTTATTCGACTTTTATTGATTTTATTTTTTTACAATATTATGGTTTAAATTGATTGCTAAATCATACTTTGTAAATAAATTTAAAAAGGTATTTTAATCAATACAATTCAAGCCAATAAATAAAATAGGCCATTTAATGAAAAATCATTCCTAACATTATTAAACAAATAAAGAAACAAATTTTATATTAAGGTGATAGAACTGAAGTCAAACACTCTTAGTCAATTCTCGTTTTACGATCTCAATAGACTTAGTCTTAAATGTCGAAAACATTACGTTAGCTTATCCTTTTTTATTGTCTCTTTCAAAGAACGCACACACATTGTTAAAAAAATAAAATAGGTAGTAAGTAATAGGATATCGCTTACATTTTATTTTCAACTGGCCCAAGTGAAGGTAAATCAAGCAATAAACAATACATATATATTATATTTATCAATGTATCTCTGGTATGTGTATTTCTGGGTTTGGTCGTTTATTAAATATATTCTTGTTTATACATGTAGTAGTTTGGTTTTGACTAAAAATAAAGATATAAGTTGTTGATTTGACTAAAACAATTGAATCTCTGTATAGAAGTTTAATTGATAAAATAAATGTAATATTTAATACTGATTTGACTAAGAATAAGAAGTATATAAATCTCAGCTCGGTTAAGAGAAGGCATTGTGAAATTGGGAGTACAAGTTGTGTGGTGGTGCTACTGTGATAAAAGTGTAACAGATATAATAAACCGCTGAGTGTGTAATTTAGAGACTAAGTTGAGTAACAGTGATAGTTGAGAGTTTAAATGGTAAACAGTTTAGTGTATTTGTGAACAGTGTCATAAAGTGCTATAAATAATAGAATGACCGTCGTCGGGGATTCTTTACGGTAAGAGAGCTCTATTAGTTCAGAAGTGGGATTCACTCGGGCATTAAAACCACAAACTACCTACAAGATAAGTTTATTGAAGCTACAAAATCACATTAAGCAAAAAAATGAAGTGATATTATTATTAGAAACGCACACTACAAGATAATAACAATGAAGTTCCAGAATCAATACAATCAATTAATAGTTGATAATCAATGTTTGTAAATCAATCTCAAAACTTCAAAATTGAGATCTACCCACATATCAAGAAAATCGAATTAAAATACCTATTTAATCGCTTTTGCAACTCGTTTATTAGATTATGTGACAAACCGTTGGAAGAATTCTACGAAAGAAGGCGGCAGGTCTGCTTCTCTTCTTTGGATCCGTCGAGTTGCACGGATGCTATAACCGATGTGGTGCATCAGGCAATGGAGTATTTTATTCCTTTTGCTGACGTACCCATCGGTGGCAAAGCTCGCCCATGGTTTAATGCCGAATGTGGTCATGCTCAAGACCGAAAACATTCGGCATATCTCATTTGGGCTGATGCTCGAACCCGCAAAACTCCGGATGTAAGTTTGAAGAAGAGAGCCTTTAACCAAGCTGCCAAGTCCTACAAGAAGGCATTGCGGAAGGCTCGTCTTGATCGGATCGTTAAGAATGGCGAAAAGCTCTCTGTCAGACCAACTGGCAGTCGAGCTTTCTGGTCTCTTGCCAAAGCGATCGAGTCGAACTTCTGCCAACCCTCACTGCCTGCTCTGCTGAAGCCTGATGGATCCCTGGCCCACACTGCAACAGAGAAAGCGAATGTATTTGCTTCTCTGTTTGCTGAGAATTCGCATCTAGACACTGGCAATGCTTCTCCAGCACATCTTCCTCACTGCGGTATTTCGATGCCTGAAATCCGCATCACTAACAAAGACGTATGGAGAACATTGTGTCGTTTAGATGTGAATAAAGCCAGTGGTCCTGATGGTATACCAGCCATTCTGCTCAAGACATGCGCAGCTGAGTTGTCTCCTATACTGACACGTCTGTATCGCCTCTCTTTCATGACTGGAATAGTGCCGAAATCCTGGAAGCTTGCTAATGTGCAACCCGTGCCCAAAAAAGGCAGCCGTGCCGACCCTGTCAATTACAGACCGATTTCAATCACCTCCATACTCTGTAAGATTATGGAGCGTGTATTGAACTCGCGCCTACTAGCATACCTAGAAGGTAACGATCTCCTCAGTGACCGACAGTACGGGTTTCGCCGTAATAGGTCTACTGGGGACCTCCTAGTGTATGCTACTCACATTTTAGGCGAGGCCATCGAGAAGAACGGAGAAGCGGTCGCCGTCTCTCTGGACGTCTCGAGGGCATTTGACAGGGTCTGGCATGCGAGCCTTATATGCAAGCTTTCAGCGTACGGTATATCTCCTGGTCTGATCGGCTGGGTAACGGACTTTCTGAGCCACAGATCTCTCCGAGTAGTTGTCGACGGGTGTTCCTCGGAACCCTTGACAATAAATGCCGGAGTGCCTCAGGGGTCCGTTCTTTCTGCAACTCTGTTTCTGCTGCACATTAATGATCTGTTGAAGCCCGGTATCTATGGGTATGCAGACGACAGCACAGTTGTAGAAAGATATCTGCCGAGTACTCGGGCTAGTCGAGATCAAGTACAGTCTGAAAGAGAAGCCATGGTGCAACGTTTGAATGACAAACTTCAGGCAGTCTCCGCATGGAGCAATGCCAATCTTGTCGAGTTCAACGCCACCAAAACGCAGACGTGTCTATTCACCTCCAAAAGGAGCCCTTTCACCTTGGCTCCTACTTTCCAGAATGTATCCTTGGAATACAGTGACCGGCTTCAGTTGTTAGGCTTAGGGATTTCCTCGAACCTCAACTTTGGTCGGTTCATTGAGTCCAGAGCAAGAGCAGCAGCAGCAAACTTGCCGTTCTTGCGAAGGTTCGGCAGTACTTTACACCGGGACAGCTTCTTGTTTTATACAAAGCACAGATCCGGTCGTGTGTAGAGTACTGTGGACACATATTTGCTGGTGCCGCAAAGTCTCATCTTGCGGTTCTGGACTCAATTGAGAGGCGAGCAAAGAGGCTTATAGGCGATCCCGAATTGGTCGAAGCCGACCTCCAAAGCCTTGAACACAGGCGTAAAATTGCTAGCCTCTCAGTATTCTATAGGATACATTTTGGTGAGTGTGCGCAGGAATTACACGAGTTAATACCCCCGTCCCCCTTCCATCACCGGACGTCCCGACGCACGGCAGGTATCCATCCTTTTGTTGTGGACATTCCACCTGTCCGAACGAAGCGCTTTGCTTCCTCATTTTTAGTGCGTACAGCAAAGGACTGGAACAATTTGCCTGCGTCGGTATTTCCGGCCAAATATAATGTGGGTGTCTTCAAGAGAAGAGTGAATAGGTTGCTAGGGCAATGCGACTTACCATCTAAGACTACATTCCACTTACCATCAGGTGGAATGTAGTCAAGCATTGCCCTAGATCATATAAAAAAAAAAAAAAAAAAAAAAAAAAAAAAAAAAAAAAAAAAGAAGGAATCGTTGCTAATGAAGAAAGAAGGAAATGAGAAATTATGGCGGTGACAACGCGGCGCGAATGGCGGTAATGGCGCGGTGTGAATGGCGGTAATGGCGCGGCGCGGATGGCGGTGATGGCGCGGCGCGGATGGCGGTGATGGCGCGGGACGGATGGCGATGACGGCGCAGCGTGGTTGGCGCTGATGGTGCCGATGTTGCTGATGGTGTTGATGGTGTTGATGGCGGTCGTGGCGATGGCAGCTATAGTAGCGGTGCTGGCATGGCACGTGGCGAGCAACACGTTGATGTCTGCGCAATTTATCCATCATCGATCAAGTCACAGCATAAAGGTGATTCGTTTCGAAGCGATCAACCTTCACGATCTTGTTTTTTTTTAATTTTTACTGATAATTATTTCACTTTAAATTGACGTATTTTGTTACGTATTATGATAAGGCGCGAAATTATTTCATCCCGGATTTTCGTAAACGTGAGTGTTTGTTTTAAACTCGGAAAACAATGTTTCAAACTTTTGTTTTAAATAACTTCGTTTTAAATTCGGTAAACGATGGTGACACGATAGCTCTAAAGATTCAACCGGTTAAGACCAGTCAAGACTTTAAAAAAAACTATAATTCGATTTTCGGAATGTTTTATTTCTTTTCTACCTACCTGTGTAGGAATCACGGGCGAACTTACAATTATTAATTAATCGTATATTGTAAATGCGTATTATTGCCGATCAAGGCCCGTAAATGTTGTAAAATAAAGCGGTTAGTTAATTTAGCAAAAGTAAGAACATCAAATGCTCACATGAGGCCGATAAGCCAAATTATGAGTGTAGCATTTGAGGTATAGGGATATCAAGCGCTCGCATGAAGCCGATAAGCCAATTTATGAGTAGCGTTTGAGAAGATCAAATACTCGCATGAGGCCGATAAGCCAACTTCTGAGTAGTATTTGGTACATTGAGGATATTGAACTGACTATGACTATGACTAGCATTTGAGGTAAAGGGACATCAAATGCTCACATGAGGCCGATAAGCCAAACGATGAGTGTAGCATTTGATGTATAGGGACATCAAGCGCTCACATGAGGCCGATAAGCCAATTTATGAGTAGCGTTTGAGAAGATCAAATACTCACATGAGGCCGATAAGCCAACTTCTGAGTAGTATTTGGTACATTGAGGATATTGAACTGACTATGACTATGACTAGCATTTGAGGTAAAGGGACATCAAATGCTCACATGAGGCCGATAAGCCAAACGATGAGTGTAGCATTTGATGTATAGGGACATCAAGCGCTCACATGAGGCCGATAAGCCAATTTATGAGTAGCGTTTGAGAAGATCAAATACTCACATGAGGCCGATAAGCCAACTTCTGAGTAGTATTTGGTACATTGAGGATATTGAACTGACTATGACTATGATTATGAGGCAAAATTTTTGTGTCCAGTAGATTTTTTTTTTGAATGAGGCTGCTGAGCCAGATTGAACACGTAATCAGAGAACTTATACCAATTTATTATTGTAGTTGAAATTGTTAAGTCTATAAATTTCAAAACATTGTCTAAATTGGAGGACCAATTATTTATATATGATGGCCGAAAAATGTATAAATATTAATGTATCATAATATATAGACTTTAGATTAGATTTTGTGACTTTACAAATATAATAATTAGATTTACAAATTACTTCAGAATTAATATTGTAAGTAAATGGTTTTTGATAACGAGCGGACTCGTTATGATTAGGATGGCCGAGCTGTTAGCTTTTATACATGTAGTAGTTTGGTTTTGACTAAAAATAAAGATATAAGTTGTTGATTTGACTAAAACAATTGAATCTCTGTATAGAAGTTTAATTGATAAAATAAATGTAATATTGAATACTGATTTGACTAAGAATAAGAAGTATATAAATCTCAGCTCGGTTAAGAGAAGGCATTGTGAAATTGGGAGTACAAGTTGTGTGGTGGTGCTACTGTGATAAAAGTGTAACAGATATAATAAACCGCTGAGTGTGTAATTTAGAGACTAAGTTGTGTAACAGTGATAGTTAAGAGTTTAAATGGTAAACAGTTTAGTGTATTTGTGAACAGTGTCATAAAGTGCTATAAATAATAGAATGACCGTCGTCGGGGATTCTCTGCGGTAAGAGAGCTCTATTATTCTCAGTATTTATAATGTGTATTTCTATGTATTCGTATCGTTGTCTAACACCCTTAACACAAGCAAATAATTTGCTTACTTAGGGGTTAGTTCAATGTGTGTCATTTGTCCTGTATTATTATTATTATTATTATTATTATATAGAATAAAAAATGAACCGATACTTAATTCACCGAGAAGGACAGCGATACGATAGCACAGTTGGTACAGCGACGGGACGGTTTCAAAGAAGTCGCGGGTTCTAATCCTTGCCCGTATCAGTTTATTCATTTCATTCTATGTTTATATAAATTTAAATAACATTGGTTAGGAACTTTACAAATATTGGTTAGGATTTTCGAAAGAAACCTAATAGATGTCACCACCGTCCCGATAAAGACGATCACATCCAGAATGCTTAATTCACCGAGACGGACCGCGATATGGTAGCTCGGTTGGTAGAGCGACGGGACGGTTTCCTAGTAGTCGCGGGTTTGAATCCCTGCCCGTATCGGTTTATTTTTCATTCTATATTTATATAAATTTAAATAAGCTTAACATGGACATACATGTTAATAGATATTTTCAAACAAGTATTAATTAATAAATTTGATATAAGCCATCGATATTCAGTTATGTTTTCAAATTTAATTAATATTCAGTTAGTTATAATGCTTCATAAACCGTAAACAATAATAGAAACTTAGAATAAACAAGTATTAATTTCTCTAATTAACAATCATAAAACAACTAAATATTAAATATATTAATATCAGTATCGGTTATAATATAATAAGTTACTTTTTCAATTTAGTAATTGCTTAATACTTAATTATAAAATATCCATAATGTGCTTATTTAGTAATGAAATTTTGAAAAAATTTCTTTATTTCACACTAAACACTCTTATCTATTTTTATTATTACAATTTGTATTTTAACATTAATTACAACTTGAGAGAATACTTCGAATTCAATTCTTTGATTTTTGAAAAAATCAAAGATATTCATTGTTAAGATATTCCAAAAAATAAAACCAGTGTAAGAATTATAATTTAAGTGCTTACTTGTGCTTAAAAAGAATTTTGGCTTAAACGTTTCAGTTTAATTAATAAGATACTTCACAATATATATATTAAAAGATTGACTTTATTAATTAACATTTGTTCCGAAGGTACTGGTATTATCACGTTAAAATTTAAATATATATAAAAAGTACACTACACATGCTACTATTTAATAGAATTAATAAAGTGAAGTGAAAATATCCGCCTATCAATACCAATTTTACGATCTTAATAAAATTGATTTGTAATGTCAGTTTATCAAAACCTTTTTATTGTCTTTCAGATACATAGTCTTGGATAGAGAGTTAAAATGAGTTGTAGCTCTATTCTTCTAGTATTATTCATCTTATCGAAAAATTAACCGCTACTTCCACATTTTATAAATATGTAGTTTTTAGAAATAGTTTTGAAGACAGCATATAAATATTACTTCTTAATATTATATTATTATTTATTATATATAATACTATACCAAAAAAAATAATATCTAGAAAATAGGATTATAAGAAATGTAATATTGTAGTGGAAAAATAAGACTCTTATGTTTAAATACTATACATAAACTATACAATAAAATACAATGGAGACATAAGAATAAGAATTCTAATCTCTCTATGTATTGTGTTTCATTTAAAAGTCTTATTAACATTGGTATGGGAAAACAGAATATATTCTTTCAATATTTTATTAAATACTACTTTCTCTGAAAACTATAGAAAAGCGTTATATTAAATCTAAACATATATTCATAACACAGGATGCGACAATTCTCCAATTATTTCTGTTAAAATTATGGATAAAAAAATATTAACCTGTACAGACAAAAGACTACCAACTGTACTGATTGAAATTTAATTACTCTCGTGTCTTTGTGTTAGATTATAATAACATTAGAAACACCTAGTAATTAATTATCCATCTTGTTAACAGATGAGATTAATATACAATATGTTAACTAAACACCAAATAATTTAACCAAATGTCAAGCCATCCTAGTAAGTAATTTGAGCGTGTGTGTGTGTTCTTTTTTGCGATGACGAATAACAATTTTATTAACTCGAACTAGTATAATATTTTTATACATATAAGGTTAATTAGAACTTTAAAAAATAACTAAAGAGGACTTATAAGAGTCTGTCACTTTAAAATAAAAGTAAATGGAGAAGAGCGTCTCTCTATAAAACAGCAAAATACTTTTAACATTATAAAACAGCAGAGCGAAGTGTTAAGTTTGGATATTCAATTTGTTCAGAAAATGTTAGAATTGCAATAATCATGAACATATTTATGTATAAATGGTGGTCAAGCCTTGTTGCAGCCAATTATACCAATTATAAGTGGTAGAACCTTGTTGCAACAAATGACATTGTTTTACGTTTTACGCTGACTGGCTATTTCATAGTAACACCGCTGTCCCACTTAAAACCTGCGAAGAATATATATATGTTTATGTTATAGACGCATTTTACCCTTCCACTGATACTTTATTTCCCTCTCTGTTCTTCATCACATTCATCCGCATCTATTCATCCCCATGAGTAACGGTAACCTTTTATTATTACCTCTTGGTCCGATTTGGTCTGTTTAATTTTTTATATAATGATCTAATATTTCAATAACAACATAATTGTTATTATTTTATAACAAGCGTTATGTTTAATCTAAAAAGAGTATTTATATGATTTAAAAGTGTTTTAAAAGATCTGAAAGATAAAAGATCTACTTACGTAAAAGCTATTTAACTATTTTTTTATAATCTCACAAAAAATATTTTATCAGTGTCATGACACTCATAGAAAACCAATTCTTTAGTTAAATAAAATTATGAATCCACGAAATCGAGGACGATTTTTAAAAATAATTCTTAAAACATTTTAAGTTTATTTACTTCTTAATTCCACAATCTACACATATAATAAATTTGTCACTGATCGAAAACTATACGCGTAAAATATTGTTAAAAAATCATAATGGGATAAAACATATTGATGTACTATCAATACGTACTATCAATACGTACTATCAATATGTACTATCTATACGTACTATCAATATATAATATCAATACGTACTATCAATACGTACTATCAATACGCACTTTCAATATGTACTATCTATACGTACTATTAATACGTACTATTTAATACGTACTATCAATACGTACTATCAATACTTACTTTCAATACATACTATCAATACGTACTATCTACACGTACTATCAATACGAACTATCAATATATACTATCAATACGTACTATCAATACGAACTATTAATATATACTATCAATACGTACTATCAATATAAACTATCAATACGTACTATCAATACGTACTATCAATTTGTACTATCAATACGTACAATGAATACGTACTATCAATATATACTAGCAATACGTACTATTTAATACGTACTATCAATATTTACTATCAATACGTACTATCAATACGTACTATTTAATACGTACTATCAATTCGTACTGTCAATATTTACTGTCAATATGTACTATCAATACGTACTATTAATACGTACTATCGATACGTGTTATCAATTCGTACTATCAATATTTACTGTCAATATGTACTATCAATACCTACTATCAATATGTACTATCAATATTAACTATCAATTCGTACTATCAATACGTACTATCGATACGTGTTATCAATACGTACTATCAATATATACTATCAATACGTACTATTTAATACGTACTATCAATACGTACTATCAATATATACTATCAATATATACTATCAATATGTACTATTTAATACGTACTATCGATACGTACTATGAATACGTACTATCAATATGTACTATCAATACGTACTATCAATTCGTACTGTCAATATTTACTGTCAATATGTACTATCAATACGTACTATCAAAACGAACTATCAACATATACTATCAACACGTACTATCAATATTTACTATCAATATATACTATCAATACGTACTATTAATACGTACTATCAATATTTACTATCAATTCGTACTATCAATATTTACTGTCAATATGTACTATCAATACGTACAATTTAATACGTACTATCAATACGTAATATCAATACGTACTAACAATACGTACTATCAATACGTAGTATCGACACGTACTATCAATACGCACTATCAATATATACTATCAAAACGTACTATCAATATTAACTATCA
Organism: Napeogenes sylphis; assembly: GCA_959347405.1. NCBI lineage: Eukaryota > Metazoa > Arthropoda > Insecta > Lepidoptera > Nymphalidae > Napeogenes > Napeogenes sylphis. Next base: position 4,638,217 of record OY365782.1, read on the forward strand.
ATTCGTGCTATCAATACGTACTATCATTATATACCATCAATACGTTCTATCAATACGTACTATCAATATGTACTATCAATATTTACTATCAATACGTACTATCAATACGTACTATCAATATTTACTATCAATACCTACTATTAATACGTAGTATCGACACGTACTGTCAATATGTACTATCAATACGTACTATCAAAACGAACTATCAACATATACTATCAACACGTACTGTCAATATTTACTGTCAATATGTACTATCAATACGTACTATCAATATGTACTATCAATACGTACTATCAATACGTACTATCAATTTGTACTATCAATACGTACAATGAATACGTACTATCAATATATACTAGCAATACGTACTATTTAATACGTACTATCAATATTTACTATCAATACGTACTATCAATACGTACTTTTTAATACGTACTATCAATTCGTACTGTCAATATTTACTGTCAATATGTACTATCAATACGTACTATTAATACGTACTATCAATATGTACTATTAATACGTACTATCAATATGTACTATCAATATTAACTATAAATTCGTACTATCAATACGTACTATCAATACGTACAATGAATACGTACTATCAATATATATTATCAATACGTACTATTTAATACGTACTATCATTATATACCATCAATACGTACCATCAATACGTACTATCAATACGAACTATCAATATATACTATCAGTACGTATTATTTTATACGTACTATCAATAGGTACTATCAATATTTACTATCAATACGTACTATCAATACGTACTATTTAATACGTACTATCAATTCGTACTGTCAATATTTACTGTCAATATGTACTATCAATACGTACTATTAATACGTACTATCAATATGTACTATTAATACGTACTATCAATATGTACTATCAATATTAACTATAAATTCGTACTATCAATACGTACTATCAATACGTACAATGAATACGTACTATCAATATATATTATCAATACGTACTATTTAATACGTACTATCAATACGTACTATCAATACGTACTATCAATATGTTCTACTGTACTATATAATTGATAGTACTTATTGATAATACGCATTGATAGCACGTTTTGATAGTACGTTTTGATAGTAAGTTTTGATAGTATACAGGGTTTATTTTATTAGTTGACCACCTCTTGCCAGCAGCCTCTTTACATCGATCCCAACAACATTTGTTCTATGAATTTTTTAAATTAATATATTTATTTTAATTTTTATTTTTCCCATACCAAATTTATTTGTTGTCTCTGAACTGGCATTAACTCTGAACGTTCTTATGGCGCCCGAGCGTTTACTTTTTAAGTAATACATAGGAAGCAAACATTTTTTTGTTTCGTTTTTTTTTGTGTTTTTTATCAAGATTTTTGTCAATAGTTGTAGAACAAATGTGGTTGGGATTGATGTTGAGAGGCTGTCTGCAATAGGTAGTGAACTAATTAAAAACAATATTGTATATAGATAGTACTTACTTATAGTACATATTGATATTCATAAGTCAGGGAATAATAATAAAACAATATAAGTTTTGAGATTAACGTGGTTATTTTCACTAGAATTATGTACAGAAACGGGATTATTGCCACGGTCAGTTATATTATTATTATTACCTCGATATTTCGAAGCGGTTACACGCTCCATGGTCAAATATCGACGTAATAATAATAATATAACTGACCGTGGCAATAATCCCGTTTCTGTACATAATTCTAATAATAAAACAATACGTAATTGGACTACTCAGTACTCAGTTTTTAGACAGACTTACAGTAAAAAAATATCTGTGATAAAAATAAAAAATATAAAAATATAAAAATAAACTACAAATGCTCCTACACACAAAAACTACTTTACCTAGTTTGATGAAACTTTGAACGGGTGTTTTTATTGTAATCGGACTCTTTGCGTACGCAGACACAGGCACAGCTAGTTTGAAATATAACGTACAAAAGGCGGGATTTATACCACAAAGACATTCTCAACCAGCCAACCTTGGTTGGTAGGCGTGCAAAATAGTAAAAAAAACCTAAAAAAATAGGTAAATTTAATTATATTATTATTATAAGACTATCTTTATAAATAAACAAATTAACAAAAAAACCTTTCGAGAAGACATTTTCAAATATTTAGCGTGTATCCATTAAGCACTTGTTTCTGACCATGTAAAGTGCAAGTCGGTCGTTACAATCCCGACCCTCAATTAAGGTAAATAAATAAAGATATAAACTTTGTTACCCTTAATTTATCCTTTGTGTTACCCCTAATCCGATGTCTAGTGTTTCTAGAAGTGGTTTTATAATTATTTATATTTGTATTAATTTTTTTTTAACTAGAACTAATTATTGTACAGAACTATTATTAAGTATAAAATTGCTATTATTTCACCTTCTTATATTGTTATATGTGGAGGGTATTTCTAAACATATGGTTTGGGATTCATTTCTATAAATTAGTAAACAAATGTTAAGCTTCATGACTTATTGTCTCATACTCTTTTAAGAGCGGAATCTCTGTAGGTGTGAATAGTGATTATCGTTGTGATCTTTGAGTACCTTATCAAACCTTTAATTATTGTGTTAGATTTGCCGTTTTCTATAATAGTTTTATTACTAAATTAGTTTTTATTTTGTGATCTTAGAATTGGATTTCCTATTATTAAGTTCTTTGAAATATGTAAATGTTGTAATTAGTTATATCCTTTTTATTAATTAAAATTCTTGATGCTTTATAAAAATATGGTATCATGTTATCTATTACTATGTAATAAATTTCATATTTTTTTATGTAATTGGAGTACCAATACATATGTATTTATTAATATAATATTCGTATTAATACCTAAATTCAAACATATGTGAATGTGATTCATCAATTGGGCCTTATCATGAATAATAAGGATTTCTTACTGCTTAAATATTAGGAACTTACTTATGAATTTATCGTTTTTCTTACAAGCCACTTTAATCACAAATTTCTCCTCTTTGGTAAGGAATACGAAATTCAAGTGTTTACACCTATTATACATATATTTTTGTTTCGTTGGCTGTCATTCATTTGTTTTTTTTTTCTGTTTTTTCTATTTGCGTTACTCAATTTACAAAATGGAAAACTTAAAATATCGCATTATAACGAGTAAGAGTTCCACTGTGGCACCACTGCTGCGGAATCGACTCGAAGAATTAATTATGTGTATAACGATCGTGTTGGAAAAAAAAAACACAGTTCGTTTTTAGTTCCAACGTTTTTGTTCTGGAAACTTTGACCTGCAGAACAAGCCCCGTGGACAGCCGGAGAGCCAAGTTAATAATGAAGAATTGAAGGCTATTGTGGAAGCGGATCCATCGTAAACTACGTCCGAGTTAGCTACAGACTGCGGTGTTAGGGACAGAACTTTTTTAATGCACTTGAAGCAAATTGGGAAGATTAAAAAGCTTGAAAGGTGGGTACCTCATGAATTGACTGAAGCAAACTGGCAAACGCGCGTCAACTGCTGCGTTACATTACTGAACCGGTACAATAATGAAGGGCTTTGAAATCGAATCATTACTTGTGATAAAAAATGGATTCTCTACGATAATCCGAAGTGCTCATCGCAATTATTGGATCATGGTCAGACAGCCACATCCTGCCCCAAGCGAATATTTACCCAAAAACATAACTTGTAAGCGTTTAGTGGACTAATTCCGGTATTGTTCGTTACAGTTTTCTCAAATCTGTCCAGACTATTACGGTAGATGTCTATTGTCAACAATTGGAAACCATGGTGGAATAGCTAGCTGCTAAACAACCTATGATGGTCGATCGCGCCACACCCCTGCTTCTTCACGACAATGCAACGCTAGAGCACACACTGCACAACAGACAGCTACTAAATTAGAAGAGCTTCAATTAGAATTTCTAAACATGCACCGTACCTTTCGGATCTTGCTCCAACAGATTACCATTTTTTTTGTTTATTGGGATTCTCTGAAGGCAAAAAATTCAACTCCGATGGGGCAGTTCAAATCGCCTTCAAAGATTTTATTGATTCCCGTCCGACTGGTTTTTTTTAATAAAGTGATCTATTAAATACCTATAAGATGTCAAAAGTGTATAGACAACAATGGTAACATACTTAGATTAATTAAATACATTATTTAAAAAAAAAATCGATTTTTTGTTCCTCTCATACAAAACGCCAATTTTATTTGTGAGGATCTAATATTATGTAGCCTAGAAATTTCTCAAGAAATATGGAGCAATAACATGACGGAAATTTATTATTTCTACATGTTATGCCTTTCTAAATTATGTAGCTATATTATAAAAACTTCTCGTTGTAATATATTAAAATTAAAAATAATCTATCACGAAATTGAGGTAACTGTTATTTTTCTGTGTTAAAAAAAAAATAACTGCACTACAGCTCTTTTTGTTGATTGAATTTGGTAATATAACATAAGTATAAAAGATTCAAATAAAAAAATAAAAGGTTTTACAAACATACTCGTGGAAATATCGATATAACGATCACAAAGAATAACCCAAATCGAAAGAACCATTTGAAGATTACACAAACAACTGTCTCAGTTGATTTGGCCCAGCAAACATGGTAGGATCATTAGACCAACAGACCAGCTGAACACGTCTTTATCGTTAGTCGGCTTTCACACCGGCAGCGGTATGGAGACGTGTTAGGTTTGACAATACAGTGCAGGCCTCTGGTCATTGCCATTTTGTTCGACATTTTTCTATGTAACACTTGGAATATAACACAAAGAAGTATTCCTGTTGTTACTCTACCATAGTACGTATTGTTAACATTCTAGCGCTTTAAGTTTTTACATACGAACGAATAATTTTTTTTACATTTTGAATTGACATTTTTCTATGTGACACTTGGAATATAACACAAAGAAATATTCTTGTTGTTACTCTACCATAGTATGTATTGTTAACATTCTAGCGCTTTAAGTTTTTATATACAAACGAATAAAATGGGGGAAAGCGCTAAGTAAGTAAGTAAGTATCTGAATATAAGTATCTAAAGTATGAACATCTATTATATTCCATTATATTACATTAATTATATTACATCAATTATTGTGAATAAAAATATAATCAAGAACAAAAATTGTATTTTACAATTATATTTTAAACATAGATATGTTCATACTCAGCGGTGTACAGAATCGTTCAGGTTTATTACAGATGTACCCACTTACATATAGGCTTTTAGTAATTTTAAACTACGAGTGTGACAGGTAATCTGAAATGTATGGTGGAGGATGAGATAGATATATAGGTGCAATTTGTTCCTGTGGAATTGAATTATAATCTCTATTCTTTTCTATGAAATATTATAATAATTCGAATTTTATTTTGAAGGAGTAACAAATTAATGATAGAATATTTATTTGTTTTTTACTTGTTACATTGTTTTGTTATATCTTTCATTAAATATTTACCATTAAATATTTTTTAGCACTTCACTTAAATTATATACCTAACATAATATATTTTTTGTATAACTGTGTCAAACGGGCCACCGCGGTTGTTTTAACAAAAAACAAAACTTACCAGAAACCTTCAAAACTTTAAACATATGTTATTTTTTCAAATTTCGTAATTGAAGTAGGTCCTGTCGATTTCTAGCCAAAAAATATTTGGCTACAAGGCAATTTTCTGTGCAAATTAATATCACCAAATTTATCTTCAGATAATAATTATGTGTATTTGTCTCTTATTCATTAAAAACAGATAGTTATTTGATTATCTAACCTTTAGGGTCAACTATTGGTAGAAAATTCGTTTCAAATAAAGAATAATAAAACAAACCGATGAATTCTTTTCTGACAAACGTACAGCAGTTCATTGGCCATTGTTACTTAAGTGATATCTTACGTGTTGGGATTCCATCATGGTATCACATATTTATTTTACTACTACTACTTACTATATTATGTTTGATGTTATTTTGTGTTATAAATAAAAGATGATTTTATTTAGGAACTCGTCTGAATGTATACTTTACAAATCACTGTAAATCGAGTTTATTATACTTTGTAACTATTTATTTAATCAAACAGTTTTTATAAATAAATTATGTTAAAGACAACATGACATAATACATAGATACATATAAATATAATAGAGTTTTAAAAATAAGAGTTAAGGTTTCAAGTACCCGTATAGATAAAAAAATACAGATTTAGTCACGTGTAAGGTTGTATTTCAAGTTTTAATTTTAGCCAAAGTTTTGAAGGTCTTCTAGCCATCGTATCAACGGGAAGACATGATGATGATATCTTTAAAGGCATAGAGCTTAGGATGCACACAAATTTTAATTGCATCCGTTACCGATCAACAGTTTTGTGAGTTAAAGTAGCTTGATGTGGCTTCTGTGACACTGGCGTTATACGAGGACATGAGTTACATCAGTATAAAGTGCAGGCAGGCAGGGCTTACTAGTGATACTAGAGCCTTTAGGACTTCATAGTTTTGATTACATGTCAATAAATATTATCTATTAAAATCTTTTTACATATCTTAAGGCCTTTCGTAGATCTGACTAAACCATATTATGAATTAAAATTAAATCGTTAAAGTTATGCAGTTATAATACTACAAATTCTTAAACAAAATAGACGGTATACGATTTTTTATTGCACAGTGCTAAAAGATTAAGGGATGCTTTAAACCAGTAACAGATTGAGAATCAGCAAAATTGTAACGATAAACAGAAAGAAAACGCCCAAAAAGATATTTATCAGTTAAATATTCCGCAAGTAATGCCTAGGGTGCGGATCATAAAGTAACAAAAGCAATGTGCTTTCCTTAACAAGCTTGTAGCTCTCAGTTTAACATAATGAGATACTTCGGTAGCTATACGAAAAGGGTTGATTTTACTGCCTTCTAGATTTGTTAATGTTAACGATTCTTTATTTTATAATTTAGGACTAATATTATTATATATTATTTACTTTTATTGCATTACTTATTTTCTGAAACTTCTACAATCTACAACTACAGATATTATATATAAAATGCAGTTTCTGTAAATAATGTGTGTGCAATATTTTACGTGTCCGGATGTTACCGTTATATTTAACAAAAGATAATTTGCAAGATAATTCACTCCTTACCTAACAGTAGAAAACTCTGGTAGTTCATTTTATATTTTCCACATTTAGTTGCTGATAAAGACTCTACTGAATTATTTAATATCAATTAGGGTAATAAATGAAAAAACAATAAACTAAAGTTATTTGAACACAAAAGAAAAATAATGAAATGCACCTTGGACTTGTTATGTTTTATTCACACAACACGAAAGAACAAAAGGTACCAAATTAAAAGTCTTTGTTTGATCGCAACTGGCCATTCACTAACAATACCTAAATTTAAATTAATTACGATCTCTTCTGGCATTTTTAAAATTATTGTTCTTTTTAAAATATACTACTTTTATTGTTGCATAGATAGATTCATAGTTTTTCAGTGCCTATTTATCTTTTAATTATCCTCCACTTTATTTTATTAATATAACATTTAACTAATGACTGATAATGCTGATTAATATAAAATCGCACTTTAAACTTTTTGATAAATTGATCTCGTGATTAATGACAGAAAATTTTAGATGAAGATGTCGAATCTTTTAAAAAAATAATTCAAGAATCGACTGAAAGTGTTTAGGTGAATAGCTGTCATTTTAAAAATAATTCAAAATCGTTAAGTTAGACATGTGTTTTGTTTATTTATGGATATATATGATTTAAAGAAATAAATTACTCATTGCACCATAAATAGTTTAGTTGTAACATTCTCGATATTTAAGATAGCATTTCATGCAGAACTTATTGTTTGAAATGTTTGTATTTACACTTACATAAACTGAACCATTACGGCTATTAAATAATTATGTAACCGACTATTTTCCTGTTATTTAAATCGGAATGTGGCCAACTAGATTTGAACCTATTCTTAGTTTTTATTTATGAGCCCGAAGCATAGAAGACTATCGGTGTTAATTATTTTTTATTGGTTAATGTACTAATCCAAAAATGGGCCTTATTGCTAAAGAAAATTTATGGATGAAAATGGGGATCAACCTCATAGAGAATTTCAAACTATGATTTTGTTAGTGGCATCTTTTCAGTCTTATCACATAATACATTAACAAATAAAACATTTATGTACATTTGTTAATGTACATAAATAAAACAACAATTCACAAGACATCTAACAAATTTCCAATGCTAAAAAAAGTCACTGTTTAAAGTAGATTTTAGACCAGTAAAATATCACTACTCAGATTTGAAGATTGATGATTAAAAACTATTTTTGGCCTGAATTGGATTGAATGATAAAAAAAAATAAGAATTTGCTACAGCTCATACTACATCGAACATTCTCCATGAGCGATTTATGGGCATCGTTATATCACGTGGAGGTGATTCGAAATGGACATCAAGATTGCGAGATCTTAGCCATTTAGTTACGTAACTCAACGTTTACTTTTTAGTGAGGGGATTTATTAATTTAAAGGTATATGCGTATGCGCTAAAAACTACAGCGGTTCTTTTATCAAAGCCAAAATAACCCATCCAAGCCAACACCTATCGGTCAAATTCAGATCGATTTATGCGGCAGTATCATGATAAATTCGAACTTTTGGATGCCCTACCTAGCGAAATCATGGCAGACATTTCCACGATGAAATATTTCAAACATAATGGCATCGAAATTATATAAAAAACATTTGATTATATCTCACATACACACTTCGTTTTATTTCAATTTAAGATTAGAAAGTATTTAATTAAAGTCCTTTTCAATATTCCTTGATATTCAACAGGTGTAAAATTAATATTTGTATTTTGTTCTTAATTGAATTTATCAGGATTCCTTCACATTTTATCTTGTTACTGAGAACCTTCGGGTTCTCCCGTTGGCTAATTAATAACCGGCGCGGTGGGGGTCGGTCGTGGGGGTTTGTGCCCGGTCCATTTTTTTTTTTTTTTTTATACGATCTAGGGCAATGCTTGACTACATTCCACCTGATGGTAAGTGGAATGTAGTCTTAGATGGTAAGGCGCATTGCCCTAGCAACCTATTCACTCTTCTCTTGAAGACACCCACATTATATTTGGTCGGAAATACCGACGCAGGCAAATTGTTCCAGTCCTTCGCTGTACGCACTAAAAATGAGGAAGCAAAGCGCTTCGTTCGGACAGGTGGAATGTCCACAACAAAAGGATGGATACCTGCCGTGCGTCGGGACGTCCGGTGATGGAAGGGGGACGGGGGAACTAAGTCGTGTAGTTCCTGCGCACACTCACCAAAATGTATCCTATAGAATACTGAGAGGCTAGCAATTTTACGCCTGTGTTCAAGGCTTTGGAGGTCGGCTTCGACCAATTCGGGATCGCCGATAAGCCTCTTTGCTCGCCTCTCAATTGAGTCCAGAACCGCAAGATGAGACTTTGCGGCACCAGCAAATATGTGACAACAGTACTCTACACACGACCGGATCTGTGCTTTGTATAGAACAAGAAGCTGTCCCGGTGTAAAGTACTGCCGAACCTTCGCAAGAACGGCAAGCTTTGCTGCTGCTGCTCTTGCTCTGGACTCAATGAACCGACCAAAGTTGAGGTTCGAGGAAATCTCTAAACCTAACAACTGAAGCCGGTCACTGTATTCCAAGGATACATTCTGGAAAGTAGGAGCCAAGGTGAAAGGGCTCTTTTTGGCGGTGAACAGACACGTCTGCGTTTTGGTGGCGTTGAACTTGACAAGATTGGCATTGCTCCATGCGGAGACTGCCTGAAGTTTGTCATTCAAACGTTGCACCATGGCTTCTCTTTCAGACTGTACTTGATCTCGACTAGCCCGAGTACTCGGCAGATATCTTTCTACAACTGTGCTGTCGTCTGCATACCCATAGATACCGGGCTTCAACAGATCATTAATGTGCAGCAAAAAAAGAGTTGCAGAAAGAACGGACCCCTGAGGCACTCCGGCATTTATTTTCAAGGGTTCCGAGGAACACCCGTCAACAACTACTCGGAGAGATCTCTGGCTCAAAAAGTCCGTTACCCAGCCGATCAGACCAGGAGATATACCGTACGCTGAAAGCTTGCTTATAAGGCTCGCATGCCAGACCCTGTCAAATGCCCTCGAGACGTCCAGAGAGACGGCGACCGCTTCTCCGTTCTTCTCGATGGCCTCGCCTAAAATGTGTGTAGCATACACTAGGAGGTCCCCAGTAGACCTATTACGGCGAAACCCGTATTGTCGGTCACTGAGGAGATCGTTACCTTCTAGGTATGCTAGTAGGCGCGAGTTCAATACACGCTCCATAATCTTGCAGAGTATGGAGGTGATTGAAATCGGTCTGTAATTGACAGGGTCGGCACGGCTGCCTTTTTTGGGCACGGGTTGCACATTAGCAAGCTTCCAGGATTTCGGCACTATTCCAGTCATGAAAGAGAGACGATACAAACGTGTCAGTACAGGAGACAACTCAGCTGCGCATGTTTTGAGCAGAATGGCTGGTATACCATCAGGACCACTGGCTTTATTCACATCTAAACGACACAATGTTCTCCATACCTCTTTGTTAGTGATGCGGATTTCAGGCATCGAAATACCGCAGTGAGGAAGATGTGCTGGAGAAGCATTGCCAGTGTCTAGATGCGAATTATCAGCAAACAGAGAAGCAAATACATTTGCTTTCTCTGTTGCTGTGTGGGCCAGGGAACCATCCGGCTTCAGCAGAGCAGGCAGTGAGGGTTGGCAGAAATTCGACTCGATCGCTTTCGCAAGAGACCAGAAAGCTCGACTGCCAGTTGGTCTGGCAGAGAGCTTTTCGCCATTCTTAGCGACTCGATCGAGACGAGCCTTCCGCAATGCCTTTTTGTAGGACTTGGCAGCTTGGTTAAAGGCTCTCTTCTTTATACTTACATCCGGAGTTTTGCGGCTTCGAGCATCAGCCCAAATAAGGTATGCCGAATGTTTTCGGTCATGTGCATGACGACATTCGGCATTAAACCATGGGCGAGCTTTGCCACCGATGGGTACGTCAGCAAAAGGAATAAAATACTCCATTGCCTGATGCACCACATCAGTTATAGCTTCCGCGCAACTCGACGGATCCAAAGAAGAGAAGCAGACCTGCCGCCAAGGATAAGACGCAAAAAAGTGCCGCATCTCATCCCAATCTGCTGACTTGTATTTCCATACTCGCCTAACACCATGTGGTTCGCAAGCTGGTGGGGAATATGTAAATACAGATTTCACCAGACAGTGATCGGAGGTTCCCAAGGGGGACGTGACCTCTACACGATACCTGTCCGGATTAGTTGTCAGCAGAAGGTCCAGGCAATTGGCTGTATGGCCTACCACATCTGGTACCCTTGTCGTTTGCCTCACCAGCTGAAAGAGGTCCAAGGACAACGCAAAGTTCCGCGCTTCTCTTCCAGCATGGTCGGTCTTCTGGTACGGGAACAGCCAGTCCTGATGACAGGCATTAAAGTCCCCCAGAAAGACGAGCTGCGCCGAAGGGTACTGATACAGAGCCATATCTGCAGCCTCACTGAGATACTCAAATAAACGAGTTGTCTCCTGGTCACCGCTGTGCGAACGGTAGACACAGGAATACAGGATTTTTTCGTTTCCTGTGTCCACTAAAACCCATAGGGAAGAAAAAGTGGGGTCTTCAAGGTGACGGAGACGCTGAATACAGAGGTCGTTCCGCGCATACACACTGACTCCGGCCCGTGAGCGAAAGTTGTGCTCTAACGAGTAACCGGGATAATCCAAGTATGCAGCGCTCAAAGGACATTGTATCTGCGTCTCCGTCAAAAAGAGCAAGTGCGGCTGCTCTGTCTCCAGGTGGTGGTGGACAGCTAAAAGATTTGAGTGCAAACCTTTTATATTAGTGAGGTGCACTTTATACGAGGAGGAGTGCAACCGCTGCTTTAACTTGTTCTCTTTTTTTAACTTTTTCATAAAAAAATAAATATAAAAGTGAATAGGGATGGGAAATGGCAGTTGAACGAGGCGGTACATATCGAACCCGACGTCGAAATTGGTGATGTCTTGCCACTGGGAGACTAGTCTGGAGACTGCGGGGACGCCCGAACCCCCCCAGGGATCGCCATCGGGCCTCCTCGCCTGGTCGCCAACCAGCACGATGGAGCCACCCTGGGATTTTTCGCAGCTGGCGGGGCAGCCTTTCGTGGGTGGCTAACCCACTAATTGGGCCCCCAACTATCTGCGGGCGGCCAGCGGAAAGCCGTCGCTTCGGATCCCGCTACCCTCCTCGACTAGACACCCGACAAAACAAACACCAACCCGACGTCAAACCGGTTCGCCAACGCACCGCAACTGTTTAGACCCATTTCCCATAAACGGCTTCATCGAGCAACGTGCCGGAACACGACTAGGTCGCTTTGCGGCACGACTCTGCCCGATGGGTGGTAACTTTGCCGGCGACCGGATGTTATGGTCTACCACCATGACTGGCCAGGGCTGGTAACCTTTGGGGGAGTCCCCAAGTGTTTATTAGTACGTCCTCGTCGTCTCCCCTGGACCCCGTCCTGACCCCGGTAACGCAGGTGGCAGGCGGGTGACCAAAGCTATTAAACTATACTTGGGTGAGTGTGCGTTCTATCTTTCTGTCGCAATGCCTCCTGCGCGTGATAGCAAAGGAAGATTTGTCAAAGGCCCTTCTCAGGGCCAACCAAAAGGCCCTTCTCAGGGCCAACAACAAGGCCCTTCTCAGGGCCATCCCAACCCTGAGGATAGCTACGTCGAGTCCGATATGGACTCTGACCGACGGTGGACCCAATTGGTCGCATCCTCGGATAACGACCTAGGCAAGCCGAAGGGTTCTAGGATTACCTCCGGTCAGGCCGTGCTCTCTAACAGTACTCGGAAGCGACCTCTTTCAGGGAATGCTTCCTTGGCGAGTGATGCGTCGGATAGCGAATCTGGGACCGATGCTGTACTTTCTAAGTACAGCACAGCCAGTCGTGGACGCTCCTCTGCTTCTGCGTCGAGAGGTGGATGTGGACTCGCACGGGCCAAGGCCAGTCTGCGAATTCTTACCAACGAGGCTAAGGAGGCGAACTTTGAGAAGGAGCTAGAGGCGCGAGCTTTTAGAAAATCTGCGGTCTCCCCAATCGCCTTGGTTGACTCCGATGGAGATCTTATTGAAGGAGCGCCATTGTCGAAGGACCCAGTGAGTCTCGGGGCAAAAGAGCTGCGCGCATTAGCTGGTCGATGTACCGCTTCAATTCTGGAGGTTTCCAGAAAATCTGGGCACCTTCAGGGGCCCATGATTAAGAGATTGAAGGACGCGTCCAGAGATCTTTTAGAGATTGTGGAGACCCTAGCTGGTAGGACTCAAAGCGATGAGGCTTGTCGCTTAAGGGCTGATAATGCTCGCCTTTCCCGAGAGGTTCAGAACCTTCAAGCGGAGCTGAAAGCTCATAAGCGTGAATTCGCAGATATGAGGGCGGCCGCAAAGGGGGTTTTGGCAGATAAGCCTTTATTAGATAACGAATTCATCGAAGAGTTGAAGCGTTCGCTAATCACCTCTGTGGGAGTGTTGGTGAATGCCCGCCTGGAGAATCTGGAGGATCGCCTTTTGCCGGCCAAAAATCTCCGACCTCCTCTGGCAGCGGACCGGAGAAAGGAGGCTGCAGCAGCAGCTGCGAATGGACTGGTGAGCCGGGGCGGGTGTTCTGTCGCCCGTTCGAGCTCTCCAATAATGCCGGTGAGGTCGTCACCAGCTATTGGTTGCCCTACAGGATCCGTAAGTGAGGCCCCAGTGGTGGTTTCGGTGGCATCATCGCAGAGAAGCCGAAAAGAGGTCTCCCGGAAGGTGTCTAAAGCACCACACACCACACCTACCGTTACTTCTACTCCTGCTCCTCCCTCACAGGAGGTTATTACGGATGGCGAGTGGTCAACGGTGGTGAGGAGGAGCACGAAAAAGCCTCCTCAGTCCTCGCGCATGGCCCAAGCAAGCAAGCCTACAACCCAGCCTCCGAACACCAAGGCGGCTGATGCCAAAAAAGGGGTGAAAAAGAAAAATAAGAACAGAGCCTGCCGAAAAAAGGGCGCCAGAATGCCGTCGTCTAAAGGTCCTGCAGTGCTAATTACACTGCAGGAAGAAGCAGCGGCCAAGGGCGTTACGTACGCCGACATTCTGGGCAGTCCGGCCGAGAAGATTGATCTCGGCCAAATCGGAATAGAAGGTGGGCTAAGGATCAGGCGTTCGGCTACGGGGGCCCGTTTGCTAGAGCTACCGAGAGCGGCGGGCTCGGAAAAAGCGGAGCAGCTTGCGACAGGTTTGCGCACTGTTTTAAACGGGGTGGCCAAGGTCGTCCGTCCTGTCAAGTGCGTAGTTGTGAAAATTAAGGGGCTGGACGACTCGGTCACCTCGGAGAAAGTGATTTCGGCAATCAGTCGTCTTACAAACTTTCCAACTGACGCGATCCACGTTGGTGAGATTCGGTGGGATAGGGGGGATCGTATGGGCGTTGCCTTTGCTCGGATCCCCGTTGAGGCGGCCAAGGCTGTGTTAAAGGCCGGCAGGCTTCTCATAGGCTGGAGCTCGGCCGGGGTCGAGCTTCTCGAGCACCGGCCTATGAGATGCTTCGGCTGCCAAGCACCCGGACACATCAGGGCTGTCTGCCCTACCGGCGTCGATAGGACATCGTTATGTTTCCGGTGCGGCCTCTCTGGGCATACCCAAGCCAAGTGCACTGGAGTCCTACGGTGTGCCCTCTGTGTGGACCTAGGTCTACCCGCAGGGCATCAAATGGGGAGCCGTGCTTGCAAGGCTCCCCAAAGCAAAGGAGTTGCGAAGGCAGTGGGTCCCTCCCCTGCTACCACACACAGTGAGTGCGCACAGGCGCCAGTTGAATCCATGTCACTATGCTAAGCAACATGCGACATGGATTTCTGCAGGCAAATTTAAACCACTCTGCCAGGGCTCAAGACCACATGCTTCAGTCCATGGCGGAGTGGGATATAAGTGTAGCGGTGGCCTGTGAGCCTTATTTCATCCCTCCTAACTCAAATTGGGTGGGGGATGATAGTGACTCCGTGGTCATAGTGGTGAAGTCCAGCCCCGGCTCTCCTCTCTCCAAATTAGAGACCGGCCCGGGCTTGGTAGTGGCGAAGTGGGGAGAGTACGTCTTAGTTGGTGCATACTTCTCCCCCAACCGTGGCTTGGCTGAGTTCGAGATTTTTCTTGACTCAGTCAGGGCTGCGGTCCGCAGACAAGCGTCGGGGAATGTCATCGTCCTCGGCGACCTGAATGCCAAGTCCGAAGCCTGGGGAAACCGCTTTACGGATGCCAGAGGTAGGGCTGTCCAGATTTGGGCATTCCTCTCCGACCTGTCCCTCCTAAATAGAGAGACCGAACCCACGTGTGTGCGACCGCAAGGGAGTTCCGTGGTGGATGTCACGTTCGCCACCCCAGCGGTTGCACGCCGGGTTATAGGTTGGAGGATTGAGATCGAGGTTGAGACCCTTTCGGATCACCTTTACATCCGCTTTGAGGTCTCCTCCTCCTGCCCAGTTCTGGCTGGACCGCCGCGAGAGGGCAGTCAATTTCCTCGCTGGAGCTTTACACGTCTGGACCGGGAGATGGCCAAGGAGGCGGCCATCGTTCAAGGCTGGGCCTTTCCCGATGCCTCCAGCGAGGGAGCTGATGTAGAAGTATTGGCTGGCCGTATGCGCGAAGCCCTAACGCGTATTTGTGATGCGGCCATGCCAAGGGTGAGCCCAGGCCCCGGCGCCGCAGCGTCTACTGGTGGTCACTCGACATTGCCGAACTTCGGGTGACCTGCTGCAGGGCTCGCAGGGCCTTCGTCCGGTGTCGTCTTCGTCGCGGCTTTGACCCGGTTGTGGAAGCCCAGCTACAGAGCTGCTATCGGGATACGAAGGCTGCTCTGCGAATGGCAATCGCTAAGGCGAAGGACCTGACTCGGGAGGAGATCCTAGTAGGTCTCGACAGGGACCCTTGGGGACACCCGTTCAGAGTGGCGCGGAAGAAAATCCGCGCCACTAGTGCCCCCGTAATGGAGTCCCTGCAGCCGGCTTTTATCGAGCGGCTGGTGGAGGGCTTGTTCCCGAGTTCCTTTGGTCACTCTCCTCCTGTGATGTGCCCCCCGATGAGGGGGCGGGCGGGTCCTATCCCGCCAGTTACGGAGGCTGAGCTGGGGGTCGCCTTATGTCGCCTGCGAGCCCGTAATACGGCGCCGGGGCCGGACGGTATTCCAGCGCGAGTTCTCTGCATCGCCCTGGAGTACTTAGGGGGCAGAATCCGGGAACTGTTCAATACCTGCTTGCGCATTGGACAGTTCCCGATTGCCTGGAAGTTGGAGAGATTGTGCCTGTTGCGAAAGGAGGGTCTTTCTGACGACAGTCCCTCCGCATACAGGCCAATCGTGTTGTTGGACGAGACGGGAAATCTGTTCGAGAGAATCCTCTCCGCCCGTCTCGTCAAACACCTCGACAAAGTGGGTCCCGGGCTCTCAGACGCTCAGTTTGGCTTCAGGGCGGGTCGATCGACGATTGACGCCCTGAAGGCTTTGAAAGACGGGACCCAAGAGGCTGTGTCCGAGGGGGATGTCATCCTGGCGGTATCGCTGGATGTCGCCAATGCCTTCAACACCTTGCCGTTTGAGACTGTGGTTGAGGCACTCCGGTTCCATGGAGTGCCTCCTTATCTCCGGCGGCTGTTGAGGGCTTACCTGCAGGACAGAGAAGTCCTGTGGGAGTGCGGCAACCGGCGGGTCTATCGGCGTAGCGTTAGCTGCGGGGGTCCACAGGGCTCTGTGCTCGGGCCCGTTTTGTGGAACCTCGGTTACGACTGGCTGCTCCGATGTCCTCTCCTCCCGCGCATGAGGGTGTACTGCTATGCAGATGACACCCTCGTAACAGCGAGGGGGGGTAGCTTTGCGGAGGCGGCCAGGCTGGCAACAGTTGGTGCTACGCTGGTGGCGGACCGTATAGGGCTGTTGGGACTCAGGGTTTCGGTCTCAAAGACTGAGACCCTACTGTTCCACGGCCCACGCCGGGGTCCCCCTCGTCAGGCATCCATTTCCGTCCAGGGTTCGGAGGTGGCTGTTAAGGCTCAGATGAAATATCTGGGCCTTACCCTGGACGGCAGGTGGCGTTTCGGGGCTCACTTCTCCTCGTTGGCCCCGAAACTCGTTTCCGCCAGGGTTGCCTGGCGGCCTTAGGTAGGCTTCTGCCCAACGTCGGAGGGCCGGGTGCTCCGTGCCGGCGGTTGTACGCCGGCATCTTACGGAGCATGGCCCTCTACGGTGTCCCCATATGGTCGGGAGCCCTCACCCGCCACTCTAAGGTCCTCTTGCGGCAATCGCAGAAGACCATCGCGGTGAGGGTGATCAGGGGGTACCGTACGGTGTCGTTCACTGCGGCGACACTGCTAGCAAGTGACCCCCCCTGGGAACTCCAGGCGGATGTCAACGCTGCAGTGTACTGGCACCGGGCCGACGCTCGTGCCAGGGGCGAAGCGCCTGAGGTGGCTCGGATCAGGGCAGGGGCACAAAATGTCCTGATCCAGCGGTGGAAACGAGAGTTGGAGTCTCCGGCCGCCGGTTTTTTCACTGTTGGGGTGCTACTTCCGCACCTCAAGCAGTGGGTGGACCGGCGGCACGGGACTCTGACGTTCCGCCTTGTGCAGATACTCTCGGGGCACGGATGCTTCGGGGGGTATCTGCACAAGGTGGCGAGGAGAGAGGCGACCCCCTGTTGTCACCACTGTGGTGAGCCACAGGACACGGCTCGTCACACCCTGGAGGAGTGTGTGGCGTGGGACCGCCAGCGAGAAGAGCTGGCGGTCGTGGTCGGCAGCAGTGTCTCGCTGTCGAGCGTCATTCCAAAGATGCTCGACAGTGAGGACGTTTGGGTCGCCATGGCCTCCTTCTGCGAACAAGTCATTGCCGCAAAGAAGGCCGCGGAGCGGGTCAGGGAGCTAGCCTCTACCGCAGACCCGCTCCGTAGGGTTAGGCTGGGAAGAAGGAAGCGGGAGTATGCCCGCCGCTTCCTTTCCCAGCCGTAGTGCCTGGGCGGGAGAGGGGGGTGACTTCTCCCACCCATTATAGGCCTACGAGGTGAGGGTGTCCCTAAGTTGATCGAAGCCTCTCGCAGGGGGTTCCGCCGGGGCGTCACGGTGAGTGCGAAAGCGATCCCGTGGCGTTCCACTATGGCGATGAGGTCAACCGTTGGTTTTTTAGTGGGTAGCCTTAAAAATGGCAGCGTCCTCTATGCTGCCAGGTAGTCCCACATAACCCCTCGGCCATCACCTTCCTGGCCGCTGGGATGATGCGTAACGCATTTTTCCAACGACAAAAAAAAAAAAAAAAAAAAAGGGCTGGTAACCTTTCGGGGTGACCTGCCCGCGGGGGGGGGGGGGGGCTCTTTCCATCGTTTGATCGCGTTGGAAAGTTGGCCTGGGCGTTGAGGGTGGGAGGGCGGGGTCGGCGGAATTTGTCCTGGTACTTCTCTGATAGCAGAGTGGACTGTGGAGTGGTTCCGTGGCTGTGTGGGGGAGGCCCGCGGCGGTCGCTTCCTTGCTGAGGGAGAGGCTGTCTGCGGCGGTTAGGGTCTGGACCTCTTTCCACCAAGTTCTTTTGGTGCTTGGTGGGGAGACTGTCCGAGACGTTGCCTGGATTAATCGTTGCCGAGTGCGACGCCACGGTTGGTGATGGTTAGTCTGGGCGTGGTGGGTTTCCGACTTATGCCTTTTTCTTGCTGGTCTCGGCTGATCACCGTGGCCGGCGGTAAAGGCCTGTCGGGTTCAACGTTGGGCCCCCTACGTGAGCGGACTCACGTTCGACTCCAGTGTGTTGCAGTGAGGCTGTCTGCGCTTCACTGGGTCTTATAGGAGTGTGCTCTTCCAGGGGGTCTGACCGAAGGTCTCCTCTCAGGGAGATAACTGGCGGCGGAGCTGGACACGGTCAATGGTCGAGTCGGTCAGTCCAACCGGTTCGATTCTGAGACTGAGTCCAGCTAGAAGGGGGTCTCGGCCCCCTTCAGAGGCAGCAGGCTTGGGTGGGGGGAAGGGGATCCCTCCACAATCTATCAAGCCCTGTGAAAAAGGGATGGGTGCTCCTCGTTGCGGGGTGCCCTCTCCGTGGATCGCGTCGGGGCATCGCGGCGAGTGCGAGAGCGATCCCGTGATGTCCCATTATGACGGCGGCGGCAACCGTCAGGTTTGGCTATTCCTTGGTGAACCAATAATAAATATATATTGATAAAATAACACCTATCACATTTATTAGGTAATTATGTTTGATGTCTAAATATGTAAGTTCTAGAAATCTAGTTTGTCTTTTATATGAAGCATAATACTTTTTAATATTTTGTAAGATGAAAATATAAAAAAGTATTTTTGACTCCTTCGGTACTCCGGTATTTTTTAGACCTTTTTGTAAGTAGGTTTTAGAATGTAAGAATTAAATGTGTTTTTTTTTCTGTTATAACCTTGATGAGAGAGATATTGGAGATGTAATATACATTAGTACATAAAGTTTACGAATCGTAAACTTATAAAATAACTATCAAATGCAAGTAGGTCTTTTTTTAAGTTGATAGATAGTTCAAAATAATATTGCAAAAAAACCTTTTTACTTTGTTACAATATATTGTATTGCACAATCTATTGTAACAATAGTATAGACTTTGTAATATTAATAAATTGTTAGGTTGTAAATTGACTTAAATAATAAATTTTAGAAAATATCAATACATTTAGTAAAATGTATATAAATGTGTGTTTTATCTAATGAAAATACGTGTGTACTTTGTTTATTTTTGTGTTTTTTTACAATTTTACAATTTCTTCATAAGTATTTAATAGCATATACTTCTTTCTCTTTGATATACTTTTATATTAAATTAAAGTTTAACTGTTATCTCTTATTGCAGATTTAAACAGGTTTTGAATAGTTCTTATTTAGTCAAGACATTAGTTTAGATAATATATTTTATATGCAATGTAAAACCTTTCATTCAAAATATTTGATGTCATCCAACTTAATTAGTATTCAGTATATTCATAAACACAATAATCATAAAATGTCTTAAGCCATTCCACTCAGTGCATTTGAATACATTCTCCTGCGCTCAATATTCAGAAGGCTCTATGGACCAATAATATCAACAGCAGCAACAGCCTGGATACGTGTATCTAATCTTACCTGAAGCGTTTGCGTCACTAGTCTAATTGCACCTGGAATACCACAAGAATCAAATACCACAAGAATCAAATCACAGCTTATAAAATAATATGTGTAAAAACATACAAACATAACGTATTTTACACTATGGTTTCTAACTATACTATACAAATCACACTTCTTCCAAACCTTGTTAAGTGTAAGTACGTCATTATGAATGAAGCCGTAAATATCGTTATCTGTAATTTGTACCCTTGTTACCTTTAATATCTTCAATAGTGTTAAACTTAGTGGTCAAAAAATAAATATACATGTTTTATAATGCCAAGATTTTTTGTACCTTAAGAGTATGTGTGGTTAAGAAAGAAGAATTATAATGATAAAGAAAATAAAAATATGTCTATCGATTATTATTTTCTATAAAAATATTTCAGACTCAAAAGACATTGGTTAGGATTTTCAAAAGAAGCCTAATAAATGTCACGACTGCGTCTCTAAAGATCATATAAAGAATGCTTAATTCACCGAGAACGATAGCTTAAATGGTAGAACGATAGAATGCCGCATCGGTTTATTTTTTATTCTATATTTATTTAAATTAAGGTTTTGTTAAGGTACGATTATGATAATTATTCAGGTATATGAAATAAGGAACTCATAAGATGACGCTTAAAATATATATAAACAAATTTATAGATATATTTTTTATTCTTTTTCCTTTTTTTTGGCGAACTGAATACAAATCGTGCATTATATTTATTTCAAGAACTAGAACCTATCCTTTAGTATATGCAATTACCTACAAATAATCTACAAATTACACGATACTTGATTGATATCAAGGATTGTGTAATTTGTTGATTAGCACTAATGTGTTATGTAATGTGACTGTAAGATCTCTCAGTATTATGTTTAGTAACTCTCAGTATTATATAAATAACGAAATCTATTAACACTAATTATTGCTTTTGGTTTATTATTAGTATTGTTGCGACTTTTAAAGGAATCTCATTAGGAAGATTCATGCTAGTATTTCTAGTATTTTATATAATGTTGCTATGCAATCTGACATCTTTTTTGTAATTACTTTAAGCTAAGATAAATGATTATGAATCATTTATCGATTTCTTTGTTTATAGAGAGTAGTCAGTGAAATTAGTACATTTTTTTTTTTTTTTTATTAATTTCTACTTTTATCCACGGACACGTCGCCCGTGCACTTTTCTCATTTGGTTTGTATTTTGCATATTAATTGTTGAAATTTTGAGATAACATACTCAAAAAGAAGTCTATTACTACAGGTACCTTAAAAACTATATTAGTAAGGTAAGTCCTTTGCACAGCAATTACACATACTTATATAAATATAAATATTATATATATATATATATATACATAAATATTTTTTTAAATTTTTGTTTATTTATTTTTTTTTTATTTTTTTATTGTACAATGTTATAATGTGAAGTATAGTATAAGTATTTGATGTATAAAAAAGAAAAATATTATTAAAGTTAGTATGCATACATTTCTTTCATTTTCTCATTAATGCCTTCCTACGAAAACACTATTGTGGTGACCTACTGTTATTTTTATTTTTTTCACTCATCACGAGCAAGGTTTCCACGATAGCGAAGTTTCTGTCTTTTATAGCCATCTTGGTATTATATTCTATGATGTTATATTTTGTCGCCTTCATCGCTCTCCTGATGAATCTGCCCGTCGCGTCGTCCTCGCTGTCGGTAAAATACACACAGCTCTCGGTATGACGCGACACTGCTACAACCGCGTGGGGAACGCTGTCATGCAGTTGCATCTTACTCCTGGTGTTGATTATAAAAACGGAACTGAAAGTGAGTCCTTGTGCTTCGTGTATGGTTAAGATACGCGACCCTTCGCCTGATCCATAACCCTCGTTAGACAATGCTATCTTCTCTTCCTGGGTGTGTACTAAGAACAGGGTATTAAGTTGGGATCTGGGTATTTTCGATCCTGTGTAATTGAGCATTGTTAAGGACTGCACTAGTTTCCTACTGGAGTATATGCCGGAGTAGACCTCTTCTAAGGCATACGCGACATCTAAGGGATTCCGATGTGTGCACAGTAATTCTTGGCTGATGGACGTGATCAGGGTGGGACGACAGTACCTCATCTCGAATAGATTATCTCTATCGATGTAAGGTAACTGGTTCACGTCACCGACGAGGAGAATTTCGGCAGCGCCGGACAACCGCGTAGCCATCGCTATGGATCCGAAATGGTTCATAAGAGCCTCGTCTACCACCAAACGTTGATAGATTTCTGACTCTTTGAATCCATTTACTAATACAGAGGCCATCGTACGCACTCGATTCTTTGATTCGTCACCTATACGCTGAGAGATCTTCTCTCTTAGATCTTTAGCCGCCTCAGTTGTGGTTGTAACGATGACGTCCTTCTCCGCGTCGAAGTGCGATATTATCCACGTGGTTTTGCCACATCCTGGAACCCCGTTGACCCAGTTTAGTATTGGCACGGTCCAAGCTTCAAAGTTCGTTAATGTGTTAGCTTTGTCTAGGATCATATCCTCTAGCATAATCTTGGTGCATTGGGCCGTGACAACAATTGGGTCGTTAGATGGCGTCGTATATTTGGCTTTGCCTGTTTGCTTCGTCTCTTCCCTATCCAACATAACGAAACCACTGGTCGCATTGTATGCTGCCATATGCTCTCCTGCCATTGTGCCGTGAATTATCTTTGCAGTTTGGTTGTTGTATATGGCTGCATCTGCCTCCTTGAGTTTCAGCTCCAAGAACTTCCGATTACCGATTTTAAAGGCCTGAAGAATTTCTTCAAGAGGTATTGATTTAGCCTGTTTAGTCGCTTTTGTTAAAGCTTGAGACTCAAGGAAAGCATTTATGAAGTGATCAAGTGGTCCCTCTGCCAGACGAAGACAAGGCGAACTGACTATTCCCATCTTTGCCTTTGTTTTTTTTTGAGGTTTTACGGATTCAGAGCTGGTTTTATTTTTCATCTTTATGAGGTTAATTACCGCCGTTGCCATGGAGCTGGTGGGCTTTAGTGTACGACGTGAACTAGTGTGTTGGAGATTTTCCTCCTGGTCATCGTACACCACTTTCTTACTTGGTGAGGTTCTTGATGCTTTTACCATGGACCCTACGGCGGTTGTGATTGCCTTCATGAAAGATTTTGATGTCAGGCTAGGTTTTGACGTGGAGGCTTCTGCTTGTTGTTGTGCTTTTGCCTTCTCCTGTAGTCGTTCCGAACCACTCTTTGATGCTGGTTCTGTATATCCTCCGTTGCCCGGGGGCTTGGTTGGTCCCAAAACATGATGTGGCCTGAGGTATTCAAGGTTTTCTCCTCGGTCTTCATAGACAACTATCTCGTGGTGTATGGAGGCCTTTAAAATACCAATCCTTTGTGATACTTCAGCCTTCTCATACACCAGTACCATAGCATCAACACTGATTGTTCGGGGAGTGATGTTTTCCCCTCCTAACGGCTCTCCGAATTTCGACAGCAGACAACTAGCCTGAGCGTAAGGTGGCTCCACGTCTTTCCGCTCGATTAATACGATAGTTTTATTTACTTTTCGTAATAACCGGCATTCGATGCCTGCCACCTTTGTTACGGGCAATGCTTCGTAAACTTTGCGCTTCATGTTCTGTCTCGACGTACTCCCATTTATTAATGCCGCTAGTCCCGGGGAAATCGCCACTTCACTGCGACTACTAGGAACGCAAAAACTTATACCTAGCTTTTCCTGATTAGAATTCATGAATAGGGCCACCCCTCGAATTCTTATGGACGGATTACTTTTTTCACCACAAGATAAAAGTTGGTGAATTGTTATCGCGTTTGGCTTGGAGTTTATGGGTAACACAGGATGTCTTCGGGCAATCACTTCGCGTGTTTGTATGGGTTGATGAATAGATAGATTAGCGAAAGTACTATTCCTTCTAGCTGCGTTGCGGAAGACTTTTTCGGCAAAAGTAAGGAATGCAGGCCTGATCTCCGAATCTGCCAATATTTTAGGCAGTTCAGACTTGGCCAGATTTCTGTACATTTAGGTCTCCAGGTCATGTCTAGCCGCGGCATAGCGGGGACATTCCAGAAGGACGTGCCAAATTGTCTCGCTTATGTTTGGGTCGCATTCGCAGCCGGGACTATCTTTGATATGGAATCTGTATAAGTATTCCGCTATTCCACCGTGTCCCGTGAAGACTTGAGTGAGAGTGGGGTTTGTTTTTATTTTTCTGAGGATGTGGTATGACTCTTTTATATCTGGCCAGAATATTTTAGTAATGGCTCCTGTGGTGGAAGTTTGGTAACGGTCCTGCCATTTGCGGACCGTTTCTTTCCTGATGGTTTCTTTGACCGTACACAGAGGTATTTTATCGTATTCTGGATCACTGTTAGTTAGAGCTCCCTTCTTCGCAAGTTCGTCTGCTCTCTCATTGCCAACAGTGCCCACGTGAGCCCTTATCCAAAAGAGTCTGATTTCTCTACCGTCTGCTTTGGTACTTCCAATGTTTTGTTTTATGGCATTTGCTAAGGGGTGGGTTGTTTGAAATTTTCTTAGCAGATCCAGCGTAGATTTTGAGTCGCTGAGGATGTTAACAACTTCTTTTCTGCTGGATTTAGCCAAAAGTGTTGCCTTATATAGCGCATATAGTTCTGATTGGAAGACCGTACATGAACTGTCCAGGCTGAATGTACCGTATTCCTTCTCTTTACCATCCTCCCACCACGTCAGGGCTGCTCCTACTCTGCCTGATATTTTGGTTCCATCTGTGAATATTAAGGGTCCTGTATTTTGTATGGTTTGGATGACGTCGGGTTGTGGTTGATCCAATTTGGTGTATTCTATATCTAATATTGTGGATGGGTGTGGCTTGTCTAAGTGATTGATGGCCATTTCCAGCTCTCTGTTTGAAGGAAGGTAATCTTTTGATATTCCCTTTTTAATCCAGAAAAGGTGGGCTGACTCCTGGATTCTCAGGTCGAGAGGTAGGAGACCTGAGAGTGTTAACGCTGACGTCAGTGAGACCGTTCTGTATGCCTTGCAGATCTTTTGTGCGAAACCTCTTTGGAGGGCATTTAGCTGTTTTTGTATCCTTTGCAGCTCAATTGTTTGCGACCACACACTTGAGGCATACATCATAATAGGTTCCACTACGGCAACGTAGATGGTTCTCGTGATTTCACCGTTCAATCCCCAGGTGACCTTCGCGGCGCGCGCTAGTTGTTTATATATTTCCGCAGCTTTTTTACACGATGCGGACACATGAGAGGTGAAGGTGAGCTTCCTATCTATCACGAGTCCAAGGAGTTTTATTTCTTTTACAAGTTGTATTGCGGTTCCAGTCATGTAAATGTTTGGTTCATCGTACTTCAGTTTCTTCGTTAAGAGCATGGCGCCGGTCTTGTGAGGCGCGAAGTTGAGCTTATTACGATTTCCCCATTCCACCACCGTTTTCAAGACTGTGTTTGACTTCTCCTCTAGAATTGTTGTTGAGCTCTCCGAAATTATGAGTGTCACATCGTCTGCAAACGCCTGGCAGTATACGTTATCTGCTTCTAGCTTGTGCAGCAACGAGTCCAAGATTATATTCCAAAAAGTTGGTTCACCTATAGATCCTTGGACACAACCCTTGTTTGTTTGTTTTTCGTATGTTGACCGGGCGTAATTCACCGTGATCTTCCTGTCGGTAAGATACGACCCTACCAGTTCGTACAGATTTTTGGGACATCTCTTTTTTTGTAGTTGGAGTTTTAGAATTGGCCACCACGCATTATCGAATGCGCCCTCTATGTCTAGTGAGATGACGAGTACCAGCTTTTTGTTGGTTATTTCTCGTCGGATATGTGTCACCAGATTATAGAGAGCGTCCTCTGTGCCACGTTGAGGCATGAAACCATATTGATTTTTGTTAAGTGTGGGAAAAATGTGCCATTGGAGTCTGCTGATAAAGAGTTTTTCGATGATTTTTCCAAGAACTGAGAGGAGACCGATCGGTCTGTAGGACTTTGGATGAGTATAGTCCTCTTTGCCTGGTTTTCTTAAGATGATCACGTGTGCCTGTTTCCATTGGGAGGGGAAGTGTTTCAGTGACAAACATTTATTTGCGATTGTCATGAAAACATCCTTTTCCATTTGGATGGCTGCAATACAGATATCCGCAGTAAGCCCGTCAGGTCCGGGAGCTTTCTTTGGATTTAGGGCTTGCAGAACAAGTTCTAGTTCTGCAGATGTAAATGGTGGATCATCTTCCTTCAGATCCGATGGTATTTTCTCGTTCGTCAGTTCCCGGATTTCTGTGTGACACAGTTGGTCTGTATTGATCGTGTCATCGGGATAGAAGGTCTTGGCTAGAAGCTCTGCCGACATTTCTGGGGTTAGAGTAGAACCTGTACTATCTCTTAAGAGTTGGTCCTCTTGTCTTTTGGTTGTGTTCCTAAATACTCTATAGATCTTGTCCCACATACTTTCTTTTTCTTGTGTCGTACAAAACTCCTTCCAACTATCCGTACTAGCTTTATCTGCTTTTTTCTTATACTCCAGTACAGCATCGATATAGCAATCAATAACGAGTTGTCTTCTAGATGCCGCTGCATTCCTTATTCTGCGTTTTTTTCTTTTGACCTCTTTTTTAAGTTCCTCGAGCTCCGCGGTCCACCAGGGTGGTGTTGTTTTCCCTTTCCGTTGTCCTGCCTTTGGAATGGTGTTTTCACAGGCCTTGTGGATCGCGTCCGTGTATTTTCCTACTACGGAGTCGAGTTCCTCTGGAGTTTTTATATTGTTGATTTTGTGTTCGGTGATGCCCTCCTTCGTCAGGGCGATTTTGAGGAGTGTTTGAAAATCCGACCACTTTGCATTTCTTGTATTGTAAATACGCGTTGTGGTTGGTTTTAGGGGCTCTAAACGTTTCCCTACGCATAGTTCGAAGGTTATTGCGTTATGGTCTGATGTTACTAGATTTTCATTCACCCTCCATTTTTCGATGGCATTTAGGAGCTGCAGGCTGCATGCTGTGACGTCCACGATGCTTGTGCAAATTCTGCTGTTCCTGTATGTCTCGAAGGTTGGAGCATCACCAACATTTACGATTTGAAGGTCTAATTCGTTGAGGAATGCATGATATGCTGCACCACGTTTGTTCTCTATTTTGCTACCCCACCAGTGGCTCCAAGCATTTACATCTCCTGCCACTATGAAGTTTTTGGTGTTTAATTTCCCACACACTTTTGTGGGTTTTTGTTTATTGAGGGTGCATTGTATGACTCTAGTACCGGAGTATTCCTTTAGGATGCCTTTTCCTCCCACGTATGGTTCTTGTACTAGGGCAATCGACACTCCGGTATCCTTTGAGACTTGGAGTAGCTCCAGTGTTGCGACTTTGGAGCGTTGAAGGTTTGCTTGGATGAAACGCAAACCCGTGTCAGCCATCTCTGTTGGACCATATTTTTGTTTCTTTTGGGAGCCTTTAGCAATATGAGATCTTAGATCTTGCTATTGCATCCCATTTTTGACGTACGCTACACTCTTTGCTGAAAGCGTTGTGAGCCAGATTCGTACTATCACCCTTATCTGATTTGCAGTTTATGCAAACCGGTAGTTCCCCTGCGAGTCTTTTGGCGCATTTCTCCCAGGAATGTGATCCTCCGCAATGACTACAGAGATTTTCCGCTTCCTGGCAGATCGCCCTTGTATGACCGAAGCCGAGATATCTCACGCATTGTACTAGAGGAGAGTGATCTTGTACCGGTCTCCTCTGGAGGCCTATGTATATCTTTCCGGCCTCTATAAAACTTTTGTACACTGGAGGTATCTCCCCCGTATTTTTATTGTGTTTTCCTTCATGTCGATGCCTTGCAGAAGGTGTTTGTTCTGCGCTAGTAGATTTTCTACGAGTTCTGCATCCTTATGATAGGAGAGCACGTCCTTTATTATTATCAGAGGGTTGCCCGGTTTTGCTATCACTGCCTTTAGGATTTTGTTTTTTTTTATTTGGTTTTGTACTAACTTGAGGTCCTCTTTTGTACCGAAACTTAGCACTACCTTTTGGTTTCTTGCCTTCCTTACCCTGTCCACTTTAGCTCCGGTGTTCTTTGTATCTAGGGCATCCCTAATCTTCTCTACAAGGTTTTCCCCTGTATATTCTGGGTCTGTAGAGGATACGATTAAAGTATGGTTGGGTACAATTTTGGGCGGAATTGATGCCACTTTTGCATATGTTCGTTTCGGAGCCGGTTCGGTTTGCTCCTTTTTTTTTGTGTAACCTAGTTCTTCTGCTAGGCTCAATTGATTATTTATTTGTTGGTGTGTTTGTTCCTGACGCATCGTCCTTAGCTCAGAGGACACCGCCTCCAAGCTTTCTTTAATTGGGAGTAGATGTTCTTCCATGTTTGCGGTGGTTTGTCTGGTATCGCTATGATGTGACGTATCAGGTTTTGGTATTATATTTTTAATGGCTTCCTTTATCTCCTTAATGATATAGTTCTTGTTATCAGGGGACCTTACCTGGTTTGGCGTACTCACTTTCAACAATGTCTCGTCGGTCTTTTGGAGTATGTCGCTGGTGTTTCTCTTGAGATCGCGTCGTAACTCGTCTAATTGGTTGGATATGGAGTTGACACTATCTCTTAGGGTGTTATGGTTTTTAGTGAGGGGCTCAATGTTTGTAGCCACTCCAGAAACTCCCAATTGGCTGACGCTTGACTCCAGCGATGACATCATTGAAATTATATGTTGAGTACCTTTTTCTATATCTGCCACTCTCCGGTAAGGTTCCTGGGTCTCGTGACCTAGCCAGTCTCTTACTGCCTTCGTTTGTTTGGTGTTTTCATCTATTCTACTTCTTGCTTCTTTTAATTCTACCAGCAAGTCCTTGTTTAACTCCGCTATCCTATGGTTTTGTGCTCGCTCTATCGCTAGAAGCTCCTGGGCATTTCTTTTTTTCTCTTTTTCCAGGTTGTACTTGTGACGAGACCTGGAGTCAGAGAGAGCGAGTACTGTTTCGTACAGAGACTGCAGGCTTTCAAGTGCAATGGCTTTGCACTCTGTTTTGATTTTGCCTGCAGTTTCTATAGCTTCCTTTCCCCGCAGAAACATCTCGTTGGCGTGTTTCGTAGCCATGTCCATCTCGACTCCTAACCTCTTTCTAGAGTTGACCAGCAAACTTGGTCTTCCCTGCGAGGAATCTTGAGTGAATGCCTCGAAGGACGTTACCGAGGCTACGGAAATTTCATCATCCGATAGAATTGGCCGAGGAGGGGATGTTCTCCACTCGGCCATGATGTTAGTTGCCAACTGAGCTGCCTCCTGGATGGTAATTGCGGCTTGCGATGAGACCTCGCTTGCGTCGCCATAGGGTGGAGTCTTGCGAGCTTTTTGGAGCTTGTTGCATTTCTCCGACTTGGATCGTTCAACGATTTGCGTTCCCTTGGCACTTGATGAAGGCGAGACTTTCTCCGATTTAGTTTTGGCCTGCTTGGTTAGGACTTTCTCCCTTAGCGATCGCGTCTGCCTTACTGTGTGTTCTGCAATCTTAACAGTCTCCGCCACGGTCTTATTATTACTATTTTCGTAGGAAGACATTTTACAGTTGTTGAAAATTATTTGTTTATTATATTTTTAATTACTATCTATTTGTAATGTGTTTTTATTAATATTACTATTATTTTATCATTAATATAAATATGTATATATATATATATATATATATCTTGCAACTGCGCAAAGGACCCACCTGCGCTGATGTTCTGCGGTTTTGATGTATGTCCAGCTGGTTCTTCTCCTTTGAGCACGTTGACGCGAAGTGTGATGTGAATTGAGTATCTCGTGTTGCCGTCGCTGCGACTGGTAAGAAGTTATTGGAGCCGAAAGATGGAATATTTCTTCTTAATTCAGCGAGCCCTCGCCTGCAGTGTTATCAGTTGATAGATGTTTCTTCTCGGCGAAGTAGATACCAGATTTCCCAAGCAAATCCGTTTGCAAAAACTTGTATAGATGTTTTTTATTTTTAGTTTTTGCTTTTATTTTCAAGCCCGGTGTTATAAAATTATGTCGTGACGGTATTTTTGTAAATCTTCTTTCAGTCACGTATGAGTGGAATGTATGACGTGACCATCGACCGAAATTTCTAGGTCAGATCGTGATGGTATTTTTTCAATATTTTAAATAGTCACGTACGTTTGAGATGTTTTGTGAATTTATTTGTTTTCTTGCCTAGGACTGGACCCCTTGTTGCTCTGAAGTCTGAGATGATAGGGATAACTCTTCTTGTAACAGAACTTTAGCTACACTTTGGAGTACTTTTCACACGCGTGGTCCGATTTAAACCTTCGTTATGAATAATTCAATACGGAACAGATGTTATCTCTTTGACGGCTGAAGCTAGACTCCAAAAAATTAATACATTAATAAATTACTTTTACAAAAGCTTTTCTAATTGAAATTTCTGTAGAAGTTAAATAAAGTCGGCATTCACCTCGTGCACATACTATTTTATACAATTTTAATTCGAAACTTTCCAAGAATATAAATAACGAAGCAAACTGTTTGTACATTGTTTTATTATAAAATTGGAGCATTACATTCAGTTTCCAATTTATATTAATAAGCATGAAGTATTCATTGACTTGTATAACACGTATGAATACGTTATAACATTTCAGAGAAAAATTGATATATTCGAAGTATAGATATTAAATCTGTTGCAATGCTACCATTTCCTATGCTAAAACCGATAATACTTAAGTTCAAAATGGTTCTAGGTATCAATAAGGAACTTTACCTAATGCCTAATGTTGATTACTACAAAAAAAAAAAGTTTCGAATATGGCGTAGGTTTTTCTATTAGCCAATACGTACAAGGATTTGATGTGAAAAAAACAAAAAACAAACACATCTACAAGATTAAAAAATAATTGTTTAAAAGTACTTAAAACATTATTTTTAAAGAAAACCATCCACTTTCTGTATTTTACGATCCTCGCCCTAGGCATTACGTAACCGAAAAATTTACAGATAAATATCTCTAAGGGCGTTTTATTTCTGTTTAAGTTTAAACGGTACTTCTTTTTTAAGTCTTATATAGGGTCTTTATATTGTTAGAAACTTATTAAGAAAATAATATGAACTGTAAATACTTATATATATATATATATATATATATATATATGGTTTCCCAAAGTATTTGTCAAAGGTTTCCCTAGCAAACAAATGAACTTACTTTCTTCTGCATTATCACGTGTTCAGTACTCTGTTAAATTTCTGGCGTAAATGACACTTATTTAGTGTCTTTTACGCCATATATATATATATATATATATACAATGATATTGAGTTCCTTTTTTAAATATATAAGCGATCAAATGCAAACAGTAATGTTTTATCTTATATACTTGTTTGTAGTTTCAAGCAAAACCTATAAACCGCTTGCATAAACGGTTTGTAAAGAGTAAAAATAACAATTTGACTTTATATAGAATGAGAATTTCTTACAAGTTTTAAATATCTGTTAAGATATAAAAAAAACCTGTTGTATGGAAACCACCTTAAATATTTATTTTATTCTGCTTTTGGTCTCAAATAACCATATTGGATTCGAACCCGCGATACATTTCCGGTACCGTAGCGTACGTGTTGATTTATGTATCATTATATATTTATTAATATATCTATAATCTTAACACGGTTATAATGTTTAAAGACATTGTCAAAGATCTGTGTTTGGTGTAGTAGGTAAAATTATATATATAAATTTCATCTGTCTAGCTATCACGGTCAATGAGATACATAGAGGCAGGTTTATAGACAGACGAACAGACGGCCAGACATCCAGACGGATAGGCGGATAGACGGGAAACAGAGTTTTAATAATAGAGTGCCGTTTTTACCCTTCGGATAAGGAACCACACAAAGAGCTTTCGTAATATTCTACTTATAATATAAGCTTTACATCTTTCAAAGGTAGCATTGCTTCAAGCTGTAACTAATGTATATTTTATATAAAGTATTACTTTGGTGATACATTGAGTACTCCTATAGCAATACCTGTTGATGCTTTACTGCCATTGGGCATTTTGGTGGTACCACTCCCACTAAGGATTAACAGTTTAGAATCATGGCAGCCATTCTGTTGACCGTATATTGGATACATTTTGGAGAGTCTGAAATGATTAGGCTGGAGGCATCCAGTACTGCAACAATACTTTTAGATTCTAAGATTAATCTTAATCTATGTTGATGTCTTGAGTCTATTTTGTATGCAAATATTTAGTTAACAGAAGTTTTAATTCCTGAGATACAAAATGGTGTTTGTTGTTTTACCAACCGGTCTGCGGTGAAATTAGTATTATGCGTGATGAAATGATTAGAACATTATTATTAAACTTATTATACCTAAATTGTGAAACCTTCAGTACCCTGACTGTTTCTTAAATTCGTGAGCATTCTTAGTGAAACATTGAACTGATTGTGCATTATTAATATTTGCTTAAGATATAACAACAATATATGAAGTTGAGAGTTACATGTATATAAAAGTAGTTGAGAGAAATATTTATTCATAGATCTTATATTAATGTAAACTTTTGTGAACGTTTGCGAAATGGGAATCATGAACTTTTGTTTATTCATTGCAGTGATATATGTAAAACCAAGCCTTTAAAGTAGTCGAGTGGTGTAGGTACAAATTAAGATTTGAGGTTTTTATAAAGACTTAAAGAATTCGAAACTGTTGATAAATTGATCTCAAAAGCAACCCTAAGCAAGTTTAGTCAACTTCTTTAATATTCATCATAATAACTTTGATGGTGATGTTGATGAAAAACCAAGGAAACCATTGCAGAAAACTTACAAAGAGATATATTTTATCGAAAGTAGATTTGTGTGGTTAAATTAGTTGTATGGTAAGTAAATACATAGTTTTATGTTTTACTGAAGTTTTTAATACAATATTACCTTATTTATTGTAGCAGGAAAATGATTGTGTGATTTTGTATCTTATAAGAGCAAAAAACTCTTTTTAAAATATCTGCAAAGACCAAAAAATATTTTCTCTATTGAAATTTTCTACTTCCGACAAGGATATTATTATGCCCAATTAGAACTAAAATGAAAAGTTTTTCTGTAAGGGAAGTAATGATACAACTGAAAGAACTATAAAACTTATGATAGATTTTCATGTTATTATCACTTTAAAGCAAAAAAATAAAGTTAAATTATATACTATGTATGCGCATACAGAGTATTCAGAACAATATACTACAACAGAAATTTGTTAAAAGTACGAATAGAATCAAATCACTATAAAAAACACCGTCAAAATAAAACATTCTACCTAGTCTGTAAATAAATAAGTTTTTTTGTTATCATTATAAAATGTAATAAAATATCTTAATTGATTTAGCTTTGTAGCTTACATTTTTTTGTAAAAAAAATAATAAAAAAAAACAAAGTAATCAAATACATAAATTCGCAAAATCTTAAAAACTATGTGGCTCGGCTCAATGTTAAAAAGATAAAATACTGTATTTAAATAAGTCTAGGTGGTTCTAAAATAAAAGGCATTGCATGCATTTTAATGTAAGGAAAAAAAAATCACCTACATAACGAAGACCCTAACATATATTTATATACCAAATACCTATTTTAAGTGTCATGCAATTGATATTAGCCTAAACTTTAAATAAACTCGACATTCAGCTCGTGCAAATATACTGTTGTACAATTTTAATTCGAAACTTTAGAAGCTCATAAATAACGACGCAAACTGTTTATATATGGTTTTAATATAAAACTCCAACGACATATTCTGTTCCCAATTTATATAAATATACATAAATATAAAAAAAAACTCAATCAATACACCAATAGATTTAGTTTAATAATATTTATGAATATGTTTTAAATTAAACTTTAGAGAATATTTGTCTTATTTTAAGAATCCAAGAATGTTGCTTTATTATGAATGTTGCTTTATTTTGCTTTATAGAATTGATTGTTATGAGTGTAAAAAAAAGTATTTCTACTATAATATCATTTCATTTCATTCAAAAAGATTAAAAAAGAGGAAAAGTTTAAGGTTTGACTACACTAAAGATGCGTATAAAACTATTTGGAGGTTTTTTTTAATATTTATCGAATACTAATATCACAGTCCAGTATATATAATTAAAGTTTAAATGGTACCTTTTAGGTACATTATATATTTTTCGCTATTATTGATGATTTAACATAATATAAAAATTTAATTATGATTCTGGAATTAAAATAAATATATATGTGTTTTTTATTCCGCTAATATTACTAGCCATAAAATTAATTTAGGTGTAGGTTTATTATATTAATAAAGCATGACATTTTAAGTATGTTGTAAAAAGATGTTACTACCAGAACACAAAGAACATTTGAGCTATAGTTATGATACTATATAACTCATTATCTGAGTTAACAAGAATGGTTTTTGTCGCAGATCATTATTTTGAAAAACAAAATGATTTTAATATAATTAAAACTGAAAGTAAATACATTTTTATAAATATTTTATGACGACACATGTATCATAATTTGAGATGGGTTAAACGACTATCATTATATCATGGAAATATGGTAAATAATTTTGAAGATCAATATATTTATTTAATGGTAAGTAATATATATATATATATATATATATATATATATATATATATATATATATATATATATATATATATATATATATATAATATATTATTGTACATCTAGAGCCTAATATAACAAAACACATATAAAAACTGTCCTACCCTAACATTTTTTTTTTTAATTTGATATATTTATTGCCAAAGGGTTATGTTTAAAAGTGTGATGAACTCAACCGAGTTGTTTAGAATCGCTGGAATACATCATCTTAATTAATCGTGTTTTTATTTCTATTAATTCTAAGTATTAACAAAGAACTTCCCCTTTTAATACTGATAGTTACAAAATAAAATATTCCAGTAGGTAGGTATAGTATGCGTTTTTCTAATAGCCAGTAAATACCAAGGCTATACGATGGAATTAAATAAACAAACAATCATCAAAGACAATGTTAAAAATATTGAAAATTGATTTTATTGTAATCTCAAAGTAAACCTTGCATTTCCCTGACATATACAACACATACAAACAATATATACAACACATACAAACAATGTTCCGTACCCCATCAATATTGGAAATACAACGTATTTCAACCAAACTGTCGATACCACCAGTAATGGTTCTATGAAGAAATTTCCATAAATCATTCCGAGTGAAATTTCGATTATCAAATGATTAAGATAAACTGGAATTCATTGAGTATTATTTATCTTCATTATTTAATGATATACAATAAAATCAATCTATATTAATAATTTTATAAATTTATTTGGAAAAACGTAAAATTTCAAACAAAAATATAATAGAAATTAATAAAGTATATTTGTTAAATAATGCATTTTTGTTAAAAAGATCGGCATATAAGAATAACGGTAAACTTTTCTTGAACAACATAAAATTAATCTCCTAAAAGCAATAGAATAAAATAAAAATAAACAACAAATACATAGTTGTCGCTTACAGTAAGTAGCTAGCACTTAATGCATTTTACGATCTTAAAAGGTGCTACGAGATATGTAGTTTATTGTTATCTACGTTTTGAGATCTTCAATGCACTTTGAAGGTTTTAATATATTTGTATTTGTACTGAATTACAGAAGGTGTATCGAAAAATGTTTTGAATGTTTTAGCGTATTTAAAAAAAGTATCATGTTCTTGCTTCAATTTCTTAGCGGTTCTTTTTTTATATTATATAATTTGTATATTATTACTGATTTTTAAACATTATTATAAAACTATAAGATATAAATATGCAGCGGCATATTTATGACGACCGCAGCTGATGACCTGACTCATATTTTCCAAACAATCATACTTTATCGAAAAATCAAACTTAATTGAAACAATGTCTTTATGTATGTAGGTTTGTATTACACAAAGAAGCAAAATACGAATGAACCAAAAAGTACATATTTTCATATCATAACTCTTTCGTTTTATATTTAACACATCATATGTTATAATATCACCCCTCAACAAGCTACAGCGTTTAGTGTTTCAGAGTAATGAATCAGTTGTCAATTCAAAAATATCTAAATAATAAATATTTTATGTAAAGCTCTAAAAGATAAGATTTATACTTAATATTTGTACATCACCGTTCTTTGTGATATGGTTTGTTCAATAAACGCAATTTTTAATTGTATAACTGTCCGTCAGTTGTTTAAGTTTAATGAATTATTATTAATTTTCTTTAAAAAAAGAACATTTATTTGAGTGTTTACAATTTAAGTTCAGTCCCAGGTATTAATTGATAAAATGTTTGACTGAAATATAGACAGTAATTTTTTTAAATAGTATAATCATAACACTATAACCTTTTTTTTAAAGAACAAAGACAAGATTTTATTTTTGTCTATCAACAGTATTTTGTTAAACTAAAAAAAACATTTCAATCAGTTTTCGGCACCAAAGACTTTACATTGTTTTTCTTCTGTGTAATTATATTAAATTGCTCTATGTCTCAGACAAAATAACACAAGATTTAATATGTATCTCGTCGAGAGAATCAAGTCGAGAAAAATCTTGTAACAGTATAGGAAATAAAAAACATTTTTTTTATAAAGGTAATTTCTAAATTCTGAACATCAACTTTGCACTATTTATTTTTATTAAGCTGTTCGAAGTGAAACCAACGTGATAAACACCACCTTACCTGATATACAATACCTTAAATATTAATTTAGTCAAAACATAATCTAGAAATATAATATAACTATTATGTACGACGATTTCGTCCGCCCGGGCCATATTATGCTTATATGATTGGGTCACTGTTACCCCAGCTGCTTATATTTTTTACGTTGTCTTTTACATTGTCTTGTAAGTTGCTCTTGAAGCTTGAATGTTGGCTTTTATACATGTGGTAGTTTGGTTTTGACTAAAAATAAAGATATAAGTTGATGATTTAACTAAAACAATTGAATCTCTGTATAGAAGTTTAATTGATAAAATAAAAGTAATATTAGATACTGATTTGACTAAGAATAAGGAGTATATAAATCGCAGCTCGGTTAAGAGAAGACACTGTGAAATTGGGAGTACAAGTTGTGGGGTGGTGCTATTGTGATAAAAGTGTAACAGTTATAATAAACCGCTGAGTGTGTGATCGAGAGACTAAGTTGAGTAACAGTGATAGTTGAGAGTTTAAATGGTAAACAGTTTAGTGTATTTGTGAACAGTGTCATAAAGTGCTTTAAAGAATAGAACGACTGTCGTTGGTGATTCTTTGCAGTAAGGAATAATAAGCATAAGAACTCTATGTCCGAAATCGAAGAAAATCGACAGTTTTTCATTGACAACTGATGTGTTAGAAAAAGCGTAAGCCACCAATTATATGAAGCCTATATTGCAAATGGATACTGGACTGACTTCATTGGAATAGTTTACGTGAATATTTAACTAACTCTTAATAAATTATTGTCTGGATGTTTACTATTATTTTATAACGGCTCTGGAAGAATCAATTAAACTTAAGCACACTATTTTTAGTGCAATACTAAATATCGGATTCCGTGTTTATTTGTATGTATAATGACTTAAATATTTTATACTTGTCAGTACATTTTCAGAATGTGAGTATTTTAACAATAATTTCAGAAATATTTTCAGAATGTAAGTGTATATTAAATAATACAAAACGCCGCAGTCATATTTATATTTATTAAAGTGTAACATATTCTTGTATCAGCTATATATATATTAGGTAACTCTTTCCAATTGAGTTGTAAGAATAGAAGGGAGAGGGGGATAGGGAGAAAAGAGGGGTCGAAGCCCTATCCCCTGACACCATTTTTATTGTGAGAAAATGTTTAGTTTTGGAGATATTTCGATTTGAAGTTTCGTAAAAACTAACCTAAAATGTAAGTAATTAAGACTTCTGTGACGTCTCCGGCGCTTCAGGATGGCCAGCCCTCCTTCCGCGCCTCCGGATTTACAAAAACACTCTAGGGTAGGGCAGACAAGACTACGTGGAGTCGGGGTTAACAAAGTCAGTTTTGACAAAAAAAGTAATATAAATATTAATTATTTCAAAAAGCATTTTAAATCACAAACGTCATATGTCAAGTTGCCGCCATTTAACATTAGGGAATCTAAAACAACAAAGTTGTTACGAATTGTGTTTTTCTTGTTAAATTAAAATGAAAAATTGATAATATCATATAAATAATTGATAAACATATTGCATAGATGTGAAGTGTTCTTGTGTTAAACATTGTGTTTTTGTGCTAATATTGGTGAAAACACGGTAAGTTTATTTCACACAAAAAAACATATAAAAAAGAAACTACGCATTTTCTCAGGCTGGGAATAGTATTAAAAGAAAGGGGAGACCAACCCCTTTCAAATGATACCATTTTCAAACCAAAACTCTTACAACTCAAATGGAAATTCTAGCCATATATTATTTCAATTATCTTAATCTGTTATATGTATGTAATAAAATGTAAATAAATATAAAAAAAATAATAAAATATGTATATAATATATAATTATTTCATAAAAAACAAGATGTAAATAAATTCATGCCTTGTTAGAAGATCGTATTGGTTATGTAACACATCTCAAGCTATATAATTCATACTATCATTATTAAAACCTATTAAGGCACCCCATTCAAGTACATTTGAACACATCCCTCTGCTGTTAACACTTAGGACTTGGAGGATATATTTACCAATAATGTCAACAGTTTGCAGACGTGCCTCTAATCTTACCTGAAGTGTCTGTGCTCAATAGTCCAATATCACCTGGAATATATGTATATACCTACGGTATCAATTTGTAGTTTCTAAAATAATTTGGACTAAAAATAAGATTTTGAACCACATACCAAATAACTTGTCTGGTCTTATTTTGTAGAACTATTAAAACTATTTTTTTAATTTTTTTTTTAATTTATATCGAGAATTAAGTAAATAATTCTTCCCTTATCATTAATATTGCAATAAGTTGTTATTAATATAGAAACAAAACGTTTTACACACACATATATACACAGGGTTCATTTAAATCACCTTTTACATGCAGCCTCTCTACATCAATTCCAACGGCATTTGTTCTACGACTTTTTAGAAATCTTGATAAGTAACACCAAAAAACTTTTGGTTCCTTGGTTACTTATTACTCAGTATTATGTAAAAAGTACCTAAAATGACAACAGCCGCGCGCCATATCCACACTCAGAGTTAATCAATTCAGAGGCTTTAAATAATTTTTGTATATCAAAACGTTATATACATTCGTGATGCGTTAATTACAATTAACCTAGTACACATATATATGTACGGGCCAAAATAACTTTTTCATATCCTTTAGTATACATCATAAATGTGCCCGAATAACTAAATCTATCCTTTATATCCCAGCACGGATGGGCCAAAAGGTAACTTCATCAACCTCGCACAGATTGGTTTGGTTTAGGTTTTATTTAGATTGCAAATATTTTTAACAATACTGGGTTATATAACGTCATAACCACTAGTATCGGAAGTTCATTTTTAAATTAGGAAAGTATTTGGCGGCACTTTTCTTCTGTTGCCATTTCCGGGATAAACAAGAAGTAATAAACTGATCTTTAGTGTTACCATGTGACGCCTTTCTGTAGTTCAAGCGGAAAGAGTCTTTGGAAACAGATATTGATATATAGATAAATTTACACAAAGACCGTTATACCCGTTCTTTGAAGCAATGTAGCAAATATACGAAAAATACTTTTTCGTTTTCGGGATTTGAAGCTTCCTATTGATATATGAATTCCGTAACTCGTAGCATTTTCTGATACTACTAGATACTAGATGCTAAAATTGTAACTAGGAAGACTAAACAGAAATATATAATCACTAAAGCTAAAACTACATTTCTTTTTGTAGACGAACAAGTATCTACTTGCTACCAATAATCTTAAATAAATTGTCTGTAAATTTTGGGAATATTTTACGCATAACCAATATTAAATACAGTTTGAAACAATATTATATAAAAAATTAGTTAGTACGTATATTGACACCATTGTCAACGTACCGTTGTAGGTACATTGACGATGGTGTCTAGCTTATGACGTTTAGACTTAGACTACGATTCGATATCGTAAATTCTTTATTTGCCTTAGTAAATTACTTACATTTTAATTTCTTCCTTTATTAAGCGGTTCCGCGACACAATGACTTCAATAAGTACATAATAAAACTATTTTTATTATTTTTATGTCTTTTTTGTCAGGGGTTTTTTTTTCTGCTTTTTAAAGTTATGTCACTGGTTTCTATATTGTACTAAATTAACAAATACACTGATTTTCACTTGTTTAGGTATTTACTACCTTATATTGCATTAGAAACTTTCACCATCATCGATAAAGCTCAATATCTTAGAGACGACTGCTTCTATGTTGACTAAACATATTTAAGAACCATCTCGACAAACCAAGCTTTCGATTAGAAAAAACCGAAATCAAATCCGTCCACGCGTTCGTCTGCTATACTGCCACAGACAAACACACAGATACACCGATACACAAATCGGCAGGTCAAACTTATGACACCCCTCTTTTTTAAGTCGGGGTTTAAAAATATGGAATTATTATACGCTTGATGAAAAAATCTATTGACATATTTTAACGAAATCTGTTTAAAATTATATCATTTACGATGATTCGTTGAATTATTCCAAATAAGTAAAGATAATTATTACACATATATGTTTATATATATATTGTTATGTTTAAAGTTATCCAAAATTCAACACCTATATATATATGCATAAGTTATCTTAGTTTCGTATTCGATTTTAGAGTACTTTAAACAAACTTAACATTGCAAGTTATTCGCCTCGTGCAAATCCTCTGTTGTAAATATTTTATTCGAAACTTCACAAGCAAATAAATAACGACACAAACTGTTTCTACATTGTTGTAATATAAAATTTCAACAATTTACATGAATATTAACATGAAGTATTGATTAAGTAATAGAACATTTATGAATGTGTTATTTAAATAATATTAATAAAAGAATTGATATATTTAAGGAATATGTATATTATATGCATTACATAAACATAAACAGAGTTACGATAGCCATGGCTGTAAAAAGTAATGTAAAAATTAAAGCACATTTAAAAGTTTTTTTTTATTTCCAGAAATCACAAGAAAAATTGGGCTAATTATTTATTATAAAACATCATTGGTGAGTTCGGTTTTTAAGAAATAAAAATATTATTATTAGCTGACTCAACATATTATAGAATGTTTTTGTTACCTAAAATTATTTTATAGAAAAACATAAAAATTATTTAGTCTATGTTAAACATAACATTTTATATAAAGATTTTTGTAAATATTTTTTCATGATAGATGATTAATATTTCAGTTAAGCAGAAGATGGAGTCGTTTGCAATCTCTAGTAATCGCATAAATTCTAAACTGACAACCATTAACCTCCATTTATTTTATTTCCATTGAATTTAAATTAAAGTTAATATTTAAATTTAACGTTTAATTATTTTTTCTGCTTTTTAAAGTCATGCTACTGGGTTCTATATTATACTAGATGAATCTACGATGATACTAATCTTCATTCACCGGCACCAAAAAAAGATCAATATCTTGGAGATGAGAGCTTTTACTTCATTTAATATTTATTTATATTATTATTATATCTTATAGAAATAACATGTCTTTAATCATAACACCCGTATGTACACGCTGGAACACGTAGTGTTTAAGAGCTATAACTCGGAAGCATGATCAACTCAACCGAGATGTTCAGAGTCGCTAGTATATAGCATAATCATTTAATTGTTTCTAATTGTAACTACCCTGGATATTATTTAAAAAATCGACTAAGCCGTAGGATGCGTGAAAGCGTTTAGTAGGGTTTTCAATACATAAAGCCTAGCTTTACATTGTAAAAAATAAACAAAAATCAACAGACATCTACAAGATGCAGAATAATTGTATAAAATATCTAAAACCTAAGAATTATTAAGAACATCTCCCACTTTCTGCACTTTACGATCCTAGCATTGGGCATTATTTTACAAAAATAATACAGATAAATATCATTGAGGACGTTTATTTCTGTTTATCGTTAAGGTTCCTCTTAACCGTATTTATTTTAAGTGTTTTTTATTGTTTGATAATGTCGTAGTAAAAATTAGTTTGAATTAGTTTTATTAAAAATATATTTAAATTTAATAAATATATTGCTTTTTATAATAAAAGCATTACAGACTTTTGTTTTGAGGTTTCAGGTTTAAATGTTTGTTTTCTATAATATTTTGTTAATTAAATAAAACTATAAATAAAAAAAAACATAAATTTAACTAGCGTTTATGGAAGTGTTGGTATTATGTATTTA
The DNA here is from genome assembly GCA_959347405.1 of Napeogenes sylphis. Lineage (NCBI taxonomy): Eukaryota > Metazoa > Arthropoda > Insecta > Lepidoptera > Nymphalidae > Napeogenes > Napeogenes sylphis. The sequence continues at coordinate 4,680,956 of OY365782.1, forward strand.
TTCATATCATATGGCGTGGGTGCCAATAAAAACTGCACCTACATTCGCTGCCAATTTGTTTTCTGATATAGTAAGCTACCGTTTTGAAAAATTCATAGAACAAATGTTGTTGAGATTGATGCAGAGAGGCTGCCTGCAAGAGGTTGTTAACTAATGACAAATAACTCTGTACACTAGTTTTATGTTATGATCTTATAATATTTACAAAACGTAAAATTGCGAACACAACTTTAGTTCACAATTATAGAGATATATTTTTAAACAATGTGTTGTTATAAAAAAATACGATTTAAGGATAAAGGAAAACCTTTTTTTGGACTACATCAAATATATGTGTTAAAAAAATGGATTAAAACACAAATATACTACAGTTAGATATTCCTTTTAGTTTAACTAGCTTGAATTTCATAAATTTCACGATCTCAAGAGATACTAGACCATAATTTTATGTTATAAAACTTAACGCGATCTTCAAAGAAGTTTTAAGCTCAACACTTTATGATCACTTTGCTTTCTATGATTAACATTTTGACTGAATCACAAGATGGTTTTTGAGAGATATTTTTGTTACTACCCGTACTCTAAGAAAACTTTTCAAATACTTTTTTAATCACTTAACTGTTGTTGTTCATTATATACATATATATATATATATATATATATTGGATATTGTTACACGAATCTTTTAAAGTAAACTTATCATTTTATTAATCGAATTCAATGCCGTAACAAAAAAATATAAATATTTCCATATCATAGTGTTTCTTTTTTCACAACCTCATATTTTATACTATCGCTCTCCACAAGCAACAACGCTAAGACTTCGAGAGTAATAAATCAGTTGCCCGATCTACTCAACCACACGCTCTTATGAAAAGCGCTAGAAGATAACATTTATAACAATTGTACGTCACCGATTACTGCTATATCGTTTGTTCAACAAATAGAAGGCAATTTATAACATTTATTTTGCACAACAGACTGGAAACTCTCGGTTAGTTTTAAGTTCAATAAAAAAAGTTTATTTTCTTCAAAGAATCTACTTTACAATTTCAATCTCAGGAATTTTTAATGAAATATGTAACTAAAATAAAAAAAACATAAGATATTTTTTTGTCTATCGACAGTTTTTTGCTGACTCTAAAAGTTAGTTTAAGAAAAATTATTTAAAAAATTTCATTCTGTTGTTTGTTTGTTCTGCGCCTTGTTTTATCTTCTCAGATAAAATGCAAGAAGATTTTACATAAGATAGTGGATATAGATGGTTGATGAATATTAGGTGGCTATAAGGTGTTCACAAATGTTATATTATAAAATAGATAATCAAAAAATGTTCCTTACAAAAGATAAATTGTTACAATTGAACAACGAACTCACGACAGAGATCAGAGTTGAGCTCTCTACATTTTTCAAGGAAGTGTCTAAAGGTACATTTTAAATACTATACAAGTTTTATGGTGTGATATGATATGCCTTTTTTGCAACCGTTAGGGTTGCTAAAAATGCAATGTAAGCGATTATATTAAGTAAAAAGAATAAATAACAAATTATGTTATGTAACTAAATAATGTTGTTATTGTTGGAATAATAAGGTACTTAGGTTTAAGTAATGGGTGAATGCAGTTAAGAAACGTTTTAACATTTTTAGAACTTTATTTCATATGATTGCTTGATTAAGAAATGTAACTTAAAAAATATTTTTAGTAGTAATATTTTTTTCTCATACGCATTTGGTACAAAATTCACGTTCTTGAAGTGTTTTTAATTGATCAATGAACACTGGCAAAATAAGTAATGAAATTGAAATTCCAAAAGCGTATCAGTAAAATTTTGTGTTAGGTGATATTTAAAAAGACAGAATGTTAAATTCTTTTACTTATATATAATAATATTAAACTTAATTTTAATGTTATATTTAAAAATCTAAATATGAAAATCGGTGTTGAAATGCCTATTAAAACCTTTGCGGAACACAAAATAATATAGATTCAATAAAGGAAAATAAACATTTTTGTACCAAGAAAACTCCTAACATTTTATTTAGAAAATTATTACACTTTTAACTCCCTCTTACAAAACTTAAACGTAAGTGCGTCTTTACGAATGAAGCCGCAAACATTGTTGTCCGTAATTTGAATACTGTCTAAGATCGTTGTACTTTTATACTATTAAAGGTTACTGGAAGTGGTTCTAGTTTATTTTTAAATATTTCTAGATATTTATATTCCTTAACAATATTATCAGAGCTTAAATTTTATCCCGAACCTCTATTTTTCTATCATTTGGGGCAATGATATTTGTATGTTTATGAAGTAAGTGCTTACTAAAAATAAACACACATGTTATATTCCCATGGTCAGCATTAGAGAATGGTGTAATATATAAAACAAAATTAAAACAAGCCACCGAACCGGGTCACCTGATGGTAAGTGATGTAATGGTGATAAAAATCCGTGTTATTTGGCAAAATCAGAAAATGTACTAAAGAATTGTTGGCTATTGAGGAGGGAGTAGACACTCTGTTTGAAGGCACCCATGTCGTTTTCATCGACAAATATCGTCAAAGGAAATTCATTCCACATCTTGGGTCTTGGTAAAAAAATACTGCACAATTGAGTAAAGTCATGCATCGCCTTGGTAGGCATGGTATTATAGATGATACCAGGTAGTGCTTTAATAGAAATCGAGTGCAGAAATCGGACTAAATTTCTCTTCAGAATACTTAACGTGATAAATGCGATAGTAAATGCAAATGGAAAAGACACAAAAGAGTCCATATATTTTCCCAACGCCAAGGGATCTAACTTTTCACAAAAAATTAGATCTCCGACGTCTTGAATAGGTTGCACATTGCACGCGGTCAAATGGTAGAAGCTCATACGCCGACAATGATTCTGACTGGAGATGAAAAGAGTACTTCATATATTGCCAGATCTGTGAAACAATAAGACCTGTAAGTCTTTAGTTCCGCTTGAAGTACAGGCAGTAATTCTGTTCAGCATTTCCAGTTTCTACAAGTCCAACTTAGCCTTGCCTTCCAGGTAGCCGCGAAACTGACCATCACTCGATATTTCCAGGCCAAGTATTTCGGTGCTTGGCGAATTATTGCTTGGCTTGTGGAGTGTTCTCAAAGAGTGGTGATAAGACGAATTGGATTTTGTGGAGGTAAAGGCACAAATTTGTTTCTTCTGGGGTTTCAACTGACCAAGATTCAGTACACCCTGCTCCTAAACTTTAAAAACAAAAAGAAGCAACTTTTTTTCAAAACTCATCGCCTTTTCTCAAAAGAGTCCTGCTTGTTCGGATTATACAACAACCCCGTCTTTGAGATCAAGGGCAGCTTTTGAGAGCACACAGCAAATAATGTTCAGCAGAAGATTAAACAAGAAGGTAATGGCTCGCATGTGGCTGTTCACATCCGGAAGTCGTAAACATGCATAACTTATATATAAATTTTAATTAAACCAAGTATTTATATCGAATGTATATCTAGACAATCTTCTAGAAATCTGAATATCTACAAATTGTTTAGATCAATATACAGTAATAAATGGTGTTTAAAGAGTTGAGTTGTATGTTCGCTACGAAATTCACTGGCTACATTTGTGGTACGGAGCCCATCTTTAAATAAACGTTTTTGTCTACAAACATACGAAAGCAAGTTAATTTGATTTAATTAAAAACCACGATTATAGATAGAAAGTTTAATTAATAGAATGTTATATTTATACAAATCAAATAGTATTGTGTCTTATTGTGTCGCAATACATCCCATGGTATTGTTATTGTAATTCTGGAACACACCCAAACGTTACCTTCCAGAGACACAGTAAGTAACCGCATCGTGCGGGTGTTTATATATAAATATTGTCTATTTAAAAAAGTACATCCTAACACAAAAAGTTGATTTCTTTCACAATAAGAGCTTATAGCTCGGTAAATAATTACGGGTTACAGAAATATGCGCAATATTTGATTATTCCGGATGTTACCAAATATAATGTGCATAAATATAATAACATAAATTGCAAACATAAAACGAGTACATACATACCTTGTGATATGTAAATATCATTTATTTCATAATATAAAAAAAATCCTGATCTGATAGCTATTAAATGTAACATTGCCTTAAATATAACATTGCATCGTGCTATGTTCTCACTATTTCTAATAAATAAATGCGATGAAATGATGAGCTTTCATAAATCAGAGAAGTTCAACGACATTGACTGGTTAAGAACTGTCTCATTCATATCATTGACTATAAAAAAAAATATGTATTTCTTCCTTTACCATTACTTTATATGTACATCTATATCTATATTACTTTATATCTATATTACTTGGTTTCAAACGTAAATTCTAAAACTTACCCCTTTTAATTGATATCTAAAAACCCCTAAACTCAGTTTTACTATAAATATTTTAATGGCACACACTTTTAGAACATCAGACTCGTTTCAATTTTAATGTTGACCAATGTAGATTCCAGATTAAATAAGCCGCGAAATTGGAATTCCAAAAGCCTGTCAAGTGAAATTGAGTGTCAAATGACTGTTGCAAAGATAGAGTACGAACATTAAATTACTTTCAAATAATAATACTAAACTTTTATTTATATGTTTTATTTAAAATGATGTAAGTTCAAAATGGCGTTTATTCAACATTTACAAAGTGGAATCAAGAGGTTTAAAAGCAAAATATGCCTATAACTCACTTAAAGACCTTGGCCTTTCTAAAACTAGCATCGGTTCATTTTTAGACGTATTTCAAAGGCGGCATTAGTAGGTAAATTGCGTTAGCTAGGGAGAGGAGTGTAGACAGTAAAGGCGAGCGTTTTTGCGCAACCTTAAACCTACCTATGGGTCGCAAGTCCCAGGCATTGTTTGCAATCCTCTCCTTGCAACGCGATGGGCCCGGTATCTGCATGGTGAATCCATGGAATGCTAAAAAGCATCGTCTTATAACACTTGATATAGAACGAACACCTACTTCCAAACAATTTCTCAAGGTAAAAAAAATTTAAACATTTTTTTGTTTTTTATAACAATAAAATATAAGCAATGCTATAATAATTGGTTCATATACGAAGTCTTAGGCAAACTAGTTAAACTTCTTATTTGAAAACGTAGTTATATAAAACTTTTCCATAAGATTCTATATTATGAAAAATCACTCATTACTTTAGAACCTATCTGATTACTTTATGACGTGATGTACCTCCAATCACAGTTCTTGACAGAAATTTTAATTTTACTTTAATTATCCTTTCAGAAGCCGGTTGTCAGTGCTATTAAGAAAGTTCTGATAACAATTGCTATAGGCTTCTTTGTTTTAGTCGTCCGCCCAAACACTTAACTACTTACTGTTAATCATATATTTTGATAAGATATTTTTGAGTGCCTACATAAAAACTTTGAATTTACTAATACCTATTAACTACCAAAGAAAACGTATTAATTAAATTACACAAACTTATAGCTTTATTAACTGAATGAAATATTTACAAATTCATATTTTGTAGAGACATCATAAGTAATGTTAGTTGTATTGGTATATTATTTTGACTTAGCTAAATAAATTAATTCTTTAGTTTATTCAGTAATACAATCTTCATTAAGTGCTCTTAAGGTATTAAACTCAAGTGCATTTGAACAACCCTTAAGCTGCCAATAATATCAGCAGATTGGATACGTTTGTCCAATCTCACCTGACGCTTGATAATCTAATATATGACATATTGCTTGTACGTTTTATATATAAAAATACCTGGAATATTTAGTTATACCAAAAGTATTTAAATTATGTTATGAAAATATAAATATTTAAACAAGGAGAAGTACTCAATAGTTTTTTGAAAAAAAAACCAGTAACAAAACAAAAAGGGAGTGTATTTGTAAAAGTGCATGAAAAAAATATTTATGTATTAATTCTACTCTAAAGAATATCACGAAATAATGTATAGAAAAAAAAGTCTATCATATTTTATATTCGTATTGTGTACTTTTAATTGAATAGAAATTATAGTTTCTCTTAAGCCTGCAAAAGTGTGTAAGTATTATATTTAGAAAAACGTGAATAACTTTTACCTTACCAAAAAAAAGTATGTTTTTATGATGACAAATAAGACAACCATATATCAAAATATTGTTTATTATTCACGACAATTTTTTAAAAAGTTCTGAAGATAATAATAATAATATTAATGCTTGTGCAATTGCTGATGAAGTTGTCCAGACGAACAACGATCGGAAATAAATAATAAAGGATGGCACTGTTTATATATGTCGTGCGTGCCACCAACCTGGAGAATCCATCAGACATGTTATTTCCGGTTGTTTTCATCTTACCAATGGAGAGTATTTGCACAGGCACAACCAAGTAGCTAAGATTATCCACCAACAACTTGCTCTTCGATACGGTCTTGTACCTTTTGAAGTGCCATATAGTAAGTACACACCGGAGCCAGTTTTGGAAAATGGTCATGCTAAGCTCTATTGGGACCGATCTATCATCACGGACAGGACTATTGTAGCCAATAAGCCTGATATCGTGCTGGTAGATCGGTTAGAGCTCCGGGCAATTTTGGTTGATATCATCGTCCCGTGTGATGCTAATCTCGTGAAAGTTAAGAAGGACAAATTATCAAAATACTTGGACTTAGCTCACGAGATTACCGAAATGTGGGATGTGGACTCAACAATAATTGTCCCGATAGTAGTTTCCGTAAATGGTCTTATAGCGAAGAGCCTCGATCATCATCTCAAGAAGGTCTCACTAAAAAACTGGATCAAGGGTCAGATGAAAAGAGCAGCAGTTTTGGTTACGGCACGCATTGTACACATTACAAATACTGAGAATATATTTAATAAACGATCAAACCCAGAAATACAGACACCTATGTTCATTACATACATGCCTGTCCCTGTCGGGAATCAAACCCGATTCCTCATTAAGCCGCCATACGTTAAGCATCTGCGCTAAACACTCGACCACCGGGGCGGCAATGGTAAGATACCTCCGTATTCTTAGTTTTCGTAATAATATTCTAAATATCTGAAGATCGAGGAATTGCTCTGGTAAATATATTTTCGACAGAGTTGCTAAATACTTTCGGAGTTTTCAATCCACTCGCTATAACTGTGGTCAAAAGTTTAATGACACATTCAAAAAATGACGATGTGTATGCATTGGTTATTCAAAATTATGATTTGATAGAAGAATAAAATATGACTATTAAATATTGTCACGGGATTAATCTAGATTGAATATATGTTTATTCCACTTAATAATAAAATAGCATTAAGTCTGTATGTTGTACACTTTTCTTTTTACTAAAATGTGCAATAAAGAATAAATAAAAAAATAATAATGATAAATAAGAAATGTATAAGACAATATATTTTTATTATTTTATTGGATAAAAAATTAAGTATCTTATCGTATCACTAATCTGATTGTGGAACACACGTAAACATTATCTTTACGATAGTCAAATAAGTCCGAAAATAACATCACTGTCCCAATCTGACCTTTGAAGTATATTTTTATGAGCGTTATATTTCTGACAGTCTAGGCCATATGGTCCAAAAGATATAATAATCCGCATAATAGCTAGAATAGCACAGCATTTCTGCTCGTGAAATACAGTAAGTAATCGCATCATATGGCCAATTACATTTATAAAAAAAAATCTTAATCAGAAGTTTATTATATTATAGGAAAATCAAATTGTATTAAAATATATATTTTTTGACTTCATTTCTTTTATACATGTAGATTTTTTAATCTTGAATTTTATTTGATACTAATAATTCGTTTATAAATTGAAACTACTATTCAATTTTACAATAACTCTCGAACAAAGTGAGAACTTTTGAAATTTTCGTTTGTAAATTACGACCATTGCAAAACAGACGAAGCTTTTCTTTCAAACGATACAAAAGAGGAGCAATCCGAATTTTCCATTATAAAGAGTATAAAAACAATACAAGGACGCTAAATTCAAGAACTTTGTACGAATCAGCAGAATCGTAACAATAAATAGAAACAAAATGTCGACAAAGATTTGTATCGGTAAATTATTCCGTACTATTGTAAATAAGTTGCTGTGACAAAAGAAAGTGGTTTCATTTAAGATAACAGCTTATAGCTAGAATTATGATGAACTCAGATTTAAAAAAATAATGCGCTCTAATATGTAAATAATTGTTTTACAGTAATTTATCAGTTCGCTGTACATAAAAAATAAAAAATGATAAATGTAATCATGATCGCATAATAAAAAAAAATGCACATTGCAAAAAAAAAAAACAAAAAATGTGTTCGATAAAGTTACTTATTTAAATAATGTTTTAACCAAACAAAAAAATGGACATTTGTGTTACAATCACAAAGAGTTTATTTACTTTTTGTTTTTTATACACTCTATGTATAATTGCAGAATTGTAGTACATTGTATAAATTAATATATGTATTACCTTGACGGAATCAACATACCTAATGTATTTTACCCAGCCAAAATCTTTAATACCCACAAGAAAATCTGAAAATGAATTTAATCTTTAATAACAATTATAACGTAGATGATATCTCATAAATCAGGTAAATACGAGAGCAAAATATTTATAAACCAACTCTTGAATGTATGGACTATTTGAGCATCTTTTATCTGAATTGCATATTATATATAACAAGAATTTAAAAAATATGAATGCTGTCCCGAAGATCCGACCATTTTTATTGTTGACTGGTTTTTTTTATAAAAAAATATAAAGTTGAATCGTAAATCACAAGAACCGAGCTAAATACGTATTGACTTTTTTAGATCTCTTTCTAGAAGTTATTATCTTCATATGTGTTATTAAATCCTGTGATGGCATATATTATATATTATAGGATATTAAATCCTTTGATGGCAGATAATCACTGGAATTTAATATTTTGGTAGTTCCTATAATGACCTATTTTTAAAAAACTTTTTCGTATCATAACAAGTATAATATGAAACAACAAAACTTAATCCAATCCATTTTGCTGTTAAAATTTTTAAAAATAAATACTGGTTTATTTGTGTGATTAATTATCTTTATGATTTGAAATTTATAAAGAAACCTAAGATGTGTTAGCGCATTAAAACTATTATATGTTAAATGGTAATTTCAGTAAAGCGGTTAGGGATGCGGTATGTCAATTGATGGAGTGACAGGACGGTTTTCCAGACGGACAGAGGTCACGGGTCGGAGTTCCTACCTGTACCAGATTATTTTTCATAACATTTTTTTTTAATTTGCTTAGATGAAAATGAGCTTAACGTGGCTTGTAGATATTCTTGAACTATATTTTTATGATTTTTTCATTCTTTGCCAGAAATTGATCAAAAACTGCCTTATTAGTAGACCGTCAATTACCATAGACGATTGATGTGTGTTTAAATTATGTTTCTTGGCGAAACTTAGCAATTTTGAGTTGTAAAATATATATCAAAAACAAACCTTATAAAGCGCATAGTTGTTGCTACACGTTGAAATCAGGTTCTCTACATGTCAAGAAAGTGCTTAGCTCTACGTATTTTAAACATTATGTAAGCTTTTTGGTCGAAAATGTTTTCACATTCTTCTGTTGCGTCATTATCATTCGAAAAAGTAACAATGTTACCGTTTTTATTTACTCGTAAATATTTTCGAATTCCGAAAGAATGATAACAATGTAGTAAAATGTAGTAGGTAATAACTTGTTTAGTAATAAATATTTAAAGTTAGATCTAAGTAATTGGTAATTTAAAAAAATATTTAAGTATTGATTGAATCCGAAAGGATTTACTGTCTCCAACAACCGTAGTCAAATGATACATATGCTTTTATATAAAATAACCAAAGATTATAATTAGATCTCTAAAAGATTAATTAGCTGTAAAAAAAAATAATAATCTATTCTGGTAGATAGTTTTAAAGAATTTTACAAGCAAACATAATAACGGCTTATTATTTTAGTATATATATTGAAGATTAGTCCAAACATATATTATATTGACACTATTGTTAAGAATGTATTGATGTTTATTGATTTTGGGTTATTGATGGGTTTAAAATGACTTGAATTATTATATAATATATTTTCAACTTAATAATATTTTCCTGCAGTGAGCTTGTTATAATCAATTAAAATATTGTTTTTATGTTATATAAGGTGGTACACTGAATTTATTTTGACAACAAAATGCTTATATATTTAAATATATATTAAAAGTATATAAAACATCTTCACTATCTCGCTATAAGTCTTATACATATTTATAAATTTACCTATACTTCGAATATACTTTAAAATAATAATAATGTAATAACTAATAAATATTATCTTAAGACACAAATATTGTGTTACATAATTTTTCTTCCAAAGTTACAATTATTGTTTGAGGTCAATTCTATAAAAATAACATCTTTCAAAGTCTAAGTGCGTCATTAAGGTGTCACATGAAACCGTAAACATAGTTATCCGTAATTTGTACCCCGTGTTACCTTATATATTGTGTATGGTATTTATAAAGGAAGTTGGTATAAATATATAAATGTATTTTATACCTTAATAATGATACAGATTTGATCTTTAAAATTATTAGGGTTAAAGTCTATAGAATAAAATTTATATAGTACCTATTACGTGATTGATATAAATTGGCATAACTATTTTATTTCTTAACCGATTTAGACGATATAATCACGAAATATTACAATATATTCCTAAAACTGCATTCAAATTTGTTAAGCCGTTTCTGAGATTAGCGTGCACAAACATACAGAAATACAGACATACAAACAGACAAAATGAAAAACCATTGTTTTGGATTTTCTTGCTCTTATAAAAAGTCCCCCATTAATTTATTTTTATTATTTTCCATGTAAAGAAATCGATCAGTGACAATTTTATTATATGTATAGATTTCGATGCAGAGATAAAATTTTCAAATTGTATTTACATAAATATTAATGAGAAATTACTTTGGTAGCAATGCAATGGAAAAAATATATTAGTGTTAAAAAATTATCTACATAAATAATCTGAATATATATTTTTAATCTTAAAATTAGTGGTTCCTTAAACAATCTATTTTTTAATATAGAATTGTTATGACAACGCCGTTTATAAATACGATGAGTAATATTGTAACCACTAGAGATGCGCCGAATAGTGTTTTCACTGAATAACCGAATACTACTCGGTTTTACGTTTACCGAACCAAATATTCGCTGAACTATTCGATTTAACATCTTATTGTTTGTTTGTCATAAACAGGTTCTAGCATGTACGTAACGCGTGGCTATATGAATGACTATATGAATATGAATGGCTATATGAAAGAATATGTTGATTTGTGGTGTAAAAATATTGTTTTAAAACTTAAAAATAAATTCTATAATAATAAATAAAAATGACTTTTAATATGACATAAATCTTAATTTTGTCTTTTGGTCCATTACCGTATCTTGTATGGCTATACGACACAGTAAAAAAATATAGAAATACTCGAACCGAAAATATTCGGCACCAAAACCGAACAATTAGGCCGAATATGAATAGTGAAAAAGATGCCGAATACACCGAACACTGAACACTTAACACACACTATACACTAAACACTATAAATTTTACGACATATGTTGTGTAATAAATCTAAATACACTTTTACGTTCTCCATATTCACATTAATGGTAGAGACCTAAAAACATAGAAATTGCTTTGATCAATTAAATTTTGAAATAATATAAGTATTTGTAGTCGGTTGGAAGTATTTGTATTCAAAGGTCCAATAAACATTTTTAAGAAATATTTTGTTCAGACACTATTAAAAAAAATAAGATTGATTTATTTATATAACTTTATAGGTAGATATATTGCTAGTAAAGATAGTCATGTAATAATTATAATTTTAATATGTATATTTAATAGTTATATTAATCTATAATTAAAATTAAGGAATAAATTTGGTTCAGATTTTTTAAGTCGTCCATTTGACAATACAGTACAAACATACAGTACTATAGTATTTGTATCAAACCGTTGGTGTAATTGTGGATCACACCCAAACATTATAAAATATAACATAAACCCCAATTACTACTAATCTGATTTTTTTAGTACATCTTCTGACATATTGTTATAAAAATATAACTTAGTAAAAGCAATAATTTTCTGATATAACATACTTAAATCCTCATTCACAACTGTAGATTATGGCATCGCCTAGCCAATATTTACGATTTATCCTTAATTTGAAGTTTATCGTTTTCACTAAATTCACCCTGTATTTGTTATGATACTTACTTTAAATTGACAAAATTCTATAATCTATCATCATCTTTATTACTAATTCCTCTACTATTAAGGGTTACTGTTAATTTACTAATGAAAGCTTAAGTTAAATAACTCATGATATTTGGGTCGCTTGTAAATTATAATTACAGCAAGATAGATATTATTCACACAGTACAAAAGATGAGCAATCCAAATTTCTCACTGTAAGCAGTATAAAAACAATACGAGGACATTAAAGCGAAAAACTTGGTAGGAATCAGCAAAGTTGTAAGAATAAATAGAATGAAAATGTCTACAAAGATTTTTATCGGTAAATTATTCCGTACCATTTCTTTTTGTAAAAAAACTTAAAATAAAAAAGAAATGGTTTCCTTTTACGATAGCAGCTCAGATAAATAGCTCAGTTTCTTAAAATGGTATGAGATTCACACAGGTGGAATATTTTAGTAGTCGAGATGCTACAAAATCTAAATTGCAACATATTTCCAAAATGTATCACTTTTGAAATATTCTATAAAGATTTCATTGACTGATTCGAAACATTATTTAACTATTCAAACAATAGTACAGGATATTTGTTTAACCAGCAAAAGTTATTTAAGAAACTAATTGTTACGTATTATGTTCACTTCAAGATATGTTTATTAGTTATACTCTTTACGCATAACGTAATGAACAAATTTTGCTTTACAAGTCTGAGTTATCACCAATGACACTTTTTATTAAACAGAATGTATCACTCCTTCGGGAGAATACAAAAATGTTAGAACGGTAATTATAAAACAAATAAAACTGTAGAGTTGTAGCATGTATGTTTTATGATAGATTGTTTATCGTGTAAATCGTTTCACTAGCAAAAACATTTGGATCTAAACGTTAAAAACTGTTTTAAACAAATGAAAAATAAATAATGTTAATCATGTTGTATGTCGTATGTTCATGACATTATTATAAAATTAATTCTGATTGAATTTAGTTAACTTGTTTTAATTACAATTTATTTGAGAGTTATTATTACGTACGTAATTGATTTTCAACTTTGTTAATATTTTCATTGTTCAATCAATCAATATGCGATATATGAAATTACTGAATACTCGAGCAAAAGATTAGTTGTAGTAATTTGTATGTTAGGTAATTATCCAATCAACTAATTTAAGTAATCCAATTTTCCAGTACCAGCTGTTTATAATAGGAGTAGGTGACGTAAGATTTATTTAAAACATACATTTGTCAACCTTTAAAGTCATCAGCATAACTGCAATTATTAAAACTAAACAAACGCTCACAACGTTGATTAATAAATTAATTATCAAAACATCTACAATATTATAAAAAAGTTATGGCTTTTGTTAAATAAAAAGAATAATAATAATATCAGGAAAAATTACACACATTCATCTAACCCCTAAGTAAGCAAATTATTTGCTTGTGTTAAGGGAGTGAATATAATTCTATAAAGTATTTTCTATATTAGATTCTTACAAATCGCAAATAAACATTATTCAACGGTTTAAGAGATACTGTGAAACCGTAAAAGTAAACAGAAAGAATAAGTCCGCAAAGATATTCATTGTGAAAATTTTCCAAAAGTGATGTCAGGGTAAGAATCCTAACGCAACAAAGGAATCTTTTGTTAACAATTTGACTTGTTCCATTCAGTTCAAAATAATCAGATATTTTTGAAAATATATATTAACCCGGCGAGCGTAAGGTTTAGGTTATCTTTACACGGAGTGTAAAGTGGGTGTAGCACACCCGTAAAATGGACTACTCATTTTGGTGTGTTAATTTTATTTTATTTGTGTTTTTATTAGCTAATTCAATTATTTATTTATCCTTAAACAGATTGAGGATGAGAAATAAAACTAAATGATATCAAATTTTTCGTGAACCATGATGATTATTAAATATATATATTTACCCGGCTACAATCATGTAGCATTAATCGGAATTTGCCCGATTAGTTTCGAACCCATTCGGGGTTCCTATTCATGAGCTGGAAGCATGGTGGACTTGCGGAGAGAACTGCGTGCAGCAGCTCGCTGAGCGCGTCGCGACGGTGATGGTGAGGGTGGGGGGAAAATGTAGTCTCGTCTTCAGAGGTTTCGTGCAGGTCTTTGTTACTCGTCCATATATTTCGTTGTAAACACACTGAACTCCCTGTATCACTATTAAATATATGTAACTTATTGTTAGTGTCCTTTGTAGTGTTAATAACCGGTACCCAAACCGTAGGTAGCATCCAACCGTTATCCCTATTGGAATTTGGTTCACGGTGGAAAAAGAATCCGGTGGTAGTTTAGCATTCCTAGACGTGATGGTAAAATTCCTTGCCAGTCTATAGAACTTTGGTGAGAGGAGAGGGTGACCCCTCTCGTCTACCAGAGGCCTACGTGGTGAGGGTGCCGTAAGTTGTTCGAGGTACTCTCAGTTGCGGGGTTGCGCCGGGGTGTAACGGTGAATGCACAAACAATCCCGTGGCGTGCCACTAAGGCGATGAGATCAACCATTGGTTTTTAGTGGGTTTTTTACCTTAAAAAAGGCAGTTTTAAGATCCTCTATGCTGCCGGGTAGTTCCACATAAGCCCCCTGTCATCAACCTGGCTGGCGGGTATCCGTAAAGGAATTTTTGAACTCAAAAAAGAGAAAAAAAAAACATTACAGCTATATCGCCTAAGTCTTTATGCATGATAGTTATTTTTTATTTAGAAAAATATATTGTTCTCCCAGGAAAACAAAATTGTTTCGAGCTATAAAGTTATATAAACTATTTATGTATTTCTCTGTTACAGATTAGTAAATGCTGAAGCTAATCGTTAATAAGCCAGTCTTTAATTTATATTCATAATTCATAGCTTTGAAATTGTTTCCGCTTTATTTTGTGGCTTCTTAAAAATCGACGAATATATTATCTAAATCTCTAAATTATTTGAAAAGACAAGTTCCATAAAGCATTGACTCAAGAACTAAACTAAGCAAAGAACTAAGTTAAATAGACACTGATATTCGATTTTTTTTTCAAACAAATGTCAAGTTAAAAATATTCAGAAAACAGTAGTGATTCAGTCACCATATAGTTTTCCGATCTAATACTAATGTATTAATATTGCAAGGCTTAGCTCATTTATTACCCAACTTTAAATTATTTAAATATTACCTACCTAACCTTAACCAATATAAATATTTAAATTGATGTGTTGGGTTATTGCCTATTATTATAAACCTGATACACACTGTGCATCTAGCATGTAATTGTAATTAAGATAACGTTGTTTACATATTTAATTATTATAAATACGACATATTTGGTGAAATACAAACACTGAATATTCATGCAAGATATACGAGTATGTCAAAATATTTCGTGTATAATTCTATAATTTACATGATTTACATGGTTATATTATTTTCATACTTTTTCATATTATTCCAATAATACTCTCGCTAGTTATTTATTTCAAAAACAATATTCTCTGCAAAAGAGGTGCGTTTTTAAAAAATCAATAATAAAGAGAATGAATTATGCAAAATTACAACATTATGAAACATATCCGGGTAAATAAATATTTAATCATGGTTCACGAAAGTTTAGTTACAAAAATTATTTAAATTATATTGAAAATAAATTAAGTTCAGGAACAAATAGTTTGATGTGCTGATGCTTTTACCCCATTAAATATGCTTTTCATTCTCTCTCGTGCTTTGTCTTCCCAATATTTAACGCGCTACCGTCACTGGTCGTTTAAAAATATATCTTATAGGGAGTCTGTAAATTGATAACAAATATTTTTGTTTCTCTTAAAATTTTGTAATTTTCGCCTAAATTATCTTTGAGAATAAGCTGAATAACACCATGTTTTAGATAATTGATGTCTAAATAAAAAAGTAGAAACATACAAGAATACGTTTATTTCATTGTTCCCAGATTTAAAAAAAATATATAAATGTGGTTTCCTTCAACAATTAGACAATCATATAGCTCTAACTAGCTAAGTTACCTAACTAACCATAACTTTGTCTTATTTACCAAATTTAAAAAATGCTTTTATAACTCGGTTATTTTAAAATTTATTTAATAAACAGCATGTGATAATACATCACAAACCGAAAACATTAATAATTAGTTTAAAACCACATGATTTATAAATGACATAAATATTTGCTAAATTTCAAGTAAAACAACTTTGTGGGTAACATTATTATAAGCAAGATATTTTATGTAATTACGATACTTGCCAAATATTCGTCATCACATAAAACCTACTAAATTATTAAATTATCGTATTATGCTAAATTATAATGTACTCTTTAAAAATTATAAGGTTATTGATTTTGCGAAAATCATTCGTCTCTTCTGTTTTATTGCTAAATCTTATTTTAACAAAAAGAATTCTACTTAAATGAATAAAAAGATATAAAAGATATAAATAGTTAAGATATTTTCAAAGTAATTCCAAAAGATAAGAAAAGATTTTCCAAAAGATAAGAATCATAAAGTAGCAAAGGAATGTGCTTTAGAACAATCTTAGCTTGTACCTTACAGTTTTAAATAATGAAATACTTTAGAAAATATATTAAGGTTTCGATTATTTAAGAGTCATTTCGAACGTACAAATAGACAATAAATATACACACATCAATTTTAAGAACACTGATTTGGGATTGGGTTCATGAACTGATGTTTTGTTACAAATATTTTATTCTAAATATTTTATAACCTAACCTACTGACTTAACCTTTATATTACATATGTATAGAGTATAATAGTATCTACATTTTAATGTGACCCATATGAAGATCAATCTGAAACTATGTAGAAGTAATAAAGTAAAATGTCCGTTTGTCAATTGTAGTTTTACGATCTTAATAAATTCGGTTTGAAACGCCAGCTTATCAAAACCTTTTTATTGTCTTTGACTGCTTTCTGGATAACATTTTGGATAACGAATAAAACTGAGTTATAGCACTATTTATAGGATATGACTATTAAACTTATTGAAACTAAATGTTAGAGCTAACAATTTATTATAGTATAATATTTTCAGAATAAAAATTATATTCTTTGTTATATTTATGGCAAAAAATAAGAACAAGAACAAATATAACGAAATACTTGTTAAAATTTTCTCGATATTTAAAATCTAAATATCTATATACGTTTATTTATTATATCGTTTAACATATTATATCATTCATATTATATCATTCAACGTTTAATTTACTCCTAACTCACAATTTTTATTAAAGATAATAAAATAATACCTTAAAAACCCACAAATAAAATGTGATTTTCTATAGTATTATTTTATGAAGTACATTGAATAAATATAAGACTTTCTCCAAACCATACAAAATGTAAGTGTGTAGTTAAGGTGTCAAATAAAGCCGTAAACATCGTTATCCTTAATTTGTTGACTGTGTTTTATCGTCAATATTACTAGCTAAAAGTAGTATAAGGATATATATATTAGACATGCACGGAATATTCGGTAACCATTCGGCATTCTTCATATTTTTCACCATTCGTATTCAACCAAATTATTTGGTTTTGGTTTCAAATATATTCGGTTAGAGTATTTCTATTTTCTTAGCTACTCTTCTTTGGATCCGTCGAGTTGCGCGGATGCTATAACTGATGTGGTGCATCAGGCAATGGAGTATTTTATTCCTTTTGCTGACGTACCCATCGGTGGCAAAGCTTGGTTTAATGCCGAATGTCGTCATGCACATGACCAAAAACATTCGGCATACCTTATTTGGGCTGATGCTCGAAGCCGCAAAACTCCGGATGTAAGTATAAAGAAGAGAGCCTTTAACCAAGCTGCCAAGTCCTACAAAAAGGCATTGCGGAAGGCTCGTCTCGATCGAATCGCTAAGAATGGCGAAAAGCTCTCTGCCAGACCAACTGGCAGTCGAGCTTTCTGGTCTCTTGCGAAAGCGATCGAGTCGAATTTCTGCCAACCCTCACTGCCTGCTCTGCTGAAGCCGGATGGATCCCTGGACCACACAGCAACAGAGAAAGCAAATGTATTTGCTTCTCTGTTTGCTGATAATTCACATCTAGACACTGGCATTGCTTCTCCAGCACATCTTCCTCACTGCGGTATTTCGATGCCTGAAATCCGCATCACTAACAAAGAGGTATGGAGAACATTGTGTCGTTTAGATGTGAATAAAGCCAGTGGTCCTGATGGTATACCAGCCATTCTGCTCAAGACATGCGCAGCTGAGTTGTCTCCTGTACTGACACGTCTGTATCGTCTCTCTTTCATGACTGGAATAGTGCCGAAATCCTGGAAGCTTGCTAATGTGCAACCTGTGCCCAAAAAAGGCAGCCGTGCCGACCCTGTCAATTACAGACCGATTTCAATCACCTCCATACTCTGCAAGATTATGGAGCGTGTATTGAACTCGCGCCTACTAGCATACCTAGAAGGTAACGATCTCCTCAGTGACCGACAATACGGGTTTCGCCGTAATAGATCTACTGGAGACCTCCTAGTGTATGCTACACACATTTTAGGCGAGGCCATCGAGAAGAACGGAGAAGCGGTCGCCGTCTCTCTGGACGTCTCGAGGGCATTTGACAGGGTCTGGCATGCGAGCCTTATAAGCAAGCTTTCAGCGTACGGTATATCTCCTGGTCTGATCGGCTGGGTAACGGACTTTTTGAGCCAGAGATCTCTCCGAGTAGTTGTTGACGGGTGTTCCTCGGAACCCTTGAAAATAAATGCCGGAGTGCCTCAGGGGTCCGTTTTTTCTGCAACTCTTTTTTTGCTGCACATTAATGATCTGTTGAAGCCCGGTATCTATGGGTATGCAGACGACAGCACAGTTGTAGAAAGATATCTGCCGAGTACTCGGGCTAGTCGAGATCAAATACAGTCTGAAAGAGAAGCCATGGTGCAACGTTTGAATGACAAACTTCAGGCAGTCTCCGCATGGAGCAATGCCAATCTTGTCAAGTTCAGCGCCACCAAAACGCAGACGTGTCTGTTCACCGCCAAAAAGAGCCCTTTCACCTTGGCTCCTACTTTTCAGAATGTATCCTTAGAATACAGTGACCGGCTTCAGTTGTTAGGTTTAGAGATTTCCTCGAACCTCAACTTTGGTCGGTTCATTGAGTCCAGAGCAAGAGCAGCAGCAGCAAAGATTGCCGTTCTTGCGAAGGTTCGGCAGTTCTTTACACCGGGACAGCTTCTTGTTCTATACAAAGCACAGATCCGGTCGTGTGTAGAGTACTGTGGTCACATATTTGCTGGTGCCGCAAAGTCTCATCTTGCGGTTCTGGACTCAATTGAGAGGCGAGCAAAGAGGCTTATCGGCGATCCCGAATTGATCGAAGCCGACAGCTGGCAGTAGCAGGCGTAAAATTGCTAGCCTCTCAGTATTCTATAGGATACATTTTGGTGAGTGTGCTCAGGAACTACACGACTTAGTTCCCCCGTCCCCCTTCCATCACCGGACGTCCCGACGCACGGCAGGTATCCATCCTTTTGTTGTGGACATTCCACCTGTCCGAACGAAGCGCTTTGCTTCTTCATTTTTAGTGCGTACAGCGAAGGACTGGAACAATTTGCCTGCGTCGGTATTTCCGGCCAAATATAATGTGGGTGTCTTCAAGAGAAGAGTGAATAGGTTGCTAGGGCAATGCGCCTTACCATCTAAGACTACATTCCACTTACCATCAGGTGGAATGTAGTCAAGCATTGCCCTAGATCGTATAAAAAAAAAAAAAAAAAAAGCTTATTTAAAGTTTAAATAAATAAAGAATAGGGAACGGGAATTAAAAGGTTGCTATACCAATTGAGATATAGTAGCTCAATTGATACAGCGAGACGGTTTCCCAAAGGTCACGGGTTCGAATCCCTGTCAGTATGGGTTTTTCATTCTATATCTATTTAAAACAAATTTAGATATTTTCAAAAACCTTCTAGTATTTCTTTAAACTCATTTAAACAATTTAATAAGCACATATTTGTGACTTAGAATATAAATTTTATAATAAGCGATTTTTCAAAATGATATTCCGATGATAGTAACACATTATAAAGTAATTTATATAAATAAACAATAAAAAATATATACATCTAAATATAATTAAAGTATACATTCTTAAATAAATATATTTTTCAAATAAATTTGTTTTATTGAGAAATAGTTATAGATCAAGTTTAGAATAAATGTGTTGCAATAAATTTAAATGGACTCCCGTATTCTCAGTGTTCACATTGAAGGTAGAGGATTTGAAGATCTAGAGGTTGCTTTGATCAACACATATATACATCTAAATATAATTAAAGTATACATTCTTAAATAAATATATTTTTCAAATAAATTTGTTTTATTGAGAAATAGTTATAGATCAAGTTTAGGATAAATGTGTTGCGATAAATTTAAATACACTCCCGTATTCTCAGTGTTCACATTGAAGGTATAGGATTTGAAGATCTAGAGGTTGCTTTGATCAATACACTTTAGAGTTAAATGTTTGCCGTCCACTTGAAGCATCTGTGGTCAAAGGTCCAATAACCCTTTCAATAAATGTTTTTGCTTAGACACTACCTACTCAAAATAATAAAAGGGAAGAAATATTACAACTGAGGTTTTCACTGTATTGAATATAATTGAATATACAGAATTATGGGCTAAAAAAAGTAATAAACTTATAGAAATGTATTGTAGTAGGTATAAAATAATAATTATAATTATTGTAAACAAGTTGGTTTATCTCGTCAAAAAAACTAAAACTAAAAAACTAAAAAAACTAAAATATAGTACCGTACCGATTATGATAACATTATTATTATTATGTAACACTTCAAAGTATTTATTGAAATAAAATATAACATATATGTTACATTACATATCTGCTTACGTAATAATAGGTATATCTAGTAATGTTTATATACGTGAAAGCCTCAGCATTTATTTATATACGATCTTTATTAAATCTGAAGGTCAAGTTTCATGGAATTTATGCTGTGGTAGTTTTTTTTTATTACTTATGTATTTTAAATTTGTAGAGTTTGGTAAAGTAGAACAATAAAATTACTTATTCCTTTAAAAAGTAATTGTTATGCATTGTACATAGCTTATATTTTATTTAGATTTTAAAATTAAAGTCATATCACAAAGAAGGTACTTATATATTCATATAATTCTGAATCATATTTTTTTTTGCCGTAAAATATTTCTATGACATATATTGATTTCAACGTGGTTCATATATAATGATAATTATACGATATTATAAAAAATAATACTAAAAACGTGTGCACGAGATAACCTATAATAATTCGAGTGTAATTCTCAATTTTACTACTTAATTTCAAATTTATGTTATTATAATAACAAGATCAAGGCGTAATTTTAAATTTTGAGGACAATATAAGCTTTCAAATCAAAACTAAATATTTAAGCATCTATAGGTGCTTGAATATTTAGTACCGCCCCGTTGGTCGAGTGGTTAGGGCAGACGCCTAACGTATAGCGACGCAATGGGACTCGGGTTCGATCCCCGACAGGGACAGATATTTATGTGATGAGCATAGATGTCTGTATATATGGGTTTGGTCGTTTATTTAATATATTCTCAGTATTTATATGTGTATTTCTATGTATTCGTATCGTTATCTAACACCCTTAACACAAGCAAATAATTTGCTTACTTAGGGGTTAGATCAATGTGTGTAATTTGTCCTGTGATATTATTATATTATAGGTGCCAAAACGGAATCTAGTATTTTTTTTTCTATTATTCTAGTAGTTTGGTAAAGTAGAACAATAAAATTACTTATTCCTTTAAAAAGTAATTGTTATGCATTGTACATAGCTTATATTTTATTTAGATTTTAAAATTAAAGTCATATCACAAAGAAGGTACTTATATATTCATATAATTCTGAATCATATTTTTTTTTGCCGTAAAATATTTCTATGACATATATTGATTTCAACGTGGTTCATATATAATGATAATTATACGATATTATAAAAAATAATACTAAAAACGTGTGCACGAGATAACCTATAATAATTCGAGTGTAATTCTCAATTTTACTACTTAATTTCAAATTTATGTTATTATAATAACAAGATCAAGGCGTAATTTTAAATTTTGAGGACAATATAAGCTTTCAAATCAAAACTAAATATTTAAGCATCTATAGGTGCTTGAATATTTAGTACCGCCCCGTTGGTCGAGTGGTTAGGGCAGACGCCTAACGTATAGCGACGCAATGGGACTCGGGTTCGATCCCCGACAGGGACAGATATTTATGTGATGAGCATAGATGTCTGTATATATGGGTTTGGTCGTTTATTTAATATATTCTCAGTATTTATATGTGTATTTCTATGTATTCGTATCGTTATCTAACACCCTTAACACAAGCAAATAATTTGCTTACTTAGGGGTTAGATCAATGTGTGTAATTTGTCCTGTGATATTATTATATTATAGGTGCCAAAACGGAATCTAGTATTTTTTTTAAATTTCAGACAAATTAACAAATAAGTGAATAATAGTCAAGAAAAAGTTAACACTTTTTTATACAGTAATTATAAAAACGAAAAAAGCTGATTTTGTTAATGTAAATTTTGCAAAAAATATAATTGAAAATAACAGGTCCACTGGATACTATATCTTGCGACCCCAGATTTTATAATCATTTATATGGTAGCTATTGTAATGTCGCTTCAAATTTAATTCAGTTGCAAAAATATTTATTGAAATTAAGTTTTAAGCAAAAACATTCTATCATTGTCAATGCTACCCACAGCTCGGAAAATAATTCCCACATACCTGAGAAAAGCTAGATAATTGCTTCGGGTTATTAGGTTTTCTATATCTAAAATTTCACAGTACATAAATGAATTACCATAATGAGTAGGTATTTTGAATAAATCAACAACAATTAAACATTGTTGGTATCCTTACAACAGTAAACATTGTTACAACACTTAAACATTGTTGTATGCTTAAGCATTCAGACGTTCTTTAATTACTTGCTTACTAATAAATAGGCTCTTATTTCATCATGGGAAAAAGTAGTTATTATACACAGTTCTAAAGTTTTGAACAATGCTTTTTATTATTATCACTTTAACGTTTGTAGATTTGTTTAACATAGAAATATAATATAAGTTAAATTATATGAAAGTTTATTATAATGATAGAAATAGTATTTCCAATACAAAAATAATTATGAAGTTAACTATTATGACGAAATCAGAAACATTATATACAATTATTGAATTGTATATAATGTTT
Organism: Napeogenes sylphis; assembly: GCA_959347405.1. NCBI lineage: Eukaryota > Metazoa > Arthropoda > Insecta > Lepidoptera > Nymphalidae > Napeogenes > Napeogenes sylphis. The sequence continues at coordinate 4,704,552 of OY365782.1, forward strand.
CTGATTTTGTCATAATAATTATTATTTATGTAAGAAAATTAAAAAAATAAAATTGGATCATAACAATTAATTATTTATGTAAGAAAATTATAAATATTTATTATTAATTAATTAAAAAAATATTTAATTAAAAATATCGTCTGCATTAGGTATGTTACATTTTTAATTATGCCATGATAACTTTGTAAAAAACATTCAACATTTGACATAAAAACTATCCAAATTAACCTTTGTAGAACGTTTTTTGTTCTTTGAAGTTTTTATAAAAATATTTTTATTTCAAATTCAAAGTTTTATTTTGTATTTTATTATTCCTATAGTTCGTAAACATGTTTCTTTATTATAATTCACAAAAGAATCATTACAAATGAGAGGATAAATTCAAAGTATACCTAAATAACGCTGGTTATAAAATGTTATATATTTTTTGTTATTATTAAAGTTACAAACAAATAGTGTATTAATCAATTAGTAAAACGAAGTGCTCTTCATATTTTACATAATCCGGAAGTTTTATGATGTGAAATGTTAGTTTTCTTCGCAGACAAAGGTTATAAAAATAACAATGTAGCCATTTTTATGTGAATGTGTGTAGTTTCAAAGATAAAATGTTATATAAAGAAATTATGATTTGACATTGTAGCAATAAGTTGCATGGGAATAAAAGAACAATAGCTTTAAATATATTATTACTACTATTTTAATAAAATTACAATTTAATTTTATTATATTTATGTATTATACTATACTGAGTACTGTACTGTTCTGTGCTGAGTACTGTACTTTCATTTTAATAATTAAAATGCTGTATATGAGAAATTGTGATTTATAGATTTCTACTTTGATTATCCACACGCAGAATAAAATATAGAATTTGATAATTAGGTCTACATAATACTTTCCGTTTACAATAACTCGCTCATTTTTATCCAATAATTACACAATGCTTAAGTTATATATGTGTATTCTTAATTCCATAACAATATTATGTAAAATATCGATAATCAACAACCATATAAATTTGGGTATTAAGATGATTTTTCGAAACCTGTTGCCCACTTATAACTTAAAGCAGGAGATTTTAAAACAACAACGACAACTTTTAATAGTTTTTTAATGTACGAAAAGATAATATTTCGACAACAAAATAAAACAGCAAGTAAATATAATAAATTGATCAAAAATTTAAATACTTCTATACTACATTTACATCGTAATAAAAGTTAATTTACATGTAGGTAATTCAAACATTAGCTAATGTTTATATTCTATTTGTATTATGGAAGTTTAAAGAAACTTACTTGTTTCATTCGGACTTGAGGATTTTTTTTAATTATACTTTTCAGAATATTGTTTAAGTTTATTGGCTATGCGGTATGCATTTATACACATGATGCTGAACCAGGTCCACTTATAGATAAAGCGTAACCTATTATTAATATCGCAATGTTTAGTACATCAAGATTATTGACGAGCTTATGGTTCGAAAGTCCTATTATAATAATAATGGAAGATCCTATCCGCAAAACTAAACTAACTTAGCTTATATAGCATGCAACTAAGTAAGCTAAGGTAAGCTACGCAAAAATATTTAGGTTCTGCCCAAATACTAATATAATCATGACACTCTAGCAAAACGTAATCTTTTCTGTGAACATACTCTCCGACATCCCATAACATGATTCATCGTCATGAAACTGGAATAATAGTAATTTATTCTTATAGTTTAGTCATTCGTTGTACTGGTAGCTGATTATTTAAATTATAAAAATATAGTAAAAAATATAAAAATGCAAAATAAATTTGTATTGTGAAAACAAATGTAGAGTCACTGTGCTTTGCTTTGATGTGTTGTGCTTTATTCTTAAAAATCGTATTTTTTTTCTGTATAGAATATTATACTCCTGTAAATGCAATTTTGCTTGTATATTTATCACCCTTACCCGTAAGTGTGTAAGTATTTTAACACCACGGCAACAGGATACTAGGCTGTCGATCCTGTAGCCTCGTATTAGACAACAAAAAATAAATGCAAATGGAAATGGTAATGGTCCTTACAAAATTCATTCAAAAATTACGTGTTAAAATATATACTTCAAAGTTAAATTCTTTGTCCTTTCATATTATTCGATTATACATAATAAAAATCTCAAAAGGGTTATGGGAAGACCAATAAATGGAAGGAATAGAATTTTGTTGTTATTATATATGCTTAAATTTATATTAGGAGGAAAAGAAACCGGCGTTTCACATGTTAACCATAGTTTAGTGGTTCTTTCCAAATAGTTTGCGAATAAATACTGTAACAATAAAACAAACAAACAAAATGTCGCAAGTTTTCTTTACCTGATGATCCCAAATCAGGTGTTAATTAAATTGTAATCGACGATGTTATTAATAATATTAATGGATGTATTTTTAGGTCTATCTTTATATTCAAAAAAACATTAGGGCACTCATATTAACACACTATCTCAATATTTCAATTCTTATGATCTGCGGCATGTGTGGTTGGGAAAGTTAGAATGTTAACTGATGTCGCCACAGCTCGATTGACTTACTTTGCATACTTCCATAGTACTATGTCTTAAGGTATTCTAATCTGAAAATCAGGAGGGGAGGTATAATCTATTTACATTTAAAAAAGTGAGTGCAATTCTTTAATAGTATATTTAAATAATAAATTGTTTGTTTGAAAAAAAAAATGGTAAAAACCAACTTACATAATACGAATATAAGACATAATTATAAAATAACAATTCCTAAGTTAATAATTACTAAAACATAAAGACGTTTTTGGCCGATGGAATTTTTGTTTTGTTATTTGTTAGTAGGTTTGATTGATAAAATAGCCAACAATAAACGCATACTTATATCCAAAAGCTTACTTTGCAAATAAAAAGGGCTATATTGACGATATGCAGGCTTGGTAATTATCAACTTGTTGAACAACATTGTAAATGTTGCTTTACTGTGATTACTACACTACTTCAGTGTGTTGTCTATCATAGAAATAGCAATGACGCGGTTGGCTGTGTTACTCTTCTTTTCGGTAATAGGTACTTAGTTTAAATTCTACCCTCGGGAACCGTTCAAATATATTTTGTTTAATGTGTACCCATTTGAACTAAATTAAATATGACTTTGAGTGTAAAGTTAAGGGAATTAAAATATCTACATGGATATGTAGGTCCAAAGCAAAAACTAATACAAGACAGGCAGCCATAAGAAAATCGTATATTAAACCATTGTAGTATTATTGTAAGTTAGTGTGGTAAGATCACTGAAGAAGAAAAGGGGCCTAATTATTACCTAAGAAAAGATTGTAGTTATACTATGTTACAAAGAAAAGAGAAATAAGTAGGTTATGGTTAATAAGCGTAATGAATTCTAAGTAGTTATTTTTTAATGTAGTCACATTTGTTAATTACATATTATATAAAAATGCAAATTGAATAGACTTTAAATTGTTACTCTGTGCAGACGTTGAGATTTGTACTACGTCCTGTGACAAGGTACAAAACCATGTTAAATGCGAGCGGTTTGGATGTAGTAAGCTGTGTCGTCGTATCAGATAGCACTAACCCAAAATTCACTTAGTTAACAAAGTTTCTATGTGCGGTATGACGCCGCTGTTAAGTAAAATAAAAATCGTTTACATCCTACTGCCACTATAGGATTTAAATATTTAAAAATCTTTAACAGGCTGCCAGTGACATTTTTTGTAAATCATTTTGTAATCAGTTGCGGCTGCAAATTTAATTAATATTGTGATTCTGTAGTATGTAAGGACATCTTATAAACCGAAAACCATAGTACCTACTATATCAAAAACCCCACTTTACAACAATACCCACTCTATAAACCCAATTTACATATAGCACAGATATTTGAATAGAACAATATATACATATATATATATATATATATATATAACTCTTCTGCTGCTTCCAAACACACTAAACTATTTACTATTTAAACTCTTTACTAGTTCTGTTCCACAACCTTGCCTCTTGATTACACATTGCTTTCTCGTAGCTGGAAGACGATTTATATATTCACTAGTCTTAATGAAATCAGTATCCAATATTACAATTATTTATTATACAAACATGTTTTAGTCATACCATCACCTAATATCTTTATTTTTTATCAAAACCTGCCCTCCAATCATATAAAAGCTAATATATATATATATATATATATATGTAATTTAAAAAATTGCTTAGATATGATATATATATATAATAAATATGATGTATAATAAGTATAGTTTTCAAATACCGTCACTACTTTATGCTAAATTAAATATTCATTTTGTTCTCAATAAAAATTAAACTCTTTAAAAATGCTATATTTTAAAATTGCAAAGCGACTCTCTTATATTTATTACAAATCGTAATAAAATACTGTCAAACGGTCCAACACATACTGTGAAACCGTAAAAATAAATACAAAGAATAAGTCCGCAAAGACATTCATTGTTAAAATATTCCGAAAGTCATTCTAGGGTAGGAATCATAAAGTAGCAAAGGAATGTGTTTTAGAACAATCTTGACTTGTACCATTTAGTTTAATATAATGAGACAATTCTGAAAATATATTAAGGGGTTGATTTTATCATAATCTTAATAAATTCGGTTTGATATGGTAGTTTCTTGAAATCTTATTATTTTCTTTCAGTGATATCTTTAATATTATTAAACTCATAGAATGGTTGCATTTCAAAAATATACAATATTAGGAATTTTGCGAATTTTATATTTTTACAGTTAAATTTAAAAAAATCCAACATTGTTAAAAAAATATGAAAAGATAATAGTTAAACAGGGTGAATTATTATAGGTCTTTAGTTCTTTAATGTTTTTATAAAGTTATTTTTTATTATATAATTTATCAAATAGCATTTTATTATTATTGCAGGTAGAATACATATTCTGTTTAATATATTGCCAAAAATAAATATTGTTTTTAAAACAGAGGATACGTGATTGATATATATTTTGTTAGTCATTTGCGGTGCAAAAAAGTCTAATTAGCTAAAATAGTTTATCAAAAAATATTACTTATAAAGTGAAATACTTCTACTAAAGACCCCTAGATGTAGATAAGAGTCAGGTTCTCTACATTTTTCAAGGAAGTGCTCCACTCTACATATTTTGAACATTATGTAAGTTTTATGGTGTGAAATGTTATCACAGTCTTCTTTTAAGGCTTTAAGGTTCGTAAAAGTAACTATGTAGCCGTTTTTATTTGCATGTGTATGGTTTCGGGTTTAAATTATATTAAATAATGAAATAATTATAATATTGTGCTCATATCTGGTATAGTAATAAACATAAAAACTTAGCTTTAAGCAACGATTCCATAAATTAAAAATAAAATACATTTAATATTTTAAACAACCAAAATCGAATTGACAACCTTGTTGTATATGATCCAGCCCATTTTTAAGTTTAATATATTTGGTACACGAAACACACTCTCTTGCTGTTTATACAATTGACCTACGAAGATTGAACTAAGTTGTAAAAATGGAATTTCAGAAGTGTGTTAAATGTCATTGTACGTATAATAAGTATTGTGAGATAAAGTCCAAAGAATAATTTACTTGCAAGTAATAAAACAACATTTTATTTAAAATTCATGTAACATAAAATACTTATAAGATTTACTTACTTTAATATAGATGTTGTATAAAATGCTGTAAAGAAACATGGCGACGAGCAATTCTAAAGGCTTACTAGATGTAGTGTGCAAAGTTAGATATGTGATGTGTAATGATATGTGATATGTGACGAACACCTGTAACCAAACAATTTCTCGAAGAAGTACAATTTAAAATTCATAATTTAAAAATTGTTTAAAATATTGCATTTACACGTAAATCAAAACACAATACTGGACAATTATGTAATAACTTTGCAGCACAATATACATGTCTAATATGAATTTCAGCTGACGGTCGAGTTGTTAATCTCGTGTTAATCCTTTTGATTCCCTTAAAGCTTTCTAGACATCCTGTCACTTTTCACCATGCTGTAAAACTAGTTTAATGCTGTAGAGCTTTTATTACAAATAGTAGGTTTCTACTTTGTTGTCATCCGCCCACACACATAATAAAACATGGATATTAATAAATAGTACTTAACAATGTACACTATAGATTTGGTAAACTAACCTATTTTACAGAAAGGAGTGAGCTTAAATTTATTATACATTTTTTTAAAAACAAAGTGTGTTATACAAAATTATGAAACGTTTTCTAAAAAATATCTTTACACATATTTAAGATATCCTCTAAGAAATATTGTATTTTAGAAAAAACTGAGACGACTTATGTGTTTCATCGTGTGTTGAATTTATCGTCTCTTATGTAATAGCATAATATAAAAAAAATTATGTAATTATGTACTTATTATGTTTATGTATTAATTATTATTTATTTTTTGTTATGTTTATAATTTTATGTCACTTATACTTATATGTGTACGATTTTTTCATTTCCTATCAATATGGTAGGTAAATAAATAAGAGAGACTGGAAAAAGTAATATAAATAAAAATAGAAGCACAAGTCTTGACAATTTTTTGGTACATAAACGTAATAAACCCTTAAGAAATTAAAATAAGGGTTGGGGTATTCTTAAAGGTCGCACCAGGAAAACTCGTGTAATAATTCACACGCCTTTCCACAGTTATGATTAAAGATAATTAAATTGTTCTTGATAATGTGCAGACCAAGTTTGTTTTCAATACTCTCTACAATTATTTTATAAGGTATAACAGTTTATTATATTTGTCGCTATTCTTCCAATTGTCTACTTTCACGACACAATATCGGATCTGTATACACTTTCTTATTCTCAATAGATATAGAACACACCTAAATATTATCTTTGAGATGAAAAAATAAGACATAGTTACTTCTCATTACTTCTTATCTGTCCCAAGTCATATATATTTATGAACTTTATATTTCTAGCATTCCTTCATATCGCCATATTTTTTAATAATATGAATTAAATCATAAATTATTCATCGTATCTACTCGTCTAATATCATGGTAATAAAGTCTTCTAATAATATAAATCTATAATAATAATCTATTTACAGACTCTTTTATTCCAGTTTTTCATACCGGTTAAAAATTGTAGTACAGGTTGTAGTAATATTTTTTTTTTAATTTTATTTATATTTTGTTGGTAATATTTTAACCTTGTTTCTTATTTGTTAATAATTCGTTTTATTATATATTATACCTTGCTATGATAATACTACTTAATTTTATAATAATTCAGCAAAAGACTAGGTACTAACTCTTGATATTTTGTGTTGTTTGTAAATTACGGCTACTGCAAAAAAAAACACTAAATACGAAAGAGAAGCATTCCAAATTTTCGGTTGTAAACAATGAAAATATATTCGGTGGTATTCAATATATTATAGAAATTTGCAAAATGATACCAATAAATAGAAAGAAAAAAAAGCATATGGTCCCTATACAAGTTATTATTTATGCACACTTGCATAGCTATAGCTAGATTTTATAATAACATTTTTAAAGTGAAACTTTTATTACATCGTCTCAAACTTTTTCGTCTGTGTGTTGCATGTCGCGTGACGGTCGGCCGCGGAGTAGGGATAAAGTGAAAGGCACTCGTATCGATGCGGTTTTTACTAGATACATTGAAAAAATCGAATGTAAGTCACTGTTCACGTATTTTAGTTACCATAAAATATTGGTTACATTTATAAACTGTGAAATTCATGATGAAGGTGGAATTGATAATAGAATGATTGAAAATAATTGAAAAACGGATCAAAATGACTCAACCAACACTTATAAAATATTGTTTTCAGTGTTTTAATATGTGTATATCATCTAAATAATTGTTAAGTATTATGTATGTCGTACTCTAAGACACAGAGTTCAATAAAAATATTAGTTGGAGACCTAGTCTACTTTTATCATTTCCCATTATCATTCCCATTTTCTAAGTATAAAATTAAGATTGATGAAGCAATTTTTATACCCTTAATGGAATATTATTCCGAAAATTTTTAGTTAAATGTGTATAATGTGAAAAAAAGTTTCACTTTTACGGTGGTTTCATAAAACCACACAAGTTTTCTATAATAATATGCATATACACAGGTGAATAATATTTATTCAATATTTAATGACTAGTCCCGTTAATACAAAACATGAAATACACATTTCCAAAAAAAACACATTTACTATATTCAATGATGATTCAAAACATAATTCTGGTACATAAAAACAATAATAATGGATATTGGTTTTACATTCAATACTTGTATGTAGAAATAATAGCTATTTGTTGTGCACAAAACAGAAGATAAAGCTTGTGATTTACATTACTGTTTGTTTATTTTTTTTTCCGCAATTCGTATAAACGAATGAGCAAATTTGTCAGCAAGGTTATATCTGTACATTGTCTGCATCTATATATCTATATGACACTTCTTACTCAGAAGATAAATAAGCGTATTGCATTTTGAAATTCAAATTAAGAAATCATCCTCCTACCCTGTTCTCATTATTTGGGGTCGGCGCAGTATGTATTTTTCTTCCATTCATCTCTATCAGCCGTCAACTCCTCACCCATGTCTTTCAAACACATGTCATTCATCACACAATCCATCCATCTCTTTTTGGGCCGTCCTCTACCTTTGTATCCTTCCACACGCAGATCTAATACTCTTTTCACAACCTGTCTTTCGTCCTTCCGCATTACATGTCCATACCATGCTAATCGTCTTCTTCTCATCTTATCGGTCACTGGTGCTACTTTCATGCTTCCTCTTATATACTCATTTCGTATCTTGTCCATTCTTTTAACGCCACACATCCATCGCAACATCCGCATTTCATTTGCATGCAATCTCCTTTCATCCTTTTTCTTAACAGGCCAGCATTCCGTTCCATACATGACGAGAGGTCTGATAATTGTTTTATATATTTTCCCCTTCAATTTGATGGGCATTCGGGGATCACAAGTTACACCTGTGACCTGTCGCCATTTCATTTATCCTGAGCTGATCCTGTGTTCCACAGCGCGGTCTATATCTCCATCCCCCTGCAAGAGTGAACCGAGGTACTTAAAATCCGAGCAAGTAGGCAGTGCTACGCCATCTAGCATGATAACAACAGGACCGGATAATCCACCAAAGTCACAGAACAAATACTCTGTTTTTGTTCTGCTGATCCTTAGGCCAAAATTCTCCAGTTTCTGTTGCCATAACGCTAGTCTACTCTGTACCTCGAGTCCATCTTCACCAACGAAAACGATGTCGTCGGCGAATAGCCTGCACCAGGGTGCTTCTTCCTGGATGTCTGACGTCAAGGCGTCCATAATCAACAGGAAAAGGTAGGGGCTTAGAACTGACCCTTGGTGCAAGCCTACAGCCACACCGAATTCATCGGTATTGCCAGCGGACGACCGAACGTATGTACATGATGAAATGTACATAGCACGAATCAGCTCCACATACTTACCTGGCACTCTTTTCTCTTTCAAGAAAACCTCTCGGGGTACACGGTCGTATGCCTGTTCTAGGTCTATGAACACCATATGCAAGTTTTTGTGAACCCGTCTGTATTTTGTCGCATAATTGGCGAAGAGCGAAAATGGCATCCGTGGTCCCTCAGCCCGGCATGAAGCCGAATTGGTTTTATGTAATTTCACTCTCTTCTCTTATTCTTTTCTCAAGTATTTTTTCCCACACTTTCATCGTATGTGACATAAGCTTTATGCCTCGGTAGTTATTGCAATCCTGAACATCACCCTTGTTAAATACAAATTAAGAAATATAAGCTTCAATTTCAGCTTAAATTAAGAAATATAAACTGAAATTGAAATTTATAAATATATTATTATAATATTGATTTTTTTTTTATTTATACTACATTACAATTAGTCATATCATAGGTTATAAATATATATATACCAAACCAAACTAACACTATGATACGACTAATTTTAATTTGTGATTTAGTCTAATTTTAAAACAAAATTAGGTGTATAAATTATTTATATCATACTAATTGAATAAAATAATCAAAGAAAATAATTATAGTAAATGTTTATAAGCCACCGTTCTATTGGCTTACTTTGAGCAATTTGAGAAAATTGTAGGTGAGATTTTAATAAAACTATCGAATTTAAATAAACAATTATTTTATATTCTCTAAAAATTGCTTAAATTCTGACTGACTTTATATGATCTCTCACACGTATTATAGAGTCTACTAGAATCACTGACACTAGTGTCATCTGTATTGATAATATATTTACTAATAAAATTTCAATTTTAAAATATACATTAGGTTCATTATACATTACATTCAGGCCACTGTGTGTTTATTACTCTTGTTTTACAATAGATGCTGGTGTTGAGTTATTGCGGAATATTTTTAAAGCCAGGGAAAATTTACAAGACTCACTTGGTATTTTTGTGATTTTTCAAAGGCGTTCAAATGCGTTCAGCAACAAACTCTAATTAGAAAATTACAACATTATGAAATAAGAAAAAACTTTTATGATTCAAGTGGTTCAAAAAGTAGACGTTAATGAAAAGCGTTTCCCTGGCTCCTTTGTCAACATGGGCGTACCACAGGACTCTATATATGAGCCTTTTTTGTTCCTTATTTACATAAATGACTGAATTTATTTAAAACATAAGATATTGTTTATTTAAAAAATAAGAGCATATTATTATAATTAATAGACGTGAATCGTTAATCGACAATGTAAATCATGCTCAGTATGTCTGTGATATTTTAACGTCTATAATAATTTTAACAAGAACGAAACAAAGTATGTATATACAGTTCACCTTACCAAACGTCAAAACTCATGTACATGTGAATAATGAGAACTTAGATTTAGTTACTTCTGCTGTATTTTTGGGGTTAAACACAAAATTGCAAGGGGGTATATATGTGACTTGTCGAACAGACTTAGTCATACAATATACGCGATTTAAATAATAATATGCCGGTTGACAAACGTTGAAACCGCTAAATTAGTTTACTTTAGTTATCTTCATTGTCAGTGCATGCCATGGCGTCCTTTTGGGGCTAAAGCATCAGATATTGATAGTATATTTGTACTGCAAAACTAAAGGGCCACGGGAATCGTTAAGAAATAAGTTGGAATTATGAAAGTATACAATCTATTTATTTATGAAAACGTCAATTATGTCCATAAAAATATTAATAATTTCAAGAAAAACTGTGTTTTGAATAAAATTAACATAAAATTAAACTAGCTATAACCTTTACTATAAAATAAGTAATCCTTCAAGGTCAATTAAATACGGTTTTAAAATAAACTCCCAAATAATAAATTTGTAAAATGTTGACACTTGTGAAATAGTGATTACAATAAGAAATACATGGCTGAGTATGATGTGTGGTCTTTCTCAGACTAGAACTCTTGGAACCCTTGTAGCATTAATTTTAAGTCTGGGTAATGTCTTTAAAGAAGAACTTGTTTCGATAAGTATAGTGACTTTTGATTTATACAAGTGATCTCGAGTATTGATTCAAAGTGGAAAAGACATAAATTAATAACTCTTGAAACAAAGTTTGTAGATAAACAAAATGTATATAAATATCAATAGATGTATATGCTATCATATAGTCAAAAACGTTTTTTTTACCAGTGTAAAGACAAAACGGCCAATAGAATGGAATACAAAAATAATATAGCTATATCTCATTCATACATAGTTTATATTTTTCTCATTATTGGTGAATACAATAGAAGATATAAAGTTGTCTATACTATTCTTTGTCTACAGTTCGATCTCAAAAAGTTGCACGGAGTTGAAATAGTGTATATTCTTAAAAGTGTTGGTCCAAACGCACATAAACATTACAACTTAAAATTACGGTTAAATTTCGGCCAGTAAGCGACCCATTTCATCTAAAAAAATAAAATACTTTACTACTTCTATAAGTAGTTAACTATTATATGATAATGCGCTTTTAAATGTGCTTTTCAATTATTTATTCTAACCTTTTTTTCTATTTAACAAATATATAATATAATACAGTAAAAAATAAAAATAAAATTTTATTATGAAGAAAGAAGAATAAGAGAATATTCATGGCGTTAAAAAGTATTTAAAAGAAAATTTAAGAACAATTTTCTTAAAGGCATGTTTTTATTAAAATCACTAGCTGTGCCTGCGACTTCGTACGCGTAGATTTCGATTTTGATAAAACGTAGGTACTCTTTGTTCCAATGTATGTAAAAACTATCTACCAATGTATGTACAAACTATCAACCTTCAAACTGGTAAGCAGCAATGAGTACGAAAATAAGAGATTATTAATTTCTTTATTTGTTAACCGATAGTTAATAAAAAAAATAAATAAAGTGAATCTCATGACAATATATTCCCGAAAACTGCATCCAAATCAATTAATCCTTTTTTGAGACTAGCGTTCACAAACATACAGACATACAGACGTCTATATAGACGTACCAAGATACAGACAAACAGACCAACTGAAAAACCATTGTTTTAGGTTCTCTTGCTCTTATAAATGTGTTATGTTGTTATGATGTGATGTTTTTTTTTATTTTCCATGTACAGAAATCGATCAGTGATAATTTTATTATATGTATAGTTCAAAACATTGGATAGTTAATATCAACATATTCTTTAAATAAGTATTATTTATTATTTAAAAGTAAATTTCCTTAATAATTAACTTTGTGACGAATACATTATGAATAAAGGGTTATATTGGAGCCCTACTCGTAAAAGTGTTTTAAGCCTGAATTGTGAGAGACCGTGTTAATAAAGGTTTTCATATATGTAATAATTTTCACCTTCGGACAAGTCATCCCTGCGATTTTTCACGTTTTATTAAATATTCTTACATTTCAGGCCTTCATTTATTTGATATATTAACATACTTAACAAAGCATTTTGTCCTTTGTTAAGCATGTTTTCAAATTAGCAGGAATTAAAAAAAACTAAATTACATCACAAGTCAATATAATGTCGTTATTGTAGTTTAACAATTGCATGGTTATATGGTGTTATTTTTTATTTTATAGGTTAATGTTTTCTTACCGAAACACTATTGTGACGACTTCATATTTTTTTATTTATTCTTTATCTTGGTCTTATATATTATAAGATATATTGTTTATTGATATTATATTCTAATAATTTGTTATTATTTTAGTTATTAGACTTTTTGATTTTATTTTTTTTACAATATTATGATTTAAATTGATTGCTAAATCATACTTTGTAAATAAATCTAAAAAGTTATTTTATTCAATACAATTCAAGGCAATAAATAAAATAGGCCATTTAATGAAAAATCATTCCTAACATTATTAAACAAATAAAGAAACAAATTTTATATTAAGGTGATAGAACTGAAGTCAAACACTCTTAGTCAATTCTCGTTTTACGATCTCAATAGACATAGTCTTAAATGTCGAAAACATAGCGTTAGCTTATCCTTTTTTATTGTCTTTCAAAGAACGCACACACATTGTTAACAAAATAAAATAGTAAGTAATAGTATATCGCTTACATTTTATTTTCAACTGGCCCAAGTGAAGGTAAATCAAACAATAAAAAATACATATATATTATATTCTCATCAATGTATCTATAGTCGCCAACATAGTTTCCTGCTTACTTCATTAGTACATCATTATACAACATTCTTAATATCGTTATTATCGCTTCTGCAAGATTATTAGCAACAATCTTTCCGAAAACACACTTGGAATATAAAAAAAGAAGAAGAAGAAGAAAGATTATAAGTTTGTTTTATGAAAAAAATATGCATTATACATTATTAGTTCGCGTTTAACCACAACTTGCCTGCTGTTAATCTGTCACTGTATAATAAGTATGTAAAATGCTTACCAGGGAAGATTTAAATACTATATTGTAATTCTCAGGAAAAACCAACCCCGGTAGAGAGGTTCCAAAGTTTTGCCTTATAAATAAGTATTAATTAAAATTTATATAAATATAGAATAAAAATTACGCGACGAGACGGTTTAAAAGTAGTCGCGGGTTCTAATCCCTGCCCGTATCAGTTTATTCATTTCATTCTGTTTATATAAATTTAAATAACATTGGTTAGGAACATTAGAAACATTGGTTAGGATTTTCGAAAGAAACTTAATAAATGTCACCACCGTCCCGATAAAGACGATCACATACAGAATGCTTAATTCACCGAGACGGACAGCGATATGGTAGCTAAGTTGGTAGAGCGACGGGATGGTTTCACAGTAGTCGCGGGTTCGAATCCCTGCCCGTATCGGTTTATTTACATTAATTTAAATAAGCTTAACATGACCGTACATGTTAATATATATTTTCAAACAAGTATTAATTAATAAATTTGATATAAGCCATCGATATTCAGTTATGTTTTCAAATTTAATTAATATTCAGTTAGTTATAATGCTTCATAAATCGTAAACAATAATAGAAACTTAGGATAAACAAGTATTAATTTCTCAAATTAACAATCATAAAACGACTAAATATTAAATATATTAATAGCAGTATCGGTTATTATATAATAAGTTACTTTTTCAATATAGTAATTGCTTAATACTTAATTATAAAATATCCATAATGTGCTTATTTAGTAATGAAATCTTGAAATAAAGATCTTTATTTTGCACTAAACACTCATATCTGCTTTTATTATTACAAATTGTATTTTAAAATTAATTACAACTTGAAAGAATACTTCGAATTCAATTCTTTGATTTTTGAAAAAATCAAAGATATTCATTGTTAAAACATTCCAAAAATGAAATCAGTGTAAGAATTATAATTTAAGTGCTAATTTGTGCTTAAGAACAAATTTGACTTAAAAGTTTCAGTTTAATTAGTAAGATACTTCACAATATATATATTAAAAGATTTACTTTATTAATTAACATTTGTTCCGAAGGTATTATCACGTTAAAATTTAAATATATATAAAAAGTACAATATTTACACATGCTACTATTTAATAGAATTAATAAAGTGAAGTGAAAATATCCGCCTGTCAATACCAATTTTACGATCTTAATAAAATTGATTTGTAATGTCAGTTTATCAAAACCTTTTTATTGTCCTTCAGATACATAGATCTTGGATAGAGAGTTAAAATGAGTTGTAGCTCTATTCTTCTAGTATAATTCATCCTATCGAAAAATTAACCGCTACTTCCACAGTTTATAAATACATAATTTTTAGAAATAATTAGTTTTGATGACAGCATATCAATATTTCTTCTTAATATTATATTATTATTTATTATATATAATACTATACCAAAAAAATAATATCTAGAAAATAGGATTATAAGAAATGTAACATTGTAGTGGAAAAATAAGACTCTTATGTTTAAATACATAAACTATACAATAAAATACAATAGAGACATAAAAATAAGAATTCTAATCTCTCTATGTATTGTGTTTCATTTAAAAGTCATATTAACATTGATATGGGACAACAGAATATATTCTTTCATATTTTTTTTTTTTTAAATACTACTGTCTCTGAAAACTAAAGAAAAGCGTTAAATTAAATCTAAACATATATTCATAACACAGGATGCAACAATTCTCCAATTATTTCTGTTAGAATTATGGATAAAAAAATATTAACCTGTACACACAAAAGACTACCAACTGTACTGATTGAAATCTAATTACAATCATGTCTTTGTGCTTGATTATAATAACATTAGAAACACC
This sequence comes from Napeogenes sylphis, assembly GCA_959347405.1. Taxonomy (NCBI): domain Eukaryota; kingdom Metazoa; phylum Arthropoda; class Insecta; order Lepidoptera; family Nymphalidae; genus Napeogenes; species Napeogenes sylphis. The sequence goes on from OY365782.1 coordinate 4,720,333, forward strand.
TAGTAATTAATTATCCATCTTCTCAACAGATTAAATTAATATACAATATGTTAACTAAACACCAAATAATTTAACCAAATGTCAAGCCATCCTAGTAAGTAATTTGAGCTTGTGTGTGTGTTCTTTTTTGCGATGACGAATAACAATTTTACTAACTCGAACTAGTATATTATTTTTTTACATATAAGGTTCATTAGAACTTTAAAAAATAACTAAAGAGGACTTATAAGAGTCTGTCACTTTAAAATAAAAGTAAATGAAGAAGAGCGTCTCTCAATAAAACAGCAAAATAATTTAACATTATAAAACAGCAGAGCGAAGTGTTAAGTTTGGATATTCAATTTGTTCAGAAAATGTTACAATTGCAATAATCATGAACATATTTATGTATAAATGGTGGTCAAGCCTTGTTGCAGCCAATTATACCAATTATAAGTGGTAGAACCTTGTTGCAACAAATGACATTGTTTTACGTTTTACGCTGACTGGCTATTTCATAGTAACACCGCTGTCCCACTTAAAACCTGCGAAGAATTTATATTTTTTTTTATTTATATTAATTTTGTGTTTATGTTATAGATGCATTTTACCCTTCCACTGGCACTTTATTTCCCTCTCTATTCTTCATCACATTCATCCGCATCTATTCATCCCAATGAGTAACGGTAACCTTTTATTATTACCTCTTGGTCCGATTTGGTCTGTTTATTTTTTTATAAAATGATCTAATATTTCAATAACAATATAATTGTTATAATTTCATATCACAAGCGTTATGTTTGATCTAAAAAGAGTATTTAAATAATTTAAAACTGTTTTAAAAGATCTGAAAGATAAAAGCCCTACTTACGTAAAAGCTATTTAGCTATTTTTTATAATCCCACAAAAAATATTTTATCAGTGTCATGACACTCATAGAAAATCAATTCTTTATTTAAATAAGATTATGAATCCACGAAATCGATAATGATTTTTGATAGTAATTCTTAAAACATTTTAAGTTTATTTATTTCTTTATTCCACAATCTACACACATAATAAATTTGTCACTGATCGAGAAATATACATGTAAAATATTGTAAGAAAAGCATAATGGGATAAAACATATTGATGTATTATCAAAACGTACTCTCAATATGTACTATCAATATTTACCACCAATACGTTCTATCAATATTTACTATTAATACGTACTATCAATACGTCCTATTTACACGTACTATCAATACGAACTATCAATATATACTATCAGTATGTACTATTTTATACGTACTATTGATACGTACTATCAATATATACTATCAATACGTACTATCAATATGTACTATCAATATTTACTATCAATTCGTACTATCAATATTTACTGTCAATAAGTACTATCAATACGTACAATTTAATACGTACTATCAATATATACTTTCAATACTCACTATCAATTTATACTATCAATACGAGCTATCAATATATTCTATCAACACGTACTATCAATATTTACTATCAATATATACTATCAATACGTACTATCAATACGTACTATCAATATATACTATCAATATATACTATCAATATATACTATCAATATATACTATCAATACGTACTATTTTATACGTACTATCAATACGTACTATCAATATTTACTATCAATATTTACTATCAATACGTACTATCAATACGTACTATCAATATGTAGTATCAATATATACTATCAATATATACTATTAATACGTACTATCAATACGTACTATCAATATGTACTATCAATATTTACTATCAATTCTCACTATCAATATTTACTGTGAATATGTACTATCAATACGTACAATTTAATACGTACTATTAATACATACTATCAATTCGCACTATCAATATATACTATCAAAACGAACTATCAATATATACTATCAACACGTACTATCAATATTTACTATCAATATATATTATCAAAACGTACTATCAATACGTACTATCAATATGTACTATCAATATGTGTAGATTGTGGAATAAAGAAAATAATTGAACTTAAAATGTTTTAAGCATTATTATCAAAAATCATCATCGATTTCGTGGATTCATAATCTTATTTAACTAAAGAATTGGTTTTCTATGAGTGTCATGACACTGATAAAATATTTTTTGGGAGATTATAAAAAAATAGCTAAATAGCTTTTACGTAAGTAGGGCTTTTATCTATCAGATCTTTTAAAAAATAATAATAAAAGGTTACCGTTACTCATGGGGTATATTAATTTAATCTGTTGAGAAGATGGATAATTAATTACTAGGTGTTTCTAATGTTATTATAATCAAGCACAAAGACATGAGAGTAATTAGATTTCAATCAGTACGGTTGGTAGTCTTTTGTGTGTACAGGTTAATATTTTTTTATCCATAATTTTAACAGAAATAATTGGAGAATTGTCGCATCCTGTGTTATGAATATATGTTTAGATTTAATGTAACCATTTTCTATAGTTTTCAGAGACAGTAGTATTTAAAATAAAAATAAAATCTTGAAAGAATATATTAACAGAAATAATTGGAGAATTGTCGCATCCTGTGTTATGAATATATGTTTAGATTTAATGTAACGATTTTCTATAGTTTTCAGAGACAGTAGTATTTAAAATAAAAATAAAATATTGAAAGAATATATTCTGTTGTCCCATGTCAATGTTAATAAGACTTTTAAATGAAACACAATACATAGAGAGATTAGAATTCTTACTCTTACTCGTACTATCAATATTTACTGTCAATATGTACTATTAATACGTACTATCAATACGTACTATCAATGTGTTCTATCAATGCGTACTATCAATTCGCACCATACAGTAAATATTGATATTACGTACTATCAATTCGTACTATATAGTAAATATTGATAGTACGTATTGATAGTTAATATTGAAAATATACAGGGTTACTTTAATTAGTTGACCACCTCTTGCAAGCAGCCTCTTTACATCGATCCTAACAATATTTGTTCTATGACTTTTTTAGATTAAAAGTTTTTAAAAATTTTATTTTTCCCATACAAAATTTATTGAACTGGCATTAACTCTGAACTACGTACTATTAACATGTACTGTCAATGCGTACTATCAATTCGTACTATATAGTAAATATTTATAGTACGCATTGATAGCACGTTTTGATAGTACGTATTGATAGTAAATTTTGATAGTATACAGGGTTATTTTAATTAGTTGACCACCTCTTGCAAGCAGCCTCTTTACATCGATCCCAACAACATTTGTTCTATGACTTTTTTAAATTAATATATTTTTTAAATTTTTATTTTTCCAGTACAAAATTTATTTGTTGTCTCTGAACTGGCATTAACTCTGAACGTTGTTATGGCGCCCGAGCGTTGACTTTTTAAGTAATACTTACAAAATACAGAGTAATAAGTAAAAGAGGGAGCAAACATTTTTTTGTTTCGTTTTTTTTGTGTTTTTTATCAAGATTTTTGTCAATAGTTGTAGAACAAATGTTGTTGGGATTGATGTTGAGAGGCTGTCTGCAATAGGTGGTGAACTAATTCAAAACAATATTGTATATAGATAGTACTTACTCATAGTACATATTGATATTCATAAGTCAGGGAATAATAATAAAACAATACGTAATTGGACTACTCAATACTCAGTTCTTAGACAGACTTACTCAGTAAAAAAATATCTGTGATAAAAATAAAAATATAAAAATAAACTACAAATACTCCTACACGCAAAAACTACTTTCCCTAGTTTGATGAAACTTTGAACGGGTACTTTTATTGAAATCGGATTCTTTGCGTACGAAGTCACAGGCACAGCTAGTTTAAAATATAACGTACAAAAGGCGGGATTTACGCCACAAAGACATTCTCTACCAGCCAACCTTAGAATGTACCGGAGAGAATGTTGGTAGGCGTGCAAAATAGTAACCAAAAACTAAAAATTAGGTACATTTAATTATTATAAGACTAACTTTATAAATAAACAAATTAACAAAAATACCTTTCGAGAAGACATTTTCAAATATTTAGCGTGTATCCATTAAGCACTTGTTTCTGACCATGTAAAGTGCAAGTCGGTCGTTACATTCCCGACCCTCAATTAAGTAAATAAATAAAGATATAAACTTTGTTACCCTTAATTTATCCTTTGTGTTACCCCTTATCCGATGTCTAGTGTTTCTAGAAGTGGTTTTATAATTATTTATATTTGTATTAATTTTTTTTTTAACTAGAACTTATTATTGTACAGATTACACTAGAACTATTATTAAGTATAAATTTGCTATTATTTCATCTTCTTATATTGTTATATGTGGAGGGTATTTCTAAACATATGGTAGGGATTCATTTCTATAATGTTAAGCTTTATGACTTATTGTCCCATACTCTTTTAAGAGCGGAATCTCTGTAGGTGTGAATAGTGATTATCGTTGTGATCTTTGAGTACCTTATCAAACCTTTAATTATTGTGTTAGATTTGTCGTTTTCTATAATAGTTTATTACTAAATTAGTTTTTATTTTGTGATCTTAAAATTGGATTTCGTGTTATTAAATTCTTTGAAATATGTAAATGTTGTAATTACTTATATTCTTTTTATTAATTAAAATTCTTGATGCTTTATAAAAATATGGTATCATGTTATCTATTACTATGTCATAAATTTCATATTTTTAATGTAATTTGAGTACCAATACATCATCATCCTCCTACCCTGTTCCCATTATTTGGGGTCGGCGCAGTATGTATTTTTCTTCCATTCATCTCTATCAGCCGTCAACTCCTCACCCACGCCTTTCAAACACATGTCATTCATCACACAATCCATCCATCTCTTTTTGGGCCGTCCTCTACATTTTTATCCATCCACACGCAGATCTAATACTCTTTTCACAACCTGTCTTTCGTCCCTCCGCATTACATGTCCATACCATGCTAATCGTCTTCCTCTCATCTTATCGGTCACTGGTGCTACTTTCAGGCTTCCTCTTATATACTCATTTCGTATCTTGTCCATTCTCTTAACTCCACACATCCATCGCAACATCCGCATTTCATTTGCATGCAATCTCCTTTCGTCCTTTTTCTTAACAGGCCAGCATTCCGATCCATACATGACGACAGGTCTGATGATTGTTTTGTATATTTTCTCCTTCAATTTGATGGGCATTCGGGGATCACAAGTTATGCCTGTGACCTGTCGCCATTTCATCCATCCTGAGCAGATCCTGTGTTCCACAGCGCGGTCTATATCTCCATCACCCTGCAAGAGTGAACCGAGGTACTTAAAATCCGAGCAAGTAGGCAGTGCTCCGCCATCTAGCATGATAGCAACAGGACTGGATAATCCGCCAAAGTCACAGAACAAATACTCTGTTTTTGTTCTGCTGATCCTTAGGCCAACATTCTCCAGTTTCTGTTGCCATAACGCTAGTCTACTCTGTACCTCGAGTCCATCTTAACCAACGAGAACGATGTCGTCGGCGAATAGCATGCACCAGGGTGCCTCTTCCTGGATGTCTGACGTCAAGGCGTCCATAATCAACAGGAAAAGGTAGGGGCTTAGAGCTGACCCTTGGTGCAAGCCTACAGCCACACCGAATTCATCGGTATTGCCAGCGGACGACCGAACGTGTGTACATGATGAAATGTACATAGCACGAATCAGCTCCACATACTTACCTGGCACTCTTTTCTCTTTCAAGGTCCACCACAAAACCTCTCGGGGTACACGGTCGTATGCCTTTTCTAGGTCTATGAACACCATATGCAAGTTTTTGTGAACCCGTCTGTATTTTTCGCATAATTGGCGAAGAGCGAAAATGGCATCCATAGTCCCTCGGCCCGGCATGAACCCGAATTGGTTTTGGGTAATTTCACTCTCTTCTCTTATTCTTTTCTCAAGTATTTTTTCCCACACTTTCATCGTATGTGACATAAGCTTTATGCCTCGGTAGTTATTGCAATCCTGAACATCACCCTTGTTTTTAAAGATGGGCACTAGCGTACTACTGCACCATTCATCCGGTATCGTGTTCTCGTGCAGCAACTTACCAAAGAATAAAGTCAGCCACCTCCTTCCATCCGCATCACACAATTTTTACACTTCGACTGGTATTTCTTCTGGTCCCACCGCTCTTCCATTCTTCATACTCTTTACGGCCATTTTCACTTCTTCCTCACAAATTTCCCTTACCAGACCTATGTTTAACGGCGGATCTTCTAAAACTCTGTCCCAATCTTTTTCTTCATTCATCAGCCTTTCGAAGTATCCCTTCCAGCATTCTTTTATCTCCTCAATATTCATCAATATCCTTCCACTACCGTCTTTTATGCACTTAATATGTGAAATATCTCTCGCATTCTTCTGTCATGCTTTAGCTAATTTAAAGAGTCGTTTTTGGCCTTCACGGCACTCTAGCGACTTGTAAATGTCGTCTTGGTTCTCAGCCTTTGAGATCGCAACAACTCTTCTAGCTATTTTCTTGCATTCTTTATACTTCTTTTTCTTATCTTCTTTTAATCTTTCGTCTCCTACTTCCACACTCTGCCACTCTTTGAATGCTTTCTTCTTCTCTTTCAATGCTTCTTGGACGTCATCGTTCCACCACCATGTATCCTTATCTATGGTTCCCTTACCCTTAGACTGTCCTAGAACTTCCTTCGCTACACTTCGGATACACTTTGCCATTTCATTCCAACACTCAGTCACACTTTTTTCTTTCATATCCTTCATTTCCACCATATTGTTAACTACTTGCTTCCTAAACTCGCATGCATACTGATCCTTTTCTAGCAAATGCCACTTTATTTTGGGTGGGGGCGGCTCTGTTGTTTACTGGCAAGGACTCGGACTAGTATGTCCATTAGCAATAGCCGGTGTTGTGAAACTAGTGCTTCACCTGGCAATATTTTACAGTCCTTGACGCAGTTGATTCTATTCCTTTTTACCAGAAAATAATCAATCTGCGTCTTGTTCAGGCCACTTTTGTACGTAACGAGGTGTTCTTCTCGTTTCTGGAACCATGTATTTGTTATTGTCAGGTCGAAAGCAGTAGCCGCTTGTAGGAGGGCCTCTCCTTCATTGTTACGTGTTCCATACCCCCAGCCTCCGTGAACTCTTTCATACCCTCCATTCATTCTTCCTACATGGCCATTTAAGTCACCACCAATATATATCTCTTCGCTGTTTGGTATACTTATTACTAGGGCATCAAAGTCCTCCCAAAACTTCTCTTTCATACTTTCTTCACAGCCTGCTTGAGGGGCATACACACTTACAATATTCATAACCACATTCTCTAGCATCAGTCTGACAACGATCATTCTATCATTTTTCCTTTCAACCTGAAAAAAGAGTTACAGCTCTTTCTTTCATCTCTCTATCCAATACAATCCCTACCCCATTTCGCTTCCCATCGCTTCCACAATAATAGAACTTATATCCTTCTCCAATCTCTCGCGCCCTAGCACCTTTCCATTTCGTTTCCTGCAAGCACGCTACATTTATTCTTCGTCTTTTCAAAACATCCGCTAACTCTCTTCCTCTTCCATTCATCGTACCTACGTTCCAACTGGCAAACCTCAACTTAACATTCTTCACACTTCGGGCTCGCTTCTTACGTCGTACCCGCTCCGAGTGGTACGACAACCCTTGTCCATTTCTCACAGGGGCCAGGTGCTGCTCCTGCGCGTCACCTAGGGGGGACGCCCTAACCCTATCGCGTATCATATTAACTTTTGACATACTACATGTGTTTTGGCTTTTTCTTTTACAGTCGGCCGCCTGCCTGACACCAACCCTCCTTGGGAATGTATTCGTTATTTGAATAGAAAGGAAAAGGGTGAGGACGTAGGGCAGGGAGGGTAGAGTTTAGATAGGGATAATAGGTTTAAGGGATACTACTTACTTGGAAGATTAGGTATAAGTCAGTAGTAGCTCGGGGACCGGGGTCGCATACCCGTATATCATAGCATGGTCACCGAAGTAGTAGATCAGTATGATATCCCCTTAAACATTAAAAAAAGTAAGTTACTAAAATGTTTTGTACTTTCTCTGAACCTGGAAGGGAATTACAATTAAGTCCTACTTCTTCAGCCCATTACTTAACTTCTTGTAGTTATGCACCTTACCCCCGTACCGCGCCACGAAGCCGGGTACACTGAACTTGCGCTTACAGCCCTCGTAGTTCATGAAACGTACCTTCCCGAACACAGCGCGCTCAGCCCAGCCCTGGTCGTGGATGCCGCAGATTGACCACATGCAGCCAACATATCCATTGGGATCCCGTCCATCAACACTATAATGGTCGTTTAGATAGATAGCATATTTCAATGCATCTTCAGGACTTGGGGTCCACTCTAAAATTTTCTTACACCAGTACATCCTTAAAAATCCATGCATTTTCCCCTCATTCACCATTTGGATTTGAGCTGGATTCCACAAATCATCATGAGTTTCAGCTTTAGAGACTTGTTCTAATGAGTATATGTGAGACCTTTTGTTATCTCTGTGGTCATTAAGAGTTTTCTGAGCCCACTGGCTGGCCCCTTTTATGCTGTCATAATGTTCACAATAAAAACAGAAGTTGTCGGCCAGTTCCTTCCTCACTATAGCCTCTTCTAGAAATGCATTCACACTTTCAGTGTACTTAGATTTGTATTCCTTTACACATAATGCTACTCGCTGTACTGAAATTTGGCCAAAATGAAACCAAGGAGACAATACATATGTATTTATTAATATAATATTCGTATTAATACCTAAATTCAAACATATGTGAATGTGATTCATCAATTGGGCCTTATCATGAATAATAAGGATTTCTTACTGCTTAAATATTAGGAACTTACTTATGAATTTATCGTTTTTCTTACTAGCCACTTTAATCACAAATTTCTCCTCTTTGGTAAGGAATTCGAAATTCAAGTGTTTACAGCTATGTACACATATATTTTTGTTTCATTGGCTGTCATTCATTTGTTTTTTGAAGTGAAACTTCTTTATCGGGGTGGAAAAAAATTTTGTGTAACATTTTTTCGTTACGCGTCACATATTTCCGTTACGCGCCAGCTTTTTTCGTTCGGATTAGAGTTTTATATCGATTATCGGATTAGAGTTTTATAATTAAATAATGAATTGTAATTGCATACTGGACAATACGATTTTATGGACTTGCTATTGAAACTAATAAATAAATTCAAGATTATAACATGAAGAAGAAATTATGAAATATAATTTATAACATTTTTAAAATACATTGATTGTCTGAAATAGAAGAAGTAAGAATGAAAAGAAATACAAGTTTTGGCTGAGAAAAGGAGCATTGGGGTCTTGACCAAATCGAAAGAACCATTTGTAGATTACACAAACAATTGTCTCAGTTGCTTTGGCCCAGGATCATTAGACCAACAGACCAGCTGAACACGTCTTTGTCGTTAGTCGGCTTTCACACCGACAGCGGTATGGCGACGTGTTAGGTTTGACAATAAACTGCAATCCTCTGGTCATTGCCATTTTATTCGACATTTTTCTATGTGACACTTGGAATATAACAAAAAGAAATATTCTTGTTGTTACTCTACCCTAATATGTATTGTTAACATTCTAGCGCTTTAAGTTTTTACATACGAATGAATAAAATGGGGGAAAGCGCTGTTTAACGAGGGTTTGATATTATTTGACATTAGTTTTATAAGTATCTGAAGTATGAACATTTATTATTTTCCATTATTTTACATTAATTATTCTTAATAAAGAAATAATCAAAAACAAATATTGTATTTTACAATGATATTTTAATCATAGATATGTTCATACTCTGCGGTGTACAGAATCGTTCAGGTTTTATTACAGATATACCCTCTTACATATAGGCTTTTAGTAATTTTAAACTATGAGTGCGACAGGTAATCTGAAATGTATGGTGGAGGATGAGATAGATATATAGGTGCAATTTGTTCCTGTGGAATAGAATTATAATCTCTATTCTTTTCTATGAAACATTATAATAATTCGAATTTTATTTTGAAAGAGTAACAAATTAATGATCGAATACTTACTTGTTACATTTTTTTTTCATATCTTTCATTAAATATTTACCATTAAATATTTTTTAGCACTTCACTTAAAGTATATACCTAACATAATATATTTTTTGTATAACTGTGTCAAATGGGCCACCGCGTTTGTTTTAACAAAAAACAAAACTTTCCAGAAACCTTCAAAACATATCTTATTTTTTCAAATTTCGATATTCAAGTAGGTACCTGTCGATTTCTAGCCAAAAAATGTGATTTTCTGTGCAAATTAATATCACCAAATTTATCTTCAGATAATAATTATGTGTATTTGCCTCTTATTCATTAAAAACAGATAGTTATTTGATTATCTAACCTTTAGGGTCAACTATTGGTAGAAAATTCATTTCAAATAAAGAATAATAAAACAAACCGAGGAATTCTTTTCTGACAAACGTACAGCAGTTCATTGGCCATTGTTACTTAAGTGATATCTTACGTGTTGGGATTCCATCATGGTATCACATATTTATTTTAAGTGCAACCATATTATATTATGTTTGATTTTATTTTGTTTTATAAATATAAGATATCTTTTTATTTAGGAACTCGTCTGAATGTATACTTTACAAATCACTGTAAATCGAGTTTATTATACTTTGTAACTATTTATTTAATCAAAGAGTTTTTATAAATAAATTATTTTAAAAACAACATGACATAATACATAGATACATGTAAATATAATAGAGTTTTAAAAATAAGAGTGAAGGTTTCAAGTACCCGTATAGATAAAAAATACAGATTTAGTCACGTGTAAGGTTGTATTTCAAGTTTTAATTTTAGCCAAAGTTTTGAAGGTCTTCTAGCCATCGTATCAACGGGAAGACATGATGAAGATATCTTTAAAGGCATAGAGTTTAGGATGCACACAAATTTTATTAGCATCTGTTACCGATCAAGAGTTTTGTGAGTTAATGTAGCTTGATGTGGCTTCTGTGACACTGGCGTTATAAGAGTACATAAGTTACATCAGTATAAAGTGCAGGCAGGCAGGGCTTACTAGTGATACTAGAGCCTTTAGGACTTCATAGTTTTGATTACATGTCAATAAATATTATCTATTAAAATCTTTTTACATATCTTAAGGCCTTTCTTAGATCTGACTAAACCATATTATGAATTCAAATTAAATCGTTAAACTTATGCAGTTATAGTACTACAAATTCTTGAACAAAATAAACGGTATACGATTTTTTATTGCAAAGCTCTAAAACAATAAAGGATAGTTTAAACCAGTAACAGATTGAGAATCAGCAGAATTGTAACGATAAACAGAAAGAAAACGCCCAAGAAGATATTTATCAGTTAAATATTCCGCAAGTAATGCCTAGGGTGCGGATCATAAAGTAACAAAAGCAATGTGCTTTCCTTAACAAGCTTGTAGCTCTCAGTTTAACATAATGAGATACTTCGGTAGTTATACGAAAAGGGTTGATTTTACTGCTTTCTAGATTTGTTAATGTTAACGATTCTTTATTTTATAATCTAAGACTAATATTATTGTATATTATTTACTTTTATTGCATTACTTATTTTCTGAAACTTCTACAGTCTACAATTACAGATATTATATATCAAATGCAGTTTCTGTAAATAATGTGTGTGCAATATTTTACGTGCCCGGATGTTACCGTTATATTTAACAAAAGATAAATTGCAAGATAATTCACTCCTTACCTAACAGTAGAAAACTCTGGTAGTTCATTTTATATTTTCCACATTTAGTTGCTGATAAAGACTCTATTGAATTATTTAATATCAATTACGGTAATAAATGAAAAAACAACTAACTAAAGTTCTTTGAACACAAAAGAAAAATAATGAAATGCACCTTGGACTTGTTATGTTTTATTCACACAACACGAAATAACAAAAGGTACCAAATTAAAAGTCTTTGTTTGATCGCAAGTGGCCATTCACTAACAATACCTAAATTTAAATTAATTACGATATCTCTTCTGGCATTTTTAAAATTATTGTTCTTTTTAAAATATACTACTTTTATTGTTGCATAGATAGATTCATAGTTTTTCAGTGCCTATTTATTTTTAAAAATTATTATTATTATTATTTTTTTTTTTTTATGTAACACATCTCAAGCTATATAATTCATACTATCATTATTAAAACCTATTAAGGCACCCCATTCATGTGCATCTGAATACATGCCTCTGCTGTTAATACTTAGGACTTAGAGGATATATTTACCAATAATGTCAACAGTTTGCAGACGTGCCTCTAATCTTACCTGAAGTGTCTGTGCTCAATAGTCCAATATCACCTGGAATATATGTATACAACTACGGTATCAATTTGTAGTTCCTAAAATAATTTGGACTACCACCACCACATACCAAATAACTTGTCTGGTCTTATTTTGTAGAACTATTAAAACTATTTTACCTTTTTTTAAATTTATATCAAGAACTAAGTAAATAATTCTTCCCTTATTTGGATTTTTATTGTGATTAATCACCATTAATATTGCAATAAGTTGTATATATATATAAGTATATACGTATATATATATATATATATATATATATATATATATATATATATATATATATATATATATATATATATATATTATATATATATATATATATATATATATATATATATATATATATATATATATATATATATATGTATATATATAGGGTTCATTTAAATCACCTTTTACATGCAGCCTCTCTACATAAATTCCAACGGCATTTGTTCTACGACTTTTTAGAAATCTTGATAAGTAACACCAAAAAACGTTAGGTTCCTTGGTTACTTATTACTCAGTATTACCTATGTAAAAAGTACCTAAAATGACAACAGCCGCGCGCCATATCCACACTCAGAGTTAATCAATTTGAGGCTTTAAATATTTTTTGTAAATCAAAACGTTATATACGTTCGTGATGCGTTAATTACAATTAACCCAGTACACATATATACGGGCCAAAATAACTTTTTTATATCCTTTATTATACAGCATAAATGTGCCTGAATAACTGGATCTATCCTTTATATCCCAGCACGGATGGACCAAAAGGTAACTTCATCAACCTCGCACAGATTGGTTTGGTTTAGATTTTATTTAGATTGCAAATATTTTAGCAATACTGGGTTATATAACGTCATAACCACTAGTATCGGAAGTTCATTTTTAAATTAGGAAAGTATTTGGCGGCACTTTTCTGTTGCCGTTTCCGGGATAAACAAGAAGTAATAAACTGATCTTTAGTGTTACCATGTGACGCCTTTCTGTAGTTCAAGCGGAAAGAGTCTTTGGAAACAGATATTGATATATAGATAAATTTACACAAAGACCGTCATACCCGTTCTTTGAAGCAATGTAGCAAATATACGAAAAATACTTTTTCGTTTTCGGGATTTGAAGCTTCCTATTGATATATGAATTCCGTAACTCGTAGCATTTTCTGATACTACTAGATACTAGATGCTAAAATTGTAACTAGGAAGACTAAACAGAAATATATAATCACTAAAGCTAAAACTACATTTTTTTTGTAGACGGACAAGTATCTACTTGCTACCAAGAATCTTAAATAAATTGCCTGTAAATTTTGGGAATATTTTACGCGTAACCAATATTAAATACAGTTTGAAACAATATTATATAAAAAATATTAAAAATTAGTTAGTACGTATATTGACACCATCGTCAACATACCGTTGTAGGTCCGTTGACGATAGACGTTTAGACTTCGACTATGATTCGATATCGTAATTTCTTTATTTGCCTTAGTAAGTTACTTACATTTTAATTTCTTCCTTTAGTAGGCGGTTCCCCGATGCAACGACTTCAATAAGCACATAATAAAACTATTTTTATTCTTTTTGTCTTTTTTGTAGGGGGTATTTTTTTCCGCTTTTTAAAGTTATGTCACTAGTTTCTATATTGTACTAAATTAACAAATACATTGATTTTCACTTGTTTAGTTTATTTACTACCAATATTGCATTAGAAACTTTTACCATCATCCATAAAGCTCAATATCTTAGAGACGACTACTTCTATGTTGACCAAACATAGTTAAGAACCATCTCGACAAACCAGGCTTTCGATTAAAAAAAAACGAAATCAAATCCGTCCACGCCTTTCGCTTCTATATTGCCACAGACAGACAGACAGATACACCGATACACAGATCGACAGGTCAAACTTATGATACCCCTCTTTTTAAGTCGGGGGTTAAAAATATGGAATTGTTATACGCTCAATGAAAATTTCTATTGACATATTTTAACAAAATCTGTTTAAAATTGCCATTTACGATGTATCGTTGAATTATCCCAAATAAGTAAAGATAATTATTACACATATATTATGTTTGTATATATATATATATATATATATATATATATATATATATATATATATATATATATATATATATATATATATATATATATATATATATATATATATATATATTGTTATGTTTAAAGTTATCTAAAATTCAATATATATATATATATGCATAAGTTATCTTAGTTTCGTATTCGATTTTAGAGAACTTTAAACAAACTTAACATTGCAAGTTATTCGCCTCGTGCAAATCCTCTGTTGTAAATATTTTATTCGAAACTTCACAAGCAAATAAATAACGACACAAACTGTTTCTACATTGTTGTAATATAAAATTTCAACAATTTACATGAATATTAACATGAAGTATTGATTAAGTAATAGAACATTTATGAATGTGTTATTTAAATAATATTAATAAAAGAATTGATATATTTAAGGAATATGTATATTATATGCATTACATAAACATAAACAGAGTTACGATAGACACGGCTTTAAAAAGTAATGTAAAAATTAAAGCACATTTAAAAGTTTTTTTTTTATTTCCAGAAATCACAAGAAAAATTGGGCTAATTATTTATTATAAAACATCATTGGTGAGTTCGGTTTTTAAGAAATAAAAATATTATTATTAGCTGACTCAACATACTATAGAATGTTTTTGTTACCTAAAATTATTTTATAGAAAAACATAAAAATTATTTAGTCTATGTATGTTAAACATAACATTTTATGTATAGATTTTTGTAAATATTTTTTCATGATAGATGATTAATATTTGAGTTAAGCAGAAGATGGAGTCGTTTGCAATCTCTAGTAATCGCATAAATTCTAAACTGACAACCATTAACCTCCATTTATTTTATTACCATTGAATTTAAATTAAAGTTAATATTTAAATTTAACGTTTAATTATTTTTCTGCTTTTTAAAGTCATGCTACTGGGTTCTATATTATACTAGATGAATCTACGATGATACTAATCTTCATTCACCGGCACCAAAAAAAGATCAATATCTTGGAGATGAGAGCTTTTACTTCATTTAACATTTATTTATATTATTAGTATATCTTATAGAAATAACATGTCTTTAATCATAACACCCGTATGTACACGCTGGAACACGTAGTGTTTAAGAGCTATAACTCTGAAGCATGATCAACTCAACCGAGATGTTCAGAGTCGCTAGTATATAGCATAATCATTTAATTGTTTCTAATTGTAACTACTCTGGAATATTATTTTAAAAATCGACTAAGCCGTAGGATGCGTGAAAGCGTTTAGTAGGCTTTTTCAATACATAAGGCCTAGCAATATATTGTAAAAAATAAACAAAAATCAACAGACATCTACAAGATGCAGAATAATTGTATAAAATATCTAAAACCTAAGAATTATTAAGAACATCTCCCACTCTCTGCACTTTACGATCCTAGCCCTGGGCATTATTTTACAAAAATAATACAGATAAATATCAATGAGGACGTTTATTTCTGTTTATCGTTAAGGTTCCTCTTAACCGTATTTCTTTTAAGTGTTTTTATTGTTTGATAATATCGTAGTAAAAAGGAGTTTGAGTTAGTTTTAAAAATATATTTAAATTTAATAAATATATTGCTTTTTATAATAAAAGCATTACAGACTTTTGTTTTGAGGTTTCAGTTTTAAATGTTTGTTTTCTATAATATTTAGTTAATTAAATAAAACTATAAATAAAAAAAAAACATAAATTTAACTAGCGTTTATGGAAATGTTGGTATTATGTATTTATTCATATCATATGGCGTGGGCGCCTATAAAAACTGCGCCTACATTCGCTGCCAATATGTTTTCTGATATAGTAAGCTACCGTTTTGAAAAATTCATAGAACAAATGTTGTTGAGATTGATGCAGAGAGGCTGCCTGCAAGAGGTTGTTAACTAATGAAAAATAACTCTGTACACTAGTTTTATGTTATGATCTTATAATATTTACAAAACGTAAAATTGCGAACACAACTTTAGTTCACAATTATAGAGATATATTAATAAACAATGTGTTGTTGTAAAAATAATACGATTTAAGGATAAAGGAAAACCTTTTTTTGGACTACATCAAATATATGTGTTAAAACAAATGGATTAAAACACAAATATACTACAGTTAGATATTCCTTTTAGTAACTGGCTTGAATTTCATAAATTTCACGATCTCAAGAGATACTAGACCATAATTTTATGTTATAAAACTTAACGCGATCTTCAAAGAAGTTTTAAGCTCAACACTTTATGATCACTTTGCTGTCTATGATTAACATTTTGACTGAATCACAAGATGGATTTTGAGAGATATTTTTGTTACTACCCGTACTCTAAGAAAACTTTTTAAATAATAAACTTTTCAATTACTTTTTTAATCACTTAACTGTTGATGTTCATTATATATATATAATGAATTGTTACACGAATCTTTTAAAGTAAACTTATCATTTTATTAATCGAATTCAATGCCGTAAGAAAAAATATATATATTTGTTTTCTTTTTTCACAACCTCATATTTTATACTATCGCTCTCCACAAGCAACAACGCTAAGTCTTCGAGAGTAATAAATCAGTTGCCCGATCTACTCAACCACACGCTCTTATGAAAAGCGCTAGAAGATAGCATTTATAACAATTGTACGTCACCGATTACTGCTATATCGTTTGTTCAACAAATAGAAGGCAATTTATAAAATTTATGTTGCACAACAGACTGGAAACTCTCGGTTAGTTTTAAGTTCAATAAAAAAAGTTTATTTTCTTCAAAGAATCTACTTTACAATTTCAATCTCAGGAATTTTTAATGAAATTTAATGAAAAAATATGTAACTAAAAAAAAAAACATAAGATATTTTTTTGTTTATAGACAGCTTTTATGCTGACTCTAAAAATTTGTTCAAGAAAAACTATTTAAAAATTTCATTTTGTTGTTGTGTCAGTTTGAGGGTCTATGACGCGCCTTGTTTTTCTTCTCAGATAAAATGCAAAAAGATTTTACATAACATAGTGGATATAGATGGTTGATGAATATTAGGCGGGTCTTAGGTGTTCATAAATGTTATATTATAAAATAGATAATCAAAAAATGTTCCTTACAAAAGATAAATTGTTACTATTGAACAACGAACTCACGACAGAGATCAGAGTTGAGCTCTCTACATTTTTCAAGGAAGTGTCTAAATGTACATTTTAAATACTATACAAGTTCTATGGTGTGATATGATATGCCTTTTTTGCAACCGTTAGGGTTGCTAAAAATGCAATGTATCCGATTTTATTAAGTAAAAAGAATAAATAATAAATTATGTTATATAACTAAATAATGTTGTTATTGTTGGAATAATAAGGTAAACTTAGGTTTAAGTAATGGGTGAATGCATTTAAGAAACGTTTTAACATTTTTAGAACTTAATTTCATATCGTACGCTTGATTTAAGAAATGTAGCTTAAAAAATATTTTTAGTAGTAATATTTTTTTCTCAAACACATTTGGTACAAATTCACGTTCTTGAAGTGTTTTTTATTGATCAATGAACACTGGCAAAATAAGTAATGAAATTGAAATTCCAAAAGCATAGCAGTCAAATTTTGTGTTAGGTGATATTTAAAAAGACAGAATGTTAAATTGTTTTACTTAACAGACAGAATATTAAACTTAATTTTAATGTTATATTTAAAAATCTAAATATGAAAATCGGCGTTGAAATGCCATTTAAAACCTTTGCGGAGCACAAAATAATATAGATTCAATTAGGGAAAATAAACGTTTTTGTACCAAGAAAACTCCTAACATTTTATTTAGAAAATTATTACACTTTTAACTCCCTCTTACAAAACTTAAACGTAAGTGCGTCTTTACGAATGAAGCCGCAAACATTGTTGTCCGCAATTTGAATACTGTCTAATATCGTTGTACTTTTATACTATTAAAGGTTACTGCAAGTAGTTCTGGTTTATTTTTAAATATTTCTAAATATTTATATTCCTTAACAATATTATCAGAGCTTAAATTTTATCCCGAACCTCTATTTTTTCTATCATTCGGGGCAATGATATTTGTATGTTTATGAAGTAAGTGCTTACTAAAAATAAACACACATGTTATATTCCCATGGTCTGCATTAGAGAATGGTGCAATATATAAAACAAAATTATAACAAGCCACCGAACCAGGTCACCTGATGGTAAGTGATGTAATGGTGATAAAAATCCGTGTTATTTGGCAAAATCAGAAAATGCACTAGAGAATTGTTGGCCTTTGAGGAGGGAGTAGACACTCTGTTTGAAGGCACCCATGTCGTTTTCATCGACAAATATCAAAGGAAGTTCAAATCCACATTTTGGGTCGTGGTAAAAAAAATACTGCACAATTGAGTTAAGTAATGCATCGCCTTGGTAGACTTGGTATTATAGGTGATGCCAGGTAGTGCTTTAATAGAAATCGAGTTGCTGAAATCGGACTTAATTTCTCTTCAGAATACTTAACGTGATAAATGCGATAGTAAATGCAAATGGAAAAGACACAAAAAAGGCGATATACTTCCCCAACGCCAAGGGTTCTTTTTTTTCACAAAAAAATTGATCTTCGACGTCTTGAGTGGGTTGCAAGTTGCACGCGGTCAAATAGTAGAAGCTCATACGCCGACAATGATCCTGACTGGAGATAAAAAGAATACTTCATGTATTGCCAGATCTGTGACACAATAAGACCTGTGAGTCTTTAGTTCCGCTTGAAGTACAGGCAGTAATTCTGTGCAGCATTTCCAGTTTCTACAAGTCCAACTTGGCATTGCCTTCCAGGTAGCCGCGAAACTGATCACTCGATATTTCCAGGCCCAGTACTCCGGTACTTGGCGAGGTATTGTTTGGCTTGTGGAGTGTTCTCAAAGAGCGATGATACGACGAATATTGTGGAGGTTTACCTCCACAATATTCGTCGTATCAAACAAAATTGTGCCACAAACAAAATTGTGCCTTTAGGCACAATTTTGTTTCTTCTGGGGTTTCAACTGACCAAGATTCAGTACACCCCACTCCTTAACTTTTACAACAAAAAGAAGCAACTTTCTTTCAAAACTCATCGCCTTTTCTCAAAAGAGTCCTGATTCTTCGGATTACACAACACCCCCGTCTTTAAGATCAAGGGCAGCTTTTGAGAGCACACAACAATTCATGTTCAGCAGAAGATTAAACAAGAAGGTCACGGCTGGCATGTGGCTGTTCACATCCGGAAGACGTAAACATGCATAACTTATATATATAATGTATTTAATGTTACGATATAATAATTTTAAGTATGTCTTATTTTTATTTCCTGTTGTTTTCTGTTGATTATTCTTGCATTTGCTTTCATTGTTCATTTGTTTCATAACTGTCATCCGTATAATTTTCATACATAACTTTAATTATAAATTTCATGTATATTTTTAATTATTTTTCACATTGCTGACAGATAATTAAAGTGAATAAATCGATAGAGCACGTGGTAGCCTTCTCAAACTTATTTCGTGTTGCAGTATGCATTGATTCACCTTTTATGAATACTTTAGAAGGACCTTTATAGAGTTGTTTCTATGTAATCATTAAATTATAATTATCCAAGGTTTTAATATGGTTTTGTAAATTAATAATACTAATTAAATATAAAAAAATGATATTATTTTAAATTCTCCGGTAGTGATCGTAGTAATTCAGAACTAAATATAAAAAGTTATTAAAAAAAATCAAAAAGTTATGATTAATATAAATTTTAACCGAATCGTACGGCTGTTTATATATAAAAAGACCATCTATTTAAAAAATAGATCCTAACACAAAAAGTTGTTTTCTTTAAGAAAATGAGATTCTAGCTCGGGAAATAATTACGGGTAACAGAAATATGCGTAATATTTGATTATTCCGGTTGTTACCAAACATAACGTGCATAAATATAATAACATAAATTGCAAGCATAAAATGAGTACATACATACTTCGTGATATGTAAATATCATTTATTTTCATAATATAAAAGAAAATTTCTTGATCTGATAGATATTAAATGTAACATTGCGTTAAATATAACATTGCATCGTGCTATGTTCTCACTATTTCTGATAAATAAATGCGATGAAATTATGAGCTTTCATAAATCAGAGAAGTTCAACAACTTTGACTGGTTAAGAACTGTCTCATTCATACCATTAACTATAAAAAAAATATGTATTTCTTCCTTTACCATTACTTTATATGTACATCTATGTCTATATTATTTTATATCTATATTACTTGGGTTCAAATGGTAAATTCTAAAACTTATTCCTATTAATTGGTATCTAAAAACCCCTAAACTCAGTTTTACTATAAATATTTTAATGGCACACACTTTTCGAACATAAGACTCGTTTCAATTTTATTGTTGACCAATGTAGATTCCAGATTAAATAAGCCGCGAAATTGGAATTCCAAAAGCCTGTCAAGTGAAATTGAGTGTTAAATGACTGTTGCAAAGATAGAGTACGAACATTAAATTACTTTCAAATAATAATACTAAACTTTTATTTATATGTTTTATTTAAAATGATGTAAGTTCGAAATGGCGTTTATTCAACATTTACAAAGTGGAATCAAGAGGTTTAAAAGCAAAATCTGCGTATAAGTCACTTAAAGACCTTGGCCTTTCTAAAACTAGCCTCGGTTAATTTTTAGACGTATTTCAAAGGCGGCATTAGTAGGTAAATTGCGTTAGATAGGGAGAGGAGGGTAGACAGTAAAGGCGAGCGTGTTTGCGCATCCTTAAACCTACCTATGGGTCGCATGGGTCGCGATGAGCCCGGTACCCGCAAGGTGAATCCATGGAATGCTAAAAACCATCGTCTTATAACACTTGGTATAGAACTAACACCTACTTCCAAACAATTTCTCAAGGTAAAATTTTTTAAACAAACCTTTTCTTATTATAACAATAAAATATAAGCAATGCTATAATAATTGGTTCATATACGAAGTCTTAGGCAAACTAGTTAAACTTCTTATTTGAAAACGTAGTTATACAAAACTTTTCCATCAGATTCCATACTATGAAAAATCACTCATTTTTCTCTTACCCTGTGTGAACCTATCTGATTAGTTTATGACGTGATGTACATCTAATCACAGTTCTTAATAGAACTGTCAGTGCTATAAAGAAAAGAATTGCTATAAGTTTCTTCTTTTTTAATCGACCGCCCAATTACTTAACTACTTACTGCCAACCATATATTTTGATAAGATATTTTTGAGTGCCTACATAAAAACTTTACTAAAACCTATTAACTGAATGAAATATTTACAAATTTATATTTTGTAAAGATATCATAAGTGAAGTTAGTTGTATTGGTATATTATTTTGTCTTAATAATTATTTAGTTTATTCAATACAATCATCATTAAGAGCTCTTAAGGTATTAAACTCAAGTGCATTTGAACAACCCTTGAGCTGCCAATAATATCAGCAGATTGGATACGTTTGTCCAATCTCACCTGACGCTTGATAGTCTAATATATGACATATGGCTTGTATGTTTGATATATAAAAATACCTAGAATATATGGTTATACCAAAAGTATTTAAATATAAATTATGTTGTGCAAATATGAATATATAAACAAGGAGAAGTACTCAATAGTTTTTTGAATAAAATTACCCGTAACAAAACAAAATAAGAGTGTATTTGTAAAAAGTGCATGAAAAAAATATTTATGTATTAATTCTACTCTAAAGAATATTACGAAATAATGTATAGAAAAAAAAGTCTATCATATTTTATATTCGTATTGTGTACTTTTAATTGAATAGAAATTATAGTTTCTCTTAAGCCTGCAAAAGTGTGTAAGTATTATATTTAGAAAAACGTGAATAACTTTTACCTTACCAAAAAAGTATGTTTTTATGATGACAAATAAGACAACCATATATCAAAATATTGTTTATTATTCACGACAAATTTTTAAAAAGTTCTGAAGATAATAATAATAATATTAATGCTTGTGCAATTGCTGATAAAGTTGTCAAGACGAACAACGATCGGAAATACATAATAAAGGATGGCACTGTTGATATATGTCGTGCGTGCCACCAACCTGGAGAATCCATCAGACGTGTTATTTCCGGTTGTTTTCATCTTACCAATGGAGAGTATTTGCACAGGCACAACCAAGTAGCCAAGACTATCCACCAACAACTTGCTATTCGATACGGTCTTGTATCTTTTGAAGCGCCATATTATAAGTACACACCGGAGCCAGTTTTGGAAAATGGTCATGCTAAGCTCTATTGGGACCGATCTATCATCACGGACGGGACTATTGTAGCCAATAAGCCTGATATCGTGCTGGTAGATCGGTTAGAGCTCCGGGCAATTCTGGTTGATATCACCGTCCCGTGTGATGCTAATCTCGTGAAAGTTAAGAAGGACAAATTATCATAATACTTGGACTTAGCTCACAAGATTACCGAAATGTGGGATGTGGATTCAACAATAATTGTCCCGATAGTAGTTTCCGTAAATGGTCTTATAGCGAAGAGTCTCGATAATCATCTCAAGAAGGTCTCACTAAAAAACTGGATCAAAGGTCAGATAAAAAGGGCAGCAGTTTTGGGTACGGCACGCATTGTACACATTACAAATACTGAGAATATATTTAATAAACGATCAAACCCAGAAAAACAGACACCTATGTTCATTACATACATGCCTGTCCCTGTCGGGAATCAAACCCGATTCCTCATTAAGCCGCCATACGTTAAGCATCTGCGCTAAACACTCGACCACCGGGGCGGCAATGGTAAGATACCTCCGTATTCTTAGTTTTCGTAATAATATTCTAAATATCTGAAGATCGAGGAATTGCTCTGGTAAATATATTTTCGACAGAGTTGCTAAATACTTTCGGAGTTTTAAATCCACTCGCTATAGCTGTGGTCAAAAGTTTAATGACACATTTAAAAAATGACGATGTGTATGCATTGATTATTCAAAATTATGATTTGATAGAAGAATAAAATATGACTATTAAATATTGTCACGGGATTCAACTAAATATATATAGATAGACATATGTTTATTCCACTTAATAATAAAATAACATTAAGTCCGTCTGTTGTACACTTTTCTTTTTGTTAAATTGTGCAATAAATAATAAATAAATAAATAATAATGATAAATGATATGTATAAGACAATATAGTTTTATTATTTTATTATATAAAAAATTAAGTATCTTATCGTATCACTAGTCTGATTGTGGAACGACCTAAACATTATCTTTATGATTGTCAAATAAGTCCGAAAATAACATCACTGTCCCAATCTGTCCTTTGAAGTATATTTTTATGAGCGTTATATTTCTGACAGTCTAGGCCATATGGCCCAAAAAGATATAATAATCCACATAGTAGCTAAAATTGTACAGCATTTTTTCTCGTGTAATACAGTAAGTAATCGCATCATATGGCCAATTACATTTATAAAAAAAATAATAATCAGAAGTTTATTTAATTATAGGAAAATCAAATTGTATTAAAATATATATTTTTGACTTCATTTCTTTTATATTTGTAGATTTTTTAATCTTGAATTTTATTTAATATTAATTCGTCTATAAATTGAAACTACTATTCAATTTTACAATAACTCTAGAACAAAGTGGGAACTTTTGAAATTTTCGTTTGTAAATTACGACCATTGCAAAACAGACGAAGCTTTTCTTTCAAACGATACAAAAGAGGAGCAATCCGAATTTTCCATTATAAAGAGTATAAAAACAATACAAGGACGTTAAATTCTAGAACTTTGTACGAATCAGCAGAATCGTAACAATAAATAGAAACAAAATGTCGACAAAGATTTGTATCGGTAAATTATTCCGTACTATTGTAAATAAGTTGCTGTGACACAAGAAAGTGGTTTCATTTAAGATAACAGCTTATAGCTAGAATTATGATGAACTCAGATTTTAAAAAATAATGCGCTCCAATATGTAAATAATTGTTTTACAGTAATTTATCAGTTCACTGTACATAAAAAATAAAAAATCATAAATGTAATCATGATCGCATAATAAAAAAAAATGCACATTGCAAAAAAATAAAACAAAAAATGTGTTCGATAAAGTTACTTATTTAAATAATGATTTAACCAAACAAAAAAATGGATATTTGTGTTACAATCACAAAAAGTTTATTTACTGTTTGCTTTTTATACACTCTATGTATAATTGCTGAATTGTAGTACATTGTATAAATTAATATATGTACCTTGACGGAATCAACATACCTAATGTATTTTACCCAGCCAAAATCTTTAATACTCACAAGAAAATCTGAAAATGAATTTAATCTTTAATAATAATAATAACGTAGATGATATCTCATAAATCAGGTAAATACGAGAGCAAAATATTTATAAACCAACTCTTGAATGTATGGACTATTTGAGCACCTTTTATCTGAATTGCATATAATAACAAGAATTTAAAAAATATGAATGCTATCCCGAAGATCCGACCATTTTTATTGTTGACTGGTTGTTTTTATAAAAAAAAATAAGTTGAATCGTAAATCACAAGAACCCAGCTAAATACGTATTGACTATTTTAGATCTCTTTCTAGAAGTTATTATCTTCATATCTGTTATTAAATCCTTTGATGGCATATATTATATATTATAGGATATTAAATCCTTTGATGGCAGATAATCAATGGAATTTAATATTTTGGTAGTTCCTATAATGACCTTTTTTTAAAAAACTCTTTCGTATCCAAACAAGTATAATATGAAACAACAAAACTTAACCCAATCCATTTTGCTGTTAAAATTTTTAAAAATAAATAATGGTTTATTTGTCTGATTTATTACCTTTATGATTTGAAGTTTAGAAAGAAACCTAATATGTGTTAGCGCATAAAAACTTTTATATGTTAAATGGTAATTTCAGTAAAGCGGTTAGGGATGCGGTATGTCAATTGATGGAGTGACAGGACGGTTTTCCAGACGGACAGAGGTCACGGGTCGGAGTTCCTACCTGTACCAGATTATTTTTCATATTTTTTTTTTTAATTTTTTTAGATTAAAATGAGCTTAACGTGGCTTGTAGATATTCTTGAACTATATTTTTATGATTTCTTCCTTCTTTGCCAGAACTTGATCAAAAACTGCCTTATTAGTAGACGTCAATTACCATAGACGATTGATGTGTGTTTAAATTAGGCTTCTCTGCGATGCTTAGCAATTTTAAGTTGTAAAATATATATCAAAAACAAAGCTTATAAAGTGTATAGTTGTTGCTGCACGTTGAAATCAGGTTCTCTACATGTCAAGAAAGTGCTTAACTCTACGTATTTTAAACATTATGTAAGCTTTTTGGTCGAAAATGTTTTCACATTCTTCTTTTGCGTCGTTATCATTCGAAAAAGTAACAATGTTAGCGTTTTTATTTACTCGTAAATATTTTCGAATTCCGAAAGAATAATGTAGTAAAATGTAGTAGGTAAAATTTAGTAGTTAGGTAGGTAATAAGTTGTTTAGTAATAAATATTAAAATTAAAGCTCTTATTATTATTATTATTCAAAGTTATATCTAAGTAATTGCTAATTTAAAAAAAAAAAAATTAGTATTGATTGAATCCGAAAGGATTTACTGTCTCCAACAACCGTAGTCAAATGATACATATGCTTTTATATAAAATAACCAAAGATTATAATTAGATCTCTAAAAGATTAATTAGCTATAAAAATAATAATAATCTATTCTGGTAGATAGTTTTAAAGAATTTTACAAGCAAACATAATAACGACTTATTATTTGAGTATATATATTGAAGATTAGTCCAAAGATAATATTATATTGACACTATTGTTAAGAATGTATTGATGTTTATCGATTTTGGGTTATTGATGGGTTTAAAATGACTTGAATTATTATACAATATATTTTCAACTTAATAATATTTTCCTACAGTGAGCTTGTTATAATCAATTAAATTTTGTTTTTATGTTATATAAGGTGGTACACTGAATTTCTTTTGACAACAAAATGCTATTACTATTTAAATCTATATTAAAAGTATATAAAACATCTTCACTATCTCGCTATAAGTCTTATACTTATTTATAAATTTACCTATACTTCGAATATACTTTAAAATAATAATAATGTAATAACTAATAAATATTATCTTAAGACACAGATATTGTGTTACATTATTTTTCTTCCAAAGTTACAATTATTGTTTGAGGTCAATTCTATAAAAATAACATCTTTCAAAGTCTAACTGCGTCATTAAGGTGTCACATGAAACCGTAAACATAGTTATCCGTAATTTGTACCCCGTGTTACCTTATATATTGTCTATGGTATTTATAAAGGACGTGGTCTAAATATATAAATGTATTTTATACCTTAATAATGATACAGATTTGATCTTAAAGTCAATAGAAAGTTAAAGTCTATAGAATAAAATTTATATAGTACCTATTACGTGATTGACATAAATTGGCATAACTATTTTATTTCTTAACCGATTTAGATGATATAAACAAGAAATGTTAAGTAATGAATATTACAATATATTCCTGAAAATTGCATTCAAATTTGTTAAGCCGTTTCTGAGATTAGCGTGCACAAACATACAGATATACAGACATACAAACGGACAAAATGAAAAACCATTGTTTTGGGTTTTCAAATTTATTATATGTATAGATTTCGATGCAGAGATAAAATTTTAAAATTGTATTAACATAAATATGAATGAGAAATTGCTTTGATAGCAATGCAATGAAAAAAATATATTAGTGTTAAAAAATTATCTACATAAATAATCTGAATATATATTTTTTAATCTTAAAATTAGTGGTTCCTTAAACATAATCTATTTTTTAATATAGAATTGTTATGACAACGCTTTTTATATCTTCGATGAGTAATATTGTAACCATTAGAGATGCGCCGAATAGTGTTTTCACTGAATAACCGAATACTACTCGGTTTTACGTTTACCGAACCAAATATTCGCTGAACTATTCGATTTAACATCTTATTGTTTGTTTGTCATAAACAGGTTCTAGCATGTACGTAACGCGTGGCTATATGAATATGAATGGCTATATGAACGAATATGTTGATTTGTGGTGTAAAAATATTGTATTAAAACTTAAAAATAAATTCTGATTTAAGTTTCAAAATAAACGTTGACTATACTAAACACTAATTGCAAGTTACCGTTAATAAAATAAATATTTTGACTTGATGTTTTTCGAAAAAAAAAATGATTTGTAGCTAAATTGCTTTATATTATTAATCTTTATTTAATACATTATTTATAAAAAAAATTGACTTCTAATATGACATATATCTTATTTTGTCTTTTGGTCCGTCACCGTGTCGTGTATAGTACAGTAAAAAAAAATTGAAATACTCGAATATTCGGCACTATTAGGCCGAATATGAATAGTGAAAAAGATTCCGAATACACCGAACACTTACCGAATATTCGGCGCATCTCTAATAACTATTATAATTTTCACGACATATGTTGTGTAATAAATCTGAATAGGTACACTTTTACATTCGAGTCTCCATTTTCACATTAATGGTAGACCTAAAAACTTAGAAATTGCTTTGATCAATTAAATTTAGAAATAATATAAGTATTTGTAGTCGGTTAGAAGTTGTATTCAAAGGTCCAATAAATATTTTGTTCAGACACTATTCAAAACAATAAGATTGATATATTTATATAACTTTATAGGTAGACATATTGCTAGTAAAGATAGTCATGTAATAATTATAATTTTAATATGTATATATAATAGTTATATTAATTTATAATTAAAATTAAGGAATAAATTTGGTTCAGTTTTTCTAAGTCGTCCATTTGACAATACAGTACAAACATAGTACTATAGTATTTGTATCAAACCGTTGGTGTAATTGTGGATCACACCCAAACATTATAAAATATAACATAAAACCCAATTACTACTAATCTGATTTTTTTAGTACATCTTCTGACATATTGTTATAAAAATATAAATTAGTAAAAGCAATAATTTTCTGACATAACATACTTAAATCCTCATTCACAACTGTAGATTATGGCATCGCCTAGCCAATATTTACGATTTATCCTTAATTTGAAATTTTTCGATTTCACTAAATTCACGCTGTTTTTGTTATGATAGGTACTTACTTTAAATTCACAAAATTATATAATCTATCATCATCTCTATTACTAATTCCTCTACAATTAAGGGTTACTGTTAATTTACTGATGAATGCTTTTTTTTTTTTTGTTTCCGCGGGGAAAATGCTTTACGCACCGTACCCCTCGCGGGGGAAGCGAGGGGCGTGTGTGGGACTCCCGAAAACGGTGTACCCACTAAAAACCCCGCGGCGCTCCTTCCTCGCCTTATTGGCGGAATCGTGGGTACGGCTAGCCCTTCATCCACGACCCCGCCGGCGACGGCCCGTCTATTACACGACGGACCCCACCTGCCCCCCTAGCTGAGTGGGGGGGCCTGTGGGAGCGACCAGGAGCGCCCGGTCGTTCCCACCCGACGCGGGTGGTGCCATGTTCAATGTGGACGGGAGTGTCCCCACACCCCCTGCCCACTGGCCACCACCAGGCTGGAGAAGTTCGAATTGCCGTCTTCTCCGGCCCCTTCGACGTCTGCGGTGCGGGGGCGCAAGGGGATCGTCCATGCGCGCCCGCTCCGCCTCTTCCTTCCGCGACATGACCTCCTCACAGAAGGAGGCCACCTCCACCCAGACCTCCTCGCTGCCCAACATGGCAGTAACTACCGCAGGCAGCGTTAGGTCCGGGCCTACCGACTCCTGGAGTCGTTGGCGCTGCTCCACCCAGGCCGGACACTCGACCAGGGTGTGCTGCGCCAAATCAGCAATCGCGCCACAGTGGTGGCACGCCGGGGTCTCCTCACGCTTTATCCGGTGCAGGAACTTCCCGAAGCAACCATGCCCGGAAAGTACCTGCGACAACCGGTACGTGAGGAACCCGTGCCTCCTATCGGTCCATGCCTCCATGACTGGACCGATTGCGTCCAGGCTCCACCGTCCGAATTTGGCTTCGGCCATCTCCGCCATCCATTGGCGGAGAATGTTCTCGCGGGCCGCCAGCCGGACGGCGGCCCTTTCCTCCGGTGCGGGGCGCTCTCCCCGCGCCCTCTTGTCCGCCGTCCAGTTATAGACAGCGGATAGCACCTCGGCCTCCAAGTGCCACGGTGGAGTGCCCGCCATGGCGCAAGCCGCACCATGGCTCACCGTAGCGAAAGCCCACGCCACCCTCTGTGCGATGGCCCGTTGGGGCCTACGCAGGTGAACCTGGTTGTACCCTGCCAGGGCGTCCGCCCATAAAGGGGAGCCGTACAGGGCCATGCTTTTCAGCACGCCGTCATAGAGGCGCCGGCATGCTGTGGCTGGCCCTCCCACGTTCGGGAGGAGCCAATTTAGGCTCCTCGCCGCCTTTAGGAGGCGCGGTGAAAGTTCACGAAAGTGTTCTCGGAACTTCCACCGCCCGTCCAGGGTGAGGCCCAGATATCTCATCGTGGCACTCACCCGCACCCTCTCGATACCCACCACGATATGGGCGTCAGGCGTCGTCGCACCCCGCCGCGGCCCATGAAAATATAGGGCCTCGGTCTTGGGTAGCGCCACTTTCAACCCCAGTTGCCGGATCCGATCGGCAACCAGGGTCCCCCCATTTGACGCCCGGGTGGCTGCCTCCCCGAATGTTCTCCCCCGCGCCGTGACAAGGGTGTCATCCGCATAGCAAATGACACCCACTCCATCGGGGAGGGCGCCCCGGAGGAGCCAGTCGAAGCCGACGTTCCACAGAAGTGGTCCAAGGACCGACCCCTGCGGAACACCCAACTGCACCCTATGCCGTCTCATGCGGCCGTCCCCGCCGACGAACAGGACTTTCCTCTCCCGGAGGTAGTCCGCCAGCAGGGCCCGCAAATATGGAGGCACCCCATTGTATCGGAGTGCCACAATAATTGTGGCGTGGGGGATGGTGTTGAAGGCATTGGCGATGTCAAACGACACAGCCAACACGCCATCCCCCGCCGCCACCGCCTCCTGTGTGACGCGCTTCAGCTCCTGGAGTGCGTCTATCGTGGACTGACCCGCCCGAAACCCGTACTGGGCCCCGGATAAGTCCGGGCCGGTCCCCCTCAGGTGCTCCCTGAGCCGTGCTGCTATCACGGACTCAAAGAGCTTGGCCGCGTCGTCCAAGAGGACGACCGGCCGATATCCAGCAGGAGAATCCACCGGCCGCCCCAGCTTCCGGAGGAGGCACAGAACCCCCTCCTTCCACACCCTTGGGAACCTCCCAGACGTGAAGCAGCGGTCGAAGAGGTCCCGGAAGCGTCGCTCCATTTGGCTGGTGGTTATCGCCACCACCCGCGCCGGCACCCCGTCAGGCCCCGGCGCCGTCTTCTTTCCTCGGAGGCGGAGCGCCGCCGAGGAAAGCTCCTCCTCCGACACCGGGACGAAACCGGTGTCGGCCGGAGGGCCCACCCGCCGAGGCGGAGCCATCCGAGGAGGGACGAACTCCTCCGATCGGTCCGGGAACAGCCCCCGGACTACCTCCGACAGGAGCGCCGGCTCGAGGGACTCGACGACGGGGAGGTCGATCGGTCGCAGCTTATTGCGTGCCGCATGATACGGCCTGCCCCAGGGATCTTTGTCGAGCCCCCCTAGCATCTCCTCCCTCGCCGCCTTTTTGGCCTCCAGGATTGCCACTTTGAGGACGTGGCGGGCCTCCATATAGGCAGTATGGAGGCGGTCCGCATTGGCGGCATCGCGTTGGCGACGGCGGCGGGCCCTCACATGGGACCTCCTTGCGGCCACGCATTTCGCCCGGAGGCCGGCGAGTTCCGCAGACCACCAGTAGACCGCGCGCTTGGGAGGCGGCCGGCGGGACCGAGGCATGCTGGAATCGCACACCTCAGTTATCGCCTCCCTCAGCCGGAGGGCGGCGGCGTCGACCTCCATATTCGGACTTGCAGGCGGAGCGAACCAGTCTTGGATGATCGCCGCTTCCCTGGCCGCGTCGCCGTCTAACCGCGTCAGGGCCCACCGCGGCAAGGACGACCGTTTTCCCAGCCCCCCCGACCGTGGACTCTGGGTGGAGAACTCTATCCGAATGTACCTGTGGTCGGATAGATTCTCCTGCAGGTCCACTTCCCACCTGCAGACGTCGGCGGCCAGGGCTGGGGTGGCGAACGAAACGTCCACCACCGAGATCCCGTTGTGCCGCACGCACGTCTGCACTGCCCCCCTGTTGAGAAGCACCAACCCGTTCGACGCCACCCACGACTCGAGAGCCGAGCCATAGGCGTTTGTGTCCTTGCACCCCCAGGCCGCAGATCTGGCATTTAAATCGCCCAAAACTGCGACCTTGCTCCTCCCTATACGCGCAATCGCCGCGGTCAGGGATTGGAGATAACTCTCAAACTCCAACCGCGGGCGACTTGGGGGAAAGTAGACGCCCAGGAGAGCGGCATCCCCCCACGCGGTGGCCACGTATCCATGTCCCCTCTCGATGAGCGAGAGGGGAGGGGAGTCCGTGGAGGGTCGCGGCGCGATGGCTACCCTGCCGGTATTGTCTTGCAGCCAGCTGGCTGCAATGTAGTAAGGCTCGGCGACCACGGCCAGATCCCCCAACCACTCAGCTAGCACCTGACTCATGAGGTCCTGTGCCGCTATGCAGTGGTTGAGGTTAATCTGCATTATTGTGCGATGTCCCGGTCCTGACATTATTGGGACATCAGAGGAGCCCGGTGGAACCTGAGCATCCGCAAGGGCTGGCCGCACTGTGGCCTGCTCCCTGCCCTTCCTGGCGGGGGGGTTGCATTTAGCCCCCCCCCATGAGGCGCTCCGGTTCATGGCCTCCGCCACAATCTCTCGAAGCGCTACCGCCGACGCCTTTAAGGCCGTCTGGCATGCCTTCGGCAGCTTCGATGATTGGGTGGCCACGGTTATGATTATGTCCACCTCCACCTGAGCCTGTTTGCTTAAGAGGTAGGCCATCCTCTCCATTTCCATTTTGTCGGCTGGGGTATTCCTAGCCGCCAAAAACCTGGCGCGCGCCTCTTTGGCGTGCTTAACTCCTTTCGCCAATATTTCGGCCTCCTCTTTTGCTCTGGCCGCAGCTGGATCAGAGGACGCCAACATGGCACGACGGCCACCTGCCGGGGTGCGCCCGCTGCCACGGCCGCAGCCGCGCTTCGACTTCGCCTCCTTGATCGTCGAAGAGCTCGACGACCCGGACACACGAGCCCGCAGGCGTTTGCGTGTGTACACATTTGACACGTCGCTGGCCACCGTCGCGTCCATCATCTCCTCCTCCGTGAGGTCGCTTGGCCTCACGAAAATAGGCGACACGGTTCCGCTCCTAGGCGGCACTACAACTGGTCCTGAAAGACCGGGTGGGCCCTGAGAAGGGCCGTTAGGTTGGCCCTGAGAAGGGCCGTTAGGTTGGCCCTGAGAAGGGCCGTTAGGTTGGCCCTGAGAAGGGCCGTTCGGAGTCCCGGGGGACACGGGATTCACCTCACTATTCATATTTTTCACTCCTATTCCACACAGTATTGTCACTTGAGATTTGGCTCCACTACTGGCCACTGCGTTACCGCGCACCAAGTAGGGATTTCCAGGGCAGACCACGAGGACGTACTCAAAAACACTGTGGGGACTGCCCCTACTGATGAATGCTTAAGTTAAATAACTCATGATATTTGGGTCACTTGTAAATTATAATTACAGCAAGATAGATATTATTCACACAGTACAAAAGATGAGCAATCCAAATTTCTCACTGTAAGCAGTATAAAAATACGGGGACATTAAAGCGAAAAACTTTGTAGGAATCAGCAAAGTTGTAAGAATAAATAGAATGAAGATTTCTACAAAGATTTTTATCGGTAAATTATTCCGTACCATTTCTTTTTGTAAAAAAACTTAAAATAAAAAAGGAATGGTTTCCTTTTACGATAGCAGCTTAGATAAATAGCTCAGTTTCTTAAAATGGTATGGGATTCACACAGGTGGAATATTTTAGTAGTCAAGATGCTACAAAATCTAAATTGCTACGTATTTCCAAAATGTATCACTTTTGAAATATTGTTTAAAGATTTGATTAACTGATTCGAAACATTATTTAACTATTCAAACAATAGTACAGGATATTTGTTTAACCAACAAAAGTTATTTAAGAAACTAATTGTTACGTATTATGTTCACTTCAAGATATAGCCTCCTAATCAACAGATTGTGATGTTCTTTTCTGTTTATTAGTCTAATATCATACTCTTTACGCATAACGTAATGAACAAATTTTGCTTTACAAGTCTGAGTTATCACAAATTACACTTTTTATTAAACAGAATGTATCACTCCTTCGGGAGAATACAAAAATGTTTGAGCGGTAATTATAAAACAAATAAAACTGTAGAGTTGTAGCATGTATGTTTTATGATAGATTGTTTATCGTGTAAATCGTTTCACTAGCAAAAACATTTGGATCTAAACGTTAAAAACTGTTTTAAACAAATGAAATATGAAAAAATGTTAACGTTTGTTGTATGTCGTATGTTCATATTATTATTACAAAATTAATTCTGATTGAATTTAGTTAACTTGTTTTAATTACATTTTATTTGAGAGTTATTATTACGTACATAGTTGTTTTTCAACTTTTTTAATATTTTCATTGTTCAATCAATCAATATGCGATATATGAAATTACTGAATACTCGAGCAAAAGATTAGTTGTAGTAATTTGTGTTAGGTAATTATCCAATCAACTAACTTAAGTAATCCAATTTTCCAGTACCAGCTGTTTATAATAGGCGTCTGTGACGTAAGTTTTGTTTAAAACATATATATCAACCTTTAAAATCATCAGCATAACTGCAATTATTAAAACTAAACAAACGCTCACAACGGTGATTAATAAATTAATTATCAAAACATCTACAATATTAAAAAAAAGTTATGGCTTTTGTTAAATAAAAAGAATAATAATAATATCAGGACAAATTACACACGTTCATCTAACCCCTAAGTAAGCAAATTATTTGCTTGTGTTAAGGGTGTGAATATAATTCTATAAAGTATTTTTTTATATTAGATTCTTACATATCGCATATAAACATTATTCAACGGTTTAAAAGATACTGTGAAACCGTAAAAGTAAATAGAAAGAATAAGTCTGCAAAAAGATATTCATTGTGAAAATTTTCCAAAAGTAATGCCAGGGTAAAAATCCTAACGCAACAAAGGAATCTTTTGTTAACAATTTGACTTGTTCCATTCAGTTCAAAATAATCAGATATTTTTGAAAATATATATTAACCCGACGAGCGTAAGGTTTAGGTTATCTTTACACGGAGCGTAAGATGCACACCCGTAAAATGGACTACTCATTTTGGTGTGTTAATTTTATTTTATTTGTCATAAGTTGCTTGAGGTACTCTCAGTTACGGGGTTCCGCCGGGGTGCAACGGTGAATGCACAAGCGATCCCGTGGCGTGCCACTAAAGCGATGATATCATCCATTGGTTTTTAGTGGGTAGCCTTAAAAAAGGCAGTTTTTAAATCCTCTATGCTGCTGGGTATCCAAATAAGCCCCCTGTCATCATCTTCTTGGCCGGCGGGTATCCATAACGGATTTTTTGAACTGAAAAAAGAGAAAAAAACATTACAGCTATATCGCCTAAGTCTTTATGCATGATAGTTATTTTTTATTTAGAAAAATATATTGTTCTCCCAGGAAAACAAAATTGTTTTGAGCTATAAAGTTATATAAACTATTTATGTATTTCTCTGTTACAGATTAGTAAATGCTGAAGCTAATCGTTAATAAGCCAGTCTTCGATTTATATTCATAATTCATAGCTTTGAAATTGTTTCCGCTTTATTTTGTGGCTTCTTAAAAATCGACGAATATATTATCTAAATCTCTAAATTATTTGAAAAGACAAGTTCCATAAAGCAATTGACTCAAGAACTAAGTTAGCAAAGAACTAAGTTAAATAGACACTGATATTCGATTTTTTTTTACAAACAAATGTCAAGTTAAAAATATTCAGAAAACAGTAGTGATTCAGTCACCATATAGTTTTCCGATCTAATACTAATGTATTAATATTGTAAGGCTTAGCTCATTTATTACTCAACTTTAAATTATTTAAATATTTCCTACCTAACCTTAACCGATTTAAATATTTAAATTGATGTGTTGGGTTATTGCCTATTATTATAAACCTGATACACACTGTGCATCTAGCATGTAATTGTAATTAAGATAACGTTGTTTACATATTTAACTATTATAAATACGACATATTTGGTGAAATACAAACACTGAATATTCATGCAAGATATACGAGTATGTCAAAATATTTCGTGTATAATTTACGTGATTTACATGATTATATCACTTTCGTACTTTTATATTTTATTCCTATAATAGTCTCGCTAGTTACTTATTTCAAAAACAATATTCTCTGCAAAAGAGGTGCCTTTTTAATAAATCAATAATAAAGAGAATGAATTCAGCAAAATTAAGAATTAATTATACGAACATATCCG
Organism: Napeogenes sylphis; assembly: GCA_959347405.1. NCBI lineage: Eukaryota > Metazoa > Arthropoda > Insecta > Lepidoptera > Nymphalidae > Napeogenes > Napeogenes sylphis. The sequence continues at coordinate 4,756,404 of OY365782.1, forward strand.
GAGAAATAAATATTTAATAATCATCATGGTTCACGAAAGTTTAGTTACAAAAATTATTTAAATTATATTGAAAATAAATTAAGTTCAGGAACAAATAGTTTGATGTGCTGATGCTTATACCGCATTAAATATGCTTTTAATTCTCTCTCGTGCTTTGTCTTCCCGATATTTAACACGCTTCTGTCAATAAAATGGTGGTTTAAAAATTTTTTTTTGTATCTCTTAAAATGTTTTAAAGTTCGCCTAAATTGTCTTCGAGAATAAGCTCAATAACACCATATCTTAGATGAATGATTTCTAAATAAAAAAGTAGAAACTTACAAAAATAAGTTTATTTCATTGTTCGCAGATTTAAAAATTGATATAAATGTTTTCCCTTCCACAATTAAACAATCATAAAGCTGTAACTAGCTAAGTTACCTAACTAACCGTAACTTTGTATTTTTTACCAAATTAAATAAATGCCTCTAAAACTCGGTTATTTTAAAATTTATTTAATAAACAGCATGTGATAATACATCACAAACCGAAAACATTAATAATTAGTTTAAAACCACAGGAACATTTATCAAATTAACAATCATAATTTCTAAATGACAAATATTTGCTAAAATTCAAGTAAAACAACTTTGTGGGTAACACTATTATAAGCAAGATATTTTATATAATTACGATACTTGCCCAATATTCGTCACTACATAAAACCTACTAAATTATAAAATATTCGTATTATGCTAAATTATAATGCTCTTTAAAAATTATAAGGTTATTGATTTTGCGAAAATCATTCGTCTCTTCTGTTTTATTGCTAAATCCTATTTTAACAATAACCAAAAGTAAACAGATTTCTAGTTGAATGAATGAAAAGATAACAAAGATATTCATTGTTAAGATATTTCAAGAGTAATTCCAAAAAATAAGAAAAGATTTTCCAAAAGATAAGAATCATAAAGTAGCAAAGGAATGTGCTTTAGAACAACTTAGCTTGTACCTTACAGTTTTAAATAATGAAATACTTTAGAAAATATATTAAGGTTTCGATTACTTAAGGGTCATTTCGAACGTACAAATAGACAATAAATATACACACATTAATTTTAAGAATACTGATTTGGGATTGTTTTCATGAACTGATGTTATGTTACAAATATTTTTTTCTAAACGTTTTATAACCTAACCTACTGACTTAACCTTTATATTACATATGTATAGAGTATAATAGTATCTACATTTTAATGTGACCCATATGAAGATCAATCTGAAACTATGTAGAAGTAATAAAGTAAAATGTCCGTTTGTCAATTGTAGTTTTACGATCTTAATAAATTCGGTTTGAAACGCCAGCTTATCAAAACCTTTTTATTGTCTTTGACTGCTTTCTGGATAACATTTTGGATAACGAATAAAACTGAGTTATAGCACTATTTGTATGATATAACTATTAAACTTATTGAAACTAAATGTATAAACAATTTATTATAGTAAAATATTTTCAGAATAAAAATTATATTCTTTGTTATATTTATCACAAAAAATAAGAACAACAACAAATATAAAGAAATACTTGTTAAAAGTTTCCCAATATCTAAAATCGAAATATCTATATACGCTTATTCATTATATCGTTTAACATATTATATCATCATATCATATTATATAATTCAACGACTAATTTACTCCTAATTCATAATTTTTATTAAAGATAATAAAATAGTTCCTTAAAAACACAAATAAAATGTGATTTTCTATAGTATTATTGTATGAAGTACATTGAATAAAAATAAGACTTTCTCCAAACCATACAAAATGTAAGTGTGTAGTTAAGGTGTCAAATGAAGCCGTAAACATCGTTACCCTTAATTAGTTAACTGTGTTTTATCGTCAATATTGCTAGCTAAAAGTAGTATAAGGATATATATATTAGACATGCACGGAATATTCGGTAACCATTCGGCATTCTTCATATTTTTCACCATTCGTATTCGGCCAAATTATTTGGTTTTGGTTTCAAATATATTCGGTTGGAGTATTTCTATTTTCTTAGCTACAAGACACGGCATAAAAATAAAAAAACAAAACTAAGATTGATGTCATATTTTAGGTCAAAGAAATCCTATAAATAATATGTTTAATAATGCTTAATAATATAAATCAATTAAGCTTTAAATCGATATTTATTTCGATGATTATCAAGTCAACATGTTTATTTTATTCTTTCATTTATGTTTAACCTTAAATCAGCATTTATTTTGAAACTTTAAAAAATATTTTTAACCAGAAATCAAATGGTATACCAAATAATTCGACCGAATATTCGGTTCGGTAGAAGTTAAACCGAATAGTATTCGGTTTTCGGTTATTCGGTGAAACCACTATTCGGCGCATCTCAAATATATGTTATGTTTTATTATTCCTTTTCTCTTAAATATGTAGATTATATAAAAACGAACGAACGCTTTACCTATCACCTTATTAAAATCATTTATTTTCCAACTTTAAAAAGTAATAATATTATAATTGCATTGTTTCGCATATAAATGACACTGGAGCAGATACAAAATAAACTGAATTTATAAATATATCATTAAAGTTGTAGGTAAATATTTATGATTATATAATAATATAAAGGCTATCTGAAAATAGAATCCATAGATAGATCATCAATTGGTTTTTCTTTTTAAATAATTACGACAATACTTATATTATAGATTAAAAAAAAAAAAAATAATAGAAGAGTCGTAGAACAAATGTTGTTCGGATTGATGTAGAGAGGCTGCCTGCAATAAGTGGCCAACTAATTACAAATAATCCCTGTATCTATATATTATTTGAAAATATCTATAAAAGCTTAGGCATGTTAAGCTTATTTAAAGTTTAAATAAATAAAGAATAGGGAACGGGAATTAAAAGGTTGCTATATCAATTGAGATATAGTAGCTCAATTGATACAGCGAGACGGTTTCCCAAAGGTCACGGGTTCGAATCCCTGTCAATATGGGTTTATTTTAATTCTATATCTATTTTAAAAAAATGTAGATATTTTCTAAAACCTTTTAGTGTTTCTTTAAACTCATTTAAACAATTTAATAAGTACATATTTGTGACTTAGAATATAAATGATATAATAAGCGATTTTTCAAAATGTCATTCCGATGATAGTATCACATTATAAAGTAATTTATATAAATAAACAATAAAAAATATAAACATCTAAATATAATTAAAGTATACACTCTTAAATAAATATATTTTTCAAATAAATTTGTTTTATTGAGAAATAGTTATAAATCAAGTTTAGGATAAATGTGTTGCAATAAATTTAAATACACTCCCGTATTCTCAGTGTTCACATTGAAGGTATAGGATTTGAAGATCTAGAGGTTGCTTTGATCAATACACTTTAGAGTTAAATGTTTGCCGTCCACTTGAAGCATCTGTGGTCAAAGGTCCAATGACCCTTTAAATAAATGTTTTTGCTTAGACACTACCTACTCAAAATAATAAAAGGAAAAAAATATTACGACTGAGGTTTTCACTGTATTGAATATAATTGAATATACAGAATTATGGGCCAAAAAAAAGTAATAAGCTGATAGAAATGTATAGTAGTGGGTATAAAATAATAATTATAATTATTGTAAAGAAGTTGGTTTATCTCGTCAAAAATCTATAGTTGAAAAACTATATTATATAGTACCGTACCGATTATGATAACATTATTATTATTATGTAACACTTTAAAGTATTTATTGAAATAAAATATAACATATTTGTTACATTACATATCTGCTTAAGTAATAATAGGTATCTCTAGTAATGTTTATATACTGTCTTTATTAAATCTGAAGGTCAGGTTTCATGAAATTTATGCTGTGGTAGATTTTTTTTATTTGTTATTTATTTTAAATTTGTAGCTTTGTAAATTAGAACCATAAAATTAGTTATTCCTCTAAAAAGTAATTGTTATACATTGTACATAACTTATATTTTATTTAGATTTTAAAATCAAAGTCATACCACAAAGAAGGTACCACAGCTTATATTCAAATCATGTGAGACTTATAGTATTCATATAATTCTGATTGATATTTTTTTTTGACCTAATATATTTCTATGACATATAATGATTTCAAGGTGTTCATATATATAATGATAATTATGCGATATTATATAAAATAATACTAAAAACGCGTGCACGAGACAACCTATAATAATTCGAGTGTTATTAACAATTTTACTCAATTTCAAATTATTGTTATTATAATAACAAGATCAAGGCGTTAATTTGAAATTATGAGGACAATATAAGCTTTCAAATCAAAACTAAATATTCACGCATCTATAGGTGCCAAAACGGAATCTAGTATTTTTTTTTAATTTCAGACAAATTAACAAATAAGTGAATAATAGTTAAAAACTACTATTTCTAAGTATTTCTAATACTAAAATAATTATGAAGTTAAGGCTATTATGACGAAATCAGAAACAATATTATACAATGATCATAACAATGAATTATAAATATTTATTATTAATTAATGAAAAAAAATATTTAATTAAAAATATCGTCTGCATTAGGTATGTTACATTTTTAATTATGCCATGACAACCTTGTAAAAATCATTCAACATTTGACATAAAAACTATCCAAATTAACCTTTGTATAACGTTTTTTGTTCTTTGAAGTTTTTATAAAAATATTTTTATTTGAAATTCAAAGTTTTATTTTGTATTTTATTATTCCTATAGTTCGTAAACATGTTTCTTTATTATAATTCACAAAAGAATCATTACAAATGAGAGGATAAATTCAAAGTATACCTAAATAACGCTGGTTATAAAATGTTATATATTTTTTGTTATTATTAAAGTTACAAACCAATGAAGTGTATTAATCAATTAGTAAAACGAAGTGCTCTTCATATTTTACATAATCCGCAAGTTTTATGATGTGAAATGTTAGTTTTCTTCGCAGACTAAAGGTTATAAAAATAACAATGTAGCCGTTTTTATGTGTATATGTGTAGTTTCATAGATAAAATGTTATATAATGAAATTATGATTTGACATTGTAGCAATAAGTTGCATGGGAATAATAGAACAATAGCTTAAAATATATTATTACTACTATTTTAATAAAATTACAATAAAATTTTAATATATTTATGTATTAGTACTATACTGAGTACTGTACTGTTCTGTACTGAGTACTGTACTATCATTTTAATATTTAAAATGCTGTATATGAGAAATTGTGATTTATAGATTTCTACTTTGGTCATTCACATGCAGAATAAAATATAGAATTTGATAATTAGGTCTATATAATACTTTCCGTTAACAATAACTCGCTCATTTTTATCCAATAATTACACAATGCTTAAGTTATATATGTGTATTCTTAATTCCATGACAATATTATGTAAAATATCGAAAATCCACAACAACATATAAATAGTAAGCTGGTGCCCACTAATAACTTAAAGCAGGAGAGTTTAAAACTACAACGACAACAACGACAACAACAACAACAACAACAACGACAACAACGACAACAACGACAACTTTTAATAGTTTTTTAATGTACGAAAAGGTAACATTTCGACAACAAAATAAAACAACAAGTAAATAAAATAAATTGATCAAATATTTTAAAAATACTTCTATACTACATTTTGATCTTAATAATAGTTAATTTACATGTAGGTAATTCAAACATTGATAATGTTTATATTCTATTTGTAATATGGAAGTTTAGAGAAACTCGCTTGTTTCATTCGGACTTGAGAATTTTTTTAATTATACTTTTCAGAATATTGTTTAAGTTTATTGGCTATGCGGTATGTATTCATACACATGATGCTAAACCAAGTCCACTTATAGATAAAGCGTAACCTATTATTAATATCGCGATGTGTAGTTCATCAAGATTATTGGCGAGCTTATGGTTCGAAAGTCCTATAATAATAATAATGGAAGATCCTATCCGCAAACTAAACTAACTTAGCTTATATAGATTAGCATGCAACCAAGTAAGCTAAGGTAAGCTACGCAAAAATATTTAGGTTCTGCCCAAATACTAATATAATCATGACACTCTAGCCAAACGTAATCTTTTCTGTGAACATACTCTACGGCATCCCATAACATGATTCATCGTCATGAAACTGGAATAAACAATTTTCGATTTTGCAAAATAGATCAGTAATTTATTCTTATAGTTTAATAGTTCGTTGTACTAGTAGCTAATTATTTAAATTATAAAAATAAAGTAAAAAAATAGTATAAAAATGCAAAATAAATTTGTATTGTGAAAACAAATGTAGAGTCACTGTGCTTTGTTTTGATTTGTTGAGCTTTATTCTTAAAAATCGTATTTTTTTCTGTATAGAATATTGTACTCCTGTAAATTTTGCAATTTTGCTTGTATATTTATCACCCTTATCAGTAAGTGTGTTTATCACCCTTATCAGTAATAGTATTTTAACACCACGCAACAGGATACTAGGCTGTCGATCCTGTCGTAGCCTCGTAATAGACAACAAAAAACACACACAAAAACAAACGTTACCATTTCCTTTCAAAATTCATTCAAAAATTACGTGTTAAAATATATATTTTTAATGGGCTTACTTCAAAGTTCAATTCTTTGTCCTTTCATATTATTCGATTATACATTTTAAAAATCTCAATAGGGTTATGGGAAGACAAATAAATGGAAGGAATAGAATCTTGTTCACCTATTTACTTGCTTAAAGTTATAGTAGGATGAAAAGAAACCGGCGTTTCACATGTTAACCATAGTTTAGTGGTCTTACCAAATAGTTTGCGAATAAATACTGTAACAATAAAACAAACAAACAAAATGTCGCAAGTTTTCTTTACCTGATGATCCCAAATCAGGCGTTAATTAGATTGTTATCGACGACGTTATTAATAATATTATTGAATGTATTTTTAGGTCTATCTTTAGATTCAAAACAACATTACGGCACTCATATTAACACACTATCTCAATATTTCAATTCTTATGATCTGCGGCATATGTGGTTGGGAAAGTTAGAATGTTAACTGATGTCGCCACAGCTCGATTGACTTACTTTGCATACCTCTATAGTTCTATGGCGTAAGGTATTCTGATCTGAAAATCAGGAGCGGATGTATAATCTATTTACATTTAAAAAACTGAGTGCAATTCTTTAATTGTATATTTAAAAAATAAAATGTACGTTTGAAAAAAAATTGTAGTTAAAACCAACCTGCATAATACGAATATTAGACATAATTATAAAATAACAATTCCTAAGTTAATAATTACTAAAACATAAAGACTTTTTGTTTTGTTATTTGTTAGTAGGTTTGATTGATAACAAATAGCCAACAATAAACGCATACTTATATCTAAAGCCTATTTTGTAAATAAAAAGGGCTATATTGACGATATACAGGCTTGGTAATTATCAACTTGTTGTTTTGTCTATCATAGAAATAGCGGTGACGCGGTTGGCTGTGTTAGTCTTCTTTTCGGTAATACTTAGTTTAAATTCTACCCTCGGGAACCGTTTAAATATATTTTGTTTAATGTGTGCCCATTTGAACTAAATAAAATAGGACTTTGAGTATAAAGTTAAGGGAATTAAAATATCTACATGGATATGTAGGTCCAAAGCAAAAACTAATACAAGACAGGCAGCCCTAAGAAAATCGTATATTAAACCATTGTAGTATTATTGTAAGTTAATGTGGTAAGATCACTGAAGAAGAAAAGGGGCCTAATTATTACCTAAGAAGAGATTGTAATTATACTATGTTACAAAGAAAAGAGAAATAAGTAGGTTATGGTTAATAAGCGTAATGAATTCTAAGTAGTTATTTTTTAATATAGTCACAGTTGTTAATTATATATTATATAAAAATGCAAATTGAATAGACTTTAAATTGTTACTCTGTGCAGACGTTGAGATTTGTACTACGTCCTGTGACAAGGTACAAAACCATGTTAAATGCGAGCGGTTTGGATGTAGTAAGCTGTGTCGGCGTATCAGATAGCACTAACCCAAAATTCACTTAGTTAACAAAGTTTCTATGTGCGGTATGACGCCGCTGTTAAGTAAAATAAAAATCGTTTACATCCTACTGCCACTATAGGATTTAAATATTTAAAAATCTTTAACAGGCGGCCAGTGACCTTTTTTGAAAATCATTTGGTGATCAGTTGCGGCTGCAAATTTAATTAATATTGTGATTCTGTTGTATGTAAGGACATCTTATAAACCGAAAACCATAGTACCTACTATATCAAAAACCCCACTTTACAACAATACCCACTCTATAAACCCAATTTACATATAGCACAGATATTTGAATAGAACAATATATATATATATATATATATATATATATATATATATATATATATATATATATATATATATATATATATAACGCTTCTGCTGCTTCCAAACACACTAAACTATTTACTATTTAAACTCTTTACTAGTTCTGTTCCACAACTTAGCCTCTCGATTAAACATAGCTTCTCTTAACTGGCAGACGATTTATATATTCACTACTTTAATGAAATCAGTATCCAATATTACAATTATTTATTATACTAACATTACATGTTTTAGTCATACCATCAACTAATATCTTTACTTTTTAATCAAAACCTGCCCTCCAATTATATAAAAGCTAATATATATATATATGTAATTAAAAAAAATGCTTAGATATGATATATGTATAATAAATGTGATGTATAATAAGTATAGTTTTCAAATACCGTCACTTCTTTATGCTAAATTAAATATTCATTTTGTTCTCAATAAAAATTAAACTCTTTAAAAATGATATATTTTAAAATTGCAAAGCGACTCTCTTATATTTATTACAAATCGTAATAAAATACTGTCAAACGGTCCAATACATACTGTGAAACCGTAAAAATAAATACAAAGAATAAGTCCGCAAAGACATTCATTGTTAAAATATTCCAAAAGTAATTCTAGGGTAGGAATCATAAAGTAGCAAAGGAATGTGTTTTAGAACAATCTTGACTTGTACCATTTAGTTTAATATAATGAGACAATTCTGAAAATATATTAAGGGGTTGATTTTATCATAATCTTAATAAATTCGGTTTGAAATGGTAGTTTCTTGAAATCTTATTATTTTCTTTCAGTGATATCTTTAATATTATTAAACTCATAGAATGGTTGCATTTCAAAAACATACAATATTAGGAATTTTACTAATTTTATATTTTTACAGTTAAATTAAAAAAATCCAACATTGTTAAAAAAATATGAAAAGATAATAGTTAAACAGGGTGAATTATTATAGGTCTTTAGTTCTTTAATGTTTTTATAAAGTTATTTTTATTATATAATTTATTAAATAGCATTTTATTATTATTGCAGGTAGAATACATATTCTGTTTAATATATTGCCAAAAATAAATATTGTTTTTAAAACAGAGGATACATGATTGATATATATTTTGTTAATCATTTGCGGTGCAAAAAAGTCTAATTAGCTAAAATAGTTTATCAAAAAATTTTACTTCTAAAGTGAAATACTTCTACTAAAGACCCCTAGATGTATATAAGAGTCAGGTTCTCTACATTTTTCAAGGAAGTGCTCCACTCTACATATTTTGAACATTATGTAAGTTTTATGGTGTGAAATGTTATCACAGTCTTCTTTTAATGCTTTAAGGTTCGTAAAAGTAACTATGTAGCCGTTTTTATTTGCATGTGTATGGTTTCGGGTTTCAATTATATTAAATAATGGAATAATTATAATATTATGCTAATAACTGGTATAATAATAAACATAAAAACTTAACTTTACGCAACGAGTTCATAAATTCAAAATAAAATACATTTAATATTTTAAACAACCAAAAGCTTTTTGATAACCTTGTTGTATATGATCCAGCCCATTTTTGAGTTAAATATATTTGGTACACGAAACACACTCTCGGGCTGATTATACAATTGACCTACGAAGATTGAACTAAGTTGTAAAAATGGATTTTTAGAAGTGTGTTAAATGTCATTGTACGTATAATAAGTATTGTGAAGATAAAGTCCAAAGAATAATTTACTTGCAAGTAATAAAACAACATTTTATTTAAAATTCATGTAACATAAAATACTTATAAGATTTACTTAATTTAATATACATTGATGTTGTATAAAATGCTGTAAAGAAACATGGCGACGAGCAATTCTAAAGGCTTACTAGATGTAGTGTGCAACGTTAGATATGTGATGTGTAATGATATGTGATATGTGACGAACACCTGTAACCAAACAATTTCTCGAAGAAGTACAATTTAAAACCATAATTTGAAAATTGTTTAAAATATTGCATTTAACACGTAAATCCAAACACAATACTGGACAGTTATGTAATAACTTTCCAGCACAATATACATATCTAATATGAATTTCAGCTGACGGTCGAGTTGTTAATCTCGTGTTAATCCTTTTGATTGGCTTAAAGCTTTCTAGACATCCTGTCACTTTTCACAATGCTGTAATACTAGTTTAATGCTGTTGAGCTCTTATTACAAAGGCTGTAAGTTTCTACTTTATCGTCATCCGCCCACACACATAATAAAACATGGATATTAATAAATAATACTTAACAATGTACACTATAGATTTGGTAAATTAACCTATTTTATAGAAAGGACTGAGCTTAAATTTATTATCCATTTTTTTAAAAACAAAGTTTGTTATACAAAATCATGGAACGTTTTATAAAAAATATCTTTTCACATATTTAAGATATTCTTTAAGAAATATTGTATTTTAGAAAAAACTGAGACGACTTATGTGTGTCATCGTGTGTTGAATTTATCGTCTCTTATGTAATAGAATAATATAAAAAAATGTGTTATGTACGTATTATGTTTATGTATTAATTATTATTTATTTTTAGTTATGTTTATAATTTTAGGTCACTTATACTTATATGTGTACGAGTCTTTAATTTCCTATCAATATGGTAGGTAAATAAATAAGAGAGACTGGAAAAAGTAATATAAATAAAAATAAAAGCACAAGTCTTGACAAGTTCTTGGTAAATAAACGTAATAAACCCTTAAGAAATTAAAATAAGGGTTGGGGTATTCTTAAAGGTCGCACCAGGAAAACTCGTGTAATAATTCACACGCCTTTCCACAGTTATGATTAAAGATAATAAAATTGTTCTTGATAATGTGCAGACAAAGTTTGTTTTCAATACTCTCTACAATTATTTTATAAGGTATAACAATTTATTATATTTGTTGCTATTCTTCCAATTGTCTACTTTCACGACACAATATCGGATCTGTATACACTGGCTTATTCTCAATAGATATAGAACACACCTAAATATTATCTTTGAGGTGAAAAAATAAGACATAGTTACTTCTAATTACTTCTTATCTGTCCCCAGTCATATATATTTATGAACTTTATATTTCTAGCATTCCTCCATATCGCTCTATATTTTTTATAATTTGAATTATTTCATAAATTATTCATCGTATCTACTCGTCTAATATCATGGTAATAAAGTCTTCTAATAATATAAATCTATAATAATAATCTATTTACAGACTATTTTATTCCAGTTTTACATACCGGTTAAAAATGTCGTGTAGTACAAGTTGTAGTAAAAATATATTTTGTTAAATTTTATTTATATTTTATTGGTAATGTTTTTACCTTTTTTCTTATTTGTTAATAATTCTTATTATATATTCTACTTTACCATGATAGTACTATTTAATTTTATAATAATTCAACAAAAGACTAAGTACCAACTGCTGACATTATGTGTTGTTTGTAAATTGCGGCTACTGCAAAAAAAAATCACTACATACGAAAGAGAAGGATTCCAAATTTTCGATTGTAAACAATGAAAATGTATTCGGTGACATACAATATATTATTAAATGATACCAATAAATAGAAAAAACCTGTCCACAAAGATTTCTAAATTATTAAAAAAAAACATATGGTCCCTATACAAGTTATTATTTATGCACACTTGCATAGCTATAGCTAGATTTTATAATAACATTTTTTATAATAATATGCATATACACAGGTGAATAATATTTATTCAATATTTAATGACTAGTCCCGTTAATACAAAACATGAAATACACATTTCCAAAAAAAACACATTTACTATATTCAATGATGATTCGAAACATGATTCTGGTACATAAAAACAATAATAATGGATATTGGTTTTACATTCAATACTTGTATGTAGAAATAATAGCTATTTGTTGTGCACAATACAGAAGATAAAGCTTGTGATTTACATTACTGTTTGCTTATTTTTTTTCCGCAATTCGTATAAACGAATGAGAAAATTTGTCAGCAAGGTTATATCTGTACATTGTCTGCACCTACTTATGTGACACTTCTTACTCAAAAGAATTGTTTAAGCTAAAAAGAAATAAGAAATATAAGCTGAATTTGAAATTTATAAATATATTATTATAATATTGAATTTATTTTTTTAATTTATACTAAATTACAATTAGTCATATCATAGGTTATAAATATATATAATGTGTGCTTTTTCTCAGACTAGAACTCTTGGAACCCTTGTAGCATTAATTTTAAGTCTGGGTAATGTCTTTAAAGAAGAACTTGTTTCGATAAGTAAAGTGACTTTTGATTTACACAAGTGATCTCGAGTATTGATTGAAAGTGAAAACGACATAAATTAATAACTCTTGAAACAACGTTTGTAGATAAATATCAATAGATGTCTATGCTATCATACCGTCAAAAATATTTTTTACCAGTGTCAAGACAAAACGGCCAATAAAATGGAACACAAAAATAATATAGCTATATTTCATTCATACATAGTTTAGGTATATATTTTTAGTATTATATAGAAGGTATAGTATTATATAGTTTAGGTATTATATAGAAGATATAAAGTTGTCTATACTATTCTTTGTCTACAGTTCGATCTCAAAAATATGCTTAAAAGTGTTGGTCCAAACGCTCATAAACATTACAACTTAAAATTACGGTTAAATTTCGGCCAGTAAGCGACCCATTTCATCTAAAAAAATAAAATACTTTACTACTTCTATAAGTTAACTATTATATGATAATGCGCTTTTAAATGTGCTTTTCAATTATTTATTCTTACCTTTTTTTTCTATTAAACAAATATATAATATAATACAGTAAAAAATAAATAAATAGAATAAGAGAAATAGAGAAATATAATAAGAGAATATTCATGGCGTTAAAAAGTATTTAAAAGAAAATTTAAGAACAATTTTCTTAAAGCCATGTTTTTATTAAAACCACTAGCTGTGCCTGCGACTTCGAACGCGTAGATTTCGATTTTGATAAAACGTACTCTTTGTTCCAATGTATGTACAAACTATCAACCCTCAAACTGGTAAGCAGCAATGAGTACGACAATAAGAGATTATTAATTTCTTTATTTGTTAACCGATAGTTAATAAAAAAATAAATAAAGTGAATCTCATGACAATATATTCCCGAAAACTGCATCCAAATCACTTAATCCTTTTTTGAGACTAGCGTTCACAAACATCCAGACGTCTATATAGAAGTACCAACATACAGACAAACTGAAAAACCATTGTTTTGGGTTCTCTTGCTCTTATAAATGTGTTAGGATGTTTTTTTTTTATTTTTCATGTACAGAAATCGATTAGTGACAATTTTATTATATGTATGGATATTTTAAGTTCAAAACATTGGATAATTAATATCAACATATTCTTTAAATAAGTATTATTTATTATTTAAAAGTAAATTTCCTTAATAATTAACTTTGTGACGAATACATTATGAATAAAGGGTTATATTGGAGCCTTACTCGTAAAAGTGTTTGAAGCCTGAATTGTGAGACCGTGTAAATAAAGGTTTTTCATATATGTAATAATTTTCACCTTCGGACAAGTCGTCCCTGCTATTTTTCACGTTTTATTAAATATTCTTACATTTCAAACCTTCATTTATTTGATATATTGACATACTTAACAAAGCATTTTGTCCTTTGTTAAGCATGTTTTCAAATTAGCAGGAATTAAAAAAAACTAAACTACATCACAAGTTAAATATAATGTCGTTATTGTAGTTTAACAATTGCATTCTTATATGGTTTATTTTTTATTTTATAGGTAAATGTTTTCTTACCGAACCATTATTGTGACGACTTCATATTTTTTTATTTATTCTTTATCTTGGTCTTATATATTATAAGATATATTGTTTATTGATTTTATATTCTAATAATTTGTTATTATTTTAGTTATTCGACTTTTATTGATTTTATTTTTTTTACAATATTATGGTTTAAATTGATTGCTAAATCATACTTTGTAAATAAATTTAAAAAGGTATTTTAATCAATACAATTCAAGCCAATAAATAAAATAGGCCATTTAATGACAAATCATTCCTAACATTATTAAACAAATAAAGAAACAAATTTTATATTAAGGTGATAGAACTGAAGTCAAACACTCTTAGTCAATTCTCGTTTTACGATCTCAATAGACTTAGTCTTAAATGTCGAAAACATTACGTTAGCTTATCCTTTTTTATTGCCTTTCAAAGAACGCACACACATTGTTAAAAAAATAAAATAGGTAGTAAGTAATAGGATATCGCTTACATTTTATTTTCAACTGGCCCAAGTGAAGGTAAATCAAGCAATAAACAATACATATATATTATATTTATCAATGTATCTCTGGTATGTGTATTTCTGGGTTTGGTCGTTTATTAAATATATTCTTGTTAGCTTTTATACATGTAGTAGTTTGGTTTTGACTAAAAATAAAGATATAAGTTGTTGATTTGACTAAAACAATTGAATCTCTGTATAGAAGTTTAATTGATAAAATAAATGTAATATTAAATACTGATTTGACTAAGAATAAGAAGTATATAAATCTCAGCTTGGTTAAGAGAAGGCATTGTGAAATTGGGAGTACAAGTTGTGTGGTGGTGCTACTGTGATAAAAGTGTAACAGTTATAATAAACCGCTGAGTGTGTAATTTAGAGACTAAGTTGAGTAACAGTGATAGTTGAGAGTTTAAATGGTAAACAGTTTAGTGTATTTGTGAACAGTGTCATAAAGTGCTATAAATAATAGAATGACCGTCGTCGGGGATTCTTTACGGTAAGAGAGCTCTATTAGTTCAGAAGTGGGATTCACTCGGGCATTAAAACCACAAACTACCTACAAGATAAGTTTATTGAAGCTACAAAATCACATTAAGCAAAAAAATGAAGTGATATTATTATTTGAAACGCACACTACAAGATAATAACAATGAAGTTCCAGAATCAATACAATCAATTAATAGTTGATAATCAATGTTTGTAAATCAATCCCAAAACTTCAAAATTGAGATCTACCCACATATCAAGAAAATCGAGTGAAAATACCTATTTAATCGCTTTTGCAAGTCGTTTATTAGATTATGTGACAAACCGTTGGAAGAATTCTACGAAAGAAGGAATCGTTGCTAATAAAGAAAGAAGGAAATGAGAAATTATGGCGGTGACAACGCGGCGCGAATGGCGGTAATGGCGCGGTGTGAATGGCGGTAATGGCGCGGGGCGGATGGCGATGACGGCGCAGCGTGGTTGGCGCTGATGGTGCCGATGTTGCTGATGGTGTTGATGGTGTTGATGGCGGTCGTGGCGATGGCAGCTATAGTAGCGGTGCTGGCATGGCACGTGGCGAGCAACACGTTGATGTCTGCGCAATTTATCCATCATCGATCAAGTCACAGCATAAAGGTGATTCGTTTCGATTTACATTCAATTTTTGCACTAAATACTCGCTAGTTAAAAAAAATTAAGCGATTAAATATAGTGGTAAGCCTTTATTATTATTGTTGAGATAACTAGTATTGAGATTAGCGATCAACCTTCACGATCTTGTTTTTTTTAATTTTTACTGATAATTATTTCACTTTAAATTGACGCATTTTGTTACGTATTATGATAAGGCGCGAAATTATTTTATCCCGGATTTTCGTAAACGTGAGTGTTTGTTTTAAACTCGGAAAACAATGTTTCAAACTTTTGTTTTAAATAACTTCGTTTTAAATTCGGTAAACGATGGTGACGCGATAGCTCTAAAGATTCAACCGGTTAAGACCAGTCAAGACTTTAAAAAAAAACTATAATTCGATTTTCGGAATGTTTTATTTCTTTTCTACCTACCTGTGTAGGAATCACGGGCGAACTTACAATTATTAATTAATCGTATATTGTAAATGCGTATTATTGCCGATCAAGGCCCGTAAATGTTGTAAAATAAAGCGGTTAGTTAATTTAGCAAAAGTAAGAACATCAAATGCTCACATGAGGCCGATAAGCCAAATTATGAGTGTAGCATTTGAGGTATAGGGATATCAAGCGCTCGCATGAAGCCGATAAGCCAATTTATGAGTAGCGTTTGAGAAGATCAAATGCTCGCATGAGGCCGATAAGCCAACTTCTGAGTAGTATTTGGTACATTGAGGATATTGAACTGACTATGACTAGTGACATCAAATGCTCACATGAGGCCGATAAGCCAAATGATGAGTGTAGCATTTGATTTATGGGGACATCAAGCGCTCACATGAGGCCGATAAGCCAATTTATGAGTAGCGTTTGAGAAGATCAAATACTCACATGAGGCCGATAAGCCAACTTCTCAGTAGTATTTGGTACATTGAGGATATTGAACTGACTATGACTATGACTAGCATTTGAGGTAAAGGGACATCAAATGCTCACATGAGGCAGATAAGCCAAACGATGAGTGTAGCATTTGATGTATAGGGACATCAAGCGCTCACATGAGGCCGATAAGCCAATTTATGAGTAGCGTTTGAGAAGATCAAATACTCGCATGATGCCGATAAGCCAACTTCTGAGTAGTATTTGGTACATAGAGGATATTGAACTGACTATGACTATGATTATGAGGCAAATTTTTTGTGTCCAGTAGATTTTTTTTTGAATGAGGCTGCTGAGCCAGATTGAACACGTAATCAGAGAACTTATACCAATTGATTATTGTAGTTGAAATTGTTAAGTCTATAAATTTCAAAACATTGTCTAAATTGGAGGACCAATTATTTATATATGATGGCCGAAAAATGTATAAATATTAATGTATCATAATATATAGACTTTAGATTAGATTTTGTGACTTTACAATTATAATAATTAGATTTACAAATTACTTCAGAATTAATATTGTAAGTAAATGGTTTTTGATAACGAGCGGACTCGTTATGATTAGGATGGCCGAGCTGTTAGCTTTTATACATGTAGTAGTTTGGTTTTGACTAAAAATAAAGATATAAGTTGTTGATTTGACAAAAACAATTGAATCTCTGTATAGAAGTTTAATTGATAAAATAAATGTAATATTGAATACTGATTTGACTAAGAATAAGAAGTATATAAATCTCAGCTCGGTTAAGAGAAGGCATTGTGAAATTGGGAGTACAAGTTGTGTGGTGGTGCTACTGTGATAAAAGTGTAACAGTTATAATAAACCGCTGAGTGTGTAATTTAGAGACTAAGTTGAGTAACAGTGATAGTTGAGAGTTTAAATGTTAAACAGTTTAGTGTATTTGTGAACAGTGTCATAAAGTGCTATAAATAATAGAATGACCGTCGTCGGGGATTCTCTGCGGTAACAGAGCTCTATTATTCTCAGTATTTATAATGTGTATTTCTATGTATTCGTATCGTTGTCTAACACCCTTAACACAAGCAAATAATTTGTTTACTTAGGGGTTAGTTCAATGTGTGTCATTTGTCCTGTATTATTATTATTATTATATAGAATAAAAAATGAACCGATACTTAATTCACCGAGAAGAACAGCGATACGGTAGCACAGTTGGTACAGTGACGGGACGGTTTCAAAGAAGTCGCGGGTTCTAATCCTTGCCCGTATCAGTTTATTCATTTCATTCTATGTTTATATAAATTTAAATAACATTGGTTAGGAACATTACAAATATTGGTTAGGATTTTCGAAAGAAACCTAATAGATGTCACCACCGTCCCGATAAAGACGATCACATCCAGAATGCTTAATTCACCGAGACGGACCGCGATATGGTAGCTCGGTTGGTAGAGCGACGGGACGGTTTCCTAGTAGTCGCGGGTTTAAATCCCTGCCCGTATCGGTTTATTTTTCATTCTATATTTATATAAATTTAAATAAGCTTAACATGGACATACATGTTAATAGATATTTTCAAACAAGTATTAATTAATAAATTTGATATAAGCCATCGATATTCAGTTATGTTTTCAAATTTAATTAATATTCAGTTAGTTATAATGCTTCATAAACCGTAAACAATAATAGAAACTTAGAATAAACAAGTATTAATTTCTCTAATTAACAATCATAAAACAACTAAATATGAAATATATTAATATCAGTATCGGTTATTATATAATAAGTTACTTTTTCAATATAGTAATTGCTTTATGCTTAATTATAAAAAATCCATAATGTGCTTATTTAGGAATGAAATCTTGAAATAAAGATCTTTATTTTGCACTAAACATCATATCTACTTTTATTATTACAAATTGTATTTTAACTTTAATTACAACTTGAAAGAATACTTCGAATTAATAGAATTAATAAAGAGAAGTGAAAATATCCGTCTGTCAATACCAATTTTACGATCTTAATAAAATTGATTTGTAATGTCAGTTTATCAAAACCTTTTTATTGTCTTTCAGATACATAGTCTAGGATAGAGAGTTAAAATGAGTTGTAGCTCTATTCTTCTAGTATTATTCATCTTATCGAAAAATTAACCGCTACTTCCACATTTTATAAATATATAGTTTTTAGAAATAGTTAGTTTTGTTGACAGCATATCAATATTTCTTCTTAATATTAAATTATTATTTATTATATATAATACTATACCAAAAAAAAGTTATATCTAGAAAATAGGATTATAAGAAATGTAATATTGTAGTGGAAAAATAAGACTCTTATGTTTAAATACTATACATAAACTATACAATAAAATACAATAGAGACATAAGAATAAGAATTCTAATCTCTCTATGTATTGTGTTTCATTTAAAAGTCTTATTAACATTGATATGGGACAACAGAATATATTCTTTCAATATTTTATTTTTTTATTAAATACTACTGTCTCTGAAAACTAAAGAAAAGCGTTAAATTAAATCTAAACATATATTCATAACACAGGATGCGACAATTCTCCAATTATTTCTGTTAAAATTATGGATAAAAAAATATTAACCTGTACACACAAAAGACTACCAACCGTACTGATTGAAATCTAATTACTCTCGTGTCTTTGTGCTTGATTATAATAACATTAGAAACACCTAGTAATTAATTATCCATCTTGTTAACAGATGAGATTAATATACAATATGTTAACTAAACACCAAATAATTTAACCAAATGTCAAGCCATCCTAGTAAGTAATTTGAGGGTCTGTGTGTGTTCTTTTTTGCGATGACGAATAACAATTTTATTAACTCGAACTAGTATAATATTTTTTACATATAAGGTTCATTAGAAGTTTAAAAAATAACTAAAGAGGACTTATAAGAGTCTGTCACTTTAAACAAAAGTAAATGGAGAAGAGCGTCTCTCAATAAAACAGCAAAATACTTTTAACATTATAAAACAGCAGAGCGAAGTGTTAAGTTTGGATATTCAATTTGTTCAGAAAATGTTACAATTGCAATAATCATGAACATATTTATGTATAAATGGTGGTCAAGCCTTGTTGCAGCCAATTATACCCATTATAAGTGGTAGAACCTTGTTGCAACAAATGACATTGTTTTACGTTTTACGCTGACTGGCTATTTCATAGTAACACCGCTGTCCCACTTAAAACCTGCTAAGAATATATATGTGTTTATGTTATAGATGCATTTTACCTTTCCACTGGCACTTTATTTCCCTCTCTGTTCTTCATCACATTCATCCGCATCTATTCATCCCAATAAGTAACGGTAACCTTTTATTATTTCCTCTTGGTCCGATTTGGTCTGTTTATTTTTTTATAAAATGATCTAATATTTCAATAACAATATAATTGTTATTATTTCATATCACAAGCGTTATGTTTGATCTAAAAAGAGTATTTATATAATTTAGAACTGTTTTAAAAGATCTGAATGATAAAAGCCCTACTTACGTAAAAGCTATTTAGCTATTTTTTATAATCTCACGAAAAATATTTTATCAGTGTCATGAAACTTATAGAAAACCTATTCTTTAGTTAAATAAGATTATGAATCCACGAAATCGAGGACGATTTTTAAAAATAATTCTTAAAACATTTTAAGTTTATTTACTTCTTAGTTCCACAATCTACACATATAATAAATTTGTCACTGATCGAAAACTATACGTGTAAAATATTGTTAGAAAATCATAATGGGATAAAACATATTGATGTACTATCAATACGTACTATCAATATGTACTATCTATACGTACTATCAATATATAATATCAATACGTACTATCAATACGTACTATGAATACGTACTATCAATATGTACTATCAATATGTACTATTAATACGTACTATCAATATGTACTATCAATATTAACTATCAATACGTTCTATCAATACGTACTATTTAATACGTACTATCGATACGTACTATCAATACGTACTATCAATACGTACTATCTATTCGTACTATCAATATTTACTGTCAATATGTACTATCAATATGTACTATTAATACGTACTATCAATACATACTATCAATACATACTATCAATATGTACTATCAATACGTACTATCAATATGTACTATCAATATTAACTATCAATTCGTACTATCAATACGTACTATCATTATATACCATCAATACGTACTATCAATATGTACTATCAATACGTACTATCAATACGTACTATCAATAAACCTTACAAAATACAGAGTAATAAGTAAAAGAGGAAGCAAACATTTTTTTGTTTCGTTTTTTTTTGTGTTTTTTATCAAGATTTTTGTCAATAGTTGTAGAACAAATGTTGTTGGGATTGATGTTGAGAGGCTGTCTGCAATAGGTGGTAAACTAATTCAAAACAATATTGTATATAGATAGTACATATTGATATTCATTAGTCAGGGAATAATAATAAAACAATATAAGTTTTGAGATTAACGTGGTTATTTTCACTAGAATTATGTAAGTTTGAAATATAACGTACAAAAGGCGGGATTTATACCACAAAGACATTCTCTACCAGCCAACCTTAGAATGTACCAAAGAGAATGTTGGTAGGCGTGCAAAATAGTAAAAAAAACCTAAAAAATAGGTAAATTTAATTATAATATTATTATAAGACTATCTTTATAAATAAACAAATTAACAAAAAAACCTTTCGAGAAGTCATTTTCAAATATTTAGCGTGTATCCATTAAGCACTTGTTTCTGACCATGTAAAGTGCAAGTCGGTCGTTACAATCCCGACCCTCAATTAAGGTAAATAAATAAAGATATAAACTTTGTTACCCTTAATTTATCCTTTGTGTTACCCCTAATCCGATGCCTAGTGTTTCTAGAAGTGGTTTTATAATTATTTATATTTGTATTTAATTTTTTTTAACTAGAACTAATTATTGTACAGATTACACTAGAACTATTATTATTAAGTATTAAGTATACATTTGCTATTATTTCATCTTCTTATATTGTTATATGTGGAGGGTATTTCTAAACATATGGTAGGGATTCATTTCTATAAATTAATAAACAAATGTTAAGCTTTATGACTTATTGTCTCATACTCTTTTAAGAGCGGAATCTCTGTAGGTGTGAATAGTGATTATCGTTGTGATCTTTGAGTACCTTATCAAACCTTTAATTATTGTGTTAGATTTGTCGTTTTCTATAATAGTTTTATTACTAAATTCGTTTTTATTTTGTGATCTTAGAATTGGATTTCGTGTTATTAAGTTCTTTGAAATATGTAAATGTTGTAATTACTTATATCCTTTTTATTAATTAAAATTCTTGATGCTTTATAAAAATATGGTATCATGTTATCTATTACGATGTCATAAATTTCATATTTTTTAATGTAATTGGAGTACCAATACATATGTATTTATTAATATAATATTCGTATTAATACCTAAATTTAAACATATGTGAATGTGTTTCATCAATTGGGCCTTATCATGAATAATAAGGATTTCTTACTGCTTAAATATTAGGAACTTACTTATGAATTTATCGTTTTTCTTACTAGCCACTTTAATCACAAATTGCTCCTCTTTGGTAAGGAATTCGAAATTCAAGTGTTTACAGCTATTTACACATATATTTTTGTTTCGTTGGCTGGTTTCGTTGGTTTCGTCATTCATTTGTTTTTTTTTCTGTTTTTTCTATTTGCGTTACTCAATTTACAAAATGGAAAACTTAAAATATCGCATTATAACGAGTAAGAGTTCCACTGTGGCACCACTGCTGCGGAATCGATTCGAAGAATTAATTATGTGTATGACGATCGTGTTGGAAAAAAAACACAGTTCGTTTTTGGTTCCAACCTGACCTGACCTGCAGAACAAGCCCCGTGGACGGCCGGAGAGCCAAGTTAATAATGAAGAATTGAAGGCTATTGTGGAAGCGGATCCATCGTAAACTACGTCCGAGTTAGCTACAGACTGCGGTGTTAATGACAGAACTTTTTTAATCCACTTGAAGCAAATTGGGAAGATTAAAAAGCTTGAAAGGTGGGTACCTCATGAATTGACTGAAGCAAACTGGCAAACGCGCGTCAACTGCTGCGTTACATTACTGAACCGGTACAATAATGAAGGGCTTTGAAATCGAATCATTATTTGTGATAAAAAATGGATTCTCTACGATAATCCGAAGTGCTCATCGCAATTATTGGATCATGGTCAGCCAGCCACATCCTGCCCCAAACGAAAATTTACCCAAAAACATAACTTGTAAGCGTTTAGTGGACTAATTCCGGTATTGTTCATTACATTTTTCTCAAATCTGTCCAGACTACTACGGTAGATGTCTTTTGTCAGCAATTGGAAACCTTGGTGGAAAAGCTAGCTGCTAAACAACCCATGATGGTCAATCGCGCCACACCACTGCTTCTTCACGACAACGCTAGAACACACACTGCACAACAGACAGCTACTAAATTAGAAGAGCTTCAATTAGAATTTCTAAGACATCCACCGTAGCCCTTGGATCTTGCTCCAACAGATTACCATTTTTTTAATTGGGATTATTTTAAGGGAAAAAATTCAACTCCGATGGGGCAGTCCAAATCGCCCTCAAAGATTTTATTGATTCCCGTCAATTAACTACCTATAAGCTGTCAAAAGTGTATAGAAAATAATGGTAACATACTTAGATTAATTAAATACATTATTTAAAAAAAATATTCGATTTTTTATTCCTCCCATACAAAACGCCAATTTTATTTGTGAGGATCTAATATCATGTAGCTTAGAAATTTCTCAAGAAATATGGAGCAATAACATGACGGAAATTTATTATTTCTACATGTTATGCCTTTCTAAATTATGAAGCTATATTATAAAAACTTCTCGTAGTAATATATTAAAATTAAAAATAATCTATCACTAAATTGAGTTAACTGTTATTTTTCTGTGTTAAAAAACAAATAACTGCACTACAGCTCTTTTTGTTGATTGAATTTGGTAATATAACATAAGTATAAAAGATTCAAATAAAACAAATAAAAGGTTTTACAAACATACTCGTGGAAATATTGACATTACGATCACAAAGAATAACCCAAATCGAAAGAACCATTTGTAGATTACACAAACAACTGTCTCAGTTGCTTTGGCCCAGCAGACATGGTAGGATCATTAGACCAACAGACCAGCTGAACACGTCTTTGTCGTTAGTCGGCTTTCACACCGGCAGCGGTATGGAGACGTGTTAGGTTTGACAATACAGTGCAGGCCTCTGGTCATTGCCATTTTGTTCGACATTTTTCTATGTGACACTTGGAATATAACACAAAGAAATATTCTTGTTGTTACTCTACCATAGTTACATTGTTAACATTCTAGCGCTTTAAGTTTTTACATACGAACGAATAATTTTTTTTTACATTTTGAATTGACATTTTTCTATGTGACTCTTGGAATATAACACAAAGAAATATTCTTGTTGTTACTCTACCATAGTATGTATTGTTAACATTCTAGCGCTTTAAGTTTTTACATACGAACGAATAAATTTTTTTTACATTTTGAATTGACATTTTTCTATGTGACACTTGAAATATAACACAAAGAAATATTCTTGTTGTTACTCTACCATAGTACGTATTGTTAACATTCTAGCGCTTTAAGTTTTTACATACGAAAGAATAAAATGGGGGAAAGCGGTGTTTAACGAGGGTTTGATATTTTTTGAAATAAAAAAATGTCAAAAAATATCAAACCTTCGTTAAAACTCGTAGATGTTCATACTTCAGATACTTATAAGACTCATTAGTTTTATAAGTATCTGATGTATGAACATCTATTTTATTCCATTATATTACATTAATTATTGTGAATAAAAATATAATCAAGAACAAAAATTGTATTTTACAATTATATTTTAAACATAGATATGTTCATACTCAGCGGTGTACAGAATCGTTCAGGTTTTATTACAGAAGTACCCACTTACATATCTAGGCTTTTAGTAATTTTAAACTACGAGTGTGACAGGTAATCTGAAATGTATGGTGGAGGATGAGATAGATATATAGGTGCAATTTGTTCCTGTGGAATTGAATTAAAATCTCTATTCTTTTCTATAAAACATTATAATAATTCGAATTTTATTTTGAAACAGTAACAAATTAATGATAGAATATTTATTTGTTTTTTACTTGTTACATTGTTTTGTTATATCTTTCATTAAATATTTACCATTAAATATTTTTTAGCACTTCACTTAAATTATATACCTAACATAATATATTTTTTGTATAACTGTGTCAAATGGGCCACCGCGGTTGTTTTAACAAAAAACAAAACTTACCAGAAACCTTTAAAACTTTAAATATATCTTATTTTTTCAAATTTCGTAATTGAAGTAGGTACCTGTCGATTTCTAGCCAAAAAATGTTTGGCTACAATTTTCTGTGCAAATTAATATCACCAAATTTATCTTCAGATAATAATTATGTGTATTTGTCTCTTATTCATTAAAAACAGATAGTTATTTGATTATCTAACCTTTGGGGTCAACTATTGGTAGAAAATTCATTTCAAATAAAGAATAATAAAACAAATCAAGGAATTCTTTTCTGACAAACGTACAGCAGTTCATTTGCCATTGTTACTTAAGTGATATCTTACGTGTTGGGATTCCATCATGGTATCCCATATTTATTTTAAGTGCAACCATACTATATTATGTTTGATGTTATTTTGTGTTATAAATAAAAGATGATTTTATTTAGGAACTCCTCTGAATGAACTTTACAAATCACTGTAAATCGAGTTTATTATACTTTGTAACTATTTATTTAATCAAAGAGTTTTTATAAATAAATTATGTTACAGAGAACATGACATAATACATAGATACATATAAATATAATAGAGTTTTAAAAATAAGAGTGAAGGTTTCAAGTAGCCGTATAGATAAAAAAATACAGATTTAGTCACGTGTAAGGTTGTATTTCAAGTTTTAATTTTAGCTAAAGTTTTGAAGGTCTTCTAGCCGTCGTATCAACGGGAAGACATGATGAAGATATCTTTAAAGGCATAGAGTTTAGGATGCGCACAAATTTTAATAGCATCCGTTACCGATCAACAGTTTTGTGAGTTAAAGTACCTTGATGTGGCTTCTGTGACACTGGCGTTATACGAGGACATGAGTTACATCAGTATAAAGTGCAGGCAGGCAGGACTTCATAGTTTTGATTACATGTCAATAAATATTATCTATTAAAATCTTTTCACATACCTTAAGGCCTTTCTTAGATCTGACTAAACCATATTATGAATTCAAATTAAATCGTTAAACTTATGCCGTTATAATACTACAAATTCTTAAACAAAATAAACGGTATACGATTTTTTATTGCCCAGTGCTAAAAGATTAAGGGATGGTTTAAACCAGTAACAGATTGAGAATCAGCAGAATTGTAACGATAAACAGAAAGAAAACGCCCAAGAAGATATTTATCAGTAAAATATTCCGCAAGTAATGCCTAGGGTGCGGATCATAAAGTAACAAAAGCAATGTGCTTTCCTTAACAAGCTTGTAGCTCTCAGTTTAACATAATGAGATACTTCGGTAGCTATACGAAAAGGGTTGATTTTACTGCCTTCTAGATTTGTTAATGTTAACGATTCTTTATTTTATAATTTAGGACTAATATTATTATATATTATTTACTTTTATTGCATTACTTATTTTCTGAAACTTCTACAATCTACAACTACAGATATTATATATAAAATGCAGTTTCTGTAAATAATGTGTGAGCAATATTTTACGTGCCCGGATGTTACCGTTATATTTAACAAAAGATAAATTGCAAGATAATTCACTCCTTACCTAACAGTAGAAAACTCTGGTAGTTCATTTTATATTTTCCACATTTAGTTGCTGATAAAGACTCTACTGAATTATTTAATATCAATTAGGGAAATAAATGAAAAAAACAAGTAACTAAAGTTCTTTGAACACAAAAGAAAAATAATGAAATGCATCTTGGACTTGTTATGTTTTATTCACACAACACGAAAGAACAAAAGGTACCAAATTAAAAGTCTTTGTTTTATCGCAAGTGGCCATTAACTAACAATACTTAAATTTAAATTAATTACGATATCTCTTCTGGCATTTTTAAAACTATTGTTCTTTTTAAAATATACTACTTTTATTGTTGCATAGATAGATTCGTAGTTTTTCAGTGCCTATTTATCTTTTAATTATCCTCCACTTTATTTTATTAATGTAACATTTAACTAATGGCTGATAATGCTGATTAATATAAAATCGCACTTTAAACTTTTTGATAAATTGATCTCGTGATTAATGACAGACAATTTTAGATGAAGATGTCGAATCTTTTAAAAAAATAATTCAAGAATCTATTGAAAGTGTTTAGGTGAATAGCTGTCATTTAAAAATAATTCAAATTGGTTAAGTTAGACATGTGTTTTGTTTATTTATATATGATTTAAAGAAATAAATTACTCATAGCACCATGAATAGTTTAGTTGTAACTTTCTCGATAATTAAGATAGCATTTCATGCAGAACTTATTGTTTGAAATTTTTGTATTTACACTTACATAAACTGAACCATAACGGCTATTAAATAATTATGTAACCGACTATTTTTCTGTTATTTAAATCGGAATTTGGCCAACTAGATTTTAACCTATTCGTAGTTCTTATTTATGAGCCCGAAGCATAGAAGACTATCGGTGTTAATTATTTTTTATTTGTCAATGTACTAATCCAAAAATGGGCCTTATTGCTAAAGAAAATTTCTTGATCAAAATTGGGATCAGCGTCATAAAGAATTTCAAACTATGATTTTGTTACTGGCATCTTTTCAATCTCATTACATAGTACATTAACAAATAAAACATTTATGTACATTTGTTAATATACATAAATAAATCAACAATTGACAAGAAATCTAACAAATTTCCAATGCTAAAAAAAGTCACTGTTTAGAGTAGATTTTAGACCAGTAAAATATCACTACTCAGATTTAAAGATTGATAATTAAAAACTATTTTTGGCCTGAATTGGATTGAATGATATAAAAAAATAAGAATTTGCTACAGCTCATACCACATCGAACATTCTCCATGAGCGATTTATGGGCATCGTTATATCACGTGGAGGGGATTCGAAATGGACATCAAGATCGGGAGATCTTAGTCATTTAGTTACGTAACTCAACGTTTACTTTTTAGTGTAGGGATTTATTAATTAAAAGGTAAATGCGTATACGCTAAAAACTACAGCGGCTCTTTTATCAAAGCCAAAATAACCCATCCAAGCCAACACCTATCGGTCAAATTCAGATCGATTTATGCGGCAGTATCATGATAAATTCGAACTTTCGGATGCCCTACCTAGCGAAATCATGGCAGACATTTCCACGATGAAATATTTCAAACAATATTGCATCGAAATTATTTAAAAAACATTCGATGATATGTCACATACACACTTCGTTTTATTTCAATTTAAGATTAGAAAGTATTTAATTAAAGTCCCTTTAGAACAAAGTATTTTGTCATACGTTTTTTATTCTATATTTTAAAAAATAATCACATGAGCATTGCTCAATATATTTATTAAAAGTTGTAAATAGTCCTCACCTAAACACTTTCGGTCGATTTCTGTATTAAATTTTTAAAAGATTCGACATATTTGTGTAAAATTGTCTATCACAAATCATGGGATCAACTAATCAGAAGGTTTTAAGTGAGATTTTATATTATTCAGCATTATCAGCCATTAGTTAAATGTTATATTAATAAAATAAAGTGGAGGATAATTAAAAGATAAATAGGCACTGAAAAACTATCAATCTATCTATACAACAATAAAAGTAGTATATTTTAAAAAGAACAATAGTTTTAAAAATGCCAGAAGAGATATCGTAATTAATTTAAATTTAAGTATTGTTAGTTAATGGCCACTTACGATCAAACAAAGACTTTTAATTTGGTACCTTTTGTTCTTTCGTGTTGTGTGAATAAAACATAACAAGTCCAAGGTGCATTTCATTATTTTTCTTTTGTGTTCAAAGAACTTTAGTTACTTGTTTTTTCATTTATTTCCCTAATTGATATTAAATAATTCAGTAGAGTCTTTATCAGCAACTAAATGTGGAAAATATAAAATGAACTACCAGAGTTTTCTACTGTTAGGTAAGGAGTGAATTATCTTGCAATTTATCTTTTGTTAAATATAACGGTAACATCCGGGCACATAAAATATTGCTCACACATTATTTACAGAAACTGCATTTTATATATAATATCTGTAGTTGTAGATTGTAGAAGTTTCAGAAAATAAGTAATGCAATAAAAGTAAATAATATATAATAATATTAGTCCTAAATTATAAAATAAAGCATCGTTAACATTAACAAATCTAGTAGGCAGTAAAATCAACCCTTTTCGTATAGCTACCGAAGTATCTCATTATGTTAAACTGAGAGCTACAAGCTTGTTAAGGAAAGCACATTGCTTTTGATACTTTATGATCGGCACCCTAGGCATTACTTGCGGAATATTTAACTGATAAATATCTTCTTGGGCGTTTTCTTTCTGTTTATCGTTACAATTCTGCTGATTCTCAATCTGTTACTGGTTTAAACCATCCCTTAATCTTTTAGCACTGTGCAATAAAAAATCGTATACCGTTTATTTTGTTTGAGAATTTGTATTAATTTGAATTTATAATATGGTTTAGCAAATCTAAGAAGGGCCTTGAGATATGTGAAAAGATTTTAATAGATAATATTTATTGATATGTAATCAAAATTATGAAGTCCTAAAGGCTTGCTGCCTGCACTTTATAATATTTTTTTATAAGTAATTTAAGGACTTAGGTGTGTAAACCGTAATTGTAGATAAATAGACGGACAGACAAAATTGACAAAAAATAATAAAGTTTTATCAATATTATATCTGCGCTAACCACTCAGCCAACGCGACGGTGCTATAAAATTACAGATATACAATTGAATATAATGAATAAACATTTATTCGTGTGGAAAATAACCGGTAGATATGAATCTTACCTTTTGTTGTAGTGTTTTCTAAGGTTTTCGCGAGTACTACACATTGAAATAAAACGTTTGTTATTTACAGTAGGTTCCCATTTATTTCCATTTTACGTTCAAAATATGTTATTAAAATTTTTATTATAAAAATTTATTGTAAATATGTATAACTTTATCACATACTAGGCTAGTGTAACTCTCTGTTTCAAATGACTTCACCCGCCTTAACTACAGATGGGTGTTCAAAACACGTTCAGAATATTAGTATTAGTTCGGAGTCGAATTGAATCGGATTAGTTTCCAGAGGTTAGTTCGTTCAAGCAAACATCCTATCAATTGTGTTATATTATTAAAGATAAAGCAAATAACATATTAATTAATCCATTTTTTATATAACCTTAACTCTCAAATATAAAGTAATAAATGAGACTTAAGTAATTATGAAGCCAACATTAAAACGTATTTAAGAAACATTTAAATACAGCCATAGAAACAAGTTGCAATTAAATAACAATACTTTAATTTAAAAGACTTCATAAGTTTTATTTTAAATATAGTTTTCACAAAACTATGGCTCCTTAAAACTGCCATTATCTTTACAGATGCATTTGCGAACAAACCATGATTAAAAAGTACATTTGTTGCTAGAAAAAAGAGTTCTAAATTTATATTAAAAATGTAATAAGATTCGGGCTTAGAGAAATGATTCTAAAAGACTTTGTGTTAGGGTTTATTTTAGTGTTTATTATTCATCTGGATTTGTTTCAGAATATTTTCTTTTCATTTTCTTTGTTTTAGTTAGTATCTATAAAAAAAATCTTAACTAAAATGCAAATTTAATATCGCTAATTTAAATTCTCTTTATTATGCTATTAGAAAAATATTTTAGAATGAATATAAAGTATTATTAAAATTTTTATACGGATCATAATTTTTTTTTATGAAATTGATGACTATAGATGACAGTGTTATAAAAATGTTATACTCACAGGTAACTTCTAAAGGAGTTGACTTATTCCAAAATGCTTTCTATTAAGAATATCCTACTGTATTTATTGCCAGTATTAAAAATAATAACTTTATTTTACTCTCACAATTTTCTTAACTGACGAACACATTTAACAAAAAAATATTATAATAATAAATAATAAAAATATGTAATTCGAACAAAGAGTCATGATATCGAGATTCTGGTGTCAGTATTCGTAAGCCTGTATGACAGATCACCAGACCTCTCCTCCAGGTATGTATGAAAAGAAAATAAATAAACATATAGCAAGAAGCTGTATATGTTCTAGTAATTTTTGAAGCAGAACCACTGTCGCAAAAGGATTAGATAGAACATTACGATACATTGCAGCTGAGCGCCATTTCTCTTCATAATTTTGTTAGTGTACAATTTAATCAAACTTATAATAATATGAACATATATGTATTTTATCTGCTATTATAATTAAATAAATTAACCAATCACAAGTAAAGCTTTCAATATGATGAAGCAATACTACCAACCTTAATATCTTCATCCAATCTCACGAAGTTTGTTAAACCAACATGTTATTAAAACTTATAACAAGTATTTTATAAAACTTCAATGCGAATCCCTCGCTAACTTTGTATATTTTAAATCATTTTAAATTTTAACTTTAAAACTTATACGTGGATGTGCTACGTGTTAAGATAAGTTAGTGACGACTAATATAATGGTAACAAAAAATATTTCATATAAAACGTTTATAGCTATTCTTTTTAAGCAAAATCTCTGTTACCAGTATAAAAATTATACGGTTTAAAAATACATTACGTAATCCCATTCCCTGTGTTATATTTTAATAAAACAAACAAAAAAATATCATTAAGAAAAAAGAATGGGTCGAATAAATATTTCCATATGTGAAATAATTTTTACCTGTCAAACCCTTGTCAGATTATACAAGAAAGCAATCAAAATACATCTCCAAAATCTTATCTTTACGGACTTGATGTTTAAGTAAGAAAACGAAATAAATAAAAGAAGATTATCGATAAAATTATTTAATTTTTACACTTCATACAATTGCACGAAAATGACTGACCATTTCACAAGGTATACGATTTGAATTTCATCAGGAGTTCTCTGAAACTTCTTATCGTTATGTTTATCTTTAAATAATTTAAATAGCTTTGACCTTGCACTTTGGTATCACTCATCCCCAATATGGTCTCAGGTGTTACACATAAAGTATGTATGTAGATGTTAAATTCACCCCTAACTAATATATTTCTACGAAACAAGTGACTTTAATAATAAACATTCACAAACCTATATACTCAAATCCTATATAAATGACTTAACTTCATATCCAACTTAATGCAAGTTTAGCAGTTTATTCTTTGATTTCATAAATAGTAAAATATATTTTAATTAGAAAATCTATACACATGATATAAAAAATCAATTTTATTATAGTGGTACTAGAAATGTTTTTATTAAATATTAAAAAAAAAACAGCTGTTGGCCTTAACATGATTGGAAGCAAAGTCTGCAGAAGATAATTTTGAACAATTAAGGATAGTACTTAAGAAAAAGGTAATCAGGGTAAATTTAATATTAATGTATAAACATAAACTTAATAACATACATTACACACTTTTTATCAATAACCTTTTTACATAGTTAAAAATTTAAAGCTATTAATATAACACGAATACATATTAATGTAACATATTTTTTTATAGTCGACCTTTTTAATTTAATATTAAAACAATTCCATTAATAATCAATAAAAATCCAATTAATTTCGTACAAAATATTTTCCTATCCTTTTACATCTTTCTTAAAACATTTTGTTATTTCTTACCAAATACAGAGGATTTCTGTAGATACTGGAGGACTCAATTCTCCAGTTAAATATTATATGTTAAAATTATACGCCTAATTTGGCACCACTAAATATACCTATAACGTAATTACCAAACATTTCAGTCGTTTCATTAATTAACCAATTTATTTTTATCGAAATCATTCGTCTAACACTACAATACATTGAAACTAATAATAAAAATCGTAAAAAGTAACTACGTACGTCTCGAACAACTTACATGGAAGTCGCTCTTTCTGGTTCTTTCTCTTCTTTCACGGTATACACAGACCGACGGATTGCACCACCATCATACCTTGTACCTGGAATATGATGCAAAACTTCGGGCAAAATTTCTTCAGAATTGACTGTTGTCTCTTCTGTGAAATCTCCACTTTCGTCTCGTCAAGACCGTTGAATAAATTCTGGTGACAACATTTTCTGGGGATTGCCTTTCAATAACTTATCATGGTGCCTCAACCTGTGAACGATTTCATCGTGGAGCACGTTAAAGCACATAGCAGTCAAAGCCAAACCAGTTATGATGTAAATTGAACAAAACCAAACAGTACCAGTAGACGCGCCATTCTTTTGAGTCAAACCTGGGGCTAAATGTCCAAAACCAATTGTGCTAAGGCTCATGAAACAAAAATATATTCCGTCAATTGGACTCCAGCCTTCTAGTTGATACAAAATTAGAGCTCCGAAAAATATGTAAGTAAAAATAGCCGCAAGGCATAAAGAAATGGGTGCAAGAATCGACAGGCCGCGGAGGGAAACTTTAGATTCTGTGTCAGCACAACTCATTGAATCA
The DNA here is from genome assembly GCA_959347405.1 of Napeogenes sylphis. Classification (NCBI taxonomy): domain Eukaryota; kingdom Metazoa; phylum Arthropoda; class Insecta; order Lepidoptera; family Nymphalidae; genus Napeogenes; species Napeogenes sylphis. Next base: position 4,789,912 of record OY365782.1, read on the forward strand.
CAGTCTCGCAGAAAATTTAAACCTGGTTTATCTTTCATTGAGTTCGTACTGAGACTATTTGCCTGAGACGCTGATATAATTGTACCAGACGGTGATCGTACATAATAGGGTTCTTGTAAGTGTAGTGTTTGGGTCCTGTAATCATCTTGACGCCTAACTTTCTCTTTTCTTTCTTTTACAGCCATTGTTCGTTCATCCAAACAGCAGTATCCACATTTTGAACATAAACAACAGCACAAAGCTCGGCTGAAGACACTTCGTGCGAGTCTTGAGAGAAGAGCGCCTACTACAGATAAATATAATAGTGTCAATGGGATACCTATAACCGCATATCCAATAGTAACTGCTTTTCCGAGGGCTGTTTTTGGGGCCACGCTGCCATAACCTGTAAATAGGAATTGTTTTATAAATTACATACTTCAAATTAATAAAAAGTAAAACTATTTCAAGTTTTTATGTTGTTAAGGATTATGTTCTATTTTAAGTTAAGTGGGTTAGTGGTTTGCACCGTTTATCATGTTTTTCAGCTATAAGTCTGGTTTCTGTCATTTTATTTACATTCATGACATATTTTAATTAATATTTGTATATTAAATATTGTTATAATATTACAATAGACATTTTATAATTATGGTCACCTTACCTATAGTTGTAAGAACGGTCAATGAGTATAGAAATGCTTTAGCAAAATTCCATTCATAATCATCAGAAATATAAGCTGGCGCCGATTCTAAAGCTCTAACACCTCCATATTGCTCAGAAACATCGGCCGCCACCCTAGCTACTAATTTTTCTTGAAACCTTGCAATTTCCTGAGCAGCGAGTCTCGTCCAATTTTCTTTATAGAGGATATTCAAGGAAACTGTAATTTCCCAGATGCTTTCTACGGTCTGTGATCTCAATTCAGCGCTGACTTGCGCAATACTACTATTAACTTTAGGCAGGGTTGATTTTCTATTTTCATTTGCATGATATGAAGTTGTGGCCAATGTCTTTTGATGCACTTTTGCGGCACTTCCTTCTATGGCAAGAAAAATAAAAGCCCCCACTAGAGTATATATGAGTAATATAACAAATATTCCTAAATTTGTTATGCACCCAGCGATCAAACTCTTCTTTTTGCTCTTTTTAGTTTTAATGCAAAGACAGCAGGTCGTAACAATATCTTCATAGTTATCCACTTTACCATTCTTTTTATACTTTCCATTGAGACTATTCTTTTTCTTATTTTTATCCATATTGGATTTCATAAAGTAATGTTACTGCACATTTCTATTTATTGAATATGTTGAATGAAATATTTTTTAATGCAAATTGAACTTATTGAAACCTGAAAAGAAACACATTTATAAAATATGTTATTCAAATTCAACCATTCAGTAATCATCATAATTTTCAGAACAATCATTATAGTTATTCAAAAAGATTTATTGACTCCCAAATAAACATCAAATAAATATAACATCAAAATAAAAGAGAATGTTGCCATTTATATTTAAAAGAGAGTAGACATCTGAAGTTGATTATCATTCAGATAATACTGATTTACAAAAATCTGTCTATATAGAGAATATTATCTCAGATTCAGCTGAAGGAAATAAAGTAGCTTGACTAGTAAAAGGCGTGTCGGAGATCTAAGGAAAAAGAAATTCAAAGGAGACATCTCGAATATACGTATGCCATAAGGTTCTTGAAAGAAAATTTAACATAAACGTTTTGTGCTTTATATGTTTTTATTGGTTTCTCAAATAAAAAATATATATTTAGTATTTCAGAGAGCGAATCGTGTATGAATTTATGTTCAAGTAATTACATTTGATTGGTTGAGATATGTTTTGGAATTGTTAATTAATTTATTTATTTGTATGTGTATATAATATTGGAACGTACTAGCACCATGTCCCGGAGTGTGTTGCTGCGACACAGTATTTTATTAGTGTAGCCGTTTACGGTGTAAATACTTTTGTGATTTTTTATCTGTATGTTTAATAAATCTTATTCTCTTATTATTCCTATTTAAAAGGGTTAGACATATTAAAAATGGTAGGTCTTTAGTATTCAAGTATGAACCAAGAGCTAACATAATCAATTATTAAACATTATTTTCAATTGTTAATTCAAACTGATTACCTGTACAGAGTTTTGTAGTTATTTATTTAATACATTTAATTGAAAAATGCCACGTTCTTATTGTTTAATAGAAAGTAAATATAAATATTAAATGTTTTTTGCACATTTATCATATTTTATCTTGTTTTATTATGACAATAACAAATTGTCGACGTTAGTTTATACATCAATCACGCGATCTATTTGATAGATTTAGGTTGGGCACAATTTAAGGGCAGTATTTTATAAATCTTCAATAATGACATCTAGTCAAAGGTTCGGTTACATATTTTAATTTCATATATAGGTTATATTGTAATTATATAAACCAGTTAAAAAATTATGAGAAACTATATAATGATGAACGCTATATGCCAGAAAACTAAAACTAAACTAAACATACGAAAACTAAAACTTTTAAAGATGGTTGGCGCGGGATCCATTTCTGCGAACATTATAGCTTATCCTTTACACTACATTAGTCAAAGCGTACATTGATTACCGAACTTAACGTTTAATCTTTGTAACCATTAACTAAGTTATTTTAGTATATGGGAAAGATTGTCACTTACAAAACGGTCAAGGATAAATTAAAATACTATATTAAACGTTTATTTTATCAGTACTCAAAAAAATCAACTAATCTGCTAAACTTTAACGGATAAGTTTTTTCTCTCTGGAATGTATATTTAAAATCCTTCTTAACTTTTTTCTGAAGCGCAACAAATAAAAAAAATACTGAATCATGTACTTATTACAGCTTTTTATAAAATTATCTTCTTCTTATAAAAATGTAGTTTTAAATTAATATACTCTTTTAAGTAGCCCTTAATATTAAATTTCTCATAAACTTAAAGTGTTACTAATTAAGATCAGTAAAAGAGGCTAGCGGTTTACGTAAAACTTACTTGTACGAGCAATTTAATAATATTCCCAACATATTAGGAGTATTTATTGTATATGAACTGTAATTACTTTAATAACCAAAATTGGACCAGCAAAAGATTATGAGTTCATATCTTAGTGGGAATTCATTAATTTCATCTTAAATTATGTGCGGTTGTTTAGTTTTTATTTTTTTTTTATATTGCAACTTATGAAGCATTTAAATTATATATAAAAACCCTCATCCATGTAACAGGAATAGTAGTTTTGAACGAAAATCTTATTAAGAAAATCTAACGTTAAGTTTAACAAAAACGTGATCGGAAAGAAAAAAGTTATAAACATGAATATACAAGTACGCAACATAAAATAGTTTTTGTGGAGTTTAGATATGTACGCACTGTTACCACACTATGGTAGTTCCAAGCTTCATGTTTTTGTTCTCCTAACTTCCACAGTAGAACTAATCGCAACTTGTGTATAAGAGATTGTACAAAGTTGTCAAACCAATAAGTTGCTAGTAACACATGGCTTCTGAGACTATGGAATATAATGTTTACTATAATTATAATTCAAGCGTGTTTTAGTACAAGAAATGGAGCATAGACGATTTTTTTTAATTAACATGAAATTAACTTTTGTCAAAATATAATCTTCTGTCATAGCAAATTCTATTTGACTTCTGTCATCTTCATGGCTGGCTTGGACCTAGTATAATTTATAATTCTTTCCATAAAAAAAGCCTCCTCCAATGACTGCCATTTCTCCCGGTCTTTTGCCTTAGTCATCTAATCTCGACCAGCTATCCCTACTACTTTATCTGCCCACTTAACCCAAGGTCGACCTCGCGCTCTAGTGCCTCTTGACTCCGACCATTTTACAGATCTAAAGGTCCATCTGTCGTCATTGTACCTGGATTCGTGGCCAACCCACATTCATTTTCTTTGAAATGGGAAAGTTAAGGCGTCGATAATATTTGTTCTCTTCAGGATGGTCTCGTTTTAGATTTTGTCTTTTAGTTTTATGCGTAGGTAACTTATTTCCATTCTTCTCTGGCTAGCCTGTATTTTGTTCCTAGTTTTCATATCGAACATCCATGTTTGGCAACCATAAGAATTATTTGGTAGTATTATTGTATCCATTAATGTGCTTTTCAAGTAGAATGGTAGAAGGAGCTGAGATTTAAAAAAATCTTTTTGAACCCAGTACTTTTTCCAGATGAATGCTATTCGTCGGTCTACTTCTTGGATAATTCTATTTTTAATTTATATAAATAAAGAATGCAAAATAAAGTTTATTTTTCATTCTATATTTATATAAATTTCTATTTTTATTGAAGGAAATCTGTTTGCCTAGATAAACATATTTATTTACAAACTCCATAGGAATGCTATTAATCATTTATTTATTTTAAAAACTTATTGCACATACAATTATTACAAGAAATTACAGTAGTAGGATCATTATGGGTATCTTGTGGTGATTGGTCATAACCTTTGTTTTGTCCAAGTTCATTCCTTGTCTAACTTTACTACTGGCCTGATGTAAGTCGCTTATCATTTGGTTTATTTTTTTAAAGAATTTCTGAGGATATAATGATATCGTTGGCGAAATTGTATTTATAATTTACCTCATTCAACTATATTTAATTTAAAATTCACCTCCAGTATACTACGCTTAATTCTAACATTCTCATAGCCGTTACACCTAAAGTGATAACAATACTGTGGGACAAAGTTCTCAGCCTGTTTTTACTAAATGCCAGTTTCAGAACTAATCCCCAACTTCAGTTTAACACATTCTAGAAAGTTGGACTGGATTAAGACGGTAACGACCACATGAGAACTGAACTGACCTACTAATAAAAAATACTTTGAACATTTAGTGTTACTGCATATTATTTGATAATGCAATCACTATTTATAGATACAAAGAAAACCAACTTCGATCAATGAGCCTATGAAAAACTGAATATGAACTTAATCATAATCATCGAGACTATCATCGAGAATTAAGAAGCTAATAATTGGGTTTACTATTAATTGGTTTAAGATATCACACACAATTGACTTTTATGTAAATATATTAACAATAAATACTACTTAGGCTCCTTGAAATATTTTTATTATTTGGAAAGACTTCGTTGATTTGGGTAGAACTAAAAAAATGTTCTTCGAGAAATACGTTGCAATACATTTTAAATATAAAAATATAACTTTACGGATAAAAATACAAACACTTCATAAGCCTAGGAATAATAACTTAAAAACGTAAACCATAACAAATAATCTAATGATAAGCAAAAAGCTTTTCCATCAGCAATGGGCAGTCAATCTAAATTACGTTGATACATATCTCGGGAAAAATAATCCGATTAAAACTACATTAAAAAGTCACATGTAACATAAAACGAATAAAATTAACGAATTCCTAATGTCCGTAAAAGGTTGTATATAGACCGTAAAAAAAATACTATGTTAAGTTTTTATTCAAAAAATATTATATTGTCTTTACAGTATTCGAAAACAGATTTTACTTTAATAATTTAGCGTAAGTTCTATCCAATCCCAACATTAACAATCACAATGAAGAGCAAAAAGACGAATACCCACCTACTAAAATTTTATTATCAATTTCATAATTTATATCCACCAACCTCGCTTAGAATCCGTTTGGGAGCACGCAGGGTAATGAAATAAGTCATTTAAATTGGAATAGAGATTTCAATGGAACATTAGGCGTGGGGAGTCTAAAACTCTGTAATATTGGATTATATCACTGATTTATGCAAAATCTTTATCGGCGGTGACACCTGAAATTGGATTTTGGTATCGTTTTAAGTAAAAAGGCTGGTAAGATTTCTCGATCTGACCGTTTTTTGTTAGAGATTTAAGTTATTAATGGAAGATGTAAATTTACCTTTTTTGAATGGGTCACTGGTTATTTAACAAATAACGTGTATTAAATGAATATCATGCACAGAATGTATATAAAAGCAAAATACATTTTATTAAATTAATTAATTTGTCTGCCTGTCTATGGGTTCTCGCACTTTAATAAATGTTAATTAAAAATATTACTCATGGATGACTTGTAATCTCGCGATAGTAGGTACATTTAAATCTAACTAAATCCATGAGTAGAGCTAAAAGCAAATCAGAATAATTAAAAGCAACATACTATGAAGAGACACTTTAGTTTTAGAAAAAGCAGCATAATAAGCAGCACCAAAATTCCAGAATACAGTTCTTTTGTTCGTTTGATGGCGCTAGTTTATAAAATAGATCTGGTTTTCTTAAGTTCTCAAAATAATATTAAATAATTAATTAACTTCTTCTTTGTTACTGAATACATGAAGTAAGGTCGACTTCTACTACTACATTTAAGTCACAACCCCGCAGATTCACAAAATAGACAAGTTATTTTCTTAAGTTCAAACCTTTGTTGGACACGAGAAGACATTAAAATTTTCATGATTTATATATTTACTTTAATCTCTAAAGAATTCATATAACAAAATGTTTTTAAAGTCTTCATTTTATTGAATGAGTTAAAAAACTTCAATAAAAAACGAATTTGATTTAATCACGAACACTTTATAAAAATGGTATAAATGTTATTGGGGACTTTAATTATAATAATACTTTTTTAGTGTAACGACACAAAACAATAGAAATATAAAAAAATTATATATAAAATTAAGTTTAGGAGATTTTTGTGGAAAATCCTTTAAAAAACATGTTTGTAGCATCAGATGTGTTTGTGTTGAATGTTTACAATGTCAGTGACAAACTTTTCAAATTAGTTTCTATTTTCGTCAGCATTTTGCTGCTTTTTAATACCTTGGCCCGGAATATAACTGGACTTCCTAAAACTTTATTGGCAAAAATCCACTCCAAATAAATTTTGTTCGCTGCATATATACATATATGATTTAACAACATAATATATTTATACGACTTTTTAACATTCAACTTAATAAAGATTATAGAAAATATTTATATTTTTAATTTATATAAAATTAATAATCTCAATACATTAAATTCTTCTTATATTAATACAGTAAAATGGTTTTTAACTTTAATTTGGACTCTGTAGATGACGCTGTGGTAGAGATTAATGAAGATTTTTTTTGGAAATATTATACCTTGGTAATAATCTCACTTTTTTTTTTCAAAAACAGCCCTTTAAATATTTTTTTATCTAATGAGAATTAAGCAAATTAGCATTAAGCTGTTTTAATAATTTAAAATACGTTAATTTTCAAAGTTTGGTTTAAATCATTAATAAATAGTCTGTCATATAGCAAATACTTTAGCTTTAGGGACGCCTACGTATGTTTTATGTTTCTTTCTTCATCAAAACATGTTAGCCATGTTAAGCTTTATTGTATTCATTCTATATTTATACAAAAAAATCTTTTCTCCCAAACATCCCATCCAGTATAATAGCAATGTTATAACAATTGGTATAGTAAGGTCTAACAACAAAGATGGCGTATCCTTAAGTTTTCAGCCTGTTATTAGGCTTTTGAATATAAATGTAAAAAGTCCTGCATGATTAAGGAGTCTCCTGAGCCAAGCATTTAAGTTGAGGCAGGATTCACAATTTTTCTTCCCTTGTTATTTTTTATGGGTGCCATAATAATGTTCATATACGCCTGCGGTTTTTGGCTTTTATTATCAAATTCTGAGATATCGCTTTGAAGTATTATGAAATTATGTTGAAGATGAAATTTATTTTGCTAAGGGACTTTTGTGTGATTTCCTTGAGACATTATTTTTTTATTTCTTTGAGAGTATTTAAAAAAAGTAGCTGTTGCCCGCTGCTCCACCCGCGTTTAGGTAGCTAAGCTACCTACCTAGTAGCTTTTCGCGTAATCTGTGAGAACTACATTTATCCGGAGTTCAATTAGAGACGTTCTTTATAAAATTTCAAACTGCTATACCATATGCGAAAACAAAATTATAGCGAGTTCTAAAAAAAAGTCAGCGCTATCTATTGAGATTTTGTGTAACTAAATTTAAAATGGGCATATTATGCTCATATTCAAATTGTTATTTTATTAAAATTCAGATAAAACAAAGTGGAAATTCTAGCTTTATCTATATAAAATACGTTTATGTAAACCGCGTTCAAATCGGTTGAGTAGTTTCGAAGTTATAACGTGTTAAACAGACAGACAGACAGACAAGAATTACAATTTTTTTTTTGTTTCTATTACTCGTCTTTAATCGCCGCCTATCAATTTTTTTGAAAAATATTTTATGTACAGACACTCCATCCTCCAAAAAATAAAAGTAAGTAATAAAATTCTCAATATTCAAACGCTACAAAAACCAATGAAAATAAAATAGAACTAGTAGTCTCATGCCTAAAATCAAGTCACGCTGTTCGTGTATCGTTCGTAACATTTCAGTGGCACTTGTAGTACTCGGCATATTGCTGGAGAACAGTGCCCAATTTAATTGAACACTTGAAGTAGGATGGAACGAAAATTGAATGGACAGGAATGTGTTTAAAAGTTTTCAGGTTTGAACCTTATGTATATTTAGATATCAGAGTTTAATCTTAGTTTTCTTTTTTAAGAAATTTTGGAACCATGTAATAATATATATTTTTAAACAAGTCCAACAACAAATGTCCTAGAAACTGAACTATTTTATTAAAATGTGTATGTGTGTGTATGTGATAGAGACCGTAACCATTTATATTACCAATTAAATACTTCTTTTCTATCAATTGCACTTATCTGTAATAAACAAAATATAGTTTGTGGGAAAATACCGTTATAATTTAAGGCAATAATAAACAGATGCGAAATAAACATTTAACGAGGTTTTAACAACATCATAAAATGATTCCACAAACGATCAAAATTTGAATGTTTTTCGATAGCCGATCAATTACACAACGTATTTTATTAGAAAGTAAGTCGTAACTTTTTGATTGTTAACTACATTAAATGTAATCCGTTTTAACTAACTCAGTATTTCGATTGAAGTTATTTTATAGCATAGTTTTATTCTTTTCAATATTATATTTTTTTTTTACATAAATAATAATGATATTTTTTACAAAATATAGAAAATGTAACATTTCAAGAAGACAATAAACAGCACAAATTAATGGTTATTATGTTAATAATATTTCTAAATAAATTTCCTTTACAAACTATATAAAGAAAATAATAACATAAATTCTAAAATATAAATCCTAAAAATGGATTTATATTTCATAACTGTTTTTATATTTTATTTATAAAACAATTTTATTAACATTACAATGATCGAGAACAGTAGATATGAAAAAAGTAAAATTAATGGGTATTCTGAAACACCCAATTACTACGAGAAAAATAACGAGCTTCAAATCCATACTTTTATAATCACTAGTGTTAAAGTATAATTCAAATGTATACATAAATATTTATATTTAAATAATAAGAAATATAAAGACTGGTATGCCAGCTGATGATAACCATCGTAAATGGTTATCTGCGTCTTGAGATAAGTGAGCGTAATCATCCCTGGAAAGAGGGGAATTTAAAAGGTTGACAAGAAGGCAAATAAGAAAGTTTTGACATAGGAAAAGAAAGAAGAAGCAAATAAGACCAAACCGGTTCTCATTTTAAATACCAATTTTCCGTAAAAAGGTTTTATCACCGTCGAGCCAGCCTGAAATCTCCAGATGTACTGATTTCGTGTTATAATAATTATTATAATTAGAAATCTAAGACTTGTCGGTTCAATATTTAATTTAATCTGAACGACTGTCCACAGAGATGACAGATTAAAAAATAGGCCAAGTGCGTATTGGGTTCCATACCTTTATTTATAAAAACTGCAAGAAAATCATGTTTGTTGCATAGGAGCCCCCCTTAACTATTTATTTTATTCTAATTTAATTATTTAGTTTTAAGTGAATATAACTAAATATTCAGTAATCGAGCAAAAGAACTGCGTTTGTTTTATGGGAGCCCTCTCAAATATATTTTTTTTAATATTTGCTGTTAAAGCGGCAACTCAAAAACATCATCTGTGAGAATTTCAACTGTCTAACTAACACAGTTCACTAAATACAGCCTGGAGACAGACAGTTGCACAATTATTATTTTTTTGTATGGCAGCCTCCCTTAATTTTATTATTATTATTATTGTTATGTTTTTAGTATTTTTTAAAATGGAGGCAACAGAAATGCATTATCTGTGAAAATTTCAACTGTTGAACTGTCACTGTTTATGATATAGCGCATGAAGACAGTTAGACGGACAGATGGACAGCGAAGTCTTTATAATAGAGTTCCGTTTTTACCTTTTGTGTACGGATCCCTAACAAAGCGAGTTTAAAAAAAAATGCTTATTAACTCACTCACCGGTGCTTTCTCAAACTTACTAGTATTTGAACAAACATTACTTTATAATTGAAATTCCATTCCAATACTGATATGCGTGAAAATTAATTCCCCAATACCTTTATAAGTTTGTTATCGGAAGAAATGTAATATAATAACAATTTAATTTGGTTTTTGCTGGTACAAAAACTTGATTCTGGCTAATTTTGATTATCGTATAGGTTTTTATACGCAATAAACGCAATAAATGCTCGTTGTACGCAATAAATGACCATATTTTTTTGAAAGCTAAGGTTTTTAACAGCTCTTAGAGAAATAAGACGTAAATAATATGAGGTTAAGATTTATTGCAATTGTCGTTATTTAGGTCATTTTAATGATAACGACGCGTCTCACAATGACATTTACGTCTATTTACTATATTTACGCTGTTTACTATTATACATTATACAAACATATGAGACTATGTTATTACATATACTAACCATGACGTAAATATTTTTAAAAATTAATATTACTGAATATTATTATTATTATTTATTTATTACTGAATCTTCAAAACTATAAGAATTACATAATGACTGGATATTTGGCACACATGTCCCTTTTTAATAATTGACTGGCGATATCGTCGAATTTAGAAATATCTACCTATATCATTTAATATATTATCTTAGAATGCATTTACAAATTAAGAAAATCATACAATCTATGAAACAGATTGTAATCAATTCTAGATTAAGGTGAGTCCAAATGCAGTGCCAATTTTCAAATCAAAAGACTTACTGAAACAGTTTGGCATATTCTTAAGAAAGGAATGTTAATTATTTGAGAAAAATAAATAATAATATTTAACAAACGATACGAAAAAACATTAAAGATGTGATACATACACACATACCTTTTTTAAAAATATTATTATTTAAATAAATATTATTTTATAAAACATAAAAAGTAATCAATAATATTTATTAATAAAATATCGATAATACGTATTTTAACAAAAGCAATTTAAATGTTAGTAAACAATCAACTTAGCATACAAATTAATAATCTTTAATAATTATATCAAGCACTGTGTATATCAAATTATAATTAATAATGATGATGAGATCTAATGAATTAGAGGTTGCATTGATAACTGTCCAATTATGAATTGCGAATTTAATTACAATTTGCCTAGGCCAGCAGAATACGCCAACGAAGCAAGGTGTATGCAAATTTAACATCTGTGCTCATTATATAAAGACTATTTTCGTATGCATTGTTCTTTGTAACTACTAGTATTAACAGTTCTTTTGTATGTCACACGTATAAGTGGCTTTCCACAAAGCAACTGAAGTGCGATTTTTATTTTTAATTTAAACAAGTTCCGCAAAGAGTGTCTTCATACTTATACGAATAACAAAGCCTTTGTATATGATAGAAACAGAATTTTATGATTACCAAAATATACCAACCAATCAATTTATAAAACTGAGATAAATATGCAACAGTGAATAATTATGATAAATTAAAATAAAACAAAAATAATTAAACGTTACATAAAATAAATAAATAAAAAAAAATAATTGTACAAAAAAAAATAACAGCTCTCATTTCTTTTTTAACATAATCGATAAAAGAATAGAAGTTGTATATTTTATTTAACATTAAACAGATTTTACATTATATATTTTTTTAAAATACTTACCTCTGTAGTAAACTCTACTTGATTTATGGTAGAATCTGTTTCTAAGTTATTCTTCCAGGTTAATAGTATTTTATTTAATTAATAGGTGCCAAAATCCAATTGCGTAAATTTGAATTCAAATAAAGAATGTCTAGTAAATTGCAGTCACTCATCTCTACTGATTGCCACTGATCTGTCAACAACTAAATACTACACCCCTAATTAAATTTCCAATCTCTGCACCAAAAATAACACTCAATTCCCGGCTTACTCAATTTTAAATAAATATACAGTCACCAATCTCTCTACTGAAAGGTCTTGCAAAGAATTATTATTTTTTATTTATAACAGAAATAGTCACTACAAGGAAGAGCCGGGCACTGTCCGCCATCTTTGCATTTTCACTGCGCATGCGTGTTTTGTTTTTCACAATGACACATGCGCTTTAAGTTCGTAATTTATGAGCATAAAAATAAACAATACCGTCCCATAACTCTTAATTCGAACCAATTAATATAATATAATAAAGAACCATTTCCAAATCATTCTTGTTTAACCGCATAAATAATTATGAGAATCTAATTTAGTTTACAAATCATAAATATATATAGACATTTGTTTTATGACTACTAACGAAACGGAAAATGGATACGTATTATTTAGAGAAATATTAAACAGATGTGCCTAACATTTCTTTGACCCTTTACATTACCTACCTACCTAGTTTATTGCATAATATATTATATTTGGTATAAAAAATGCATTTGGTTTCTACACTAAGTAAAAGAATTGAAGTAGAATATTCTATTCTCCCCAATATACTCCGCCGACGGTTTATTGCTTATTTCCACTTGAATGCTCTCAGCTTTGAAACTAAGGCACATTCCTATCTAGCTTATCGATAAAAACTTAAAATAAGACTTTAAAAATAGAGCTTAAAATTATTTTCGATTCTTCTAGAAACATCGAAATTAATATGTGGATTAAGTTGATGATGTTTCTAGACATTATTACTACCTTTTAAACTGCTACTACTATGTTTTTTACAATGCCTTGTACATTTGTTTCTTAGTCTTGTACATTTGTTTCTTAGTCACGCTCAACATTTATTACGTTCCAGTAGACACTTAGTTTGGGGTAAAACGTAGATCCTAGTTATAGTTAATTTGGAGAATATATACAAGGTGTAAGGTACCTTTTAGTTTAAATGACGTAAAGTAATCATTAAAGGTCCGTTTTGTACGGTACGGGGAATTTATAACCCCTTTCTTTCCTTAAGGATATGAAAAATAAAACCCGATAAATTAACTATAAGTATAGACAAGAAGTCGATTAATCGTTTCAATGATTATTCTACTAAAAACTTAAGATAATCTAAAATAACATGAAAAATAATATTTATTTCATTCAACTTATTTATCATTACATAGTGTAAAGCAAAGTCGCTTTTCGCGTCAGTCCCTATGTGTGTATAGATCTTTAAAACTACACAAAGGATTTTGATGCAATTTTTTTTTATAGATAGAGTTATGCAAGAGGAAGGTTTATATGTATAATAACATGATTAATATATTAGAGAATTACTGATATTTTCAAGATTTATAATGCGAACTGGTTAAAAAACACATTGTTTTGCTTACGTTGCAAACGTTGGCTAAACTCTACGAGATAGATCAAAATAATGTAATAAGTATTGTATACCTTAAAAAAATCTATAAAAAAGTCTACGACGGTATTTGTTTACCTCTTAGGGATAGCCCACAATAGGTAATTTTTATCCTTTACTTTTTACGAGAAATAATAGCTTATTTACGAAGCTATTTTAAGCAATACGGCTTTAATCCTTATGTAATTAAATTCCCTAAATACATTTTACATTTAATATGGAACAATATAGCCCTTTACAGCATGTAATTTAAATGAAGATATTACAGAAATATAATATAGGGACATCGCGTTTGCGGAGGTACGGTATGGAACCGTGCAAACCGTCTCAAAAATGGCTTATGTGAATGTTCAGTATTGAAAATTTTGTTAATGCATATAGCTAACTGAATGTCTAATACATATTATTTACCATTTAAAATAGTTTTAATTTTTTTAGTAAAACCAGACCTGCAATTTAATGGTCATAATAACGTCGATTGTGTAGCTCATAATTCCTCAAGTTTACATGGTTTTTGACAGGGAGCAATGTCTGTCGATGTCGTAATTTTGATTGTATCACTTAAAACAAGTCATATAAGCCAATAAAAAAAAAGGGAAAGGATTTTTTTTACTAAGAATTTAAGGCTTGCGAAGCCGGAGGCAAAAGCTAGTTTAGTATAAATCTATTACTTTATAAGTAACTAATTGTAATGTCTTTTTTAATATAACACCATTTCTTGTATTTGGTCAATGCTATAAGTGTTGCTTTTTTATGTCTTTCTCTCTCTCTCTCTCTTACACAAGTCTTATTATGGTCTGTGGCCTCCCTTATATAAATTAATTCAGGTATCAACCCAGCAATAATAAACCTCTTAAGATAAATAAAGAAATAACAATCAAAACTCCCATTTAAGAGGTCTAGGTGAATACTTCGCAAAAGAAAATATTTAAACTTCTAAATGTGTTTGAATATTACGTTTGTTTTAAATTAACCGTACTTCAAATGTTTACAGAAACAAGCTTTCCAGTTCATCTCATCCTTGGACTTGAGAAAATCGTTTAAAAAATACATTACAATATTTTAATCTTAAATATTTTTATGAGTTTTAACTTCTTTCGCATAATTTTTATATTTGTTTGTACAATTTGTATTAAGAATGTTATTTATTACTCCAGCGAATTACAATTATACTTAGAATAAATGTTGGTAATAAAATACAGCATTGCAACTAAATAGAACAAAGTACTTAATACAAATATCTGGTGATCAATCATTATCAAAGAGAAGACAAATACGGGTTATGTCAAAGAGGGAAGCTCTTGAGGCTATCCGGGCCTCAAAATAAAGTAAGCGTAAACACGCGGGTTATGCGGGATAGTGCAAGTACCAGGACAAGAATAAAATATAAATCATATTATTCTTGATTATATTTATTTTTATGTTTAAAAATAAATGAATGATAAATTAATTACATATAGGTAGTATAGGTAAGATTAGCTAGACTCTAAAATTCTGTTTTCTTTAATAAAATATTCTCTCATATTTTCAATAAAAAAATATATTTTCTTAAAAATATTATATAATCGTTGTGTACCCACCCAAATTGTGTTCTTTATGATTATTACAGATGCGCCAAATGGTGTTTTTACCGATAACCGAATACTTAATAGTCAATTTAACTTTTACCCCACCGAATATTTGGCCGAATTATTCGTTTTTTTTATAAACAGGTTCTTACAAATATGTTACTTGTGTAAAAATATTTTTTGAGCTTTTAAAATAAATGCTGATTTTAGGTTTAAAATAAATATTGACTATACTAAATACTAATTGTAGGTTAGGAATAATAAAATAAATATGTTGACCTGATATTTTTCGAAATAAATGTAGATTTGAAGTTTATTTTTTATAATTGCTTTATATTATTATTGGATCAACACATTATTTATACGAATTCTTTGACTTATAATGGCCCGAATACAAATAGTGAAAAAGATGCCGAATAAGCCGAATACCAAATACTTACCGAATATTCGGCGCATATCTAATGATTATGTAATTAAAAATATAAACTTCTTTTTTTTCTTTTTTCTTTTTTTTATACGATCTAGGGTAATGCTTGACTACATTCCACCTGATGGTAAGTGGAATGTAGTCTTAGATGGTAAGGCGCATTGCCCTAGCAACCTATTCACTCTTCTCTTGAAGACACCCACATTATATTTGGCCGGAAATACCGACGCAGGCAAATTGTTCCAGTCCTTCGCTGTACGCACTAAAAATGAGGAAGCAAAGCGCTTTGTTCGGACAGGTGGAATGTCCACAACAAAAGGATGGATACCTGTCGTGCGTCGGGACGTCCGGTGATGGAAGGGGGACGGGGGAACTAAGTCGTGTAGTTCCTGCGCACACTCACCAAAATGTATCCTATAGAATACTGAGAGGCTAGCAATTTTACGCCTGTGTTCAAGGCTTTGGAGGTCGGCTTCGACCAATTCGGGATCGCCTATAAGCCTCTTTGCTCGCCTCTCAATTGAGTCCAGAACCGCAAGATGAGACTTTGCGGCACCAGCAAATATGTGACCACAGTACTCTACACACGACCGGATCTGTGCTTTGTATAGAACAAGAAGCTGTCCCGGTGTAAAGTACTGCCGAACCTTCGCAAGAACGGCAAGCTTTGCTGCTGCTGCTCTTGCTCTGGACTCAATGAACCGACCAAAGTTGAGGTTCGAGGAAATCTCTAAGCCTAACAACTGAAGCCGGTCACTGTATTCCAAGGATACATTCTGGAAAGTAGGAGCCAAAGTGAAAGGGCTCTTTTTGGCTGTGAATAGACACGTCTGCGTTTTGGTGGCGTTGAACTTGACAAGATTGGCATTGCTCCATGCGGAGACTGCCTGAAGTTTGTCATTCAAACGTTGCACCATGGCTTCTCTTTCAGACTGTATTTGATCTCGACTAGCCCGAGTACTCGGCAGATATCTTTCTACAACTGTGCTGTCGTCTGCATACCCATAGATACCGGGCTTCAACAGATCATTAATGTGCAGCAAAAAAAGAGTTGCAGAAAGAACGGACCCCTGAGGCACTCCGGCATTTATTTTCAAGGGTTCCGAGGAACACCCGTCAACAACTACTCGGAGAGATCTCTGGCTCAAAAAGTCCGTTACCCAGTCGATCAGACCAGGAGATATACCGTACGCTGAAAGCTTGCTTATAAGGCTCGCATGCCAGACCCTGTCATATGCCCTCGAGACGTCCAGAGAGACGGCGACCGCTTCTCCGTTCTTCTCGATGGCCTCGCCTAAAATGTGTGTAGTATACACTAGGAGGTCCCCAGTAGACCTATTACGGCAAAACCACTGAGGAGATCGTTACCTTCTAGGTATGCTAGTAGGCGCGAGTTCAATACACGCTCCATAATCTTGAAGAGTATGGAGGTGATTGAAATCGGTCTGTAATTGACAGGGTCGGCACGGCTGCCTTTTTTGGGCACGGGTTGCACATTAGCAAGCTTCCAGGATTTCGGCACTATTCCAGTCATGAAAGAGAGACGATACAGACGTGTCAGTACAGGAGACAACTCAGCTGCGCATGTCTTGAGCAGAATGGCTGGTATACCATCAGGACCACTGGCTTTATTCACATCTAAACGACACAATGTTCTCCATACTTCTTTGTTAGTGATGCGGATTTCAGGCATCGAAATACCGCAGTGAGGAAGATGTGCTAGAGAAGCATTGCCAGTGTCTAGATGCGAATTATAAGCAAACAGAGAAGCAAATACATTTGCTTTCTCTGTTGCTGTGTGGGCCAGGGATCCATCCGGCTTCAGCAGAGCAGGCAGTGAGGGTTGGCAGAAATTCGACTCGATCGCTTTCGCAAGAGACCAGAAAGCTCGACTGCCAGTTGGTCTGACTGAGAGCTTTTCGCCATTCTTAGCGATTCGATCGAGACGAGCCTTCCGCAATGCCTTTTTGTAGGACTTGGCAGCTTGGTTAAAGGCTCTCTTCTTCGAAGTTACATCCGGAGTTTTGCGGCTTCGAGCATCAGCCCAAATGAGATATGCCGAATGTTTTCGGTCTTGAGCATGACCACATTCGGCATTAAACCATGGGCGAGCTTTGCCACCGATGGGTACGTCAGCAAAAGGAATAAAATACTCCATTGCCTGATGCACCACATCGGTTATAGCATCCGCGCAACTCGACGGATCCAAAGAAGAGAAGCAGACCTGCCGCCAAGGATAAGACGCAAAAAAGTGCCGCATCTCATCCCAATCTGCTGACTTGTATTTCCATACTCGCCTAACACCATGTGGTTCGAAAGCTGGTGAGGAATACGTAAATACAGATTTCACCAGACAGTGATCGGAGGTTGCCAAGGGGGACGTGACCTCTACACGATACCTGTCCGGATCAGTTGTCAGCAGAAGGTCCAGGCAATTGGCTGTATGGCCTACCACATCTGGCACCCTTGTCGCTTGCCTCACCAGCTGAAAGAGGTCCAAGGACAACGCAAAGTTCCGCGCTTCTCTTCCAGCATGGTCGGTCTTCTGGTACGGGAACAGCCAGTCCTGATGACAGGCATTAAAGTCCCCCAGAAAGACTAGCTGCGACGAAGGGTACTGATATAGAGCCATATCTGCAGCCTCACTGAGATACTCAAATAAACGAGTTGTCTCCTGGTCACCGCTGTGCGAACGATAGACACAGGAATACAGGATTTTTTCGTTTCCTGTGTCCACTAAAACCCATAGGGAAGAAAAAGTGGGATCTTCAAGGTGACGGAGACGCTGAATACAGAGGTCATTCCGCGCATACACACTGACTCCGGCCCGTGAGCGAAAGTTGTGCTCTAACGAGTAACCGGGATAATCCAAGTATGCAGCGCTCAAAGGACATTGTATCTGCGTCTCCGTCAAAAAGAGCAAGTGCGGCTGCTCTGTCTCCAGGTGGTGGTGGACAGCTAAAAGATTTGAGTGCAAACCCCTTATATTAGTGAGGTGCCCTTTATATGAGGAGGAGTGCAACCGCTGCTTTAACTTGTTCCCTTTTTCATAAAAAAATAAATATAAAAGTGAATAGGGATGGGAAATGGCAGTTGAACGAGGCGGTACATATCGAACCCGACGTCGAAACTGGTGATGTCTTGCCACTGGGAGGCTAGTCTGGAGACTGCGGGGACGCCCGAACCCCCCCAGGGATCGCCATCGGGCCTCCTCGACTGGTCGCCAACCAGCACGATGGAGACACCCTGGGATTTTTCGCAGCTGGCGGGGCAGCCTTTCGTGGGTGGCTAACCCACTAATTGGGCCCCTAACTATCTGCGGGCGGCCAGCGGAAAGCCGTCGCTTCGGATCTCGCTACCCTCCTCGACTAGACACCCGACAAATCAAACACCAACCCGACGTTAAACCGGTTCGCCAACGCACCGCAACTGTTCAGACCCATTTCCCATAAACGGCTTCATCGAGCAACGCGCCGGAACACGACTAGGTCGCTTTGCGGCACGACTCTGCCCGATGGGTGGTAACTTTGCCGGCGACCGGATGTTATGGTCTACCAACTTCGTTTTGATGTTAGCGTATTACCTATACAAAACTATCTAATCACAGACTGGATTGGCAAAAATAACCGTTATTTTAGGTTTTAATTTAAACTTCTGAAATAGCCAAAACAGATTGAGCCATACAGGAATAGTTCCGCAAAACTTATTTATTTTATTCATTTATATCTTTTCCACTTAGAATCATAATCAGTGATCACTTGTGTACGTCAACATGGAAGTGTCAGGAGGTCCTATTACGATATTAGATTTATCGTAATAAGAAAATGAATTAATAATAACAGAAAAATATATATATATATATATATATATATATATATATATATATATATATATATATATATATATATATATATATATATATATATATATATATATAAATCTTAAACCTTAACTTACCTTAGTATCCTTATAATTTTTAATTATTAAGTGGTTAAGTTATTCGATAGAATAAGAAGGCTTGAATAATATTTAATAAATCTTTACACTTGCTGTTGATACGTCAACGAATCAAGTCTCCACTGAGATCACTTACCTGGTGTGATCAATAAATACGGTGAATAATGTTATATTATAAAAAGTATCACGCTTACATAGAATCTGATTTAATCTCCTTCAAAGTACTCTCCTTGGCTAGCAATGCACTTATTCCAACGTTGATTCCATGACTGGATGCATTTCTGGAAGGCATCTTTTGGAAGGGCTTTCAGCTGCTCGGTCGTGGCCCTTCAATGTCAGCAATGGTATCAAAACGTTTTCCTTTAAGCACACTTTTAATTTTTGGGAAGAGCCAGAAGTCGCACGGTGCTAAATCCGGTGAGTATGGCGGATGTGGACAAACAGGAACATTTTTTTCTGCCAAAAACTCACGAATGAGAAGCGAGGAGTGACACGGCGCATTGTCGTGGTGAAGAAGGAAGCCATTGGCCCATTTTTCTGGCCGCTTTCTTCGTATGTCGTTTCGCAAGCGTTGCAGTACGCCCTTATAAAATTCCGAGTTTACAGTTGTTCCTCTTGGAACGAACTCTGATCGCACTATGCCCTCACTATCGAAGAAAACAATGAGCATGACCTTGATGTTTGATTTTGACTGACGTGCCTTTTTAGGGCGAGGAGATGAACTGGTTTTCCATTGGGAACTCTGCATTTTGGTCTCTGGGTCATAGCCATAGACCCAACTCTCATCTCCAGTCACAATTTTTGCCATAAAGTCCGGATGCGTTGTTCGAAATACATGTTGCGCGACAGACACGATAAACACAACCTCACTCTAGCGGCTCTGACAGCTGACTGACATGTTCAAACGTGATACAACTTGTCCCTGCCTGTGTCAGCGGATCACGCTACTTAACAAATTACAACATATGGCTGTAGCATCAGCTATTGCCGGTATAAAAATTCGTTCACCGTATTTATTGATCACACCTCGTATGTTGTAAGAATGCTGGAGGCAACTAACTTGTTTTACATAATATAGTACTTTATCATTTCATAGTAAACTACGATTTTAAATAATACTTGCTGTCGTTGTACATAAGATAAATGTGGCTTCAACTATAAGGAAGACTGACATAATATCCTTTTCAATTATTTAAATTAGATACAAGGTTCTCTATGTATGTAAATAGCTAGGTAAGTCCATCGACAAATAATATATTTTTTTGTCTATAAGAAATTATTAAATAGAAGCGTATAGCTATTTATTAAACATTCAGCAAAAGTTTTTTTCCTTATTAATTTTGAAAATACCTATAAACATGTATAGCCATGTTAAGCTTATTTAAATCGATATAAATATATAATAATATGATCATCGTTATCGGGACGGTTATCTTTATCGATTAATAAGCTTAACATATATATATATAGATGTTAATCTATACTGCAAAGTTAGAAATATTGGTTAGGATTTTCCTAAGAAGCCTTATAGATGTCACCACCGTCCCGATAAAGACGATCACATACAAATGCTTAGTTTACCAAGGCGGATAGCAATACGGTAGCTCAATTGGTAGAGCGACGGAAAGGTTGTTTTCCAGAGGTCGTGGTTTCGAATCCCTGCCGGTATCGGTTTATTTTTCATATTTATTATTTATTTTCTATATTTATATAAACCTTGTTAATTAATAATTAGAGTAGATCCTTAGTTTATCAGAAAGTGTATTTTTACCACCTATCTTAATTTATTCAGATTTTTCTAATGTACTTTTATATTACTTAATTATTTAATTATATATCAATATTATTAGACACATTACTGCTCTGTTATTTTAAACATTTTTACGCGTCAAAATATATTTCTGTTACTATCGCTTCTTACAATAAACATTACTATATATTTATTTGAACGTTACAAAGCAGGTAGGTTAAACCTAACAATTATGAAGGTTGAAGAAGAAGATCTGTTTAAGATAAAAAGTTTTTAATAAAAGCTCATCTGATAAAATTGAAGTTAGAAAGTGGAGCATCTAGGCATTATGTGCGCTACAAAGAAACGCCAACGTAGTCGTCATAATGTAAGAGATCTCAAGAATCTTGTCAGCAACAGCTTCAAGTAAGTTCTGTGCAGTCACTCCTAAAATGATAATAGTCTTTTCACTCCTCGAAGTATCCTGTATACATTTTTAGTTTAGTTTGAGTATATTATACTGTATTCATTTTTAGTGTAGTTTGTATTCATTTTTAGTAGTTTAGTTCAGTTTATAAGAAAGTAAAGAATCAGAAATGTTTGATATTTTTTCTATAAAATCAATCATAAAAAAATATATTTTAATTATTTCGAATTTCTTAATTTATTTATCTTAAAAAAATATATTAAAAATAAACTTTTAAAATTTGAAAAGTTTGATATAGGATGCCTATATGTTGATTCTAATTATATATAGGTTAATGTCTCCAGGCCAATTTCATAATAATTTAATTAGTATTTTAATTTCTTAATGTACTCTAAAATGTACAAAACAATACATGTAAATACAAACACATTATTCAAGAAAAACATTACTTTTCATCTATATTTGCAATAAACAATCATAATGACTATTAATCTTTCACAAAATGTCATCATAATCTGTTTAGTAATTTATGCGTTATTTACTAATAAACAAACACACAAAAGTTTTTTTTTACATATCTGTAATTTGGTACTGTACACGTTGCACTACACCGTTAGATAAAGATTAAGTTTCTCTTATATAATTATGCAGAGGCAATTTCTCAAACCAAATAATCTCTGTATTATTCATTTCAAAAATTATCAACGCTTCTGGTATTTACATTAAAACCTAATAGTTTAATTTGATTTAAATATACATAATATTATGTTAATTAAATTCAATCGTTTCTATTCATCTAATTTCAGTGGGGACACATTTATTATATTTGTGATGTAGCCATAACTTAAATAAAACAATATTTTATTTAAAACCAAATTAATATAATATAATGACGTCGTTTTCCGAATAGATGTTGTTTTTATAAAGTAAAAAGTAGTTCGAAGTGTAATTTATTTCTTCTTTTCCGGAAAGTAATATAACACACTCACACAAAAACACAGCCAACCAATAGCCGAGTTGGAAACAACATGTTTATTCCGTCGTAAAAAGCTCTTAGTTAAACAAAATACGATTTCCTTGAAATTGGGAGTTAGCGAGGCTAAAAACCGCGTTTGGAATCAAGAGTTTTTTAGCTGTTATTTATAAATGTCCGACCACGCCACATAGCATTCCATCAAGTGTCCACAGACTAGAATAGATTTATTCAGAGGCTTTAACTTTTTACTTGTTACTGTATAACTTATGGATGTAGTTATTTCTGATACTTGGCGGGGAAAAAATATGTTGTTTTTTTTATTTAAATATATAAGTATATTGTGATTTCTTTATAAAAAAATCGATAAAAATATGGATTTGCTTTTTAATCACCGATAAAAAATAATAAGTATAAAGTAATACATAGAAAAATAGCAAGAATGTATTTTGTAAATAATTTATTTTTTAAATTTATAAATTTCACTAAAAGTTATTCGAGTAAAAATTTTAAAGCCAATAAAATTGTTTCTAATTTCAAATGCTCAGTCACTTAAGAAATATTTACTAACTGTTCAACAGAATCTGCTTTTTAACACTACAGAACTTTGTAACAAAGATATTGTCTGGAAAGTTTCCCTCGACGACTTTTAAGTTACTTTAATTGCTCAGTTATCCCCAATTTATAACAATTAATTATTATTGAATATTGTTTGAAGATAGATTAATTTGTATAATGATTATTATTTACTATGAAATGCGTATGATACATTTTCCAGAGACATAATATTTTTGTAATTAACCTTTCGTGAACCATGATGATTATTAAATATATAAATATACCTGGCCCAGTTCACGTAAATTCATATTAATCTGCATGAACATAGCGGGGTCAATATATATTTATAATATGAAATAGACAATATGAAAAATTCATTCATATCATGTAAATATTATAATTTTACGTAAATGAAATGTATAAAAACTATTTTACATTACGTATTATTAAACTAATTTATAACAGTAAGTCTGTTATCCAACGTCGGTGTGATTGGTGTTCGTTTCCTGATATATTTTTCTAGAACATCTGTATCCTTTCCAATTAATGTTTCATTTAGTCCATATTTCTTCAATATCTGTAAGTTTCATGTCGAAAAAAATGTTAACCTTATTTTTGTAAAGTGATTAGTTGTAGATACCATCTTTGCTTAGGGTTTTTATTTAAGTACAAATTTTTTAAAAATATTATAGTTAATGTAGTTTTATGTTTAAATTCATAAAATTTTGTAGTTATTAAACCAATAATATAAATCATCTTACATCGAACTCATTCTTGCCTCTAGTTAAAAATCCGAGTGTAGAGACCTGGTATAATTTTTCAGGGTCTATTGGTACATATTCATCGCCTTCTTTTATTAACACATCGATTATTAATTCATTTGTTAAGTTTAAAGTTACTCGCATTCCTGTAATTATAAAATATATATTTGTTAGTTAGTATCATATAACATTCAGAAATTTATACTTATTTATATAAAATCTTCACTTCGAACAATGACCTTTCAATATACTACTGACGCAAACGTGTTTAAACTATACCAAATAATTCTCGCAGTCAAAATCAATACTAAAATGATAATCATCCAACTGAGGTCCTAAAGTCAAGTTATTGATTTCAGTATTACAGTTCATCCAACCTAATAATATTATATTTGTATACAACAAACATCCTTCAGTCTTCCTGTTTACTTATAACCCTCCATATTCATATATTTTTTTGTACAAATAAATTAATTAACATGTGATATGGAACAGGGAGAAACCCTGTTCCATATCACATGTTAATTAATTAAACAATAATCAATCATAATTTTAAATAATTTAATTAGGCTTATTTTAATTATTGAATAAAAAAAAATAAAAATAAAACAACATAGGCAAGGGTTCGAGCCCTCGCCCTCTGGAAAACCATTCCGTCGCTCTAACAATTGAGCCACCGTATCACATGTATCGCATTGTATTTAATTATATTAAAAGTTTCTTCCAGTCACTCTGCTATAGTGAAAACAATTATTGCAAAATGACGAATGAAATAACGAAGTATTTACAATTAAAAACGCATGTTAGTTTTGAGTAAATCAGTTTTATTCATAAATGCTGTTAAAAAAAAGTAGAATGATCTTACCTGATACTTGCGGCATCCATGGTCCTTGAAACGGTTTCAAAACCCAATAATTAGTCATACAAATTCTAAAAGCCTCTAACAAGTATTTTCCAGGTAAGGCGATGGTTACCACTTTATTCGTGAATGGTAAGACATTAATTATCTCTCCTCTTGTTATATCTGAAAAAAGTATAGATAACATTTTTAAGTAATTGAGAAAGAAACACCAGATGTTGGTCCTTACGAAATATAAATCTGCCGTTCCTTCATTAGAAAGGAGTTAACTTTCTCATTATAGATTTTTATTTTTTAATGCAAAGTGATAAAGTTAATATTTCCCTTTTTAGCTTAGAAATTATTTCTATCAGTAACACAGAATTATAAGGTTTTGTAGATTGTTAGGCATCACAGTCGCATCACTGCCTATGGGTCCCCTAATATGCATAATTACTCCATGTTGAAACCACATTGATTCGCTTGATGTACAAAGTGAAAGTACCTCTACTCTTCTTAAGTGATAATAATCTATTTATATTTACAATGCTACACGTATAATAAAAAAATTACAACAAGCGGTTTTTGGAACAAAAAAAATCAAATTACCATTTATTTATTAATGTGTTTAATATTGTATTTTTCTGATATTACTAAGTCTAACTAAAAAGTCGTAAAACCACATGCTTTTAACTACAAAGTAGTTTTCCAACGCTTGAGTTTTTTCCAATACCATCCTGGGTACAATTGCCTCTAATACCAATCAGTAGATGTTGTTAGAGAAAATAATGAATAAGTGAGGGCCAAGGAATCGTTTAACAATAGGGAACATTCACGTATTTTTTTTTTGACGTAAATTAATCATTTACCTCTCTATATCGTAGAAAAAAATATTAATAGGCTTGAAAAGATCCTAGTTTTTTTTCAAAGTGAAAATTAAAACATTGAGTAAATTTGACCCGTTTAAACACCGCCATTTTGCGCGCGCTTTGCGTGACGTCAAATGATACATCCAGTGAATGTTTACTATGAACTTTTTAGCAATTTCATAGATATTTTAAGTTTTAATTGCTTTACAAGTCATGGAAGAAGATAAAAATCATCTTACGAATATTGTATAGTACCGGAGTGCAAAAATAGTATTAGAAAAACACCCGACAAAGTGTTTTTTGTATTCCAAGAGATGCGAAAATACAAAAACAATGGTGTACGGTAATTAAAAGGGATAATATATGTCCTAAATCGTGTTTATATTGAAGATTGTGAAGAAGGTTGTGAAGATCAATTTAACGTAAGTATACTTTATTTATAATAAGTTTAATCTAATAGTTTAAATTTATAGTAAGTATTAAACATTAGAAAATTTGAGTTTAAAATTAACCTAACCTATCTTACAAATTTCAGTATAACTTTCTATAAAAACCGTAATCTTTTTTTGTTTTACGCAATTTTTATGGTCTGTCGATTTATTTCAGGTTAAGGAAGATACAGCAAATTGTATTGAATATAATATGTGTAACGAAACAACAAGGAAAAAGATGTAATCTAAGTTTGAAGAAAGGAGTTGTTCCTTATATATTTTTGTGGCAAAAACAACAGCTGATAGAATGAGAATGTGCATAGTCAAAAGGCAAAGATTGACATCGGTTAATGAAGCCTTTTAAGAGTTAGCTATCAAAAGTAGTGTTTAAAAAAATTGGTGACCTTTACGAAGAAGTGATATAGGTAGTAAGTCCTAGTCCATACAAATGTCTGTGATATTAACCAGCCAAGACTCAGTACTTCTCCTATTGAATGTGATGATCATAAGGCAGAGCCTTGCTTTTCACATATTAAAGATAAATTACCAAGTGACTAAGCTGTGCAAGTTAATATTAAACCGAAGTATGGAAGTAAAGGTGTCAATGTAAATATACCTGCTGAAAAACAAAATGTAGCATTGTCACCATTTCCTCATTTAACACACAACATTGTTACACAACAGTTTTAAAAGTAAAACTATCTATTTTAAAAAGAAAATTGTTTACTGAAAACACAGCTGATAATACTTCTATAGCATCTTATATCTTCTATATCTGCTGATTATCAACCAAGTTATTTATCTGAGTCAAGTGAAGTGAAAAATGATTCAGAGGCAGAAACATTTTAAAAATGTATTGTGTAGTAGCATGCTAACTGCTATTCAAAAAGAGTTTGTAGGTATTTGTTTTGTTAGAGTTGTTTGAGTATTTAGAAAATGTTTTTAAGATTACCTAAACAATTGTATCATTTAATAAAACCTTTAAGCACGAAAATATAGGTTTAAATTATTTATTTTTCTCAGTCACACTGATACCACAGTATGAACTTAAACGCCGATATATTGAATGGTGTGTCAAATGACGTCACATTTCCTTTCGACCAATGGTGGCGCGTTTTGGAATTTTGAATTTCGCTCCCTAAAGTTACACTTTTCATAAATTATTTTATGGCCTTAAATGATTAGTAAATTAAAAAAAAATATTTTATTATAATAAGATAATAAAAAGTAATCGAAAATAAAATATTTGAGACCATTTAAATTTTTTTGCATGTTCCCTATTCTGCACGGCCGCCAGACGATTTCTCGAGAGAACAAAATAGAAGTTTATGTGAGCACCGATAGCCATGCTTGAACAACGTCAACAAAACTACATCGTACCAATATTTAAATACAACCGCAGAAAGTTTATTATAAATTCATATTGTACTGCTTTTTTATGAAGTCTTAGGTGTTAAAGAACGTAGTGAATTTCATTCAGTTGAAATAATAATTCTTGATTAACATTATTATTACTATATTTGCCTGCAATGTATGCCTATTTGGTAAAAAAAAAAAGATTTTGAACACTTAAAGCCAATTTTTACTTAATTTTAAAATTACTTCATTAAAGAAAGTACAAATTTTTTGTTTATCATATTAAGTATAGTATGTATAGTGAAAATATGCATATTTATTAAATAAAGCCTTAAATAATAACTCTGAATTATCTACTTTGAAAACACTTCAACTGATTAAAATGTTATGTAATAGACAGAAAAAATAATGCATCGCTTACCAGCGATTTTAAGTTTGTATCACATACATATTAATTCTACCTTAAATCAAATAAGAATACATCACAATATAATATTACTATGATATTTTCTCTATTTTCTACTACTATACATTTTTACGATGATGATTTGATTTAAGTCTGGTTTAAATTGGGAAATGTTAGATTTTAAAAAACATCTATTTTAAATAATTTCATGTCGATTTGACCAATACCTACTATTAATTATTTGTAATATTATGGAGGAGAAAGTTATTTTACAATTATTTCTGAGATAAAAGAATGGTCTTAGTCTAAGCTTTGTTTATTGAACATTAATTAATCTGAGTGTTATAGTTTTTTAGAAACTAGGATTACCACGTTTTTTTTTAATTTACTCCGAAATTACTTTTAAGGCTAACAACATCCTTTCAGTGAAGGGTCGGCAATTTTTTTTAATAATGTCATGTTATTGTTATATTTATTTTAAACTAACATAGTAAGATCATAAACTATGTAAATAGTTTTAGTTAATTGAAGTTACAATCATTTATACAACGATCTGTCATCTAAACCTATTAAGGTTATTTTAAGCAATAATAAATAACATTAAAAAATATATTTTTTCTTACTTACCTCCTTTTGGTATCGATCCGCGAATCATGTTTCGTAGTATGAAGGCCACGTGAGTGAGATTCGATACATTCTTCTCCTTAGTCTAGAACGTACCATTATAAAAAAAAAAAAAATACTTCACAATACTTATATTCTATATAATTTCAGAAGGTTCCTTAGTTATACTAGAAATATTTGCTTTTGCGAAATTTAATTTATTATAACACATATTTATACTGTAATAATGAAACGAAACTGAAATACAAGTTTAAATAACTTGAATGAATAAAAACAATGTTCACTTCTTTCAAAAGCTAAAAAAAATATTAAATATACCTACTGAAGAATGTAAATGTTTTAAATACAATTATAAAAAAAATGCACCTTATTAACAAATACTTACCGCATCCAAAAACGCGTCAGCAAAAAAGTTACCAATAAAACATTCTTTTGAACCACACTGTTTAGCTAAAAAGTCTGTTTTCACGAAGCCTACCCTTTCATTGACTAGTTTATTTAATTTTTCTGCATAAGGTTGTAGGAGCGCCTTTATTTCTGGGTCTAAACAAATAATTACATTTAAAATATTAATGTACAGTAAAAAAAATCATTTAAAATTTTAAATACATATAAATGAAAAATAAACCGATACAGGCAGGGATTTGATCCGATAATGATGACCAAACAGAGGTCGCGGTCTGGGAAACAGTACCGAAAACCATCCATGTGGTCTCGTGGAAACCGGTTTCCCAGAGGTGGAGGGTTCGAATCCGTTCGGTTTATTTTTCATTCAATACTTATTTAAAGTTTAAATAAGCTCAACATGGGAATACATGTTTATAAATATTTTCAAACAAAATAATTGTATTATTTAATTAATTTATACAACGTACTCTCTGGTATAGATCGATTAAGAAATATTGGACCCCCGTCAAAGTCTTTCAAATCTCCTTTATCGTCGAAATAAACTGTCAAATTACCAATATATTTGGTAAAGCATGCTGCCGTAACTATGAGTACCTAAAAAAAATATTTGTGCCTTTCTTAGATTGCAGTTTTCGTTATCAATGATGATGACGATTGACGATCTACTTCATGAGCGCTGAAAAAGGTGAAACTGGGACATGCGAACTAGTTAATTTCCGATTAATATCCGTAAACCAAGTAAGTAAATACTATACCTTTAATATTTAATATTTTAATATAACTAAAGAAAGATAGATATACAGGGATATTTGTAATTAATTGGCACCTCTTGCATTTAATCTCTCTACATCATTCCCAACAACATTTGTGCTACTACTTTTTAAAAATCTTGATAAATAACACAAAAAAAATACTCCCTTTTTTACTTATCACTCTGTATTTTGTAAGAAGTACTTAAAAGCAACAAATGAATTTTGTATCTGAAAACTTAAATTTAAAAAACTATTAATTTTAGAAAGTCGTAGAACAAATGTTTTTGGGATTGGTGTAGAGTGGTTGCCTGCAAGAGGTGGTCAATTAATTACAAATAACACTGTATAATTAAAGTTAATATTTGGAGATAAAAATAGGGACGAAATTAAAATTAAGGCTAGTATAAAAACAATATTTTCGATCTAAGTAATTTACATTTATTTGTTCTTGGTTCACTAAACAGTGATCATTCACTAAAACCATGGCCCATTCCATTAAATATTCCTTTTTCCTGTATTTTTTACGATTTCTCAATCAATATATTTTTCAATACTTACTTTGTGATCCGGTTTCGATCCAGATTCTACTAAAACAGGATACGGGCCCGAAACGTATTCATTACTTGGAGACTTTCCATTCCAAAGAAGACTGTGCGAATGTCCACCCACAATCACGTCAACATTTTGACCAACGGTAGATGCTATTTGCCTTTAATTTAATGTTAATGTAAAATATTTTTTTTTTTTGTTGGTATATTATGCCATTTCGAATATATATATTTCGAATATATGTATTCCAATGAAGCAAATTACATATGAAATAGCGAACGCTTAAAAGGATTTTATATCGAAAGACTAACTGGATTTATGGTATAAATTTATCGAAGTATATTAGTACCATAAAAGATTCTTATGCACAGGAGTCAGTAAATTGACAGGTTTATTGGAAAATATGCGAGCCAACTGCTTTCTTTGCATTTAAATCGTCGTCAAATCAACTGCTTTGGATAAAATACTCAATATGAATAAATGTTCGTATAAGGGTTTCCATATCGACTGAATTTATATTAAGATATTATTATAAAGTTTATGTCGGTCCGTTTTATGAGAACTATTACAATATTGTACATAATTATGTATTATGTTATTTCACAGAGAAAGTTTAGTATCTAAACGAGAGTAAAACAACAGTTTACATTATACAAAAAAAATCCTTCATAACAAGTCACTCCAAATCAGGATTGACAAATATAATCGAGATTTGTTTTAACTGTTGCACGGAATACTTTACATTAATAATATCTTCGGATAATTACGGAATAATTTATATTGATATCTTAAGGAGGAACAATTCTAGTTTCAAATATTTTGCTTGACTCTCATTTAATAAGAAATTAAAAAAATTGTAACTTCCATATTCATAACTATAAATAAATAATAAAATATAGAAAAGAAATTCTTAAATATTCTAAAAATATATTTGGTGTACATACTTGTCAATCTCAAGTCCACAATGTGATAGTACTATGATTATATCCACTCCTTGGTCTGTTAGTAGTTGAGCCTCTCTTTCTACGATACTTTTCGGTTCTAAAAATTTTACTTTTCCAGGATTTGACGATGTCTAAAATTAAGGTAACTCATTCACAAAGATATCATTATTTTACCTTTATCCCAATTCTCTTTGGGTCATCGTTGCATGTCAACTTCTTCCATACATCTCTTTAAGTCTTCATTTCATTACGCACACCAATCACATGATCACATTCACATAGCCAATATTGTGTGAAGTATTCGTCTGTTCACATTGATATATCAGACTCATTAATATCGCTCTCTAGACATCTCACTGCTGAACATAAGTCTTCTCTCCAATTATGAATATTATAAAATACGTCTACCGAGCAGTCGCTTTATGCTACATGATTTGACTATATATTATCCTTCACCAATCACACCAAATGGAAATATGTTCTAAAATATTTTATTCGGCAGGCCGGAAATTAAACTCCAGAAATCGGGAATTAAGAGGCGAGTATTGGAAAAGCCAAGTAAGAGTGGGAGTTGATATGTATTAATAAGTGAAATAACTCACTTGTGTCTCCGTAGTGATGAGACCAATTATACCTATCTTTCTGCCATTCCTCTTTATAACAATATGTGGTTTGTATAATCCATTTAATGTTGGTTCTAAACTTGTATCAATGTTCGCTATTACAACGGGAGCTCGGAGTGCCGCAAGGTACGGCACTAAGCCCGCTACTTCATCGTCGAACTCATGATTGCCCACAGCCTGAAACGAAACAAATATTTTTCGCTAGTTATGATATTGATAGGTGCTGTACTAAAAGTCATAGGTTATGAAAGAGGATATGAAAGGTATCAATGTTGCCCAACTATTTCTTCCACGCTCTTCTCTCATTTATAAAATTGTTACAATAAGCATATAGGTAGTTTAAAGATACTTACATGAGCATCATTCGGCAGTAAATTAATAAACTTTTGTGTGATGTTCCATTTTAGTAAAGAATACCAATACGTCCCTTGAAATGTATCTCCTGCATCCAAAAGAAGCGCACCAGGCTTCTCCTCTAATAGAATCATGATTTCCTGGTACAATCTTGCAAAACCACCCAAACATGATGTATCGTTGGATGTACAAACTGGATAGGATACTGAAGTTTCTACGAATCTGTAATAATTTTTTTTTTTTATTGCGATTAGAATTGTAGCCATATATCAAGGCCAACCTAAGGCAGTGAATGTTAACTATTTATTAGAATAAATAATGTAAGTACATTATGCAAAACTGTTAAATTCAGTTGTATTTTTTTTAAAACAGTTTATTTTAATTTCGTTTTACTGACATTACACTACATATAATAAATTTCCGTACTTTTTTGTATCTGTGTTTAGATCAAAATAAGGAAATACTTAATGATTTATTTTTAAACCTAAAATAAATAAAGAAAGAGACATTGGATGACCATTGTTTCATTAAATTTAAACGAAAAATATTAAAAATTTTATTCCTAAGACAAATGATATGGCTGTGTTTATTAAAATAAAAAAGGAAATTGTGCAATAGTGTTTATCGAAATATAGATGCATAACTCTCTAAAATAAATTCTAAATGGTAAAAAGAGTATTTTTTATATAATATATTTATATTATTATGTAATGCAATGAACAGATTTTTAATCTAGATAGTTTAAAGAGCCTATTTAACAATTTATGAAAAATCTTTTCTTCTTAGTCGCAATGAGTTAACAGGTTCTAGATATCTAAATAAAAAAGGGCATAATAAGCTTTTCAACTCGGAAATATAATAAAAAACATTCATTGAAATTGAAATGTTATCAGTGTTCAAGGTATTATTATTTACAGAAATCCCCCCATTCTGTATATAAGTATTAATTATCTCACGTAAATATGTTTTACATAACTACTTAACTATGAGCCGTATGTTATCTGAAGAATATTTTAATATAAAAATCAATTTTATTTCATAAAGGTCATCTGGTACAGTCGTTTTTAATTTTGAAGGTTTGTCCTTATCATAGCCTCGAGTAGATGTGCACTGTTCGTCTATATCCTTTGGCGACAATATCTCACAAATCCTCACCGCTCAAGTAATTGTTTTTAGTGACTCTATGCAGGATACTAACTAATTAACTAACTAACTTGTTAGGCTGTCTTACTTGCGTTATGCACTATCTAAATTGCTTAGCAAGTGCTAAGTAGGTGTTACTTACAAATCAAGATGCGTTTTTAACTTTGCGATGGAAAATAGTCTATCCTGACTAGTTGAGATGCCTACTCGTATCCTGGATGTAGATAGTCACATGAACTCATAATTATACGCTGACTACACATTGAGATAAGGATCGCTACATCTTCGACGTCCCGCTGCGGTTGTCTGATCATTTCGTCTATCTCGTTTGATATGTAGTATCCATTTCACGCCATGTGTCAAAGTAATAAAAAAAAATATTATTGTGAGTTCTGAGATCACAAGGCCAAGGTTAACAAGCAAATAATTACAATTAATTAAAAAAACAATAGAAAAACAGTTAATTTTACCTACTTTACAACTTCCCCCGGACTTCCCCGGAGACTTCCTCAGAGACACGCATAGAACCAGTTTTGACTAACTGACTGACTAGACTTAACTCTTCATAATATCTAACAACTAGAAGTTACTTTCTGGGCGCAATTGAGAACTGATTGTTATTCAGTTAAAACCCGCACCTCATTATTTTTATCATAGATAAAAATAAATTAATGTTTTGTTCTTAAAACCAAATATAATAATAATACAATAATAATAATAATACAGGACGAGTTACACACATTGATCTAACCCCTAAGTAAGCAAATTATTTGCTTGTGTTATGGGTGTTAGACAACGATACAAATACATAGAAATAAACATTATAAATATTGAGAATATATTTAATAAACGACCAAACCCAGAAATACAGACATATATGTTCATCCCATACATGCATGTCCCTGTCGGGGATCAAACCCGAGCCCCATTGCGTCGCTATACGTTAGGCGTCTGCGCTAACCACTCGACCAACGGAGCGGACCAAATATAAAATACGTTACTTGATACATATTTAGTAAATAAATAAGACGCGTCCACTGTACTACGTCTTCTTCTATAAGTAAACGTCAGAGAAATCTTTTATATCTAGTAAATATTATGTTTAATAACTTATGTTTAAGTTAAAAGCATGATTCTATTTATAGTTGCTTTGAACTAAATATAAAAAAATACTAGTTATTTCGTTTTTTTTAGTGAAGCCAAAATAAAAAATAACAAACTCGGTTGCCCGAAACAATGGGATATTTTGTTTCCTTGTGACCGCAGTATATATTACCTAGAACATGACGTGTACTGCGCGTGATATGAGGAAGATTATTACCGAGGTCAATATAAGATCTATTAAGGATTATATAAACAGATATATGAATAAAAAGGGCATATCTGCAAATATGTACACTAAAGTTTTTATTGCATTTATACTATTTATAAAAAGTAGTGATCCGTTTTTAACCGGCTTCTTCAAAAAGGAGGAGGTTCTATATATTTATGTATTTATATTTTATGTATGTACACCGATTTCTCCGAGATTTCTGAACCGATTTACGTAATTCTGTTTTTGTTTGATGCGGAATAGTTTCGAATTGGTCCCATAAAAATTTGATTCATGATTCAGGTAGGCCCATTAGTTTGTATTTTATTACATTTTTGTCCAAGTTTTAAAATAGCTCCTCCGGAACGAAATCAAAACGTGCTGTGACTAATGACATCTGTTGTTTTGGATATGTGAAGTCCGACGCGCTGCTGCTATTCAGTTCTTACGTGGCTGAGCAGACTCGGTTGCAGTTTCGTATCACTTCTTATCTATGAGCCCTCTGCTTCGTCGACTCGACTCTAAGCGCTCATTTATGGGGCCAAGTCTATTAGCTCTCTGCTCAATATACTCATTCACAAGACACTCTTGCATCTTTCCGAGTCTAATTATGCTGATCAAGGGTTTCTTGATGTAATCGTGATTTCATATATGCCTTCATGGCCAACCCACATTTTGCACGATCTTTAATAGTCTCACAAGAACGTGATATTGTATTTCGAAGAGCATTTCTTGAGATCTATATTTTTTTAAGAAGTGCAGCAACTTTTGTAGGTCTAGCCATGGCTAATTGATAAGGTATCAATAAACCGACTTTAAAACTAAAAAGTAAAAAATATACTACTATTATTTATATGTCCTATCTACTAATAGGTTTGAAGTCGGTGCCAAGCCTTAAACAAATAATTATATTTAACCCCTTTAATGAATACGAGCAAAATAATACAATGAAATGCCTACTTTAATGATTAAGATACGTAAATAAACATAATAAAAAGCACTAAAACCTTAATATTATAAGCAGCTCAATCAATACGAATAGTGAAAAAAAAACAAAATTTAGAAAATTTATTTAACAATAATTCTTAAACTAAATGGACATGTGAATTATGATATGCCTACAACTTGAATCGATACGAAGAAAAACAAAAAAAAACAATGATTACGAAAATGCATGCAACCGAATTCCTATACTAAATTGCTTGGCACCAACTTCAAACCTATTAGTAAATAGGACATATAAATAATAGGTAGTATATAATGAATATTAAATCTTCATTATTTTTTACTTATTAGTTTTAAAGTCGATTTTTTTTAAAGTAGTTATTTTTATTTTATTTCAATGCGATATATAGGTATATCGCACCTATGAAACTAAAAAAACTAATAATTATACCATTTACGTATAATTTTGTAAGGTCAAGTACAATCTTAATCATTGCCACTAATCATAAGTTATCTGTGATAAAAATAACGAGACATCGTTCAAAAGTTTAAGACAAAGGTTATCAATGTCTCCTTATTCTACAATTTGACGTAATAGATAAATGAGGAGTAACTAGAACATTTTATTCCATTTTATAATATCTTCTTCCTATTATATAAATGTAAATAATTAGAGATTGTTCCGTCATGCACAATTTTTTTTATATACTATTGTTATAGTTGAATTATACCTAAAAACATACAGTTTATAAACCGTTTAGAGACATTTTTTTTAATAATTTAATATTTTATGTTCTAATATTTTAAAGGGAAATGGCTTAGACATTCCACTTTTCGTAGATAGTATAAAAAATAAACTATCAGTATTAATAATAACAATAATCTGCATTTGTCTAGAATTGCGTGTTAATGCACAATTTGAAACTGATCACATGTGACATATTTTTTTGGAATTACAATTATTGCGGTATGATATAAGTTCAAATTGTAATAATCTACGACCGACAGCTATACGTTCTCGAAGAACCTTGAACATCTAAATGCGCTTGCGCAGTTTTAGCAACATTCAACATGCAATACAAATAACAATGTTTCTTGAATTTTTAGATTTCTTTTATGCATAAATAGTTCTAAGCAATAATAATTGTTTGTCACTTTTGTAACGGATGCCGCAATTAGCTCCGGTGAAGGTTTATGGTTTTGTAGGAAGCTGGTTGCAGTTGGCCTTTGAAAAATAGATATTAGAACATTTACCTTAAGTTTCTTGCGAATAATTTAAAATATTTTTTCTTGGCAGGATTGTATAATTTCTTAGGTTATTATGACTAAATTGAAGAAATTGTTAATCCATATTGTTTAGATATAACCAATTTATTCTTGTCCTTTATACATTTTTTATACATTGAAATATGTATTAGTAAAATTAAGGTTAATCAAAATTTATTATTTTGAAATTTTTAACAAATTTTTAATAGTATTTCTTTTTTTTTATTTTTTGAGAAAAATTTAATTTATTTTGATATTTAAGAAAAATAAACATTACCTAAGTACTTATGTTTATAAACTATAATCACAAAAATATAACAAATCTGTTGATTTAATTGAATTAAAATATTAATCTAAATTTCATTACCTTGCATGAAAATCATTGTAATGTATTATATCCAATTTAAAGAGATCATTTTTCACAACACCACTATCCACCAAACTGTTTAATAAAATAAAACACAAACTTAAATATAAACGCATTTTTTTAACTTAATCTTCTGTCATTATGTTACGACCCACGTCAAACCTACTAGCAAGTTTAAGTACTACTAAATATGACAGCGAGTGTTAAGGATTATTTAATAAATGATTATTATTTATTTCATTGTATTAAAGTTCAGAATGGCTCAGCAATGCTCTCAAGTACTTACGAAATTGATGCAACACAATCGGGAACCACATTTTGAGACTGATTGACCTTGACTTCGTAGGTTACTTTCCACACAACTGGTCGTGATGGAAGAAAGGGACTGCAACTTTATATGGAACAATCATTTCAGATTGTTTTTCTTATTTTATCTTTTTGCATGTCTTAGAATCGTTTCCTTTTCCTATTTCTTAATTAAATTGTGAAATAACTGAATGTCTGTTACTCTTTTTGCCTATACAGGACATTTTAAATCTCAAATAAAATGTTATTTACTTAAAACGTTGGGCTTTTTTTCTACAGTGACTATTTTTGTAGCTAAAATGCTCATGAATGCTGATGAAATGCTAAAATCTAAAAAAAAACTTTGTCCAATAAAGTTTTATCGACTAGTTTGGTGTTAGTTTCCATTAAACAGTTCCATTAAAACTCTTAAAATGCACATTTTTGTTTTTGTTTCTTTTTTTTTGCTCAATACTTAACTGTCGTGGTTAAAGGAAGTTAACTATAAATATTTTGTATCCACCAGTCTTTGTCAATATTTTTGGAATAGCAAAAAATGGCTAAACAAATCTTTTGTTACTTTAAATTTTAACCGATTCCAAAAACAAAACTGTTAGATTAGTAAGTATTAGTAGATTAATATTGTATTATTTTCTTTTAACATTAACCTTATAAAAAAAATTGTTGTTTTAAAAAAAAAAACTACAAATAGATCGGTGGTACAATTTCGGCCAATATTGCTCAGACGGTGTCTACTGTGACAAAGGTTGCGGCTTCGATCTACAAATTATTGTGCCGAATCTAGGTGTAAT
This sequence comes from Napeogenes sylphis, assembly GCA_959347405.1. Lineage (NCBI taxonomy): Eukaryota > Metazoa > Arthropoda > Insecta > Lepidoptera > Nymphalidae > Napeogenes > Napeogenes sylphis. The sequence goes on from OY365782.1 coordinate 4,828,282, forward strand.
GTCCGTCATTTGCATGTTTTTGAAACTACCTGCAACACAAGAATTATCCTTTGATGTGAGAACTGTTGTTAGGAAAAATACAATACCATTATTTAAAAAAATGAAAATGTAATGCAATGCAAATTTTAAGCACAATAATGTTAATACATTTAAGCGCTGTTTGTCATTATATATATTTTTTGGACCTAACAGTAAGATTTAAATAAATATTTTAATATTGAAAAAGAATAAGATTATATTATAGAGCACAATGACAGTTAAAAGTACATTTTGTAGCGTTTACTTAAAGGTAGTTTAAAGTATCTCAAAATTGTAAAATTATCTTTTATTTCTTAAACTAGTGTAGAATATTTTACGGTTGTATACCACAAATTAACGAATTTGGCGATTTACAAAACCATTTTAAATCGTGCTCTGCAAGCGAAGCTTAATATTTTGAACATTCATATAATAATTCTTATTTAATTTGTGCAATATTTTATATTGCCAAAAGCTTACTATTTCAAAGACGTATATAATTAGGAGATTAAATTTTATGACATTAAAATAAATACGCCTCATTGTCGGTAAAGTGATATTTTTTTTCGTTTTAGATGACGAATCCCCTAAATATTAGTAATCTCTTAAAATCTCTTTGCAAAACAATACCATATCAGTTATACACTCCACTAGCATATTTTATTTAAATATGCCGTATACAGAATTTTACTCCTTTTTTTGCTAAAGAATATACTTACGCACATGCTCCTAAGTAGTTTTATAAAAATAAAAATGATTTTTAAGTTAGGTAATTGAATAATGAAACATATTTTGCTATAGCACCGAAAAAGTAATATAGTATTCTTGTATTTGTTTTTTCTTTGTTTTGTCATTTTAATTATTATTTAATTTTTTTTTTTATCTAACTTGCGTATCATTGAATTTATATTTCACATTATAAATTAAACTATATCCGACGTTTCGAATAATTTGCAACGATCTTATATGACGCGGTAAGACGAGATGTAGGTGTTTGTTAGTGAGTCAGTTAAATAGTCATCTTCCTCCAACGATTCCTAAGTTTCAGAGCGTTATAGTTCGGGATGCTCAAAAACACACTAATAATATCATGGGGTCTCACAGTGCGGTCACAGACATGGGATCTTACTTTGTATACGAGTTGGCCCACGGGCCCTAGGTGGCAGATTGTCTCCAACCATCTTCTCTATTAGAATTAGAATGTTTTTTGATTTCATTAGCCTCGCGAACCGTTCTTTGAATATAATGTAACGATGTTCTTTAGCTAGGATTTGTGGTTTATTAAATCCTCGCTTCAGTTTAGTTTATAGTTATTAATTTTATAACTATTTACAAGTTTCATAGGAAAAGGAAAAAAAAGTGGAGCGAGAATCAATAACATTTTTAAGTCGATTTTTTTCTTGCAAGAAGTTGACCAACCGTCGCAGCTTCTCTAATTTAGCGAGCCTCTGTCGTAAAGTATGAGATCTAGCGTTGTCCTCAAGTAAATAATAATAATAATAATATCAGGACAAATTACACACATTGATCTAACCCCTAAGTAAGCGAATTATTTGTTTGTGTTAAGGGTGTTAGACAACGATACAAATACATAGAAATACACATATAAATACTGAAAATATATTTAATAAACGTCCAAACCCAGAAACACAGACATTTATGTTCATCACATAAATGCCTGTCTTCGCCGGGAATCGAACCCGAGCCCCATTGCGCCGTGACACGTTAGGCGTCTGCGCTAACCACTCGACCAACGGGGCCGTTGGCGGACCAAGTAGGAGCTATCTCTAGAAGCAGTCTAGGTATATAGTAGATAACTTTACCTTTATAGTTTACTTTTGCTGTCCGTATAGCTCTCCCTATCTACTGAGACACCCGGCGGTAGATAGTTTGCAGCTGAACTACGGGTCAGCTGCTAAGATCAGGGTACTACGGGACCCCGGTACCTAAGCCCTCCGGCAGCGATGCATGCGCTTGCGTGTGTAAACTGCCGGGTTACCGGTTTTGGTGTTGGATTCGTAGTGGTAATGTGGTTAGCTGCAGAGATTCGGCGCTGTTCGTCTGGGTCCCCACAGTTGTCGGGGGCTCGTCGGATCTTGTGCGCAGCGAGAGGTGATTGACCAGCCTAAGGCGAAGGGCTGCTGCGGTCTTTTACTTCGGGGCTTGGAACGGTCCTTAAGCAGAGATCCTTTCGGGGGTCACTGCAGTTCGGGTAGCCCCCTGCTTAGAGGTTAGATGGATGTGCTAGCATCTATCCGGTCACCCGACTGTCACGTAGGGTAGGCTTGCGGCCTGACTGCCTGTCGGGAAGTGAGCGTGCCTTACAGCTCCGGCACCAGCTGGACACTGGTAGTTAGCCTCTCTGACGTTCTTAGCAAGTGAATTGCAAGTGCGAGAAATCACACGGGAAGTGAGCGTGCCTTACAGCTCCGGAACCTTTCATGGAGAAAAGGTAGCTTGGTGGTCGCGATTGGACTTGTCTATGACCGATAGCCTTGCGAGCTTACTAGTCTTATAGTGCCGTTGTCGGATGACTTCGGAGGTCAGACCTGCCGTATAAGGGTCCATGTGACGAGGGTAAACCTTGACCCACATGAATAGCGGCTCAATACTTTATAACCAAGTGGGTTGACAAGTTTGAGATGCTATAAACATAATCAATAGGACAGAAGGAGGCGAGGGCGGTGTCCGTATAGCTCTGTCGTAATCGTGTCACCAGATTTTCGATAGCTGTAGAATTTGACACCAATACTAGTTCATTAAACCCTCAGAAGTACCATTACGCTTGGGTCATGGTTATCATCGTTATCCTGATTTGATTGCATAATTTTAAAATTTACTACCGGTTACGAAGTAACTAACAATATTTAACCCAAAAAGAGTATATATAAAACAATCTTCATTCTTATTTTAAGTCCAGAGCCACAGAAAAAATATCACGTTTGTAACGTTGCGATACACCGAATTTGTGAATAAAAATGAATTATTTATTTTTATGAGACAAGACGAAAATTATCATTTATTCAAAACCTCATTTTATATTTAGTTCAGAATTTATTTTAATCAAATATATTATATTCTACCGATAACATTTTTTGTAACAAATTATTGATTGGTATACTTTTAATTGATGTATCTATAAGTGTACTGACAGAGTTAAGCCTTATGATAGCTAGTGAATATGAAATTACTATTTTTAATAAATTTTTATTTGTCAGGTCTAGATAAACACTTGTTCAACCATATTCATAATATAATATTAGGCATTATATATTTTTGGAAATTGCAATGAATTCAAGAGTAGCCACATCTGGCTTTGTCATTACTATTTATGTAATATCCAGTTTTATGCGTTATTTAAAATTTCATAAAACCCAACATTCAATGCATAAGGACATATTCTTTGTTGCAGGTGCTTTTGTTATTTCGTCGAATTATGAAGACCTGGGTAAACATATTTCTTTTCACTCTTTAGTACATTAAATAAAAAATTACATTTTCAAAAACACTAGCTTTTACGTTTTAATTGATAATAATAACACAGGACAAGTTACATATATTGATCTAACCCCTAAGTAAGCAAATTATTTGCTTGTCTTAAGTTAATCAACGATACAATACAACGATAGTCTGGTGTTAGACAACGATACAAATACATAGAAAGCACATTATAATCACAGCGAATATGTTAAATAAACGACCAAATCCACAAATACAGACATCTATGCTCATCACATACATATTTGTCCCTGTCAGGAATCGAACCCGAGCCCCATTGCGTCGCTATATGTCAGGCGTCTGCGCTAACCACTCGACCAACGGCGGTATTGATATTAGTTAAGGTCACTTAAATAACTTATAAAATGTACGATTCAAATTAAAGTAACTTCTAGAAGAAATTACTATAAACATACAATAAGTTAAAACTAGAATTCTTTGACATTATGCTGCCTTTTTCCGTATTTAAGTGAGGTCAACACAATACTTCTAACATTTCCATTCGGTCTGTCATTCGTCAGTTTCAATTAAATCTACAAACCAGTCAATAAAAATTAATGAAAACATTTTTTTTATAAAAATATAAGATTTATATTATATTTATATCTTTATATATATATTTCTTGTGTGCGTGTGTATGTCACTGAACTCTTCCTAAACGACTGGACCGATTTTTATGAAATTCTTTGTGTGTGTTCAAGGGGACTTGAGAATTGTTTAGATTCACAATTTGGTCCACTGGAGAATAGTTTTTTGATTAATTTTTAATGAGTAAGTAGGTGGTGATTTTGGAATGTTTCACATTGGTTCCGACGGACTGCGTTACCATGGCAATGTCAAATATTAAATAATATTATATTTTAATTATAGTCTGCCCTGACAGTTGGCGTTGCGATAGAAATAAGAAAAATATTTTAGTACTAGCGGCCCGATACGTGCTTCGCTAAGTAAAAAGTGAAATTTAAAAAAAAAGATTGGACCAAATTCATTTATTTAAACAAAAATCTTTATTTATCCGTATGAATATGCGGTATCGATTGGTCGAATTATGATAAATGTACATGTAATGACGTTAGATATTGTGATAACTTTTTAATATATAAATATATATTTTTTTAAGTTTTAATTTTTTAAATTAATGACACGTGTACAAGGCAACGTTTGTCAGGTCCGCTAGTTTATTTAGGTATAAGAAGATTTAAAAACAACAAGCAATACTTTTATCAGACATGATGATAAGACTAAACAATTTCCCGTACTTATGTCTTGCACGTGATCTTTATTGATGATATTATGAAACAGATCATACAATCAGTTCTGTAAGATAATATTACTAAACGTAATATAATCTTTATCTTGCAGAATTTCAATAACAGAAAAAATCATTAAGATAAACTTTTAAGACTGTCAAATTAATAGTTGAATGCATTAAGATACTACCATTTCTATTATCTTTTATTATCTTTCCTAAAAAGATATGTGGATCCGTTGCTCTCTAGCTTTAATTATAATGCATAGGTTTTTTCTTAATAATTTATGGTTTGATACTGGGATTGCTCGTTGGTTGGCGTTTGTTCGTTTTTCTAACCTAATAATTAACAATCACAGTACTAGCTATCCAGATTCAGATTCAGATATTTTTAGACTTTATCAACGGTGAATATTATTTATTACATAAATTGCCGTTGTAACTAAATAACAAACCGATCAAAGATTACATTCATAAATATAAAATAAATACTATATAACATTGTTTCTTTACTTAAAATGTCTTTGAAATGTTATAAAACATTCAAACAACAAAATATAACCTCTAAATATATTTCTAATTGCATGTCTATGAGTAATATCTGTCTAACGTTATATACAAATTATATATTTTATGTACTAGTATTTCTTTAAATCTGTATTTATAAATTCAGCTAGACTGCACGTGTACCTTACGTGAACCTGTCATAGAATATTAAATTCTTGACAGTATTTGAAGAGAAGAAACATTATGTTCGTCGAATTGTTGTGGTTCAGACTTACATATTCAAGTTCTCATTTATATTTTTATTTTTCTACTGATTTTCTAAAACAAACATTTAACTCTAAAATTTAAAATATCTCTATTTATATATTAGGTATATTGTATTGATAAAATTGTTAGCAATATCTATTTTATCTGCAAGGCTACAAGTTTCTAGATTGACTCATACCTCGAGCGGGTAATTTTTTATAAAACAGAATGTAACCTTCAATTAATATATCTATTTAAGTAGTTAAAAATACAAACATAAGATATTGAAAGTTACAACTACAAATAGGGAGTAACTACTCGCTTAATTTAACAAGATTTTTAATTATGATAAGCTCTGCCATAATCCCTTTAATATTTGATTTCAAATTTTGAAATAACATATAATAATCTTAATAGATTCAAGAATAGTTAAGATAATCTCTCTCTAGTGGAAAATAGTCAACCTAATTTAAAATAATTACTATACACAATGTGGCGTAAAGTAAACGCTGGGATTTTCCTTATATTAAAAAATAATAAAAATAAGCATAACATATATAACTACGAGAGGTTATAAAACAGTAGATTTTTAAGCAACTAGCAACACCACGCGACTCCGCCTTTGTAGATCAAATGCTTAAAGGTGTCTTTCGTTTGCGAACTTTATTTCGAAACCCCGGACCTAAGAATACTAAGTTGTAATCATCTGCTCTATTAAATTAGAAGGTACTGCAATATCTGCATCTGCTATATTTTATAAGAAGCACTTTCTAATATTGGTCGTTAAAATATTATGATATTATTTAATTTTCGAGCATTAGAAGTTACGTAGTATGATTTTTATTATTCTAATCATAACCATTTTTAAAACGCACTGTAGTTTCTGAGATAAGCGATGTAATCAAAAAATATATGTTAACTACTTAATAATATTAATGTAAATAAATATCAACATCATCAACATTTTGTATTTCAGTTAAAAATAACTGTATGAGAAATGAGCGGCAATTATATAATTTATTTACAAATAATATCTTTCTTTATCAAGAAAATCGTTAACTGAAAGATTTTGTAAAACTGACTTCTAAAAATAATAAAAATAATATTATTATGTAATTATTGAAGTCGTTGCGTCGGGGAACCGTTGCATGTGGTGTTCGTAAGTTTTCGGAACTATTTAATGAGGACTTAGACTATCCGATTTGATATCATTATTCGTTATTTGCTTTGGTAATTTACTTTTGTTGCTTTTCATTTTGTTGCTTTATTTAGCAGTCTCCGAAGCAACGACTTCAATTAGTACATAATAATACTATTTCTTTTATAGGTGTTTTTGTATCTGAAGTTTTTTTTCTGCTTTTTAAAGTTATGTTACTGGTTTCTATATTATACTAAAAGTACTTATGACGTACATTTCGACGAACCAGGCTCTTGATTAAAAAAACCGCAGTCTAATCCGTCCACGCTTTTGGCTGCTAGGATGCAGTAGACAAACACACAGATACACAGATATAAAGGTCAAACTTATAACACCCATATTTTTGGTCGGGTTTAAAATAAATAAAAACAAAAGGTTTTATTAACTCCTAAATATACTCAAAGAAGTAGATTATCTTCACATACCCGGCAACAATAATTGATGAACATGATTATTTTTTTTTCAACATTTTAATTTCACTTGGTTATATAAATTAATGTTAATTAACCTTATTATTTTTCTTTTTATTAGTTTTTATTAATTTCATAGATTGTGTTGCATAACCGAGGTTAGGTTATTATATCAAAAAGCAATTATTTCTACAAAAGTAATTGTGGTTTGTAAGAAGACATAGTTGAAAAGATTAATCATTTATGTCACGTACTGATAATTAACAAATAATTTTGTCCTTGGTTCAGGAAAGAAACCTATTTACGTGACAAAAAATTAAATGACAACTTGCAATGCTTATAATTATTTACGGGGTATAAAGAAAAACCCATTTATTAGCTGCTCCATAAATATTTTTATAGTACTATTTAGAACCAGAAATAAAAAAAATATATATTCAATATAATATTTGAAATTATTCTGAAAATAAATTTGTGTTTACTACAGATTTATAGCCGGTGTATACGAGAAATGGAAACCACTTTTAATAAAACTCACGAATCTTATACAATACTTTCTGAAACAGGACAAAGGTCCGAATAATGGAGTGCATCACGCAATAATGCTTTTAGCGGATCGTAAGAGAAAAATTATAAACTGTAAATAACAAAGCATAAAGTTAAAGAGATCCAATATAAGTAACAAGTTTAAAAGTATATTAAATATTATAAAATATAACAAAGCTTAAACTCACGTTACTATAAGTAATTGGGTATTGACTAAAAGTAATCTATTTACTTTAGCAGATAGTACAGAATGTACGTTCATGTTCCATATGTTACTATTATGAATGATTTGAATAACTGACAAAGGTATGTCAAGCTATTCCATGGCACAGAAATGTAGTCATTCTTTTTCATCCCCTCACAGCATGCACTATTCTTTTTGCACCCATTACCTTGTGACACCCTTTGTTCGGTAGGTTGAATTCATATCTGTGACATATTTTCTATACTTCATTTTTTGAGTGAGTGTATGAAAGATACTTTGTTACATGTATTTATCACTCGACTAAGTAAATCTCCTTATTTTTTTATGTCTTTTTGATTATTGGATGGAGTGTCAAATGAATTTGATGGAAGTGGTGATGTTGTCTATGAATATTTGCAAATATAAATGAAAAATTGAGAGCACTCTTGAAAAATGGAATTTATGAAAAAAGGTAGAAAAAAATGAGGAAGGGTTAGTGCTTGGGGCTTAAACGATAAGTAAGAGTACTTTCATTAATAAAAGAATCTACCATAAGCTATTTTCCGTAAGAGGGTGGTATTACCCTAGTCGAGCTACCCTGCAGTCAAGTGACTATAACTAGGTTCTACTACCTGGTGTGTAAAGGTTGTTGGATATTTAGGTACTTACAATACCTAATACTCAATATTGTACCTCGAGTGTGTTATATAATAGGATCTTACAATATTTGAATCAAAGGCTTAGAAAAAAACCTTTTCTTTTTAAAATTTCGAGATTTTAAAATGTGTATGGCAGTTAAACCTTCAAAACTAAATCTCCAATTACATTCATTTATTTTAATCCTCGGTACTTTTTATAGAACCGGTTCATTTTTCTATTAAAACATATTTGTTACACTTTTAATAAAATCCGGCATTCGGGACACAATTATTTAAAACCAATTTTATATAAATAAAGAATGAAAAATAAACCGATACGGGCAGGGATTCGAACCCGCGACTACTGGGAAACCGTCCCGTCGCTCTACCAACTGAGCTACCGTATCGCTGCCCGTCTTGGTGAATTAAGCATTCTATATGTGATCGTCTTTATCGGGACGGTGGTGACATCTATTAGGTTTCTTTCGAAAATCCTAACCAATGTTTCTAACTTTGCAGTATAGATAAACATTGAAAAGATGCCACTACCGAAATTAATGTTTGAAAATATCTTTAAACATGTATAGCCATGTTAAGCTTATTTAATTTTATATAAATAAAGAATGAAAAATAAACCGATACGGGCAGGGATTCGAACCCGCGACTACTGGGAAACCGTCCCGTCGCTCTACCAACTGAGCTACCGTATCGCTGCCCGTCTTGGTGAATTAAGCATTCTATATGTGATCGTCTTTATCGGGACGGTGGTGACATCTATTAGGTTTCTTTCGAAAATCCTAACCAATGTTTCTAACTATAGTTTCTAAGTATAGATAAACATTCACATTAAACATGTATATGTTTAAAGATATTTTCAAACATTAATTTCGGTAGTGGCATCTTTTCAATGTTTATCTATACTGCAAAGTTAGAAACATTGGTTAGGATTTTCGAAAGAAACCTAATAGATGTCACCACCGTCCCGATAAAGACGATCACATATAGAATGCTTAATTCACCAAGACGGGCAGCGATACGGTAGCTCAGTTGGTAGAGCGACGGGACGGTTTCCCAGTAGTCGCGGGTTCGAATCCCTGCCCGTATCGGTTTATTTTTCATTCTTTATTTATATAAAATTAAATAAGCTTAACATGGCTATACATGTTTAAAGATATTTTCAAACATTAATTTCGGTAGTGGCATCTTTTCAATGTTTATCTATACTGCAAAGTTAGAAACATTGGTTAGGATTTTGGAAAGAAACCTAATAGATGTCACCACCGTCCCGATAAAGACGATCACATATAGAATGCTTAATTCACCAAGACGGGCAGCGATACGGTAGCTCAGTTGGTAGAGCGACGGGACGGTTTCCCAGTAGTCGCGGGTTCGAATCCCTGCCCGTATCGGTTTATTTTTCATTCTTTATTTATATAAAATTAAATAAGCTTAACATGGCTATACATGTTTAAAGATATTTTCAAACATTAATTTCGGTAGTGGCATCTTTTCAATGTTTATCTATACTGCAAAGTTAGAAACATTGGTTAGGATTTTCGAAAGAAACCTAATAGATGTCACCACCGTCCCGATAAAGACGATCACATATAGAATGCTTAATTCACCAAGACGGGCAGCGATACGGTAGCTCAGTTGGTAGAGCGACGGGACGGTTTCCCAGTAGTCGCGGGTTCGAATCCCTGCCCGTATCGGTTTATTTTTCATTCTTTATTTATATAAAATTAAATAAGCTTAACATGGCTATACATGTTTAAAGATATTTTCAAACATTAATTTCGGTAGTGGCATCTTTTCAATGTTTATCTATACTGCAAAGTTAGAAACATTGGTTAGGATTTTCGAAAGAAACCTAATAGATGTCACCACCGTCCCGATAAAGACGATCACATATAGAATGCTTAATTCACCAAGATGGGCAGCGATACGGTAGCTCAGTTGGTAGAGCGACGGGACGGTTTCCCAGTAGTCGCGGGTTCGAATCCCTGCCCGTATCGGTTTATTTTTCATTCTTTATTTATATAAAATATTTAAAACCAATTAAATGTTAGCTTGTGAAAAAATAGTGTCTTGATCTGTAATTAATATTGAGTATTTTATAGATAATTGTAATTATTCTTATAAAAATAAGTAGTAAATTTTATTAAACGTAACGGTTATTTTGTGAAATTTTATAAAGTTTATATCAATTATTATTTTTAATGTATTTATAATATGTTAGTTATGTTGAATTATTAGAAAATGTTTTAGTTTATTTAGTAGTTCACTTTTGACTTCCGATTAAATTGTCAAATTGTCATATTGTTAGTCAATAGAAGACTTGTAAATAAAATTTAATGAAGTTCTAAGATTTGTATAAAAGGACATCAGTCTTCATTGGGCGCTTAAGCAAGTTAGAGATCAGATCCATATGTAGTGATAAGTGATAGTTATATAAATCAAGTGTTATTTATAAAAATATAAAAGAATCAATTGATGAAGAAACCCTCTTTTATTTTAAAGTGTAAAATGTTTACATAAACCACAATATTTTCCATGAAATTAGCATAATCCACTTGTCCCATCCATATATAGTGATAAGACAACAAAAAACTATTATACTTAGGAACAAACAGATTATAATTATCTCAACCCTTTTTTTAAACCATATACCTGTGTATACAAACAATACATATATAAATTACCCACTTCAATCACAGTGGACATCCAGCTACAAACGTATTAATCATTTCGAGTGAATCAATACATTGGGAAGTTAATTAATCATTAAAATCTCTGCGAGCCTATTGGATCAAAATAAAAGATAAACCACAAATAATTGATATAATCGAAGTAATTAAACGTCAACACTCCATGAATAAAATAAATTTATTGGCATAAACAATTTATACTGTAACCGCATACAAATATTATATAGAGTACTATTGTTTGGTCTTATAAATTTATTACTGATTTACAATTATTCTTCCATCTGTTACAATATTTAAGGGCGAATGTTTCTTTATATACAGTTCGATAACTTTCTCATCTCGACCCACAATTTCTACATTTCGCTTTTTATCTCTGAACATCTGTAACATAAAACAAGTGGTTGTGGTAACACATGATGACATTATATATCCTTGCTCAATGTTATTGTCACTCGGTAACATTAATAGAACTTAAGTCATGACATGCCCACAAAAAAAAAATATTTTTTTTAACATGTGTACAGACGAGCTATAGTCCACTTGATTTTAAGACATGCCGCCGCTCATTAACATTTTGAAAAAATCAAATTCACATCATATTACCAAAAATAAAGAAATCCTTAAATGGAATAAAACCCAATGTTAACAATTGACTTAAAGGAGCTGATAAATCATCTTGTTGAAAAAGTTTATATATTATAAGGGTAATAAAAAACTCTGTAGACGGTGAATGAGTCGAATTAGGATGGTATTAATATCTTATAAAAAAAGCGTTTAAAGTTTTTACAATTTAATGGCGAATTTCTTAAATTAAAAGTGAAATTGAATTGTCAGCACTACAAAGAGCTGTAAAAAGTTGTCTAACGCCTTATCGATCTGACGGAAAACTTAACACTAGGTTTGACAGGAAATATGATTTGATAATCTTTAAGTAACAAAGTAAGTAAGTTTTACCGTAAACCCGTCACCTCCATCAGAGAGGTAGGCTGGAGCAATCACATGGTAATATGTTTCTGGATCCAAAGGTATATTGGCTTTATTATAACCAACGAAAACAGATCCTACCCGCTGACCTTCAGGCAGCGACACGTTGTATGTAACCTGAAGACCTGGAAATAAGAAGATTGTAAATTAAGAACGTGTAAAAGAAACTTAAGGATGCTAAAGAAGAAAAAGCTGAAATTGTAAATTATGATAAAATAAATTTCAGCTTTTTTTTGTTATTCATATAAGCAGAATTTGCACATATGAAACGACACCAATCTGTTTGTGCAGTTCCAAACGGGAATTTAATTTAGAAGAACCAACAAAGATCTATTGTTACTCAGATTTTGAAGACTATTAAATAGCTTTATTCACTTAAATGATATTATGTATATTTGTAATTAATTGCCCACCTTTTTTGTAGACAGCCTCTCTACATCAATGTCAACAAATTAATAGTACAAACAAAATAGTGCTTACAATTTATATATTGTACATTATAATACTCAATGATACATAGAAAATAGAGGGTTAAAATCAAGAAACATATTTTTGTACCAACCTGATACTTGCAACACATAGGGTCCCTTGAACGGTTTGTAATTCCAGCCCTGCGAAAAACTTCTCTCCAAAGCTTCTAATATATACTTGCCTTTTAATTCGAATGTCTGGACACGGTCATTAAAAGGTAATAATTCAAATATTACTCCCTTTGTTATATCTACAATTTTAAAGTTACTTTTATTTATAAGTATACAAACAATTACAATTTTCGTTTTTTAACTTACTTCCACTGGGTATAGAAGATTTGATGTTCCCTCGTTGTATAAACCCAATGTAATGCACTTCAGATTTCAAAGATTTTGCCTGCAAGAAAAAACTTATTATGAAAATAGCATCCATCTTTCTCTGTAAATAAGATATAAGAATAATGTGTTTGTCTGTGTGATTGTTTTTTACTTGATTCTTTCGTTTGTGAAATTGTAACGATTTTTTTTCTCACGTTGACTGTTATTTTTAACCCCCGACTAAAAAGAGGGGTGTTATAAGTTTGACCTGTCGATCTGTGTATCTGTGTCTGTGAGTCTGTATGTGGCAATGTAGCGGCCAAACGCGTGGACGGATTTGAATGCGGTTTTTTTAAATCGAAAGCTATGCTTGTCGAGATGGTTCTTATCTATGTTTGATTAAAATAGAAATAGTCGTCTCCAAGATATTGACGTTTTATTATTGCAAGGGAGAGGTTCTTATGCAATAATTAGCTGTTTCCAGCGGCTTCGCCCGCGCTCTTTAGGAAAAAAAGCCGGGTTATGTAGGCCAAAAGGTTTTTACACTTACTTACTCAGGTAAGGTACTTTATTAGGGATAGCTGTTGCCCGTGACTGCGTCCACGTAGACTTTAAAAATTATATTTATGTGGCTTATGATCGTAGTCTTAAAGAATCCCGGGCAACAGCTAGTGATAATATAAATAAATTCCTTTATCATAGTGTTTAGTAGTGATTGTAAATCATTTTAACTCTAAATATTTATATTTCTTATATATGACGGTCTTGAATCATGTTACTTAATACATTTATAATTTATTACATTGTCGAAATTTTTACGCGGATCCTTATTTTTTCTCGTATTAAATATAAAGTATGTTCATCAGAGGGATGATGTAGGATTCTAAAAGTAAAATATTTTTTAAATCGGTCCAGTGGTTTCGGAGCCTATTCAATTCAAACAAACTTTAAACTTTATAATATTAGGATAGTTTGATAGAAATACTTAAACAACTGAAATTATTTGTGTCCGGAGGTTCATTTAGTACAATAAAGAAACCAGTAACATAACTTTAAAAAGCAGAAAAAAATATTATATTAAACCCCCAATACAAAAAGATTTCTAAAAAGAATAAAAATAATATTAATATGTACTTATTGAAGTCGTTGCGTCTGGGAAGCGTTTAATAAATGTAGAAATTAAAATGAAAGTAAGTCACCAAGGCTGTTAAAGAAATTGCGATATCCAATTACTATTCGATTTTACGAAGTTATTCATTGAAGACTTAGACTGTACGCAGTCTTAGTCCTCGATGATTAACTTAGTAAAATACACACCATCGTCAACGTACGTACAATGGTGGCCCGACGCAACGACTTCAATAAGTACATATTAATATAATTTTTATTCTTTTTAGAGGTCTTTTTGTATCGGGGGTTTTTAAATTTTTATTTTTTTAATTATATCAGCTATGTTGGAATTTATTGCATACAACTTAGAATCACTTTGTTTTTTAAGTCGCATTAAAATGTTTCTTAATTTTAAAGGTTAATGCAAAAATAACTATTTCATAAACAAAAAACAAGAATATTTATAACAAATATACATAAGAAAAACAAGTAACACGAAACTAACATAGACATAACAAAATCTTTTATTCAACAAGACGAAAACGATAACTACCGACTCCACGTGATGAGCCTAAAAATTCAAAACGAATGGGTAACCATAGGAGATTTTTGTATTTCACTAGCTTTAAAGTAGTGCACCTTAATTTGTGATTGGTCCCCAGCATTATTAAAATTCTATCTTAATGCACTCCAAATGACTCTCCCAGATCAAAGTAATTTAGTAAGATGGGGCAAAGCCACCGAAAAGTCTTGCAACATCTGTGGGGAGGCAATAGGAACCGCGAAACACCTATTAGTAGGGTGTAGGGTACTTCTAGATAAAGGTCAATAATCGCGTCACCACGATAAGGTATTAGAAATTATACCGGATGCGGTTAGTCTTTCAGTAGCAAGAGCGCGTAAGGGTATAACAACCACCAAACGATCTGTAGAATTCGTAAAAGAAAGCTTCTCCAAAAAATCAAAAGCGAAGCCTTAATCAAATTTAGGCGCGGCTCCTGATTGGACTCTCATGATGGACACGTATGGACATGGAATGCTGAGAAGCTTCTTCGTCGTCTATTATAAAATATATTTAACTATATAAATACTTACATATTCAACCATGGCATCAACAAGAAAATCACCTAAAGCGCATTCCCCAAACACGCAGTCTTCAAAGTTCAAAGTGGTGATCGTCTGTCCGATTTCCTCCGACTCCGCCTGGTGGACAATCGCCGCATATGGGGCTAGCTTGGCTTTTATATCCTGATCTAAATAAATAAGAGAACACTAAAAAATCATATGCTTTGGCTAGGTTAGGTTGGTTTAGGTTATATTCCCATATCGGAACTATTCTCTTTGAAATCCTCAGACATTTGTTTCAAGTTTAAGTGTACTTTATGCCACTGTTGATATGTTTATGAAGCGCCTTCAATAAAGGGATTCATTCTCTATTGGTACCAATTAAAAAATAATCTATATTTAAATGTTGCCGAAGCCGATCTGAATTTAGTTTTATTATAGATTAAATTCCAACTATAGCGGTCTTTATTTATCCTGCTTGAACACTTAAATCTAGGTAGAAAATGATTTAAAAATTAATATAACTAAACCTATTAAGCTCCAGAAACTAACACTTTTTCTTTATCATTTTTTTTTCAATACTAGCATGGGATAGCTGATTGATCAGCAGCTTCATAGTTCTGAGTCACAGTTTGTACAGATTTTATTTATTATAATAACTTTATTTAATAAGTTAAAAAGAAATAAGGTTTAGATAAATAAGGTTATTAAAATAGGGTTAGATAAAACATCTGGTTTATCTAACCTATTAAAGATATTATAATGATTCAGGTTATCGTTATTATTACTAATAGAATCTTAAGGAAAATTTACTGCATAAATACTGGTATGTAAATGAATCCCAGAAGACCAAAGACACTGAATGCATATTTATTAAAGCGTTTTTTTTATGTATCTTTTTGTGAATTCCGTGTATAGTGGAGCTGACTGCTGACCCGAAGGTCTTGAGTTGAGTTTTCTTCTTTTGCAGTACCTCTTTTACTAAAGGCCTTTATATTGTAGAAAGCTTCATAATAATATATTTATAATTGTATTAAATAACTGACAAAAAGAACATCCAACCTCGGAACAACATTGTGCCAATCACTCAGATATTTTTTGTTGCGTTTCTTGTGTGGGTGTTATTTACCTGTGGGCTATGGCTGTTATTTGTGTAGTTGTAAAACTCTCGCTGCTATTATTCTTCAAGGCGAGAGTTCATTTAAAAATAAACGTCAAATATTTATCTTTTATCCCCCTCTGCTTCGTTAACATTTTAACCCTCAGTCGTACCTACGTGATTGCGATAAGTTGCAATACGTGCTTAGTTCATTTGGTTATATTTTCACCATTTAAAGATATAAATTCTAAGACATTAGCGACACTCAAAAAATTTTATGATTAAACTAATAAATACCTTCAGGCAAAGATCTATCAAGAAACACTGGACCACCCTCCCACTTCACGTAGTCTCCTCGGTAATTGAAATACACGGTCAAGTTACCCATATATTTGGTAAATGCTGATGCTTGAACTATTAGAACCTGAAAAGTTTTATACAATTTAGAATTTATATTTTAAATGCATATTGTACAAACAAGTATTGTGTATGTGATTTACTAACGGATAATAATATTAGACAATATTAAAGATGTAATTGATTAGCAACTCATATTAAATGAATACTCATCTTTTTTATTTACTAAAACATTATTTGAATAATACATTTATATCTAGCTGTTTCGCGGCGAGTAAGCGTTCCGCGTTCACATGGTTAAGAGATGGTGTTAGCCGTTCGGAACATTAGTTAGGAATATTTATCACACTGTTGTATGAGTCGTAAAGTAGTGTTACACAAATTACAACCTTCCTCAAATCATTTAAGTTCTATTAATAGTATAAACAAACGTTTCACTCGTATTATAATAAAAAAATATTTATTATAGTAGTATAACTATACATACTTTATGTTTTTTATTATTAGTAGATTGAATAAACACGGGGTACGGACCGACGACTTCCTCTCCGCTAGGCGCGGGGCCGTTCCACAGCAAGGAGTGAGAATGACCACCCACTATTATATCTACATATTGTCCGTAATCACGAGCTAGTTCTCTATAAAGTCAAACATATCGTTATTAATTTTTGTCACGGCCCGCATTGAATCGATTCTTCATCGAATACTTATCCTAATGTTAATAATCTTATTAACATTAGGATAAGTATTCGATACATCTGTATGTATGAAATATGTTTATTAAAATGCAAAAAAATATATAAATCCTTGAGGAAAAAAACACACTGCACATCAATCTATATTAACGATGAAGGATTGATAAAAAAATAAAAAATAATCATTAAAAACTATCACGGAAAATAATTAATTAATAAAAGTAGTATTATTATAAAAAATATATAAGGTAACCCAATTCATCTAGGTTTATTTAATATAAAAAACATAATATTTACTAACTTGTCAACTTCAAGGCCACAGTGTGAGAGAACAATGATGATGTCGACACCTTTCTCGTTCAGCAGCTTTGCCTCCCGTCTCATCGCCTCTCTAGGATCAGTGAACTCTACTTGGCCAGCTGATGATAATATCTGAAAGTATTAATCTTATAAGAGCCTACACGCAGATTAGGTGCGGTGCGTGACTGCCTTTAAAATATTTTTTAATGTATCCGTAGATACGATTTCCACATGACCTCTCTGTTTATCAGAGATCTATATAAATAAACTGCATTAAATTTGTTGAAAAACAATCCGTATTAATATTTCTTCCGATAACCGATAACCGATTTTTTTTTAATATTAAGTAATTTTTATTAAAAAAAATAATAAAAAAAAATACATTTATCTTTTGGTATCATAAGGTCAGCTTTATAAGTAATAAGTATCTTTGTTATTTTAAACTCATCTCTATAAGTATTATTAAAAGCATTTATCTTTAGGTAGTGTGCAGTTGCTTTAAGATGAGGATATCACATTTTCCAAAACCATTATACACAATAGTATACAATATTTAATGTTGTTTATTTATTAAGTAATTAATAATTGTCAAGTCAATGAATTAATATTTTAATATTAAATAAGTGTATATATAAAAAAATAATGTGTTGGGACTTTCGAACCTTGCTATCTTCAATTTACCATTACAGCATACATTTATTTAATTATCATTATAATAATATATCATAAATATAATAATATATCAAAATTATTATTTTTTATGTACAATGACAATACTAACTTAATTATTAAGTTAGCAGAAACATTTAACAAGATAATATTTACCAGTAAGTGGTTTATTATTCTTGTTAGATAATACACATGTCTACTTGCATATTGTATTTGAATTTATCTTCACGTTATCGGAGGACTTTAAACATCAGACACTTATAGTGTGAACATAAATGTGGATTCGGATTAACCTAAATTTGTAACCTAAAATTGGAAATGTTCCTAAAACGATTACATTTGGATATTTATATAAATATAGAATGAAAAATAAATCGATACGGTCAGGGTTTCCAACCCGTGACCTCTGGGAAACCGTCCCGCCGATCTACCAATTCAGCTACAATGGTAGAGGCTAGAGCTCAATTGGTAGAGCGACGGGATGGTTTCCCAGAGGTCGCGGGTTCAAATCCCTGCCCGTATCGATTTATTTTTCATTCTATATTTATATAAATTAAAATAAGCTTTACATGGCTATACATATTTAAAGATATTTTCATACATTTGGATAATTAAATAAATTGGATAACACTGACCTTGGTATCAGGAGTAATAAGCCCTATAAGGCCAATTCTTCGTTTATTTCTTTCAATTATAATATGATTCTTGTAGAGGCCTTGTAAGATTGGTTCCTTACTAGTGTCCATATTCGCAGCGATTATTGGTGCTTTGAGAGCTCGAAGATACGGAGCCAGGCCTTGGGGACCATCATCAAACTCGTGGTTTCCTATAGCCTTAAAGATGACATACACTGTTTGGCTGGTTGTATTTGGCTTAACATGTAAATATAATTCCTATATTGAAACATGTGAAGACAAAATATGGACGAAGACAAAAAGACTAACTTACGATTCTATTAATCGCTTTTATTAAAAATGCCCTAATATAAAACAATAATTTAAAGTGTAAAACACCAAACATAACAAAATAATAAATCTGTAGTGAAGTACAATTCATTTTATGAAGGTCACATATATCGGCTGAGAAGTTTTCATGAATCAACATACAATGAAACTGACAATGCTCTTGAAAACATTCTGAATACTTACATGTTTCATCCGGTGAATTAACTACGTAATATATGTTAGTAAATCGTTCTTGGAAACATTTAGATGCTAAGTTATAAGTATTTAATGAGTTATTATCATTTGAAAATAAAAATAACAAATGTAATTATGCAAACAAATTTATGACTGTAGTGTATTAATATATGTATGAATAAAAACTAAGACAATGTTTTGCTTAATAAAATAAGTCGATCTTATTATTCTAATACGACTTTACTTACATGAGCATCATGAGGCAATAGATTCATAAATTCCTGTGTTACATTCCACTTCAGTAGAGTGTACCAATACGTCCCTTGGAAGCTGTCTCCCGCGTTTAGAAGGATGGAGTTGGGTTTCTCCTTTCGCAATTCTTCAATCTTTTTGAACAAACGTGGAAAGCCGCCGATGCAGGAATTGTTGTTAAACCGACAGGTCGGCGTTTCAACAGATGTTTCTTCAAACCTGAATTAAAATTACAGATTGTTTTAGTAATTCATATGTAAATAAACACAAAGGTTATAAAAATGTAATGTTACAAAAAGATATTAAATTTTATTTATATTTAAGTAGCTATTTCGTCTTTACTTCTCCGTCTCAAGACTTATAGGCTGTCTATAATCATGTATAATTTTAAAAGACAGATTATTTTTGTTGTGTGTAAAATATATTATTTGGGGGTTCTCTTATATATAGACAATACGTAGATATTAGTTATTTATAAAATATTTTTACTAGATTTTGCCTCGTTAGGTATTATTATTATTATTGTCATTTATTTCATATTAATCTTATTATTTACATTTATACATATAACATTAAAAAAAAAAACAACATTATAAATATAAATATAAAAAACAGTATCCCGCCGACGTGGGCCTTACAACCAGTCCGTCGGTGGTTAGGGCGACAGCGAAAGAAACTTCCTCACAATGCGTGCCGTACCCAAAACTGCTGCTCTTTGCATCCGACCCTTGATCCAGTTTTTTAGTGAGAGCCTCTTGAGATGATGATCGAGACTCTTCGCTATAAGACCATTGACGGAAACTACCATCGGGACAATTATTGTTGAGTCAACATCCCACATGTCGGTAATCTCGTGAGCTAAGTCCAAGTATTTTGACAGTTTGTCCTTCTCAGCTTTCACAAGATTAGCGTCACACGGGACACTGATATCAACAAGAAATGCCCGGCGCTCTAACCGATCTACCAGCACGATGTCAGGCTTATTGGCTACAATAGTCCTGTCCGTTATGATAGATCGGTCCCAATAGAGCTTAGCATGACCATTTTCCAAAACTGGCTCCGGTGAGTACTTATAATATGGCACTTCAAAAGGTACCAGACCGTATTGAAGAGCAAGTTCTTGGTGGATAATCTTGGCTACTTGGTTGTGCCTGTGCAAATACTCTCCATTGGCAAGACGACAACAACCGGAAATAACATGTCTGATGGATTCCCCAGGTTGGTGGCACGCACGACATATATCAACAGTGCCATCCTTTATTATGTATTTCCGATAGTTGTTCGTCTTGACAACTTCGTCAGCAATTTCACAAGCAAAACCTTCGGTTTCTCCAAAGAGATCACCGAATCGTAGCCAAGCCACGGACGCCAGAAGGTCTACATCAGGCCCATAGAGTGCCTGGTGGAACCGTCCATGAAGCTCCTTACTCTTCCTGTTATAAAAAAATTATAAAAAAATATACACATAATTATTTACTTTATGTTAGTGCTTAGTATCTAATTAATAGTCTGTCTACAACTTAATAAAAGTTGACCGGATTATGTTGAGCATAAAATGATAAAATATTACTTTAATATACTCAAATTATATAAAGTAAATCTGTATTTGCGGTTTTCCATAAAGAGATTATCAGTGTCCACTTCGTCTGCTTGTGATATTGAATGATGTCACAAGGTTAAAATTTATCAAACTTGAAACTGACTTCCATTTATTTATTTTAGAATAATGAATTGCACTTATATAGCCCCAACTCTTAGAAGTCACTGTTCTTATCTAAATTAATATAAAAACCAGATAATAGGATAGCTTTTTATATAAATAACTATCTATATATACCAGTACCAGAGCTAGTTTTTGAAGCTACAGTTATCTTGAAACTTAAGATAGCATTTTTTTTTATATCACACGTACACAGTTTTGTATTCACTCAACAAAGCCTTATAAAACCGATCTTTAATAATATATGATAGTAATTGGTGATATAAACATATATCCATTAACCCGAAAAATTACATGTCACGAATGGCCGACAATTTACTCTAAGTACTTACCACTGATATAGCTCAAAGAGAGCTCTAACATTGTCGGCGACTCGCGTGTTTTAATGGCTAGATCATAAAATGTTCATTAAAATATTCTCTATGTCAGAACGCGGAAGAGGTAATGTTAAATAAATAAATAAAAGGAGTCTAAGCTCAGACTTTCCTATTGAGAACTTAATATCTTGTTTAAATAATTATTCTTATGAAAACAATAATACGTCGAATTCAATACTATCACCAAACTAATTAGGGTTTTACTTGGGTAAATCTACTGTTGTTGGGGTCAGTCGGCAGTGAATAGATATATTTATATCATACTCCGTAGTGCCAATTGCTTGCAAGTTGGGGTCCCGGTTCGGTACGTTTAGAGCAGCTAGAGCAGCTGCTATTTATAGACTACAGAGCTCTACTACTGACCAAGGATCCGAACTCTACCACGAACTCACGGAAGACCGCCCTTGTCTTTCCGATCCTCAAACAAAGGGGACAAAACTGATCTAACTAACTACAAGCTTAATGCTAGTAGAGAGTTCGTATAGTAGGGTACCACTTTCTAAAATGATACGAAGTATAACAAATCGTTAGGTTACCTTGAGTCTAGTCTAGTTAATGAATGACCAATAATGAGCAATATGGCTGTCACCACAGCCGATGAAAAGGTGATCTTTTAATGTTCCTAATGGGGCTGCGAGCATTGTAAATATGGAAGAGGGTCTGGCAGTTAGATCTGGATATTTAAAAACCTGAGCAAAAGGTTTATTTTCACCTTTCTTAAAGATTTCCGTAATTTTTAAAGAACGAACATACAAGTCGTTCTTAAATACACACTTTTGGTTATGATTTAGCTTTTCATAGAAACCTTGCATACCTGTCCGTCTTCTATTACATTTATCACACCGAAATTTCCGAAGAGCTATTTGATCTGTTTTTTACCGCCATTATAGGAATTTTGATAAGAAAGTGAAAAAAAAGACATTGTTAACCACTATGTAAGTATATTGTAGTTAACTAGCAATGGAATAAAATGTTTGCAGTAGTAGTTTAGTTGCGGCACATTTTATCGATACACCTAGATAAGTACCGAACTTAACACGAGTGTGGCTCCATAATAATGTCTTGTAAAAAAAATTCTTCGACAGACCTTAAAAAACTTTAGAACTTCTGTAATATAGAATATATAATATTATAATACATTAATAATATATAGTTCATCAACGAATCATAACAAAAACTATTTTGTGATATTACGAAGTGTTATTTTGAATATATAATGCTCTATGTATTTAAAAATAAAAAATATACAACAAATATATCACTTATGATAATTACAAGTATTATTGTAAAGCGGGAACCAGTAATACAAGTACCAGTTATAATGTTTATATTAGACACCAGTTTTTAACATGTAATATAATATGTAGCTATAATTTTATTATATACGTTTGTATTATAAACCGGTGGACATATTTAGCGGAACGCAAAAAACAGACTGCAAGATCATATGAAAACACATTTTTATTGTACAATACATTTGATTATTATTCTGAATTAATTAAATTAACATTTTTGAACATAAAAAATCACAAAATTAAAGCGAAAGAAACGAAATTAAAGACAATAAGGTCAGTGACTTAATTCTGAAGAGTTTTGACCTAACACAATGAAAACTAAAGAAAAGTTAATATTGTCCAAATGACTGGTGACATCGCGATGGGTGATACAATCAGTATTTAGTGTTGCCACCTCTTGCTGTTAAAACTGCCTGCATGCGTCTGGGCATGCTCTCTATTAAATTGTCAATAAAACTTTGCGGCATTGAGTTCCATTCTTCAACCAATGCGGTTTTGAGGTCTCTTACGTTGACAGGTGATGGATTTCTTTGTTTAATTTGTCTTCCCAGTCGGTCCCAAACGTGTTCTATTGGATTTAGGTCTGGCGAGCGTACCGGCCACCCCAAAACCTGGATTCCGACCTCATTAAGATATTCCGAAACTAATGCCGCAATGTGAGGTCGAGCGTTGTCATGCATTAGAAGAAAATTGTCTCCAATGAAAGGGGCAAAAGGCATCACAATCTGCTCTAAAATTTCGGTTACGTATCTTGCCGCAGTCAGGGAGCCGTTTTCTACGATGTGTAGCTCCGTGCGTGCTCCTAAGCAAATACCGCCCCATACCATTACTGACCCTCCACCATAGGGCTCTCTCCCAATAATGTTACACTGAGCGTATCTTTCTCCGAGTCGTCGCCATACTTTGGTCCTTCCATCATCTGGTTTGAGACAAAATCTGGATTCATTACTAAAAAGAACTTTTCCCCAAGCGTCATTATTCCAATTTAGGTGCAAACGAGTAAAGCTGGCCCGAGCCATTCAATGACCTGCGGTGAGCTGTGGACCTCTGGCAGGCAAGCACGCCCCTATACCAGCTGCCTTCAGTCTTCTTCTGACGGTTTTGGTACTAATTATCACTTGTCGAACTTCCTGCAGCTGGTTTCGTACCTCAGAAGAAGTCAACGTACGGTTTCTGAGAACACTGCTGACAATAAATCTATCGTCTCTCTCTCCTGTTACTCTTTTGCGACCTTATCCTTTACGCCTGGTATACTCTCCAGTCTGCCGGTATCGTTTAACATTGCGGAAAATCACAGACTTGGAAACATGTAATGTTTGAGCCACTTCATTGTAAGTGTAACCATTTTCAATTAAAGTTACAGCTTTAGAAACCAGAGCAACGCTGAGATCCGGCATTATCGCCTAAATTTATCGAATTAAGTTCACTTCACTCAATAATGACTATTTTTCGTCAAAAAAACAACAGAAATAAAGTTTTTGTTAAAAACAACAAAAGCCGACGAAAATTCCATAGACTACGTGTCTCAGAAATTAGCAGATAAACAAAAAAAACAAATGAAATTTAAAATATATATTTTTTTTAAATCATCTTTTTTTTTTAATACATAATATTGGTATAGTGGCCAGTACGAAAATATGAAAATATTTTCCGTTATTCGACCTTTTTTTTGCGTTCCCCTAAATATGTCCATGAGTGTATATTGGTCAAAAAATAAAATAATTAGTTGAATTGATTTAACTTTCTTTGTTCAAGTGCAACACAAGCTCATAAAAAAATAAACAATAAATCAACATGTAGATGTATATGTATGTATATGTACATGTAACACCTACAGACATGTACATTTAACATGTTGAATGCTCTTATCGCTACTCCGAATAATTATAATTATGTACTTAGATTTATCTAGTATTAAATCTGTTTAGATTTCCCGTGCTTAGATTTATTATTAATTATTTTACAAATATTTTACATTGTTATACAAAATATATTCAATTAAGGTAGGTGTATTTTTAAATCTTAATATTAATACATATTTAAATATTTTTGAGGTTTTCTACCGAATTTGTCAAAATAGATCAACTATTATATTATTTTAAGTAAATATCCCTTCCAAGTGTTCCCGCCCGTGTTATTTTTATTTTATATTTTATATATTTTTTTTTTCTATATTAATTCAAAATTTAAAAGAGCTTAATATATTTAGAAAAAAATATTTCCGTAGTGAAATCTTTTCAATGCAAAGTTAAAAACATTGGTAAAGATTTTTTAGAGGCATAGTAATAGATTTCACGACCATCCCGATAAAGACAATCATATATAGAATACTTAATTCATCAAAATAGGTAGCGATGTGGTAACTCAATTGGTAGAGCGATGGTTATACTTAGTTATAGATACTTTCAAACTTAAGTTTATTTTATTTTATTATTTTATAAAAATAATATAACTAAATAATATAATATAATTATATAACTGTGAATATTTCAAGCGTCTTACCTGTTGCCGGTGTAACCAGTTAAAAAAAAATTACCATATTACGGTCAACCTACTTGTTGTTATTGTGGCAACAGAGTCACGGTTTCAGCTATCACGGTTTATGAGATACAGCCTAGAGACAGACAGGCGGAGAGACGGAAAGCGAAGTCTTAGTAATAGGGTTCGGTTTTTATCCTTTGGGTACAGAACCGTAAAAGAATTAAATGGATTTATTTACAATGATTATGTTTATTTAAATTAGTTTCTTTAATTACTTTGATATGCAAATGGGCTCTAAATTACTAATCCTAACTAAAAAAGCAGAGTTATAAAAAAAGATAAGACGAGAATATATTTTGCTCTAACAATTGTTTTATTATTTTATGAATCTACGTAAGTACCTAATGCTCTAGCTGTGTCATTTGATTGCAGTCGAAATCGGCCGTATTTATGTCTCAAGCCTTGATTTGCTTTAAGTTTGGTTTCCACAAAATACATTTAAATGAAAGACCTGAAAGTTCTGCTGATCTTCTCAGGCATGGAACAACATCACACGTATAGTCGCTTTAAAAATACTTATTTTCCTCAATAACAATTTCGAATTTGTATATCTTTTTCATTATAAAGGCATTATTTACAGCAGAAAAGAAAGGAAAATGACATTAGTCTCTATAAGCCATCAGTTAAGGCGCGAAATAATGAAATACAATAGAGAACGGAAGGAAAGATCATACATAATTTAAATGCAAGTATAAAAATAAATAATAAATATGCCTAGGTATTCAGCATTATATGGGATCAAAATAACAACCAAAGAACCATCTGTGACTAAGTTGTGTTTTGGCTATTTGGTGACAACAGAGGCTGTTCACTCACATATACTATTAGTAATAATAAATACTTTTTATTTGGTTCAATGTGCTGGACAGAACACCTTCATTTAAATTATTATTATTATTGTTCATTGTATAAACAAAACTAACCTTGCATGAAAATCATTGTAATGTATCAAATCAACCGGAAACAATCCTTCAAATGGCAAAGCGAAAGTAAAAACAAGTCCGAGCATAAATTTTAACACAAAACACGATAATATTGCACTCATTTCAACGCGATATATTATTCAACCAGATACAATGTTCGTTCAGCAGCGTTTGTAAATTCACTGACAATAAATTGACTGACAAATAGAACAGATGAGTAAGAGGTCTTATACTATCTTATGTGATAACAACATAATCTTGTTATTGGTAAATTGCAATAGCAAATGATTGAAATTGTTATTCTGACAATTCACACTCCACTCCAGTTTTCGTAAATTAAGTACGTATTAGGTATATGCATAAATCTAAGATTATTTTGTAGTCAAGGTTAATATCTTAATTTTATTGCAATGTTACTTGAAATGTAAATAGTTTTGCCAAAGGAAATCGATTTAAAGACAGGTTTTTGTAAGTCGATTCGGGTAACCGATAAAATTTTAATATTTATTTTAATTACAAGATAATTAGGTACCTACAATTCTGTTTTTAAAGTTTACTTTTTATATTAATGGTCTTTTTTTAAGCTTTTTCGTTTTTGTTCTTATACCTACAAGAAAGTTAATAATTGTTTAACAACGATGTTGTAAATTTGTGCCAAATATCACATCTAAAGTTATCTTGAATTTTGGACTAACTTTGAACCAGATTATCCCGGGATATGAAAAACTAAAATGTACTATTTGTATATTTTAATATTCGAGTAAGATTAAAACGAAATATACTTGTTTTGAGATGTAAATTTATTCAAATGATTCTGACAACTATGTACAAACTACAAATATAAAAAAAACACTTTATCTTATTGATATAGGTACTCGTAACAAGACCAACCAATAAAATCTTAAAAATAGTTATACAATTTTATTACACACAAAGAAAATATATTATAGGTAAAATGAATTATAGAAAAATATATAGAACATTTGATTTGATATTAAATGGATTTAATTTGATCCAATTGTAAGAGTGATTTTCAGTAAAATAAATTTCTAACAAAAAAACTATTCAACTGGTTCCAGCTAAATCTACTTTGATCTGAAGATCAGGGGCAGATTTAGGATTTATTTTAATTTTTCAAAGGAGAGCAGTTCGTCCTATACAAAACATGGGTCATCTGAAATCCTTTAAAAGTGTTTACAAAGACACAATACTTACGCTATCACCACTCAATGTCTAAAAGCGACTTCCTTCTTCTTATGTTTTTTTTCTCTCTCTTCCTTTTCATTCGTAATCTTCCTTATTTCTTGGACTGTGCGCCATTCAAAATTATACACAATATTTAGTTGATAAAGCCTTTATAATCTCATCTAGGATCAGATTCTATTATTATTTTCAAGCAGAGTAAACCTCGACTGATGTGTAGAACCCAAATATTTATACGTATAATTCCGATTGCAGTACAAAGCACCACATCATGAACCACTACAATTACACATATTAGAATATCACAATATTTTCATAAAGAATAAGTATATGTGTAGAAAATCAGACCATCTTATTTAATGTAACAAAATGTTTAATATGAGGATTACCAAATTTTTAAATACAAAATTAAACAAAATAATATAATATCATATTTTTAAAGTTTTTACTATACTACAATTAAAGTTACGGTAGAAATCAAGGTTACGGGAATTAACGACTAATTCCCATTACTAATTTTTTTTTTTCTAAAATTAATATTTTAAATTAAGATATAGGTATACTTACTTACATACCACAGGCTTGTACTTTTGTATTGCAGTATCAAGAATATGGCCTGGGCTTAAAAAAAAATAACAATTTTATATAATACACAACCTTTATATTATATAACAAAATTCAAACCTGCATGTTCAGTTGCATGTCAATAAAAAATATCGTTACAAACGTCATTAAAATAACTACTCAATGTATAATTGAATGAGTTGACGTCATATTAATTGTAAGCTCAATCCACAGGGTTATTTGCGCTGATAATTCAATAAAGGAATAGTTATTTAACTCCAGTACCAAATATTTGAACTTCAAAGTAATTTTGTGTACATAGCTAAGGGCGCTCGTATACTGGCTAGTTTTGGACACTTCTAGCTGCACTTTTATTATATAGATATTATGCAACACACTGCACTACTTGCATTAGTATTGCAGTCCACGGACTGGTGTAGTAACTACGTGTAGTTACGAGAAGAATATGATCATATTATCTGCTCCTGCCGTAATCATGATCTTTCAATCTAATCGTCCACTCGATACGTTGAAACGACTATTAACGACATACTATAACTGGTCCCCTCCACCAAGTTCTTGAAAAAATTAATCCGCTAAAAGCTGATGAGCTTGGGCATCTTGCGATTGGCTACGCGTGGAGGAATGGTATTTTGCAACAGTGAATAGTCTATCCCAATTCCCTTGGTCTCGTCGACATTATCGATAGTGCCCACTCCAACAAAACATCAGTGACGTAGGATAATGTCAACGTCGTTAAACCTGATTCCGATATACGAATTTGAGGCGATTTAAAAATGACCTACCTTAAATAAAGTTCTTGTTAAACATCTCCATCTAATTCCAATTTTCGATGAATTCCTAACCTAAGTCACGGCAAACTTTTCAATAATCTATTTGTAGGTTTACAATTTAAAATCGCGCCAGAATAAAAAAATCAATCATCTCTACGCATGAAGGGCATTTCCAGTACACAAGAACTCTTTTGTGGGTTTCATAGCACCTCATTTCATAGCAGTACATGTTTATCTTTCAAATCTGTCAGTATATTTTCGTTGCAGATAAACACATGGACCAACACATGCACAGTTTATTAGTGTATTCTATCTAAAAGAAAGTGGTCTTAAGAAATCTATCTTTTTATAGAAAGAAATAGAATGTCGAGAAAACGTCCTCCAAAAATAAACTAGATAATTTTTATAAGCGTTCATTCCACAAATGCATAATTTCTGTATGGATTTACATCGACTTACTGGCGGAAAATCGGCTTAGTCTTGGATGAAAATAATAGTTTTTACATAATCAAGGTCACTATATCCAATTCCAGATTGATGACAGCTTTTAATGAAAATCTTTAGCTATTTTTAACTTGTAATGCTTCCTAAAAAGGACTATTATTTAACTTCAACATACACAACATACATTCAACATAGATTTCGCATCCAGAAAACTTAGTTCGTTTGAAACAAATTATTCAATTATAGATAGACGGTTTAGCCATACTTTTTGATATTAAAAAGTTAAATCCTTATCTACGTGGACTTAAATTTATCCCAATTACAAAGCACTATGTTTATTAGTAGTTGATAACAAAGGCAAGATACATTTAGTTCCTTTTTAGTACGTTTTTAATACGTTTACGAGAACCCTTATGCTACCTACTCAGATATAGATAAGAAAAACATGGTATGTAATAAAGTTGCCAGACAAATTATGTTGAATGTAAACAATAGTAGATAGCTGGTTCCGCCCCCTCTTATTAAACTCAAGAACAACTTTACCAATATTATATATTTTTAATAAAAAAAATATATTAGTGGATTTATAATTAAATTATGATAGCTGACCCTAAGCCCGAGGTGATGTTAAGATAACGCTTAATTAGATTAAAAATTTATTAACTTCTAGTAATTGTAAGTTGTTAGTAGTAAGAAGTTTAGTTAGTAGACTTAAATGTACCTACTTATTTTAACCACATATGTACAACACTATTACATCTCTGGAGAAATTGCGTTAATTCCCACTCTCCAAGTAAAATAAAATTATTATTTCCGTATATACATTTTTATTTACAGTTTTTATTTTATACATATATAAAAACTTATAAGGGAGGCCAATACAATGTAACTTCATTATGAGCGGACTCGGGAACCCATTTCAGATATTCGTTTAGCAAATCTGAAACAATTTAAACAATTTAGTAAGACGAATATTTAAGAGATAAAAAAAGATCTTCAGAATTATTAGGCTTGCGTCATGTTTACTGATACAACAATAAGAAGTACACCAATGTTCAAAGCACGATCAGATAGATATGTCTGATGGTTTTGGAATTTAGGCACTGAATATACTTGCAATTGGACTGCTCTTTCCAAATGTTCTCCAACTGGTCCTTCGAGCCGATTCTTTGAGCTATCAAAGCTTTTAATATTATCTCTGTTCTAGGTTGTAATTTTGCCCAACTCTTAATCATCGTGGACGGAGGAGATAGCAAGGATCCAACGTATTTTTTAAGCTTAGGAAAAACAGCTCCTTCTAAAAGAAATCTTCCAAACCATCTGTAAAAATAAGTAAATAATTAACTAATTTGAAGAAATAAATAACGCATTTTTACCTATTACATAATATATACAATTACCTATATTTTTCTATTTTCTCAGGATATTCTATCTCAACCTGCGGTAGCTCCCAACAACTTTTACCAAATGTTCCTTTGAAATGACACTTAACTCTTCCAGATTTTTCGTCGTATCGTGGCTCGGGATCCGACAGAGGTTCACCTTAATTACAGGAAATAATAAAACTATTTTTTTTTGTATTGAATACTTTTTTATGTATTTGATAAAGTAAATAGGACTTTCAATAATACTAGTTTCGATTCGCGGGTCGACTCACGCACATATAATTAGACTGTGGATTTTATATTTAAATATTCTAAGTATTGAAATAATACTATCAAATGCGGATCAAAGTGCAAAGTAATATTGTTTCCTTTGACACAATTCGTAGTATCAAGATTTTTGACTCAAAATAAAATAATTGTCTATTTTCAAACTAACTTAGTGTATGTTATGCAAGGATAAAATAGCATTATAAAGGCGAAAATATTATGAAAGTTAGTTTTATATTTTTAGAATTTATTAAACAAACCAACCTTTTATTTTTATACTATGTATACATACCTAAATTACACAAAAAGGGTACATACACCGGCAGCCAGTCAGGTTCGATGGCGGTGACATTTCTCATGATCATTTTTTTCTTATCAGTATCACCAGCTTCATATAATTCTTGATATATAACCCATTCTGGTATCACTTTACGTAATATTGATTCTGAATGAAGGAACACTGGCTCTTCAAGGTCACCGCAATGATAGGCGTATTTGTATTTACGTTTGTCTTCTCCTGAAATTGATTGAATGGTAGATATTTTTTTGCTTTGCTTGTAATAAAATGTTTCATTTCATTATTTTTGTATACAAGATAACTTGTTATCAATATATTCAATCCAATTCGTTAACCTGCTACGTCTAGTTTTAGCCAAACTGTACATTTTATATCAGCTAAAAGTACAAACTGTTTTATGTTCATTTAAGCAATAACGACTAAATTGTCCATTTTGCAATAACATGTTAGCTTATCTACGTTTCTGTTGGTTTCCTGTCCAGAATAATCGTATCTGAATTAACTGTGTGGTAATGTTTAAGTATGTTAACAATATGTGAAATAAGGTAAGTACATTTTGTTTTATATCCCAGTATTTTATAAGCTTTGTGAAAATTAAATCTTAACAATAACCTTAGTCCTTTTGTGTAGTAAATAATCGTAGTTACGGTTGATTGACATATGGTTCAGAAGTACCTACATTATACAGGGTTATTTGTAATTAATTGGCTACCTCTTGCAGCCAGCCTCTAAATCAATCCCAACAATGGCGCCCGAGCGTTGACCTTTTAAGTACTTCTTACAAAATAGAGTAATAAGTACAAGGGAGCAAAAACTTTTTTGATTCGTTTTTTGTGTTGTTTATCAAGATTTGTAAAAAGATGTAGATAATATGTTGTTGGGATTGATGTAGACGGGCTGCCTGCAAGAGGTGGTAAACTAATTAAAAATAGCCCTGTATTTACTCCCAATCATTTTTTTTACATTAAATTATTATTATATTATATAATATTATTTAATATTTATTTTTAATAATTTTTATATATAATTATAGAGTGTTATATTGATAAACTAAATTTCATTTCACAGTGTGAATACATAATTGTTTTTTCTGAATTGTATATGTGTAAGTTACAAGTAATAAAAAGTTACCCATTTATTTTTTAGTGTAAATGAATAAAGATTTGGTTTTTCTTTGCAACAATAGGTTAGAATTAGGTATTATAGATTATAGGTCATTGATTGGATAATAGGGCAATAATTGACCCTTTTCAGGAGGAGATTAATTGCTTAAAACTTATACTATCTGATCTAAATAAGACAAAAACTTGATTCCCATTTTTCCAACGACAAAAAAACTATTCTAGCTGTATAAGAAATCCCAGATACATCTTCGTAATTCACATAAACCGACTGAGGAAGGTCCAGTAAAAAGTAATAACTTTGTTTTGAAAAAAAAATCTACATAAAGAGCCAAAAACAAGAATAATTGTTGTTTTTTGCTATATACCTATAAAAATTAAGGAATGAATTCTATAAATGTCTAATTATTTTTTGATAACCAAAAACTATTCACCAACCTTGCTTAACTTCAGCCAGACCTATTTTCCTCCCCACTTGGTCTCCCAGACCACTTAACAAGAGCTGTCTCAACAACCTCGCTTGCTTGTCATCGGGGGGCTTCAATTGTGGGTCTATCACCAGATTAACTCCAGACACGCTCAGATTGATCTCTGATGTCAGCTGTTTACGTAGCTTACGGATTTCTATAATCGCCTAAAAATATTTAAGCAAACGTAAACATATGAAACAACTTACAAATATATTCCGAAGAAGTTTTGTTGTTATAAAACAATTAAAAACAATCCTTCTGCCCCTTCCTCGTCCTCTCTCTTCTCCCTCAAAAGAACAAGTTCAACTCCGTGTGCCTTCCTTTTCCTAAACTCATATTTGATTATTTACAAATATGAATTGTGGAAAGTTACTACAAACGTCTCGCCTTCTCCCGGAGCTCATAGTCGGACCGGAATAGTTCCACTCTACATGCCTTACCTTCTGGAGTCCACAATTGGCGCATAACAAGTTCCACTTCACATGCCTCACTCTCGCCCAGAACTCATATTATGAGAATAATATATTTAGAGCACTCCCCGTGCCTCACCTTCTCCCTCAGTCCGTACTTGGCGCAGAACCCCTGAAGGTCTTCTCCGTGGTCCGCTGCGCCGCTGGCCCGCAGCAGCACGCCGGGGTCGCCCAGCAGCAGCATGTGGCCCGCCGCCGGCCAACTCTCCGCCTTACCCGTCAGCACCTACAGACATCAGGTACTGAGCATTCTATTTCTAAATGTCGAAAAACAAACAGTAATAATTGCCTCTGCATGTCTGTATGTCAAAAGTAATTGGTATTGGAGGTTAATATGTCTTGATTGACATGTTCGATGGAATAAAGTTGTGATATATATTTTTTTTATACAACACTGGGTTAATGCTTGACTACATTCCACCTGATAGAGGATGGAGATGTAGTCATAGGTGGTGAGGCGCATTAACCTAAAAAGCTATTTACTCTTCTCTTGAAGACATCCACATTGTATTTGGCCGGAATACCAACGCAGGCAAGTTGTTCCAGTGCTTCACTTTACGAAGTAAAAAAAACGAAGCATAGCTTCGTTCGGACAGGTGGAGTATCCACAACGTAAAAATGGATACCTGCTCGGGACGTCCGGTGATGGAAGGGGGACGGGGGAACTAAGTCGTGTAAATCCTGCGCACACTCACCAAAATGTATTCTTTAGACTACTCAGAGACTAGAAATTATACGTGCTCAAGGCGTATTATTTTTGTTTGGCCTTGTTTGAAAATGAATTTACAAAATGATATCTTAATTAATATACCTTAAGGACTAGGATACTTATACTGCATCTAATTTATATTTATAAACCCGACCTTCGTTTTCTTATCTAAGATCGAATACGACATCACGTACCTCGGGAACAGTGAGAGCAGATACCATGGTGATGGCATACGGCAGTAAATTGAACTGATGACTGAGAGCCAACATCTTGCCGTATCTAGGGAGGAGTGGGAACGCTGAAACAGCTTTTCCTAATGATGTAACTTTTAATATCTAAAAAGAAAAATATACTTTTTTGAAATGTATAGTAAACATTTTAGTAAAATAAGGTATTAAACACTATTAAATTTTTCTGTTATCAATGAAAATGTATGTCGATTTATCCATATGTTTAACAATAAAATGGGACAAATACAATTTTCTAAAAGCAGTAAATAATATGGAAGTAATAATAATTATTATATAATGGACGGCTTAATCGCCAAGACAAGCTTGGAGCTAACACTAAGTGTAAAATCTAAGCTAACGATTCGTCAGTGGCTTTCAGGTGAAGAAAATTAAATAATATGAAAATAATTAATAATTTGAAAATAAATTGTCAAAATTAAATATAAAAATAATGAATCTTTTATATAAAGAAAGCATTGTCAAAATTGGAAATGGTTATTTTTATTATTATTTATGAATATCGAAGTGTTACCTCTTCATCGCTCCTTCTCTTGTTCTTCGATTCAATCTTTTCCAACATGCCAAGAACTTCAAGTCGCTTTTCAGCTAAACGCAGTTGCATTCTATCGGGTGCGGTGGGGTACGGGAAATTGACTACCTTTAAAAATAAATATAACATTACTATTGTGCACATTATATATAAGAAAAGTAAGACAAATACAAAGTTATGATAGAAACACAGACACCCTTGTAGACACGTATTCGTACGTACACGCACACGCACATGTAGGCACGCGGCCACACATTCAAGTACGCACGCACACAAATACAGAGACGAACTTAAGACGCGCAGTGCATGTAGGCACACGTTCAAACATTCAAGTAAACACACAAACACACTTATATAGACGAAGGAGAGACGCACAGACCTTATCAATGCCCATGCACTTGAGCGTGAGCAGCAAGTGGTCGACGGGGCGCGTGCAGAGGTCGGGCGGGTAGTGCGGCACACAGTCGTGCTGGTAGACGGCGCTGCTGTAGAGGCGGTAGGCGTGTCCCGGCGCCGTGCGTCCCGCGCGCCCCGAGCGCTGCTCCGCGCTGGCCTGCGACGTCCACACGATGCGCCATGCGCTTGCGCCGGTTACGTGGTCGTATACGCTGTATATTTTTGTTTATGTAAGGCTCAGGAGGAACCGTATCGAGATGGATGTGTTTTCTTTTTTTTACTTTTAACGTTATATGGGATATTTACCGCATCTTTTTCTTTCCGGTATCGACGACATATTTGATACTGGGGATGGTTAGAGACGTTTCCGCCACGTCAGTGCTGACGACGCATAGTCTGGCTCCAGCTGGCGGTGCTTCGAACACGCGACTCTGTTTTTTCGTACTCAGCATGGAGTATAGAGGAAGTACCCACAGAGGCTGTCTGCAGGATTTTATAGCATGTGTGAGGGAATCTTCTTCTGTGTCTGGAAAGAACATGGCATATATTTGGTTTAAAAAATCTCTATAAAAAAGAACAAGCAAGAAACATTAAGAAAAAAAAACGTGTGTTATGTGATGGTTTTGTAACCATTCAATTTATATTTATAACGAGACACTTTTCAAAAGAAATCAAGCTATCGGCGGATCAGAAAAAAATATCCCGGTATTAGCAGAGAGATAATAAAGTATTACCAGAATCACTGATATGTCCTTCACTATCCCCGTCGTTGACTAAGTCTGCTTGACCGTCATCTTCAGGCATGTCGTAGTCATCCAGATTTATTTTAGGTAATTTTATTACTTTTTGTTTCGCTTTCCTCCTGGCTTTGCGTATTCGCTTCATTTCTTTTTCTACCTGTTACATTACACTGACCGGTTCAAAAGTAGCCATTAATATTATTTAAATAAACAAACAGCAAAGTTTTATAAACAAAAGAAAAAACTATGACTGAAAGTATAGGATAAAATCTTTTTTTGTATATATACAAACCTCATCATCATCAGATTCAATATCATCAGGCTCCGAGTCGAACGCGGGATTGACTTCCTTTACACTCTTTTTCTTTATTAACTTCGAGTAATCTACGTCTTTACGATACGGGAACGAAGCTTTTAGCTTACGCAGGAGATAATTTACCTGGAAATTAAGGTCATAGAGCTATAGATTGAATTATTCTTTAAGAATTAGTTCAATGAATTTTATATTAAAACAATAAATCTGTGGTATGTATGGAAAATAATTTAAAATATTTACAAAATACCTCTTGTTGTCCGGTTACAAATATCAGTATACCTCCTTCTGGCAGCCGAGTGTGTATTTTAACAGCTTTCTTGTATGCCTCCTTCAGGTAGTCACTGTATGTATGTTTATTGAAGTGAACAGTGACTGGAAACTGCCTGGATTCTATCTGTTACATAAAATACATTTATGCAATGAAAAATTTGGTATAAACTCCACTGTTATTTTGGAATTTGGGCTGCTACTGATATATATATATATAATTTAGCATATATAGAGACCTAAATAGTAGCTAACTAAAATAAGTAATTGAGCTCAGCAAGGGGCGAGGCGACCAACGAAGCTTATGAAGTCGGCTTCATAATGTTGATGCTTCTGCCCCGATCCTTCTTCGCCTGAACTAGTGAACCCATTGTCATCGGATATTTCTTTTAATTGATAGCAGCGCTATCGTCGATGGTTTGGCAATAAAAAATGCATACACCGAAAAACTAAATTTCACAAAATGTAATAAATTATATTGTTGAATTTTTGCGCTCAACTTTATAAAGTTTATTCATGTTTTTAATTGGTTGCAATGCCAATATTACACATTTAATAAAATTATTAAAAATAATTAAATTTTAATAATTAAAAATACCTTAATAAGTGGAGGTGGAGTTTTAAAAAGTCGTGTATTTTCCGTAAAATCTTCAACTCGGAGTGTAGCAGACATTATAATTAGTCTCAGGGGAACACCTTTTTTACGCCTCAGTGGTACTATTCGAGATAATAATCCCAATAGAATGTCTGTATACATGCTACGTTCGTGAGCTTCATCAATGATTATTACGGAATACTTGCTTAGCAGGAAATCTGTTTGGATTTCTTTTAAGAGGACACCTAAAAAAATTTTATATTGGATAGATTTTAATAAAAGTATTATTTTTATAAGAAATTAATCCTTGTTAATTCCTACTTAATGATTATTATTATTATGCATACTCATGTAGGTTATAACTAATATATTCAGAACAATATTTTTTTGCTTACCATCAGTCATAAATTTAATCTTTGTTTCTTTACTAACATTTCCTTCAAAGCGCATCAAATAGGACACCTCCTTGTTAGTCAATCCCAGTTCATGAGCCACTCGTACTGACATTGCAACTGTGGCCACTCTCCGAGGTTCAGTCACTGCTATCATTTTGTCTTCAGCATACCCCGCTTCATATAAGAATTGTGGTATTTGGGTGGTTTTACCACTTCCTGAAATTAGAATAAAATAATACTAATTCAACCATCTTTGAAATTCATTAATGATTCATTTCACTTTATAATTCACTTAAAAATTAAGTCATTATGAGAAATAAGATAGGGTTATTTCGCCTGTTCGCGTCTATCACCCAGTTCGCGTCCATTCGACGGTTACCTTTTTGAAAATCCTCGAAAATAAGTACATGAACACACTAACAAAACCAAATGTTATTTCTGCCAATACCTTAATATATAGGAGAACCACAGACATAGACAAAATTTCCTCGAGCGCAACCCTGCCCTTTTAAAAAAAAACATCTGAGCTACGGGACAAAAGAGTGCAGAGTGAGCAGCAGCTTCACGCTAAGTTTTACATTGTTTCAAATAAAAGTTAAAGATACATAGATTAGATTATACATAGAGAAAAACATAATTATGAATTTACTTAAGTTTTATAATTGTTGACAGTTAAAATAAGGTGGACGCGAACTACTACCTACTACTATACTAACTACTACATACAGTTTTTAAATATTTCACTTTGCGTCCGCAATGGACGCGAATTTGTTGACCTGACCTATTTAGGGCAGATCAGATTGCGTCCATCTTTGTTTTCTTTTTATCCATTTATAAAAGTAATTAAAAATGTATAGCTTATTTAAATTTTATAAAATTGTATATACCTACGATCAATAATAATTTATTAACGGCTCCTAAACTGAACAAATTAGAAATTGTGAAATCACAGGGTATCAAGGTGACTCTGCAACTCATGATATGAATAAAAATGGTTTTTTTTCACTGATTTATTTCGACAATACACCTTTCTGGCAGTTACCTGTAGCTTAGTTCAATTTTCTTTAGATGAAGTTCTTATTTTACCACTAGAAGATATGGCAACTCATACTACACCAAGTCTTGAGAAAACTAAGCAACAAATATCAGAACCCTCTCTGACTGCTTTTATCCATTCAGATGCTGAATATATCACCATCTATTTCACCTAGAGAAAATCCTTCTAGTTTACAATCATCTTCATTATTTATTCAAGACATTTCACACCAAGAAACCTCTGATCCATTTAAAATGATGTTGCCCGAAATTTTTAACAAAACAAGAAAATGTTGTTCGTCTGATTCGAGAAAATATTATGAACATATGAAAAAAAACAGGAAGCAATAAGAAAAAGAAAGTTAGAACAAATACATAAAAAAAAACAGAGAAAAACTTAAAGGAACTGCTGCAAAACTTAGGAAGAAGACACTTTCTATTAAAGTCACAGTAGATACAGCAGATATGGACTATGAAAAAAAAATTACCAGCTGTAAATCGTACAAAGTGTGCTAAATGTGATGACATACTTATATATCAGATGTAGATGAAGACAGTGAGAAAAACATTGGCTGTGACAATAGATAAGATGGTATAATTGTTATTAAAAATATTTTATAATGTTAATTTGTTAAATATTTAGAAAATAAAAATATTGTTAAAATCTTATCTTTCCATATAATTATTAATAAAAAACTCCCATACATTATATATCTAAGTTTGTGGACGCAAAATGATCCATAAGTGGACGCAATTCAGATTTTATTCACGCAAATTGGTTTAAATCATTCTAATCTGATATTTATCAGTTTTTTATTTTAATCATTATATCTTTTCACTACAACTTTAAATGAATATAAAAAGACTGAAATAATGAATATATAATTAAGACTGTACAAAAGTTTTTATTGAAAATTAGTGCTAAATCATTTTTATTTTTTTTTTCAAACTTAGCAACTTCACTAAGTGAACGAGAACAGGCGAAATGACCCTAGTTAATTTTTGTATTCGTTTTGATTGGACGAATCTTGGCCTGGAAATAACAAAAAGTCTACATCATAATTTACTTACCAGTTTCACCAGCAACAATAACAAATTCATTTTCATTTACAAGCTCCATCACTCTCTGTTCCTCCCCTAAAATTGGTAACTTCAACCTTGCCACCTGCACTTTAGGGTCTCTCTTTACTTGAACATTTATTGTTGGATGTTCTAATACTGGCTTTTTAATTTCTTCTATTTCTATGGTTTTAGTAATTTTTTCTTTCGTTTGTTTTTTATTATCAGTTTCTTTACTATTATAAGTCAATATTGATGGGTCCTCCTCTGTTAATACTATTCCAGTGTCTTGAATTTCATTGCTTTTAATTAAAATTTCGTTTTCATGCTCATTACAAGTTGTTCCAGGTGTATCATCTTCATCATCTTCTGAACTTTCTTCATCAGAGGATGTTTCTAGACCAATAACATTAGGATCATATTTTTTCTTCTTGCTATCATCTATTCTGTCCATTCTTAAAAGTCTTAATCTCTTTTTAGCTCCTGAAATATTTTTATTATTATTGCCAATTAAAAACATTAATTACTAATTATTTTTAAAAATGTAATATCATGAAATTAATGAATATTTAAATGGCAAAGGTAATACTTGAACCTGTGATCCTATATTACCTGCAATGCTACTGAACTTCTTCTGCTCAGTATCCTTAGGAGCATTATAAGCAGTGTCTAACTTATATTCTGTCAACTTTCTCAACCCAAGGGTCTGTATAGCAGATATTGCAGTTAATTGACTCACTTCTTCTGGTGTAGCTTGAACTTGCGACAGAGATTCCAAAAGTGCTGCTCTCTGTCAATAGTGAAAAATATTAAAAAATAATAATAATAATTATATATTTACTTTCAACATTTTCAAAAAATAGAGCCATTCATTGAAAATAAAGCTGAAAAAATATATGAAATAAAAAGTTGTTACATTTTCCTTCTTTTTCTTTTTATCAACAATTTTTTCCAATCTTTTTCGTTGTGCTTTTGAAAGGAATCTTATTTTTTCTTTCTTTTCAGTAACAATTTTTGTTTCCCTTTTTTTTGACGGCAAGACTACTGTATTCGTCGTATCCACAGAGCCATATTCATTAGACACAAACTCTAGTTTTATCTAGAATAAAAATAGTATCAATTATTAAAAATATAAAAAAAAATGTTTTAGAAATATTGTTTATAGTCAATACAAGCCTCCTTGGAAAGTTAATAAAACTGGTACAATAATAATTATACTAAGAAATATATTACACACTACCTCATTTGTTTTAGAGTCGTCGATGTTCGTTTTGACCACTTGTCGAGCCTTTGCATTATATCGCCCTTTTCCCATCTTTACCATTTCTTTTAACGACACGGTATACGGTTCAATATTCTAAAATACTTCGCTAAGCCTTATACACTTAACAATATAATTAATTAATTCCTCGTTTTTACTTTTCACAACGTATCAACGTGCTTTTGACTTTGTTATGACAAATGACAATTGAATTGACAGTTAATTGTTAAGGAATGGCATTTGAAAATGTGCTTCAAATTGGTGTTGTTACATAAAAAAAAGAAAGAGAAGGTCTAGTCAATAATTGAAGTTTTTGTATTTTGATAAATCGTTTAAAATACGAGTTAAAGAATTGTTAATTAATTTAATTTAATAGGTAATTATTCTCATTTTATATATAGTGTTACTATAAATAACCCAATGGTATTGTCCAAGTAAAACAGTTATGTATTTTGTTCTGTTATTTTTATTTAAGCCTTTTGTTTAATCTGGAGAAACACTTTAACCATTCAAATTATTTTTAATAAGTACCTAATTACGGGTTCTACGGTTTTTTACAAATGTCTATGGTACATAACCTTTTTAAAGAATGTAGAGTTTTATAGATGAGATATAATTTCCCTAAAATTACTATTATAAAAATATTAATTTTAAAATGTTTATAAAACAAAGTTAGAAAATTCATTGAAACACTAGTGATTCAAAATTGAAAGATTAGCCAGGCACAAAATGAGAACTGACAATTCTTATTTTGACAATTGACATATTGTTATAAACTTAACCTAAATCTGCTTCAAAACATATTTTATATCAATGTGATCAAACCTTGACAAAATGTTATATGAAATATCGCGAAAATCAATTAATGTAAATAATATAGATAAAATAAACATGTCATGGCACAATTCCATCATCGCTATCCGTATTAATAAGAATCTACATATGGTGGAACTATCATATAATTTACATTCTCTAGA
Organism: Napeogenes sylphis; assembly: GCA_959347405.1. NCBI lineage: Eukaryota > Metazoa > Arthropoda > Insecta > Lepidoptera > Nymphalidae > Napeogenes > Napeogenes sylphis. The sequence goes on from OY365782.1 coordinate 4,870,344, forward strand.
GAAAAAAATCGATTTTAATGACTCTATTGTAATGTGTAGCACTAATAGTCCAATACCAGGCAACTGTTTAAAAAAATATGTTTCTAAAGGTATTAAAAATTCAGAATTATTGGAAATGATGACTGATCCTGCATTTTGGCCTCACAGTAAGGTGATTACAAAAGAAATGACAGATATTATACAATTTGAATGGTTACCACATAACTTATTAAGACATAATGAGCGACTGCTATCTGTTGTGAACAGTATTGGTAATGTAGAATTATATGTTCAGAGAAGGCTTCAATGGGAGTGTATAGCAGATTTATCCCAATTAATGAATGGTCATCTAATTGAGGAAGATAAAGAGCTTCCACAGAACTTTGAAGAAATGAAACAGTTTGTTTATAACATTGAAACTTCTGCAATCTGTTGGTCACCACAAATAAACTCTAATAACTCTTGTTACTTAATTTCAGCACAAAAAAGTGGTCAGATAATCTGTTGGTTACTTAAACATGATAAAGAATTTACAATAGAACACTGTGGTAGCATACAACTTGAACAAAATGTTAGTATAGCATCAATTATTTGGGTGCCTTTACTTAGTGACAGCTTCTTACTGATCTCTTGCAATGATCTTGGTCAAATCATTGCTAATAAATGTGTGATAGAAGAGAATAAAATAAAGAATATTCAACAGAGTGTGATGTGGTCACATATGGATAAAATGATCCCAACAAACTTTCACTTTTATTTATATGACACCAAAATAATAACAATTTGTAACAAACATAGACATTTACTCATACAAATGTATGATAAAAATATTAAGTTTTTATCACAATATATAGAAAATGTTAATGATTATAAAATAATATGTATTACACATAATAATAATTTATTTTATTTGTGTTCTGAGAACGTAAAACTATACACAATAAATATTTCAATCAAAAACAATAATTTAGATGTTGCTCTAGAAGGTCTTGCAATAAAAGATTTATACCCAGAACATGAACTTTGTAGTCTTGCAATATCTGAAAATCAAGCATTATTTGCATTTGCAATAATAGACAGAAAAGTACAACACAGAAAACTGCAATTGAAAATTGATATAGTCTTAATGTCCACTGAAAGTGAATTTGATTCTCATGTATCAAAAATTGTGAATAATCCAACAAAAACACTCTCAAACATATGGGACCATCTTGAAGTTTTGAGGCTCAAAATAATAAAAGCAAAAAAATTGCCAACCATAGATTATAACAATTTATTAAAAGAAGGTCAAGTTGATGTGTACAAACTCAAACTTTACTACGTATTTCTCATATTTTATTTTAACTTAGAAAAGCTTGTTGTCGCGCATCTTAAAGGAACAATGCCTGTAACTTCTATTGATCAAATAAAAGATCAGATCCTTATGTCTCAGGCTGTTAAATTAATATCTAGTATACATGAGAGACATGAGGTCAAAAAGAAATTAAGTGATTTTGATTGTGAATGTTTTGTTGGAAGTAAGAAGTTTCTTCAATATTATAGTGAGAAGTACTCCAAAGACATAAATTGTTTAATCTCACAGAAAATTCTTGATAGTGTTAATTATAATCCTAAGTATATATGCCAATGTTGTGATGAACGTATTACGAACTTTTCATGTAAAAATAACCACTTAAATATGTTTTGTTCAATCACTTTTACTCCTATTGAAGAAGATGATTATCTTGTGTGTAAAGTCTGCGGTATGACTGCTAGGTTGGAACTTCTCGCCCAAAGGCCTTTATGTGTGTTTTGTGATCTACATTTGAGTTATGGTTTATTACCTTCCTAAATATAATATTTACATAGGTATTTTTCGTTTTTGTTTTATTAATGTTACATAATGATAAGTAATTAATTTAGTTTAATTTTACAAATTAATTTTGCAAATTAATACATATAATATGTTATAGGTATTTATATCAGGTTAGTGACATGAAAATTGATAGCACATGGATCATAATAATGTTTAAATAGAAATCAAAATGATTAATAAGGTGATTAACACTTTGGTAATCACCTAATTTCCATAATCATTTGATCGTAAATTTGTGATCAAAGGGATTTTAGAAGCGCTTAGCGCTATTTCGAATAGTAAAAACTATATATTTTTTAAATAATATGGACCCAAAATAACAAAAACCAACCCACGCTTATTTTATGTTATGTTATGGCATAGGTAGTATCTATAGCTATACTATAACTATCAAATTTCCTTAACTTCCCTCCTGACTAACGACACCCCGAGCCGAGGTCCGTGTCTCAATCTGAGACGTCCTCGGGACGTAGTTACCCATCTGGCCCCCCTCTTTTTTTTTAAGGGTAGGTCTCCTGACCCACCCGCTCCTCCGGTGACGCTGTAATAGCCAACAGGGCTAACAGTATAGACATACAAATATAAAAATATACCTACCTATTGAACGTCAACAAGGCCTAGGAGTGATAACCGATCCCATATGTCCCGAGTGCATGGATAGCGAAGAAACCAGCTTCCACCTACTCGCTCAGTGTCCCATGTACTCGATGGCCAGATGGGAGATAATGGGGTCGGAATATTAGACAAGGAAGACCCAGAAAAACGAAAACTAGAAAACATAAGATTCAAAGGGGAGCCGTGACTGCTGGTATATCCATATCATTATGGGGAAATGGATGAAGTGACCAGCATTTAACGCGGGTGGATCATCCGTCCGGCAGTGGACATCCCCGTTAGAAATAATAATAACGTCAACAAATAAATGATTATTGTAAACAATTTTCGTTTATAAGCATTACATACATTAATAATTATTTTATTAAGTTTAGGATTAAAAACTACACAATTATTTAAAATTTAAGGAACGCAAATATATTGTGAGCATCTCTGTAGAACGGACTATTGAAGTATCAAGTAACCTGTGCGGAGCTAGAGCGTTTCATTGTTGTTAGTGTTTTAATGTTTAATGCTTACAGAGCCCACGAACTTAGGTATATGTTTTTTTAATCTTATTTCGAGAACATTCTAAAATCTATTAAAACTGTCTGCATCTAATAAAAATATTGTTTGTGTTGATTTCAATATAAACTTGTCTATAAGAGAATTCGTCCATCACTATGGGATTTAGATCATTATGAAAATCACATAGGTAACCTTTTTAAACTTACGTATTCTTCCCTTGCCATGTACGCGGACGATACCGCGCTTTACACGTCCTCTAAGGATCACTGGGAGATATACCAACGTCTCCAATCCGCAGTCGACTCTCTCGAGAGTTGGCTGCGGAAATGGCGGATCGAGGTAAACCCTGAGAAGAGCGTTTCGGTGCTCTTCGAACGGGGCCCCCCAAGGATATTCCCGCGAATCAAACTCTTTGATAGACCGATACTTTGGAAAGACGTGGCAAAATATCTAGGAGTAACGTTAGATAGAAAGTTAGTTTTCACTGCGCATATTAGGACCGTTCGTAGCAGAGCGGCCTACATATTAGGTCGTTTATATCCGCTGTTAGGCAAGCGGAGTAAAATGTCCCTTCGCAATAAGGTGACACTTTACAAAGCTTGCATACGTTCCGTCATGTCCTGTGCGAGTCCCGCTTTTGCGCACGCTAATCTGAAACCCCTTCAGGTGTATCAGAACAGGTTTACACGGATTGCAACCGGGGCGCCGTGGTTCGTACGCAACATCGATCTCCATAGAGACTTAGACCTTCCGACCATCGCGATCGCCCAGTATTTCAAGGGTCTTTCCCAAAAGTACTTTGAACGTGCTGAGCGACACCCGAACCCACTGGTGGCTGACGCCGCAGAGTATAGACCACGTAAGACTACTTTAGTCAGAAAAAGAAGACCCAAGTCGGTAATCGTTGACCCCGACGACGCGTTCACAGTAGGTAATAACGTGTACGCGTAGGCATAAGTGACACCACACCACATACAGACACACACCGTCTATACCGGTATAGACGAGGTCCCAACTGAGTAAGTGCTCCGTTGCGCCGGCGTTCTGCCGTCGGAGGACGCTAGTGTCCAAATTTCCTTAGCTTCCCTCCTGACTAACGACGCCCCGAGCCGAGGTCCTTGTCTCAATCTGAGACGCCCTCGGGACGTCGTTCCCCATGGGGGTCCATCTGGCCCCCCCTTGTAAGGGCGGGTCTCCTGACCCACCCGCTTCCCCGGTGACGCTGTAATAGCCAACAGGGCTAACAGCATAGAGAGACAAAAAAAAATATATATATATATATGTATTCTTAGACCCTAGAATAACTGTAAGTCTTCTTATATCTGCATTGATACCTACTATTTTTTCAGACTTTATACCAAAGTAAAAGAAAAAAATTGATAGATTAAATTCTGATCATTGTGTAAACATTTTTTTTTCGTGTTGTGTGCACAACTAAAAGATAAACATAAACAGACAAAGATTTTAAAAATGCTGAAAATGGATTCTGTTAGTTATCACTTCACATCTTGGTTTATTTTTTTTAATATTTTCAATGTTCAAAAACTACTCCTCTACAGATTTCTTACATGTATAGAATAAGATTTGCATGGTACCTATTACATGATTGACATAAATAGTCATAACTTTTTTATTTCTTAACCGATTTAGATGAAATAAACACTAAATGTTAAGTGAAGACTATCATAGTATATTCCTGAACCGCATTCAAATTGGTTAAGCCGTTTCTGAGATTAGCGTGCACAAACATACAGACATACAGACAAACTGAAAAACCATTGTTTTGGGTTCTCTTACTCTTATAAAGCCCCCCTATGATGTTATTTTTTTAATTCCATGTACATGAATGGACTAGTGACAATTTTATTATATGTATAGATAGCATACAGCCAGGTAACATAATTATTTTTGTATTACAACTTAGTTATAACTATATTTAGCTACCAATGTAGGTATAAGAATGGTAAGATAAACAGATGGCATTTTTTTTTGCTACATCTAAATCTTAAGAAGGACAATTTTTTTTGCTACATCTAAATCTTAATGATAAGGATAATATAGGTAGGTAAATATATAATAGGATTTATAGCGATGACTTTTAAAAAGGTTAAATTTTTAACATAATAAAATATTATTACCTGGGTACCTACCTACCTACCTACTTTTAAAGTTTTTTTAACTCTGTTACTACGAACTACGCGTTACATAATATGCGTTTTCTAGGATAATGATTGACTGAACAACGTAACTAAACAAAGACGCTCTACCCGACTAACTCAAATCAATCAATCAAATCAATCAATCAAATAGTAGTACGTAGTGGAAAGTAATCAATAAATTATTAATTAACAAAACGCTTAACTATTACGTTAAACGAAAACAAAGTTAAAAACACGTAAATTTATGACGTAACATCAAAATAATATAACGGATTTTTCCATACGAAAAAAAGTTACCCACAGACTAAAAGGAACCAAAATAAAAAAAACTGGATATTATGAAAATACCTTATTTAGGCCTTATCATTCAAATATCTATGGCCGTAGATAAAAAAAAAACACAAAAGCACGACGTGTTATTATAAAAAACGCAAATGCACTAAATATCTATATTTTAACTACTTCTGGTGAATTAAATAACCAATAAACGATTCGAGGAAATAAACTTTAGAAAAAATAATATTTTTCCTTAAGGTTAACAGTTTGCAGAAGAATTCTTTATTATCTGTATGATTTGACAACGATGTCGACGTGTCCTCACGTTTTTACCCGTTCGGGTTGCCGCACTTATCTTATTACTTACCGCTTATTATTATTATTAATATTGTTTCTCGTTTAAATGAGATATTTTTCTGTAAAGGTAGCTACATCTTTTCTCAACGTCTTATTGAAATGTTTATACCAATTTCATCAAAATCGGTTCATTGATTAAAGCGTAACCGACAGACAGACAAACAGAGATAGTATGGCTTTATTATTATAATTATACCTACATACACACCTAGGAATAAAAATGGCATGATAACCGTATCATAATGATAAGGATAATAATATGTAATTAGATTTTTTTTTGCGAAGACCGTGAAGATAAAAACGAATTTATGAAGGTTAAATATTTAACATAATATAGGTAATAATATAAATAATAATCATTAATGTCATAAATTTTAATGTCTGAACTTACAATCCTTTACCTAACAGTCACAGTTCCTACCTACATCTATATCTTACATCTATATGTAAGTTGATAAGTGTCCTTGTATTTTATTTAAAAAAAACCAAATAGGCCTCCCTCTAAGTGACTATGATCTTGAGATTACATTGAAACCATTCTGCATGATGATGGGGTCCCATGAAATATGAGGTTTTAATCAGATTGAATCGGATTTATGTATTCGGTGCTTACCTAATATTAGGTAATTTTAATAAAAGTAAATGGACAAACTTAAAAATAATATTGTGGTCTAATAACCATAAGCTTAACTCATGAAGTTTTTATAGGGACTTCAAAATCATTATGGAATTCAGAGGTACGGCATGGTATTTAGAGCCATAAATTTTAATCCAACGAAAGAAGACGGATTACTGATGGCCAGTCTTCGACCCTAATGAAGTCTTTCCAACCACAATTGGGTCGATGGTAAAATATATAGCTTTGTATAATAAAAACCACAAGTGGTACATTTAGTAAGGATAGAGAAATCCTTGATGACATAGATACAGATAAAATAAACATTGAAATAATACAATAAATAGCAACATTGGACCAATTATTTCAAACAAATTAATAACCCAAAATAAAACCACATTATAAGTTATTTAAAATTGTATTAAAGTAACAGTGTTTTTATACATATATTAAATATAATTATATATATGTAAAATATATTAAATATACTATACAATTAATATAATATAGTTATATATGAAACTAGGCTGCTTTGTAGTATCTGCAAGCAGTGACGTCCCATTTGTTCGATTTAATAACCTGTAATAATATAAAAATAAAAATTATTATTAATAAACTAATCTGAAAAACCTGAGATCAGCTTTATTAGATAAAAATTCTGATCAGAAAGCTTAAGGCATTATAAAAATTTAATACATTAAAAAAGAAACAAAACTTACTATATTGAGTTTATCGTCAGAGAATTCTCTTATGTAGGTCAGAGTAAGGCCGTCGTCAAAAGTCTGACTTTGAGTAACAATATTGCCCTCGATGGTAAATTTCGTTTTCGCCTATAAATTAAGTAGTTGGTTATAAACAATTTGTATTTTGATTTGACTCTATTGTTTAGTACCTATAGTAAAGATCTCTTATTTACATGTCAATGTTTGAAAATAATGTATTAACAAATGCATTCTAATATTCTTGACAATAGTGTTTTGTATAGCGAAACCGTAAATAATTACTTAATTATGGTATAAATACTGATAGTATTAGTAATATTACAATCGATCTTTAACCCCTTAGGATTTCTTGATATACAGTAAAAAATACAGTACCAAAAAAAAGCTAAATACACTAAAACTCACAAATTGTCCAGGAGTAGCCTCCTCATCAAATTCGATACCATCGCTGAAATGAAGATCCTTGTGGCCACCACCTGGGGTAGTCATGCTTAAAATGTACTGATCACCTTCCTTCTTCAGTGTGTGTGATGGCTTAAAGTTAAGCAGCACTTGTAAATGGTTATCAGGTAATCCTGTAGAGTATTAATTATTAAACAATTATTTTCGCACCTATATAAAAACATTAAAAAAAATTAAAGCCCTACAACATACTATTAAAAACCCTATTAAAAACAGAACAGTTGTTTTACATACATATATATCATTTTTATACATTTTTTTGTAACTTGGTTCTTATTATTTTTCAATTATTGGTTACGTAATAAATGTTACCTAAATCATCTACTCATGCTATTGTTTACGTTGATGAACATGAAATAATGATGTCAAATAGTTGCATTGAGTTTTTTGTCGATTAAAGTAATAGAATGAAAAACACAAAAATATGCGTAGAGGTCTTAGTTTCAACAAATATAAATGCTAAGATTAATGATGGTGCACGAATTTTGACCTTTGGACTACTCCTTATGGACCACTAAAACTAGTCAACATAAAATCCCACTCCTATAATTACGTTTTTTTGTGAGATAATGGTTAAAATATGTAGGTAAGTACAGATAAAAAAAGCTAATAAAAATCAAGCTAGAGCTTCAATTAATTGCAATTAAGCATTTGACTTGATTGTTCTTCTTATATCATATGTTATTTGTAAAACATATTAGTATATGTATTTTTTACTTACCAAAATGCTCCACGAATTCCTTGAAATTCTCATCCTTGTCAAGATTGTAGGTTTTGTTAAGGTAGGACATTTTTTTCTCTAGATTCTTCCTAACTGAATATCAATCAATTAATAATTGCTAAATGATACTCTAACACTGCTTTTATTAACTCTGCATCGTGTTAATAACATTAATCATTTACAACGATTGTCCTGATTGGTTATATTTTTATCAAATATGAATCGATTACTATGGGACCATGATTAATTTTCTGACATATATGGTATTTGACTTGCTTATTAGTGTTTAATCTAATTTCTTCTAATAATTTCATCTGGAATTTGTAAGAAAAATATTATATCAATGTATGAACCTATAGTTTATCTAAACTTTAAATGTAATGTAGTTTCACTCTCACTCTACTCACTCACTCTCTATTGTAATAGCATTCAAGGGCGGATTTCCCTTTATGCTCTACCTATCATATTGAAACTCGTTATACAGTCAGTCGAAGGACCATTAAACGTACGTTAAAGATAGTATCTATTCTACGAAGTTTTTCATGCTAATGAATGAAGACTTAGACTATACGATTAGATATTGTTATTTCTTTATTTATCTTGGTAACTTATTTGCATTTTGATTTCTTTCTCTGTTTAGCGGTCTCCCGACGCTTGAAAATTACGTTAGGTAGTAGTTTCTATATTGTTCTAAATGAACCTACAAATACACACATTTTTACTTTTTTTAAGTATTTACTATCAATATTGCCTAAAAAAACTTTAACCACACCAATAAAAAATCAATATTTTGAAGACGACTGCTTTTATATCGACCAAACATATCTGAGAACCATCTCGCTGAACCAGGTTTTCAATTAAAAAAAAACCGCAATCAAATTCGTCCATTCGTTTGGCTGCTACGAGGCCCAGACAGTCACACATATACACAGACACAGGTGAAACTTATAACATCCCTCTTTTTGAGTCGGGGAAAATACAGGAGCAAAATACAAAATGAGCAGCATCAATTCCAAAAAATCTTTACTAAACTATGCTCTACTACTATTACTTACCTTGTATTGTGTTTTAAAATATCTATAAACATATATAGCCATGTTAAACTTATCTAAATAAAAATAAATATAGAATTGAAACCGATACGGACAGGGATTCGAACCCGTGACTCTGGGAAACCGTTCCATTGCTCGACCAATTGAGCTATGTTTTTTTTAGCACATATAAGATATTTCGATGATAATACCTATAAGCCTTATTAAATTAATTATTATTGAAAACATTACTATAGTAGTATTTAGTTTTTACAAAAAATAAAGGGCCGTAAAGTGACTGAAGAGCCAGTAAGCGTTACGTACACCAGTCTCCTCAGATATCTTTATTTAGACTTCTGGCCAGTTTATTCCATGTACGCTGTTTGATGCCGATAGTTATACCTAGCTGTCTCGTTCTTCGTACACTGGTTCCTTAAATCTACGTACATTCCATACCGATACAATAAACATGTGCCAGTTTTTTTCCAGTTCTCAAAGATTTTTAATCTGCGTTCGAGTTCGAGTTCGTTGTCCGAGCAAGAGAACCCCAAACAATGGTTTTCACTTTAACTGTATGTCTGTATGTCTGTAAGTATGTATGTCTGTATGCCTATATGTCTGTACCTCTGTATGTATGTTAGTTGTGCACGCTAATCTCGGAAACGGCTTAACCAATTTGGATGCAGTCTCCAGAAATATATTTAACAGTCTTCACTTAACTTAAATGTTTATTTCATTTTAATCGGTTAAAATATGAAAAAGTTATGTCAATCACGTAATAGGTGAAATGCAAATCTTCTTCTATACATGTAATAAATCTGTAGAAGAGTAGTCTCTGTACATTGAAAATATAAAAACAATAACAAGAGACTTGAAGGGATAAAGTAACAGAACCCATTTCTAATATTTTTGAATTTTTTTTTTGTCTCTTTATCTGTTTCCCTTTTAGTTTTGCACACAACACACAAGGAAAATAATATATAGCCAATGTAAATAACTTTTATACTTAGAAATTGCGCGTCACTCTGAGTAACATTTAGTTTTTCACTTTCATTGCACTCTCTTCACCTATCAAAAGATATTTATAGAAAACATTATTTACATATTAAAAGTGTTCAAGAAATGTATCTTTATATATATAATAGTAGGGGAGCCCGAGAAGGGTTTTGGGAATTAATTCGAGCATGACAGATAGAGATACTGAAGATTCCTTGTATCCTATACATGGCCGCGCCTCAAATATGATCCGTCAGATAAATAAAAAAAATGATCATCAGAAATCCTCGAGCGCGTCAAATTGAGAAATGGGGGATTATTTACGTACTAAAAAGTTTATATTCTACTAATCTGCCAGTTTGAGAGTGACGTAAGGAAGGGTCAGTTAGATTCAGCCCTGTAACAAAACCATGAAAAGAATTTCTTTTGTTATTTAAATCTGACACTTAAAAAAATACAATTATTCGGTAAGTGGATATTTTATTAATATTATTATTTACATGTATTAAAACAGAAACTAGTAAATACATATATAAATAAATGTATTTACTAGTGGCATAAAACCATTATATTGCTATCATAGATAAAAAATGTGAATATAGCTATCATACATAATTTATTTTTATTTATAAATATAAATTATGTATGATTATGAATAAAATATACACATGATTTATTTTTATGAATAAAAATAAAGGGCAGGGAAAAAAGTGCAGCTACTCTTGGACTCAATGCACCGACGAAAGTAGAGGTTCCAGGAAGTCTGTAAGCCCAGCAACTGAAGCCGGTTACTGTATTCCAAACATATATTCTGGAAAGTAGGAAGGTGAAAGAACAGACATGTCTGCGTTTTGGTGGCGTTGAATTTGACAATATTGGCATTGCTTTTAGCTCTATGCGGAGACTGCCTGAAGTTTGTCATTCAAACGTTGCAACATGGCCTCTCTTTCAGACTGTACTTGATCTCTACTAGCCCGAGTACTCGGCAGATATATTTCTACAACTGTGCTGTCGTCTGCATACACACATTTTAGGCCATCGAGTATAACGGAGCAGCGGTTGCCGTCTCTCTGGACGTATCGAAGGCATTTCTTTCGAGTCTCTGGCATGCGAACCTTATAAACAAGCTTTCAGCGTCGGTATATCTCCTGATCTGATCGGCTGGGTAACAAACATTCTGAACCAGAGATCTCTTCGAGTAGTTGTCGGGTGTTCCTTGGAACCCTTAACAGTAGAAGCCGGAGTGCCTCAGTGTACCACTCCGGCTTTATTTTTGCAACACTTTTTCTGCTGCATTAACGATCTCTTTTTCTGCTTTATTAACAATCTGCTGAAGCCCGGTATCTTTGGTGCTGTCTCGCGGTAAAAGCTCATATCGAACAATGTTCTTAAAGCCGCATCAATCATACAATATCACCTTATTGAGAGTTAACTCGGATTTTGCCACAATCTGTGAAGACTGACCGATCTTTGACCACGACCTTTTTCCACACGTCCTTATCGTATGTGATCTTTTCATCACCAGTTATCAATCTCTTCAAAAATTTATTTGTTTCATTACGTCTCAGTAAAGAATTACTATTACTTTTGCAGCATTTATAAACTCATTGTAGTGATTTATTATTTTAAAAAATGAGTGTATAAATAAAATTAAATATATTTTTAAAATGAATACAATTATTAATTTCGAATCAATAGATTCTTCATAATTTACGGATATTAACCAATACGGTATGTTTTCTTAGATCGCAAATGTGCCTGATTTGTTTTATTCTTACTCAAAAAATCTATTAAAAATTATTATTTCTGATGATCTTAACGAGGATAATGAATTAATCTTACCTAGTTATTGTAGATACTGCCAATCCTCTTTTACAATTTTTGAATGTTTCAATATGGTCTGACCACATAAAGTAAGTCAAAATGAGTTCCAAAATTAAATTAGAGATATGGCACAAAGCGAACCACTATTTTTTTTGCCCATTATTTATTCTTATATTACAAATTGTTGGCGACAATTTATAATACTAATATTAATGCATAATTCATTATTTAATTGTTTTCATATAACTCATTGTAGAATCACACACACACGTTGGGCTTTCATCGAGTCGGCTAAAAAGACGACTGCGTGAGCTGCAGTGTCTAGGGGTGAACCCTAATGACTGCGATTTTCAATCTCTAGGGGCAATTTGCTCCTACGTCTTGTTTGGTGGAGCCCCTATGTTAGGAGGACCACGATGGGTTTAAAGTTTGTAGAGTGGTGCTTCTTTTGGATGTTTGACGATAGTGCTTGACGGCCGACTTGCTTGCAGTTGTGATGTGTTGCCTGGGTGTTGAGTTTGCAAGTTGATCTTGATCAAGGTCTTGACGTCTAGGGTGCTTCGGGTACGTGTGAAATGATGTTGCTATTCGATGAGTTCCCTGGGAGTGGGCTTTTTGTCAGGAGGTCTGGAGTGCAGAGGCGCAATGTTATTCAGGTGCTCGAGTTGGGATGAGTCCGCTCGGTTGAACATCCGCTCGGTGAGATTTTTGATGAATATTTCGATGTATTTGACTTGGAGGTCTCTGTGAATGGTTTTAGAGCTGACAAACCAGGGCGCCTTGATGATTCTCCGTAGCGAGCGCGATTGGAAGGCTTGCATTTTGATCTTGTTTGTTGTAGATAGTAGTCCGTACCAGGCTGGGGCAGCATATGTCAGTTTGGGTCTGACGTAGAGTTTGAAGATGGTAAGTTTTACCTTCGTGGGTATGTTTGAGGCAGTGATTGGCCAGAGTTGGGCGTTTGTGCTCCTTACTGCTTTGATGCAGTGGGTGAGGTGTTTATTCATGGTTAGGCGGTTGTCTAGCGTGACGCCTAGATATTTGGCGTAGTTGTTCCAGGTGATCTCTTCGCCGAGTAGGCGAAGAGGGGGTGGAAGCTTTGTTGTTCCAAACATAATAGCTTGCGTTTTCCCGACGTTGACGGCGAGCCGCCAACGAGTTAGCCATTCTGGCAATGTAAGCAGTATCTGGTGATGTAAGCAGTATCGTCTGCATAGAGTGCCAAAACGGATTCATCAAGTTTAGGTATATCGTTTGTGAACCAGGCGGACAGGGCCGGGGATAGACAACTTCCCTGGGGAACTCCGGCTGTGATGGGTCTATCTGCAGATTTTGCCTTGCCGATGGAGACAAAGAATTTTCTATCCTTAAGGAAGGATGCTATGACGTGGATAGCTCTCTTGGGGAGATTTTCGGCCTTTATGAGTTTGTAGATAAGGCCTTGGTGCCATACTTTATCGAAGGCTTTCTGGATGTCCAGAAAGACCGCTGCAACATATTTGTGGTGATTTCTTTCCGTGGTGATATGGTGGATGACTCTAGCGAGTTGAAGAGTGGTTGAGTGTTCGCTTCGGAAACCGTGTTGCTCAGGGCGGAACTCTAGGTGCTTTGCTATTGAGTTCAGCAAAAGGCGCTCAAAAATTTTGGATATTGATGGAAGCAGAGTTATTGGCCTGTGGTTTTCAGCCTTTAACGGGCTCTTTGCGGGCTTGGGTATGAGGATAATCTTACCGGTCTTCCAAGCAGAGGGGAAGTGGCCGGTGCGGAGTATTCCTTTAAAAAGTTTCGTGAAGGAGGCGATGGTCCGGAACGGTAGATGTTTCAGCACATTGTTGTCCAGGAAGTCGCATCAGGATGCTCTTTTTGTTTTAGAGCGACGTATTGTGTTTAGTACTTGTCTGGGAGAGAAAAATATCGGGTCCTTATGGTTTTCTAGCGGCTCTAGCAGGAAGGCCTTCACTGTGTCTTGTACGTGGGAGTTGTGCTCATGGTTCTTGATTTTGTTCGTCGTGATTTGTTTGGCTAGGGAGTCCGCGAAAAGTTCTGCTCTGTCTTCGGGTGCGTAGACAGGGAGCCCTTGTTCATTTAATAATGGGGCGCTCGGGGGTGCCTTTTTGGTAAGGGCACGGCAGGTACGATGAAAGTTTGGGTTCTCGGAGTAAGTGATCGAGGATAGGTGATTGTCCCAGGAGAGTTGCCTGTGCCTTGTATTAAAGTAGAGATGTAGCTGGAGAGATGGTTTAATTTGTTTTTGAGAGTTGGGCAGCGTGTAAATTGCCATAGTTTACGCAAGCATCTCTTCTCAGATAGTTTTTCGGTGATGTTGCGAGGTAATCCAGCGTATTGTTGAGTGCTGGGGATGGTTTTTGTGGACCGGTCCCGAGCGGATATGACAGCGGCGGTGAGGTCGTTAGTTAGTAGTTCGACATCTTCGGGGTTTCTGATTTTTCTCCGGGGAGTTTCACGTTCGAGGATGGTAGCGAAAGTGACCCAATCCGTGATGGTGCGTTTTAGTGGTACTGTTGTGTTGTATCCGGCTGTAGGTATTGTAATTAATACCGGTGAATGGTCAGATCCGAGGTTGCAGGGTTTAATTCTTCTGTGATTTTTAGCAGGGTTTTACCACTCTAGTTTGCGCAGGATGAGTGCCAGGCGGGATGCTTAGAGTTTCAGTCACCTGCGATGATGGAGGTTACGTTGCTGCTGAAGATCTCTTTGATGTCGCCCTTGTCTTGTCCTTGGGTAAGTCGGGGGCTTATATGTCGCGTACAATCTAGTCGTTTGCCGTGTAGGCTGAGTTCCACACCGAAGACTTGGATAGAGTTGAGGTGCAGGTTTGGTAAAATTTGATGTGTTATTTTTCTTTTTATGAGGATTAGTAGTCCCCGGAGCGTTTTATGGTTGCGTGGGGGTTCGTCTTGCCTGTAGACATGGTAATTAGGAAAGTTGAGCTTGTCCGATGGCTTCAGGAGAGTTTCGGATACAAGAAGGACATCAACTTTTTGTTGTTCGAGTAATGCGATGACTAGGTATTTTTTGTTTAAAATACCTCGAGCGTTCCAATGAATGATTCGTAGGTTACTTTCCATTAAGAGAGATGAATTAGGACATCCCGTTCATTAGTATGGGGAGGGTGTTTTTTACCCCTCGCTCATGGCTATCATGACTTCTTGTATAATTTGTAGGGCCACTTGACACTTGACCGTTTGCTTGAGCGACGCGAGGCGGCGTTCATCGCGGGGTCTTGAGCAGCCGGTGGGTCTTGAGCACACGTTCAGGCGTACCTTGGTCAGGCGACCGCCCTTTTTACGGGGCGATCGGAGGACTGCGGTGGCGACTGGCGGCGGCGGATGGTTTTCTGCTTGGAGAGCGGCGGCGCAGGGGCGCACGGTATCGTTTTGATACAAACAATACCGGCGTCCCTGTTAGTGAGCGGTGGTGTATCTTCTTCGGCACAAGTGCTTCGGTAGGAGTCCAGGCGGTCACTGATGCGTTTTTTTTGTAGAATCAAAATAACTTAAAAATTATATATAGTAAGCAATTGTCGCACTCGCTACAAAGCATTCTTTTGTGCAACAATAAGAAAGAGAGAGATAGCATTCGAAAGCTATCTCTTTCATTCCTAATATACCCCCGAGGAAATTTAAAATTAATAAAACTTGTTAATAATAGATAAATTATGTAGTATATAACGGGGTGAACATAATATTGTATGACACCTCATAGGGGTGAAGTATAATTTGTAAGAAAAAAGACTTTAAAGATGTTGAAAAATGTAAAGAATTTCTTATATTTTTACCATTTAATTTCTTATAACTTTGAATATTGTGTAACGTTTAGTGATTATTATATATGTACGTAGAGGTAATTGTATTACCTTTTTAAAGATGATATTGTTATATTCGTGTATATAATGACAATAAAGATATGTTAAGCTCAGTCACGAGGGCATAGATAAAAATAAACAAAAAACGCGTTGCTATTCAGTGGCTCTCTTTACGGTATATCCGGCTGCCTATAACCCGCTAGTATGGGGCTATGCGGCATTCCATTGGCCTCGGACCGCCACAGCAAGATAGAAGAAAGGGAATAATCGTAGAAGAGCCCTGAATAGCAACATTGTATGGGATTATCGTAGAAGTGCCCACATTATAAGGGATTATCGTAGAAGAGCCCTATTATTGTACGGGAGGATCATAGAAGAGCCCGATCGAAGGCTACTCGTGACTGGGTTTACTGAATGTTTGTACATTCTCGTTTTAATTACCCCTCCGAGGCGAGACCCTTTTATCCTATGAGAGACGGATCACGCGCGCCCGTTAGTCACCCGACTTTGACGTCACTCCTGCAGACAGGGTCCGTTTCGCCTACAAGCGGAAGGGTGCGGTAGTTGAGGTCGAATAGTTGAGGTCGCTGACCTCAGCGTAACGCCGCTCCGGTCTTTTAAGACCGCAGACCCCCGACCGCGATACAAATTATTTTAGATTTTTAGTTAAATTCATTTTTAAAGCGTGTTTTTTAGTTTTTTTAAACTATATTTATTGTAATAAAACTTTAAAATGTATCGACTCTCTTCGATAGATTCACTCATTTTGAAACAAAGAAAACCAAATGAAAAATGGCGGAAAACATCATTTTACTTAATTTCCTTTTAAAAAATGTAACCATTTTAATGTCATAAAAACCAGCCAGATACAAAAACAAAAGATCTTTTACTACAATTTCATACATACTATATTCGAAAAGTCTTTTTCACAGACCTGTTAAGTAAAAATAAAATCAATGATTTATATGAATATAATTTTTATAGTTGATCTAAAAAATCAAAACACGATTAAATTTTATAATATTAATAAATTTAAAGTGTTAATACGTGCATATGACATTGATTCACAATCCGAATACCGAAACTACATAGATTGACATTAAATTTAGTTAATGAGTTAGAAAAAAAAATATTAAACGAAACTCAGTAAAAATGTTTGCGATTTATTTTAGACTCCATATGATCTGGGCTGGCTAATGCTTAATAATTAGAACATATAGTTGACACTCCATTTCAAGTACGATGACAATATGAGTGACCTTTTTATATCTAAAATTACTCAAATATCTTCTATTTTTTTTAATAAATTGCAAGTTAAATGATAACATACTTCCCAATATTCCAGACCTCCTTAAAAGTTTTGCTAAATTTATTTACATTGTGATTCATAGTTCAACGAAACTTTTTATACTCTCAATTCCTTTTGACCTTTATCCCGTCTGTAATTCTAAATTTAGGTTTAAACAAGACAACAGAATACTAACTTAAATGCGTTTATAATAATATAACTAATCAGGCAATATACGTAAATTTCTATGTAATATACGTAAATACAGACGGGTATATAAATACATAATAGTCAAAACGTTTCTAAAACGTTTGAATAAAAAATTGCTGTCCAATACGGGAAGGGTTTGGAAAAATAAAAGTAAAGAGTTCGCGAGATTACGCATCAAATGCGTGAAACTTGAATGTGGTTTAGATTATATAGTGAAGATTATGAGTGATTACGATTTAGAAATGATATATGTATGTGTATAATATTACTATCATTATTATTATATGTTTATATACTTAGTCTGGCTATAAATACTGTTACAATTAAAAATAAAAAAATATTACATTTGAATTTGGAATCTGTCATTTTTATACTATTGTTCATTGCGTTTTCTCAGTTTGGCGCCAATATATTGTACAATATTTTGCGATATTAAAATGGAGTGGGGTGATTAAGAGAACAGAATCGCTGTTATTGCATTACACAAAGTGGGTATGGAGACAAATTGAATTATTAAAACTCTCCATACACTTGTTATTAGTCAAATAATTGTGTACCGGGCTACTAATAGGTACAGTGAGACTTCCTCTGTTTGTGACTGAGAAAGATCCTCCCGTCCACGTAGTGTTCGCACGAAATGGGTAGTCAAAGCAGTAAGGGAAAGAATTCGAAGAAATCCAGTCCAAAAGCAAAAGATTTTATTTCGGGAAATGAAGATAGCACCTAGAACCATGTTTACCGTATTTTAAGAGTTGACTTAGGACTTGCAGCCTATAAGCCTCGCACTGGTCATTTCTTAACTGATAAATTAAAGATGAATAGGGTGGTAAAATCGAAACAACTACTAAGACGGTACGCAAAGGGAGGTCACAGAAAAAAAATTGTTTACGGATGAGAGTTTTTTACAATTGAGCAATATTTTAACAAACAAAATAGCATGCTCAAAGTTCTAAGGAAACTTCAATCAGTCGACCGATTGCATTATCATTATTAGAATTAGCCGACTTCAGTGATGGTTTGGTCGGGTGTTAGCTATGAAGGAGCGAGTGAGTCATATTTTTAAGTGATTAAAGTAATAAAAAAAGCAAAATTAAAAGGTATTTTTGCCCTCAGTAAAAAATAGTCTTAATAGTTTTTAATCAAGTTTTTCTACAAAAGATTCCTTTTGAAAGATAATAAAACATTGATTATCAAAAGATGACATCTACAAGAAAATAAAGAAAATACTAGTAGTAGACCTACAAATAAACTAACAACATTATTACAGGCGCTTAAAAATAATGACATTTTAAAAGCATTTCGTCAAATGCACAATGGCATGCGCCTTAAAGATCTTACTGGGTAGCGACTTAAAAAGTTATTTCAGGCAAAACTGAGGCACAACACTTAGTAGGTTGTACTACTACTTATTAGTAAAATTTAGATCATAGACACCAAATCATTTTAGATATGGTATCACTATTTACTTACATCCCAATATATCATTTATTGGTTAGTGATGTTTTGCACAACATAGGTAAAATAATTTAAGAAACCGGCGTCAACCACCTTCTCAGTCCTTGATATTGGTGGCTATACATAAATGATATTTTCACAATTTATCTAAAACTAGCTTCAAAACTTAGAGAATTACCTTAACCTGACCATAAGAAGGTGAAGTTCATGGTAGACAAAATTCTGATGGTAGCTTAAAATTTCTAGACGTGATGGTGAAACAAAAGACTGAGTATTGTTTAATAACTAAGGTGTACAGAAAGCCTGCGTACATAGAACATTAAGTAAATACCTAGTCACACAACAATCCACTTAGCAGCGACTTGTACTTTAATTATAAACGACCTTCTATTGAGTTGCTATTTATTTGATGCCTTATTGCCTGAGCTACAAAACTATGCTTGAAATTGAGATATTATTAAGAAGACTTACAGTTAATATGACAGATCCATAAATTTTTAAGTTAAAGAGTTTAAAACTTTTTTATGGCTCACAGAACCGATTTTGAATTTTATAATAATAAATATTCTTTATTGTACATTTTGCAAGCCTTATCGTTAAAGAGCAATTTCTTCTAAGCAACCAATTAGATGGAAGAAAATGCATATAGGAGATGTACTGTGAGTATTATTCACATAATAACAAAATAATTAAAAAATACTACTAATATACATACATATGCTTATAAATAAACTAACTTATATACACACAAAGAAATATAAATACTGACGACAAACACACTATACTTTAAAAATAAATGGTTTAGTTTTCAGGAAGCGTTTAAATAAATCGCAGGACTGTGCGCGTTAAATATTAGAAAGGAGTGTTAGCTTTTATACATATAGTAGTTTGGTTTTGACTAAAAATAAAGATATAAGTTGTTGATTTGACTAAAACAATTGAATCTCTGTATAGAAGTTTAATTGATAAAATAAATGTAATATTGGATACTGATTTGACTAAGAATAAGTATACAAATCGCAGCTCGGTTAAGAGAAGGCATTGTGAAATTGGGAGTGCAAGTTGTGGGGTGGTACAATTGTGATAAAAGTGTAACAGTTATAATAAACCGCTGAGTGTGAGATCGAGAGACTAAGTTGTATAACAGTGATATTTAAGAGTTTAAATGGTAAACAGTTTGATGATTACTCCGACCGATTTCGGCCATGGCGACCACTTCGAACCTTTAATTATGTCGACGCTGATGCGCACGTATATGGCTATTGTAGCCAATTTTGGCAGCAAACTCCCGCGCACAGTGTGGGCACGTGAGCTTACCACCGATATAATTATAATTCATGGCGACGGAAGGACGGGCCTTCAACTCATTGCGTTTAGCGTCGAGGTCTGCTTTACGCTGCTCCTCGAAGTCGCGGATACGCCTCCTTATAAGGCCGTTGTGCTGCCAGACCCTCAAACTGAGAGGGCTCGATGTTGCACCTTTTCATGTGTCTTCTCTGAACATTTTGTATCGGAGGAGTTGACCGCCATGCTTTCGCTTGCCCTCCTCTAGCTCAGATTAGAAGATGCGCTTCGCTACTCTCTCCTCCGCCATCCGGAAAACGTGGCCGCACCACCGAAGCTGCCGATGCATTAAATGGGCTTCAATGCCACCGACATTGGCTCGTCTTAGAACTTCGGTGTTGCGCATTCCGTACGACCATCTGATCTTCATGATGGTGCGAAGGCATTTGAGGTGGAATTGATCAAGAGTGCGTATGTGGTGGCGATAAACACACCAGGTCTCAGAGGAGTACAGAAGGTTTGGCAGCACAATTGCCATATATACTGAGATTTTTGTGGCTAGTTTAAGGTCGTGTGAGCAGAAAACTTTTGAGCGCAGCTTCCCAAATGCAGCAGCTGCAGCACTGATTCTGCTATTAATCTCAGCATCAAGGTCACATTTAGCTGTTATGGTGTTCCCCAGATAACGAAACTTGTCAACCTGTTTCAGTATATCGTCACCAAGCTAAATTGTCAGTGTGTCATGGCAATGTGTGTCTAGGGACATCACTTCCGTCTTTTTGACACTAATCTTTAGGCCGACTTTGCAACGTGCTTGGTGAAAACTGGACATCAAATGTTGCAGGCCATCTGGGAATTCTGCGAGAAAGCACAAGTCATCGGCATACATAATTTCAGTAACTAGTGCATGCGAGACTTTGGTACGCGCCTTAAGTCTAGCCAAATTCAAAAGACTGCCAGATGTGTGAAAACGGATTCGAACTCCTTCGGAGACAGTGTTTAGGACCTCCTTGACTACTACCGCAAAGTATAAGGCGAACAGGGTGGGTGCTAGTACACACCCTTGCTTCACCCCACAGGTGACGGGGAAGAAAGCAGACCTTTCACCATCTACAGAGTCACAGCACTGCATATCGTCATGCAGGAGTCTTAGGAGGCGCAGAAACTTCTCCGTGCACCCTAGCTTTCCTAGCACTATCCAGAGAGCTTCACGAGGCACACTATCAAATGCTTTCTCTAAATCAACAAAGCAGAAGTACAGATGACGATGTTGTTCTCTACATTTTTCCTGCAGTTGACGCACGGAAAAAATTGCTTTACAAGTGCATTGGTCAGCTCGGAAGCCAAACTGGGTTTCGGGCAGAATCTTTTCTGACAGATCTTTCAGGCGGCTTAATAACACTTTTGCGAAGGCTTTTCCAGGGACCGACAGTAACGAAATACCGCGATATGAGTCGCAGTCACTACGGTTACCCTTGTTCTTGTAGAGGGCACTGATGCGGGACACTTTAAACTCTTTCGGGACTCTCTCTTCCTCCCACATTCGAACAAAAATTTTCCATACCGACGTGTGCAGCCCCGTACCGCCATATTTTAGTACTTCACCCGGTATAAGATCAATACCGACCGCCAGATTATTATGCTAGCTATACTGCTGTTTGATGGCAGTTACGACCTCGTCACACAACAGGGGCTCGTCCAGCTCGATGGCTAAGGGAAGTTGAGGTAATAGACTGATATTATGCAGATCAGCTGATCGATCTACGTTAAGCAGGTTATTAAAATGTTCCGCCCAACGTTCCAGTACATCCTCCTTGCTGGTCAGGAGTCGTTTACCGTTTAGAGACCTTAAAGGTACTCTAGCTTGTTGAGACGCCCCTATCAGCTTTCGCACCTCGCAATAAAACTCCCCAAGTTGATTTGTGTCTGCAAGGCACTGCATTTGACAAGCTTTGTCCCGCCACCACTTGTCTTTTATTTGCCGAGACGGTCTGCGCAATTCTTGGTCACTATCTTTGACCGCCGCAACACTTTGATGATGCTGTCGCAAGAGATCTCGATGTGTGTCGAATGCTGCTTTGAGAACTTCGCTATTGTCATCAAACCAGTCTTCGCTACGCCGGTCTCTCGTACCCAAAATAGCGGAAACGGCTTCCATGAGATGACATGATAAAGTTTTCCAAGCAGCACCGACATCACCTGTTTCATTTAACAGCAACGGTATTTCAGATATAGCTTCAACATATTTTGCCCTCACCTCGTGATCTTTCAACCTATCTACGTTTAAACACACAGGCTTTTTCATTGAGGATCTACGAGGTTGACGAAGGTAGAGTCGCAGTCTTGTGACAATAAGTCGGTGGTCAGTCCAGCAGTGAGCACCACGCATAACGCGGGTGATTTGAACTTGACCGATGTCTCTTTGCCGCATAATAGCATAATCGATCAAATGCCAGTATTTGGATCGCGGGTGCATCCACGTCTTCTTGTGTTTAGCGGCAAGTCTAAACATAGTGTTCGTTATCGCTAGATGGTATTGAGCACAAAGACTAAGTAGCAACTGACCATTGTTGTTCATGTTGCCGACTCCGTGTCGCCCCAGAACCCCAGGCCAAGCCTCATAGTCCCGACCAACTCTGGCATTGAAATCGCCCAGCAATAAAATTTGCTCTCTGGCATTTATGCTGTCAAGGCATTGAGATAACTCCTCATAGTATTTGTCCTTAATATCATCAGACTTGTCTAGCGTTGGAGCATAGACACTGATGACATTAAGGTAGTTGTCTTTGTTTATGTGCAGGCGCAGTGTGGTAACGCGGTCCGAGATGTGTGCAGGACATTCTTGCAGTCTCTTTGCTAAATGATTTTTGATGGCAAACCCTACCCCTGAACGTCGAGGTTCGGTTGCAGGGGTACCTTTCCAGAAGAAAGTGTAGCCACCTCCATCTTCCACCAGCTCTCCTTCATCAGCAAGATGTGTTTCGCTGAGCGCAGCCACATCCACGTTATAGCCATGGAGTTCACGAGCAACTATGGCGGTTTTGCGTTCAGGGCAGGCGTTGCCATCTCGATCAATGAGAGTTCTCACGTTCCATGCACCAAATGTCATAATAGATTAATTTATGCATTTTTTATTTCTTTGGTTATTTCGACCACGAGTTAAGTGATGCGATGGCAGCCGTGGTTACTACCACCTTCCAGGTAGGAACGAGCATTTTTTTAGGCCACCTTTTCTAGGCCCCTCCTCGGCCGAGCAAGGAGAGCAGTGCCTCCCTAAATAGGGCTGCTCTGTCATCCCAGGTGCTGCCGAATTTGCATTATCGCCCCGATTAGCAATGCAAAAGCGACCACAGCGTTTACACATACCTCTGGGACCGCCTATGTGCAGGAATCAGACAAAGCCCAGCTTGCACCACGCCAGACCTCTCTACTTCAACCCATCGCCATAGGACTTAACGACATCGGAGTCCAAATTCGGAAGCGGTCAGTTGCGCAGGATATATTAAGGTCCGCAGACGTTTGCGCAAACGCAAGCGCACGCACTTAGTCTTCCCTCTCCACGATTCAGTCGAACGGAAAACCGCTACGACTGAAGGAGAGGTCAGATGCAGTGTCTGGCTGACGGTAACTACACGGGCCCTCTACCGTCCACCACCACCTCGCCTTGCTGAGTCGCCGTATCCGCCAAGCCCTTTTGCATTATCTGCATTGGGTTGCCTTTCTCGCCGATACAGACTTTGTACTGTAAGCAGGAGGGGGCTGCTTGTGTTGGACCCAGGAGGGGATGGGTGGGAATGGACATTGTGGAACAAAGAAAGGAAAACTGATAAAAGGATACTACTGTCTGGAAGATAGAAAGAGACAATAGAGGCTCGGGAAGCCGGGGTCGAGTACCCGTATACCACATCACAACTTTCGGTCCAAAAAGTGTGATGAAGTACCCTTGACTTAAACAGTTTAGGGTATTTGTGAAGTGTCATAAAGTGCTTTAAAGAATAGAACGACTGTCGTTGGCGATTCTTTGCGGTAAAAGAGTTCTAATAGAAGATTATTCCAAATTCTTATGCTATGAAAGGAACCTGTGTAAAAAAAGGACGAATAGTTAGGAAGATAAAAGATAAGGTTTTGATTGGAACAGATAGAACGGTTATGAGACCTACTGAAAACTTAATCCGATCTTTTGTTGTAGGAAAGAGTACAAGGATTGAACAGTAGACGGATTAGAAGGCTAAGTAATATTCCTGCGATTTGGAAGAGTTACGTAAGTGATAAATATGATCATGTTTGCCAAGGCCAAAAATGTATTTTAGACCAAGATTTTGAATGCTGAAAAGATTTTTAGTTTTCCTCTGTAGAATATAACATCGGGTCGTCGGCAAGGCTACGACCCATCGGGCAAAGTCGTGCCGCAAAGCGACCTAGTCTTGTTCCAGCACATTCCTCGATGAAGCCGGGATATAGTCGGGTCTGAACAGCTGTGTTGCGTTGGCGAACAGGTTTAGCGTCGAGTTGGTGCTTGTTGGTAAGCCACCCACGAAAAGCTGCCTCGTCAGCTGCGATAAATTCCAGGGTGGCTCCATCGTACTGGTTGGCGACAAGATAAGGTGACCCGATGCCGATCTCCGGGGGGTTCGGGCGTCCGTCCAGTCTTCAGATTAGGCTCCCAATATAGACTGACATCACCAATTTCGACGTCGGGTTCGATACGTACAGCCTTTTTTTTTTTTTTTTTTATCGTTGGAAAAATGCGTTTCCGCATCGTCACCCAGGCCAGGAAGGCGATGGCCGGGCGGTATGTGCGGCACCCGGCGACTGTCCTTTTTAAGGCATCCCACTAAAAAACCAACGGCTGCCCACGATGTTACAATGGGACGCCACGGGATCGCTTTCGCACTCACCGTGGCGCCCCGGCGGAACTCCTCCATATAGGGGTACCCCGGGCAACCAGTTTACCCCTACCTCATAGACCAATGGCGAGAGAGGTCGCCCCCCCTCTCACCTAGGCCTACGGCTGGGAAGGAATGGGCTGAACCCTTCTCCTTCCCAACCTCCAGCGCTGTAAATACAGCAACGGAACCACTCCACAGTCAACTCTGCTATCAGAGAAGTACCAGGAGCGATCCCGCGACCCTACACCACACGCGCTCCAGCGCACTCCTCCCACGACAGCCACGGAATTCCTCCCGGCGATGCTGGATACCCGAGGAGGAATCCATCACTGTTTCCGAACCCCCCGCAACCAAGTGCGCCCCAGCACCGCACCTGGAGCAAGAAGTTCGGCCCACTCTACCCCACACGCCCATCATCAGACAGCCACGGGATACCTACCGGCGATGCTGGATACCTGAGGAGGCACCCGCGACTGCCCCCGAAACCTCCGCCACCGAATGCGCCCCAGCACCGCAAACGGCAACGGAAATCCCAGACACCGCAAAATGCCCAGACCATCTCCAGGTCCAAGCCTCCCTCCCGCAGACAGACCACCCCGAAAGGCAGCCTGCCCGCCAGCCAGCCATGAACCGGGCACAAACCCCCATGGCCGACCCACCTCGCGCCGAGTATTAGCCAACGGCTAATGCCGATACGTACAGCCTCGTTTAACTGCTATTAAAAGGAACAAGGTTGTACAACGATTGCAACTGGCACTCCTCCTTCTTTAAAGTGTATGTGGAACATTACCCTTAAGTGCATCCTGCATTGAGCTCAGTGAACATATTATTTTATGCGTGTACCGACTCCCCTCTGGTGATTTTTATGAATTTGAAAACAAAATGGAGGATATGATAACTAAACTTTGTCTAGTGTACGTTTATCAAATTTGTTTAAATCTTTTAACTTATTCAACGTATTTTTTAAACCTATTCGTTTTACTAGTGTTGCTGCAACTTGCATTGATAATGTGTTCTGTCGCTGTAACATTTATAAAGAGACGGTAATGACGAATTAAAGTTCAGACCACTGTGGTCCAAAGATTTCTCTATTAATTAATCATGAAAATGAAAAGCCTTTGGGGTACGTCAGTAAAATTACTAATAAGTATAATAAATGATATTGCTCCACAATTATCCTTAATTTTTAACAAATTTATTGAAACCGGTACATTCCTAGTTTTAATGAAAAATAGTAAAGTAGTTCCCTTGTTCAAAAGTGGCGATAGACTAGAACCCGGAAATTATAGACCTATCTCTATTTTACCTACTTTAAGTAAAATCTTCGAAAAAAATATTCTAAACCAAATGTCAGAAATTGTTTATAGCAATGAAATCATGCATAGTGAACAATATGGTTTCACTAAAGGCAAATCAACAACTGATGCGGGTGCCGCGCTTCTTAAGCACATTTACGATGCATGGGAAAAGTCATAGAATGCAATCGGAGTGCTTTGTGATTTATCTAAAGCCTTTGATTGCGTGGACCATCAAACATTATTATGCAAACTGAATCACTATGGTGTGCGTAGTGCTGCACTTGATCTTATTGCCTCTTACTTGAATCAACGAGTTCAGAGGATTGATGTTAATAATTGTAAATCGGTTGGATCTCACCTAAAGATAGGGTGTTCCACAAGGATCTATTCTAGGCCCTTTCTTATTTTTACTCTATATTAATGATTTGCCCTTTTACGTAAAAGGACTATGTGAAATTGTAGTTTTTGCTGATGATACTTCACTTATTTTTAAAGTTGATCGTGATAAAGCTAATTTTGATACAGTTAACTGTGTTCTGCCACGTGTTCTTCATTGGTTCGAAATTAATAATTTGGTGTTAAATGCTAAGAAAACTAAATACATGGAATTTACACTTCCGAATGTAAAAAGTCAAAATTGTAGTTTATTCCTTAACAATGAAGTGTTAGAACTGACTGACTCGACAACTTTCTTAGGTTTAACTTTAGATAAAAAGCTCCAGTGGAACCCCCATCTCTCTACACTCGCAAGCAAACTTAGCTCAGCCGTCTTTGCAATTAAAAAAGTAAGACAATTAAAAGACGTTAATACGGCTCGACTCGTTTATTTTAGTAATTTTCAGTGTATTGTATTACGGTATTTTGCTATGGGGCAGTGCTGCCGAAATTAATTCTATATTTATTTTACAAGAACGAGCTATACGGGCTATTTGTAACTTAAAAGCTAGAGACTCCCTAAGAGATGTTTTTGAAGAAATCCGTATTCTTACGGTTGCTTCTCAATACATTTTTAATAACTTACTATATATACGGCAAAATTTAATTGACTATAATAAAAACAGCGACAGACATACGATCAATACAAGAAATAAAAATGGCCTCGTAAAGCCTAAATTTCGACTTCAAAAAGTAAAAAAATCCCTCACGGGCTTGAGTACACGCATATATAATAAAGTTCCACAAGATATCTTGGATTTTTCTTTTCTTAGTTTTAAATCTAAAATTAAAAGCATATTATTAAATAAATTTTATTATAAAATTCAAGAATTTTGAGATTATCGAAATGTATGGAACTTGGGTCATTGACTCATTTGCAGGGTTGATGTTATAATGTATAAGTCAAACATTGAAATTTAAAAAGAGCAACTGTTGAGTTTCTGGTCAACTCTTCTTAGCAGAACAGCACTGCGAGCTCGTGGTAGCTTACCCACAGACTTACTATACTGACCAATTTAATGTTATTGACGATTTAAAAGTGCGTGTAAATGCCTACTTGAATAAAGATATTTTGAATTTGAATTTAAGTGGAATGTAGTTAAGCATTAACCTGGTTTGTATATAAAAAATATATATATATCTTTTTTTCTTAAATCCAAATAGCAGGCATCAGCGTATTTTAAAATTGGAAAGAGCAGAGAGATTACTAAGCTAAAACTTTGTTAGTGATTGGGAGAAAACTACTCAATCATCTCATAAATCCCAACCCGTCGAAACGACTGATCCTAAAGAATGATGACTGGTCGGATTATCTTTGTATGCGCACACAATAAAATGTTAAGCGTCAAAATGACCGTGTCGTACCGGCTCCATTACATAATCTAATTCAATATAGATAGCATAGGATGGCGCGGTAAGGCGTCTGATAGCGACTGATAGTGTTTTTTTTGTACTTACCTTATCACTAGCCTGTAGGTACCGTCCTAAACTCTAATCATTTACAAAGACTTCGCCGGCGGGTGTATATAAGATATATGAATTATTATAGAGCGATAATATTTTTTGTAACTGAAATGCTACTTTATTCCTAAGATTATTCTGAATCTATTAATTATTAAAAAAATATTATATCGGGGGCCCATAAGACCTAAAAAAAGTGTTTTTAATACAAGTTTCTAACTAAAAAGCTACGAAATTATTAAATAATAATCATTACACCTATTCTCTTATAGTTTGTTAGATACTTATCTGGACTAAGTTTTAAGCTTTAGACTAATTTTAGTATAATAAACTAAACAGTGGTGGGCCGTGGTTTTAAGACGGAACGAAATAAATCTATGGCTACTTCTTGTTCCAATTTAAATCGTTAAAGATAACTACTTAAGTATGATTAGGTTATAAATCGAAAAATACATTCTTGATGTCATTGCAGTTCGTATAAGAGTTGTAGATGGTCAAGCTATTTTGGTATTAATTTAATGACTACTAAAATTACTATAACTAGGGTTCAATTAATTCATTTTTTTCTTTTAATAATTCTTTTTTCACATTTAGTATGTTGTGATGACTCATGACTGACTAATATATCAGCTGTCTGATTAGGCCTATGACCGATTCGGTAACACTGACCTTGATTCTACAGATGAGAAACGGTTGTAGAAATTATAATACCTACCTGCCCTAAAAAGACATTACCAAAAATTATGTTTGAAAAGACCTTTATTAGACTACTTCAAAGAAAATGCTTGTAGCGTTATGTTTGCTAGCGCAGGTTGTGCTTTAAAATGTTAGTATCTAAACAAATAACCAGTAACTAAAAAAATAAAGTCATAAAACCGAAATAAAACCATATTCTAAATTATTAGTTTTTTATTAAAATAACCGTTTATAAACTGAGAGATAAGTATATAATTAGACTGCCTTGTAGTATCTGTATGCGGTACCATCCCATTTGTCGGTTGTAATAGCCTGTGATAGATTAGAAATTTACAATGATTATTAAAAAATAAGTAAATATTCATGTTATATTATATTTAGTATTTTCCGTTCTATTTTTAAATATCTATTCAAAGTTGGTATTTAATATTTTAGGGACTATGTAAAATAAATATAATTAACAAAACTTACCACAACGAGTTCATCGTCAGAGAATTCTCTTTTGTAGACCAAAGTTACATTATCAGCAAACGTCTGATATTGAGTGACTACATTGCCCTCAACGGTAAATTTAGTTTTTCCCTATAAATTAAGTTAAACCAATTATTTTGATGTTGATTTCATTTTCTTAATAAGTTTAGTAAATATTTTAATTAACTTGAAATCGTTTGAAAAGTAATTTATTATTAATTACAATTACAATATTTTTATGAATAGTGTATTATGTAGCAAAAACAAATAAAACTACTCAATTTGTATATAAATTGAACTATTCAATGATGTATAAATTGTTCTAAAAGCTTTTTAAGTTTTTCAAGAATAAAAATAAAACGAATGCTTACAACGACGCCAGGAGCGACTTCTTCTTCAAATTCAACTCCAACGTCGAATTTAATATCCTTGTTACCACCTCCAGGGACGGTTGTGTGTAAGATGTACTGATCACCGTCCTTCTTCAGAGACTGTGATGGCTTGAAGCTAATAAGCGCTTCCGTTTTGTCTTCAGGGAGTCCTTTAGAATATATATTAATAAACAACGGATTTCTTACCAAAAAAAATATAGTCATCCAATCAAGGTATTATTACTTGAATTTATAAATTAAAACGGAAAATGTTAAATAAGTACATGTATGAAAAATTGCAATTTAAAAATGGCTGGACAATTTTGCAAAAAAAATGTACTTTTATCTATACAAGTTATTAATTTTAAATCGTATACCTGTAATGGTTTTTTGTAACTTTATACTTAGAATATTAATTAATGAATTTGGAATAAATTATAAAAAAATGTAAATAAAAACAAAATGTCCAGCAATAACTAATTTCAATTACGGCAATATTCGACTTAAATTATTCTACTGCTTTTTATTCTCTCTTTTATTTTACCTCTTCTATTATATCAAAGTTAAACAACATATTAATAAACATAATATTTTTTTACTCACCAAGGCTCTCTACGAATTCCTTGAAGTTCTCATCCCTATCAAGAGAATAGGTTTTGTTAAGGAAGGACATTTTTTTGCTCTAAATGTTTCCCCACTGAATACCGAACAATAAATAATTGGTAAATGATACACGAACACTGCTTTTATAACCACCAGAAGGTGTGTCTGATAGCAACCGACTTATGTACTTTCTTATCACCTACCTGTAGGTACCTACTCTGAGCTTTAATCATTTACAAAGGTTTTGCCAATTGGTTTACAAAATATATATGCCTACAATATATTAAACTACCTATAATATTATGGATCATACTTGACCAAATCATACTTGATTTCTAAGATAATCGTGAATCTACTTGTAACTTAATTATTTTTGGCCAATAATTAATAAATAAAATAGGTATTAATGTAAAAAAATATATAATAATATTAATGCAAATTCTAAAAAAAATAAATATTGTGGCACAGACATAATGAAGATGTTCTTTTTATTAGTTATTATTTTTATTTTTTTTTAACATATCTAGGGCAATGCTTGACTACATTCCACCTGATGGTAAGTAGAATGTAGTCTTAGATGGTAAGTCGCATTGCCCTAGCAACCTATTCACTCTTCTCTTGAAGATACCCACATTATATTTGGCCGGAAATACCGACGCAGGCAAATTGTTCCAGTCCTTCGCTGTACGCACTAAAAATGAGGAAGCAAAGCGCTTCGTTCGGACAGGTGGAATGTGGATGGATGTGGTGGATGGATACCCGCCGTGCGTCGGGACGTCCGGTGATGGAAGGGGGACGGGGGAATTAACTCGTGTAATTCCTGCGCACACTCACCAAAATGTATCCTATAGAATACTGAGAGGCTAGCAATTTTACGCCTGTGTTCAAGGCTTTGGAGGTCGGCTTCAACCAATTCGGGATCGCCTATAAGCCTCTTTGCTCGCCTCTCAATTGAGTCCAGAACCGCAAGATGAGACTTTGCGGCACCAGCAAATATGTGTCCACAGTACTCTACACACGACCGGATCTGTGCTTTGTATAAAACAAGAAGCTGTCCCGGTGTAAAGTACTGCCGAACCTTCGCAAGAACGGCAAGCTTTGCTGCTGCTGCTCTTGCTCTGGACTCAATGAACCGACCAAAGTTGAGGTTCGAGGAAATCTCTAAGCCTAACAACTGAAGCAGGTCACTGTATTCCAAGGATACATTCTGGAAAGTAGGAGCCAAGGTGAAAGGGCTCCTTTTGGCGGTGAATAGACACGTCTGCGTTTTGGTGGCGTTGAACTTGACAAGATTGGCACTGTTCCATGCGGAGACTGCCTGAAGTTTGTCATTCAAACGTTGCACCATGGCTTCTCTTTCAGACTGTACTTGATCTCGACTAGCCCGAGTAGTCGGCAGATATCTTTCTACAACTGTGCTGTCGTCTGCATACCCATAGATACCGGGCTTCAACAGATCATTAATGTGCAGCAGAAACAGAGTTGCAGAAAGAACGGACCCCTGAGGCACTCCGGCATTTATTGTCAAGGGTTCCGAGGAACACCCGTCGACAACTAATCGGAGAGATCTGTGGCTCAGAAAGTCCGTTACCCAGCCGATCAGACCAGGAGATATACCGTACGCTGAAAGCTTGCATATAAGGCTCGCATGCCAGACCCTGTCAAATGCCCTCGAGACGTCCAGAGAGACGGCCACCGCTTCTCCGTTGTTCTCGATGGCCTCGCCTAAAATGTGTGTAGCACTCACTAGGAGGTCTCCAGTAGACCTATTACGTCGAAACCCGTACTGTCGGTCACTGAGGAGATCGTTACGGCACGGCTGCCTTTTTTGGGCACGGGTTGCACATTAGCAAGCTTCCAGGATTTCGGCACTATTCCAGTCATGAAAGAGAGGCGATACAGACGTGTCAGTACAGGAGACAACTCAGCTGCGCATGTCTTGAGCAGAATGGCTGGTATACCATCAGGACCACTGGCTTTATTCACATCTAAACGACACAATGTTCTCCATACCTCTTTGTTAGTGATGCGGATTTCAGGCATCGAAATACCGCAGTGAGGAAGATGTGCTGGAGAAGCATTGCCAGTGTCTAGATGCGAATTATCAGCAAACAGAGAAGCAAGTACATTCGCTTTCTCTGTTGCTGTGTGGGCCAAGGATCCATCCGGCTTCAGCAGAGCAGGCAGTGAGGATTGGCAGAAATTCGAATCGATCGCTTTCGCAAGAGACCAGAAAGCTCGACTGCCAGTTGGTCTGACAGAGAGCTTTTCGCCATTCTTAGCGATTTGATCGAGACGAGCCTTCCGCAATGCCTTTTTGTAGGACTTGGCAGCTTGGTTAAAGGCTCTCTTCTTAGAACTTACATCCGGAGTTTTGCGGCTTCGAGCATCAGCCCAAATGAGATATGCCGAATGTTTTCGGTCTTGAGCATGACCACATTCGGCATTAAACCATGGGCGAGCTTTGCCACCGATGGGTACTTCAGCAAAAGGAATAAAATACTCCATTGCCTGATGCACCACATCGGTTATAGCATCCGCGCAACTCGACGGATCCAAAGAAGAGAAGCAGACCTGCCGCCAAGGATAAGACGCAAAAAAGTACCGCATCTCATCCCAATCTGCTGACTTGTATTTCCATACTCGCCTAACAACATGCGGTTCGAAAGCTGGTGGGGAATATGTAAATACAGATTTCACCAGACAGTGATCGGAGGTTCCCAAGGGGGACGTGACCTCTACACGATACCTGTCCGGATCAGTTGTCAGCAGAAGGTCCAGGCTGTATGGCCTACCACATCTGGTACCCTTGTCGCTTGCCTCACCAGCTGAAAGAGGTCCATGGACAACGCAAAGTTCCGCGCTTCTCTTCCAGCATGGTCGGTCTTCTGGTACGGGAACGGCTAGTCCTGATGACAGGCATTAAAGTCCCCCAGAAAGACGAGCTGCGCCGAAGGGTACTGATACAGAGCCATATCTGCAGCCTCACTGAGATACTCAAATAAACGAGTTGTCTCCTGGTCACCGCTGTGCGAACGGTAGACACAGGAATACAGGATTTTTTCGTTTCCTGTGTCCACTAAAACCCATAGGGAAGAAAAAGTGGGGTCTTCAAGGTGACGGAGACGCTGAACACAGAGGTCGTTCCGCGTGTACACACTGACTCCGGCCCGTGAGCGAAAGTTGTGCTCTAACGAGTAACCGGGATAGTCCAAGTATGCAGCGCTCAAAGGACATTGTATCTGCGTCTCCGTCAAAAAGAGCAAGTGCGGCTGCTCTGTCTCCAGGTGGTGGTGGAGAGCTAAAAGATTTGAGTGCAAACCTCTGATATTAGTGAGGTGCACTTTATATGAGGAGGAGTGCAACCGCTGTGTAACCTTGTTCCTTTTTCTTAACTTTTTCATAAAAAAAATAAATATAAAAGTGAATAGGGATGGGAAATGGCAGTTGAACGAGACGGTACGTATCGAACCCGACGTCGAAATTGGTGATGTCTTGCCACTGGGAGGCTAGTCTGGAGACTGCGGGGACGCCCGAACCCCCCCAGGGATCGCCATCGGGCCTCCTCGTCTGGTCGCCAACCAGCACGATGGAGCCACCCTGGGATTTTTCACAGCTGGCGGGGCAGCCTTTCGTGGGTGGCTAACCCACTAATTTGGCCCCCAACTATCTGCGGGAGGCCAGCGGAAAGCCGTCGCTTCGGATCCCGCTACCCTCCTCGACTAGACACCCGACAAAACAAACACCAACCCGACGTCAGACCGGTTTGCCAACGCACCGCAACTGTTCAGACCCATTTCCCATAACCGGCTTCATCGAGCAACGTGCCGGAACACGACTAGGTCGCTTTGCGGCACGACTCTGCCCGATGGGTGGTAACTTTGCCGGCGACCGGATGTTATGGTCTACCACCAAGAAACTTTAGTTAACTTTAAACTTCTGGAGTATTAAATAATCTTAATACCTAATTTATAATTCTCTATTTAGTATTTACGATGGCCTTAGATTACATTTTAGTATGACATAATGTAGTAGTGTTGTGATATGACTAGTTTTAAGATTGTACAAAATCCATCCTAAGCGCCCGCTTTGATCTCCTAATTTAAGTCAGAATAGATAATATCGATAAAAATTTAAGTCTGATTAATTTATCAATTGAAAATATACGTTGTCGTTATCATTTCAGTTCATATAGGAGCGATCAATATTTATTACTTGTTTTTTTTATATATCAAACGATGCCAACAATATTAGTGGTATGATTTTAAACTTTATAAAAAGGCGACTTTAATATATATAAGTACCTACTAATTTTTATTTAATTTAATGTGGTATTATAAATATTTTTAAATCATTGTCGAGTAAACTATATAAGATAATTTTCTCTTATTTACATGGCAATATCAGAAATTGAGTTATAATAATTATATTAAAATGTATGATTTTTATAAATGTTACTTGATACGTTTTAAGTTTTGTACGTTGAAGGATTCGCTGGCAACAGATAGTTATTAATAAAAAAAAATAGGACACTTTCTTGCTGATAAAGTTATCCATGTAAATAATCTGTTAATATTATGCACTTGATAATAACTTGTATCAGGTACGTGTGTAAAAGTGTCGTAAATCCTGTTGATAATAATAAAAACTAACTCATTTAAGCACTTCAAAGGTTAATTGGAATTAATTGCAGAAAAATAATATCTCTGTAACAAAAAAAATGATAAATTTGAATAAATTTTCTTGCTACATGATTAATTCTGAATAGGCAAGTGACAATTTGCTTGACAACTTCTCATTGACCAACAGCATTAAATTACATAAGAAGACTAAAAGATTTTGTCTAAAAATCTACTCCAATATTTAGTTCTTTTTAATGATTTTCATAAATTTACCAACGAATACCTACATGTACAAAATTAAGATATTTGTATAATTATATATTTTTTCATGCTATTACAATTATAGTATATATGTACTATATATATCTATAAGTACCTAATTATATTTACGAAAGTTGATAAGCCATCACCGTAAAAATTATCACTATCATTCTTATCTTATTTATACTAAATATTGCAGTTGATATTTTTTGCAGTATTTCGAAATAGTTTAACTAAAATTGTAAAAGCGTGTAATTACAATGGATAAATATAATTTTATCAATAAATAAAAAATCCATGGAGTTTTATGCCGGCTCTTCTCCATGGACATACCATTTGGAACCTTGCAAGTAAAGTTTGACGTTTCATAAGTACAATGTATGCTAATAAGTAATAATAAGTACAATGCCTATTTGAGATAATAAAATTTACTATGACTTTGACTTTTGACTTTGATATAGAATGTTTAAGGTAAACAGTAATAGTTCTCGAAAAACATAATAAAAATTTATTCAAAAAATATTTTTAAATACATATTTTAACTATTATTTATTTAATATTTATTAGTTAGATTGTTTATAAAAGCTTGATTTTATATTTTTTAAATATTTTCTTTTCATAATATTGCATTGTGTAATAAATTTATCCGACAATTTACAGTTGGTCAAAATCACGTTCAAAGGTTTAATTACAAAGATAGATACAGAAGGCATTCTAGTCCATGAGAAATTCTAAGGTAAAAATATTCTCGGGGGAACGAACTTAACTCCGGTTAAAGAATTGCTATTCTTTCCATATTCTATATTTACTCCCTGGTGACGCTGTAATAGCCAACAGGGCTAACAGCATAGACAGACATAAAAAAAAAATCTATATTTATTTTTCATTTACAGAAGCAGCTATAGGCTGAGACCATTTGTTGCATCTTTTTAGTTACTCTTTTTAAAAATGTTAATTTATAAGTCGATGTTTAATTACATTAATTACATTATTAATTAAACTTCAGGAAAGAAGTGGATACGCAAAAATCATGGACCTGATCAAGTAATAGCAATTAAGAATATCGCTAAAGTAGATAGAATCGAGTATCGAGAGAAGGCGAAAAAATTGAACCTTGACAAAATGAATGATATGGAATAGAAAGTTAAGGTGAATTTTATTCTGGACTGCAATAAGTTAACATGTCGAATATATAACAAAATATATTAAAATTCATTTTTTTATTCGAATACTAGTGTTCATTTTTTTTCATTTCATAGCTTGTATTGGGATGCCTATGTGATATGTCGATTAGCTCATAATAGATCCGAAAAGAGATTTTTTTCTGTATAGTAGGTACTTGTCCGTGTAGTAGTTTAACCTTAATATTCATTTTGTTTGTTTCTTTGACCTACCCAATGCATGTTTACTTAAAGTCTTTACGTAGAATTTAGGTCAGTTTACTGAAAAAAGAAAGATACTCAATTCTAAATTAAATTGTTGTCTAAATAACAACATAAAAAAGGTAAAAAGTGAAAATAAAGATAAAAGCATTTACTGAGATATTTTTCTATGTTGTTGGTTGCGTTCTACATTTTCCGTACGGAGACACGTAAATTGGTAGTTTGATTCCACTAATTATAACTGGAGCAGCTCATAATTCTAGTTTTGGCTCTCGGGTGGATCGTTTACTTAGACAGTCAGCTTCATGTGCGTTTGTGGAGAGTGGAGACCCCACTCTACGTTTGGTATAAAGTGAAGGAAACTTCCGGTTTTCTACCATAGACTGCGAATATGTATTCAACTCCATACTCCATCAATTATAACTTATAATGAAAGCTTTGTCAGGCAACATGGCGTCGTTGTCGTATATAATGTATGTATACGTATAACGTATGTTTATACAATGTATTAAGTGGTAGGTAATAGCTCAATAGATCTTGTTCTGTAATAGATATTATATGTTTTTTTTTTCTTTTTTTTTTTTTTTTTTATTACTTACTACTATCTAGTTTTGGACAATATCCGCTTAATAATTGATTTGTTACATACAAATCAATTGTTACATACAAAGATACATTCACAGATATGTATTTGTAATATTTGCAACTTCAAAAGAGTGTTTATGTAATCTATACATACATACACAACTTACTTATGAATGTATTTGTAATGTTTTGAACTTAAGAGGATTATCGAAGGGCAAGGTCTTTTGATGAACCTTTATTTACGAAGAGGACTCATCACTTTGTAACTATGTTAATTTGAAACGAAATAAATAATTTAGTTGGTTTTTTACTTTATACAATTTGGACTTTTTATATGAGTCAAATATAGTGCACTTAAATGTCTTATTTGTCCTATAATACCAATCGGACATCGTTATCATCCTGATATCATATAAAAGATACGTTTTAATTCAGTATGATAAAAAACTCTTGCAATATATTGATGACAATCAGGAATTAATTAATGATAATACTTTAATGTGTAGGATAAAAATATAATTTTATTTTCTTTTTTGTATTTAGAATTATGATTAATAATAAATTTCATTAAATATTTATAAAACCTTGAAATAATAGGAATAATAATCATTGTCATTCTATGAATTCGTATATTCTAATGCATTTTCCCTCCCAACCTTCTGCAGTTGTTATCTGAAAAATAAGGTGATTGGTTACTATTTACTACAAAAGCTGTAATTATTGGATGACTGAGGAATAGTGTTGGTGATAGAAAAAGTCGCTTACAACGTAGGTACTCTTTATAATTGTACCCTTCCAAAATGCAGAAGCAGCAATAAATTTAAGAGATAGAGAACAACAAATATCTATTTATAGTTTGAATATATTTTGTGAACTAATAATTAAGTTATCAATACTCACCACAGTTAGTAATGTGTCTGTGAAAATTCTAACATGTGTTGACTTTCTGCCATTGCTTTCAATTTGTGTCTGTGTTAATTTATCCCCGTCAATCTGCATTACGGAGATCACCTGAAAATACATATGTATATATTTTCATCAGTGTATTAGTATGTTTTACATGATATACTGGTGTCTAAGTGTGCTGATCGAATTTAATGCTTTGACATACGAAAAATATAAACAAGTTTAGTTTTGTTTTCGTTTTGTCTGCTCTATGAATGTGTGATACTTTTGAAGCAATTGCCTATGCCAATTCGATTCGTGTAAAGTATAACAATATAATAATCGATTAAGAACATCATTTTATAATAATACATAATATATACATAGTAGGTAGAACACATTTTCCTCAATTACCTAATACGATTATTCAATAGAAACGTCGGTGAAATAATAATGATTTATACAATTATAATTCCAATAATTTTATCTGGCGGTCGATACAACAGTCACAGAACGTGACGTCATTCGACAAATACGAACAACATTACAGAGCCGCGTACGTTTTATCTTATATCTTGATGATTTTTTTTCCCAATTTTTTTAACGACTTTAAAATTTAAAAAATACAAAAGCTTTATACCAAATTTATAATTTAATTCGTTCTGAAAACTTGGTTCCTTCAAATCCCGATTTTTCAGGGTTAAAAAAATGAATGTAAAATAATTGAAGTTACTGTGCAAGAAATGTCAGAAATTACTTCATAGAAAAAGAGAGTTACTTGTTGAATTATTTGACTCTGCCAAAAAAAGTCCCTACGCTAAAGCAAATTTGTAAACATTCATATCTTCATGTAAGGGATCGTATTATTTCAAGAACTTGTAGTAAAAATTTATTTTCTAGCTGAAATTGTGTGTCGTCTTCAAATATTGTATTAAACTTACTAAACAAAAAACCTAGGCTGGTTTAAGAATCTGCTGGTCAAAGAATAAGCTAATAGGAGCATTAAAACTTCTTATTTACCTTTACACCATCTGGTCTATCCTCTGAGAACTCTTCACCTATTTTGAAGGTTGTGACAACCTTTCGTATTGGAGTTGTCATGGTGAGAGAATATGACCCATCATCGTTTTTTGTCAATACTGCGATTGGCGATAATGAGATAACTAGCTTACGTGATAACAGACCAACCTCTGAAATTAAATCATACACTTTAGTGAGGTAAGTAATGAATAGTCCATTTTTCATAATATAATAAATTATGTCTTTTACGGGATAATTATGATGAATTCATTTTTACTAGCTTGGAATATAGGTATCGATCCTATTGTGATTGATAATAAATAAATCAAAGTCAAAGAATAAATTATTTTTATTGCTTTAATTAGATTTTTTTTATATATATATTTATGAGCAGATATTTTACATAAACACTTAAAATAACCATTCGGTACATTGGATAACATATCTCTCCAGTTACTTACAGTTACTATTACAGTGAAAAAAAAACTCAATTTATAAAAAGAGTAGATTAGTACAGTATTATTAAAACACAATAGCAAGCATGTATAACAACAATAACGGAAAAAAATAAAAATATTGATTATGGATATGTATATAATTAATAATAATAATATAAAATATACAATCAAAAATTATATTAAAATATATAATTTTATAGATAATTAAAAATAACGTTTCTTCAATCTCTATTTATAGGAATGAACAGTGAGCTTATTATAAATTTTATAACCAGTATATTCCATAATCATGTTAATTGAACTAAAAAGGAATTAGAATAGAAGATTGAGTTAAATGGAGTCCAGTGATTTAAAAACTTCACACGAATGCGATGATCCATTATTGGGTAATGATAATTTAAAACGCTGACGTAAATAACTTAGTGCGGTGCTATTTAGGGGAAAAGTTAGCAAGTTTATTTTGGTTAAACGAATTTATTGGCAATCAATGGCATTGCTAAGTCATTTTAAACTCTAAATCGAAGACAGTAGTTTCAATATATTTCTTTTAAAAGACCAAGACCGACTAATACTTTTAAACTCATAAAACTTAATTGATAAGATAATAGAAAAGTATTATCAGCAATTTTTTTTTACGAACGATGATAAAGTATTTATCAATTTATATTTTATTTAATTTATCCTTATAATTCGTTTAGTCTTTTTAGATCCAAAAGCAAAGATTATATAATAATTCGATTTTGATCACTATCATTTTTATGAGTTTATGCGGAGTCCCCTCATCAATTCAAATCCATTGGTAAAATATTACAGTTTAAAACATAATATTATTATATTATGTTACACAATATTATCACAGTTTAAAACAATAATATTATATTATGTTACAAAATAATATTACAGTTTAAAACATAATAATATTATATTATGTTACATAATATTATTACAATTTAAAATATAATAATATTATATTATGTTACATAATATTATTACAGTTTAAAATATAATAATATTATATTATGTTACATGATATTTTTGATCATGATCTTATTTTATACTAACTACTATGCATAACTCTGTTTACGTGCGATACTGAACTACTTCAGAACTACTAAAATAACTAAACTAACTAACATTAATAAAAACAACAACCTCAGGAAGATTTCAAACACAATATATTTTCTAAAATAATAAGTCGGTTTAAATAGAATGATAAGAATATTTTATTCTGATGAATTATTGTTAAAATAACAAGTTTTAATTAAAACATGTATGATGAAAGTGAAATTTTAACATTTGTTTGTTTTTTTTTTTCATTTACATTCACAGTCCAAGATACAATATAATATGTAATAAATTCGTAACTTGTGTCTGACAATTATAAAATCTATTTTAAGAAAATATAGAATAAGTAAGAAATATCCAATTGTCTCAGACCTACTCTAATAATACATAACTAAATGTCTTATAGGTATGCCATTGTAACAAATCTAAGTTTAACATTAGTTTAAAAAAGTAATTTATGTATCCATTTTAAAGTATAATGAAACAAAGGTCATTGTTACCTAATTTAAATTCAATAGGTTCTAAATAAAACTAATAGGTACCTACTTATCACTATAACCTAGTAAGAATTTATATTTATATTGAAAAACCTTACGTTCAAAGAAATAATTGCATGTACTTCGCAATATTACACACTCGATTTACGTAACAATACTATTTTTTTATGTTTGTATATACGTACTTCGTATTCCATTGCAAGTACTCGTAACGCAACCGGTTATTGTATTATTTTACGAAACAATTAAGAAACCTGTAATAATTGAGTCTGTTAAAGTAAATGAACATCAGACACCTGAGAATATAATATTATTGCAAGGTTAAATAAATGTGGGGCAACCTCGCCAAGCAACTCTTTTTGTGCCTGCATGCTTTCGGCGTATTTCGGTTTAATCTCTTGGGATGGGAAGTGGTACAGGCCGCTGTTTCTTGAAGGACGGTAAATAAGTTTCTTCTCCTTCTTGGGTATGGCTGTTTGTAGTAAAAGGGTCGGCGGCTTTTGATCTGAACCTGGCCGAACAAGTTGGTTGTTTATTGAAGGGCCTTTCATTCCAGGGATTGATTAGCCACTAGAAGTATATCAGTCAATCAGCTGATCAGTATATCAGTACCGATTTCCTCAATAGTTCATTGCAGCTTAAAACCATGGGTTCTATTTGTTCCAGAAATATATCAACCAACGATAAATGCTAGATCTTCTTTTAATAAACATTTGATTTGCTTCTACAGTAAAAAACTAGTGTTTATCCTTATATTTTTTTTATTTCTACACAATAATAACAACTAAGGTATGTTTGTAATTATAATAATGTGCACACAATATCCATAAAATGATACAACTTAATAACACTACCATGATAACACAAAAATTACAAGAACAAAACGTGTTTGAGTATAGACAAAAAAATTAAGAAAAACTCAGTGTTTTTTTATTAATGTTTATTTCATATGCTTAAATAATATTTAACTATTTTGATGATTGGTTCAAGGCAACGATGATCAGAACAATTATTATCAAAACATCATGATACAATTTGTTGTAAAATTTATAATACTTCCCAGTGACTAGAAAGATAGGCCATAGAAGCAAGGCGAACACATTTCCACTAAGAATTATTTAAGTTACAATGACCTCACCATTTGATTATCACAACGTTTGTGTAATAATAGAGAAGCCTAAACATTAACATGAAGCGCACACACGTTATCTTACGCTGTCATTTTTTATTCACACTATTGACAATATTGTTCAAATGTAAAAGCGATAACACTTACAAACAATGACTTAGTATCCTTCAACTTTCTATTGACAATAGATGAAATACGTTTAATAGGTATTCTGAGGAATATCACAAGTTAATAAAATTAAATATATTTTTGTAGTATTCAATTGCAATATTTATAATTAACATTTAAATTAAAAAACTGAGTTAGCAAGCGAAAAATTTACATTTTATTTTATCCGATAATAAAAACCAATTTATACCTTGTTGGTTAAGAAAATATACGGTTGTATAAAGTAACTAATTTTACTTATACTTATCTATTCTAGTTGTAAAACAAATGTGATAGGCTTGGAATTGTGTAATGAATCTAATTAACTCATTTAAACAAAAATACATGATTGTGGCTTTTTATATACAGGGTTATTTGTAATTAGTTGAGCACCTTTTGCAGGCAGCCCCTCTACATCAATCCTAACA
The DNA here is from genome assembly GCA_959347405.1 of Napeogenes sylphis. NCBI lineage: Eukaryota > Metazoa > Arthropoda > Insecta > Lepidoptera > Nymphalidae > Napeogenes > Napeogenes sylphis. The sequence continues at coordinate 4,913,230 of OY365782.1, forward strand.
ACATTTGTTCTACGACTTTTTAAAATTAGTAGTTTTAAAAATTTAGTTTTTCCCATACAAAATTTATTTATTGCCTCTGAACGTGCATTAAACTTGAGCAAAGAGAGGCCACGCAACTTGTCAAAATATGTGCCAAGGTCACGTGCATCGGGGCGCGGGGTGGCGGGTTGACGCAGCGGCGGCTATGCACGTTAGAACTGAATCATTTTCTAAGGTGTAATAAAAAATATCATCGTTTTCCACTTTTATTTATTAAAATATTTTCTACAATAGTCGAAACACATACTGTCTAACTGTTTAAGAATCTAATGAAAAAACAAAATCTCCAATAGAAGTTGTCTACAAGTTGAATGTCTCAATATTTTTATTTGGTTTATGAAATAAGGGCACTGTAACGAAACCAAATAAATATTATTTTTACAAAACAATAACTTCTCTTTAACTTACTTTATACATATCATATTATCTCGTTTGTTAATATTTATATCATGACAATAAAACAATAAGTTACTTACGAATTTCTTTAAGATGGCGAGTAACAGAAAAACGTCATAATTTTCATTAATATTAATTATTTAAAACGTAAGAAGTGAATTGACTGTTTCTGACGTATAATATTCTCATAGAAGAAACACATAAGTATCATAAAAACAGACAAATGTAGACAATCCACTTTAAAAATAATAACTTTAGGCTTCTTAACATGTTGGATCGTCACTATATCACAAATAAAATTATTCTTCATCATGGTTTTTGCTGTTTCGAGTTGTTGTTCGTTCTAGGTAAGTATAGCAAAACAGACCTTGTAAAGATCAGGACCCCAATGCTCCATTTCTCAGCCAAAACTCGTATTTCTTTTCATTCTTACTTCTTCTATTTCAGACAATCAATGTGTTTTAAAAATATTATAAATTATATTTCACAATTTCTTCTTCATGTTATAATCTTGAATTTATTTATTAGTTTCAATAGCAAGTCCATAAAATCGTATTGTCCAGTATGTAATTACAATTCATTATTTAATTATAAAACTCTAATCCGATAAATTTATTTTTGGTTAATGTAAATTGTGTTTTGTAATCCACATACTTGTCATTTTGATTATTTAGTATTTCCATAGCAACATGGTGTAAAAGAGATGAAGCTATACGAAAAAAGCTGGCGCGCGCTTTTAACGGTTTCTGACTTTCGCTAGCCTGCCGCGACCTATACTTTAGACTGCTTACAAAATACAGAGTAATAAATAATCGAGGGAGCAAACATTTTTTTTGTTCGTTTATTCTGAGTTATTTATCAAGATTTTTTAAAAGTCGTAGAACAAATGTTGTTGGGATTGATGTAGAGAGGCTGCCTGCAAAAGGTGCTCAACTAATTAAAAATAACCCTGTATACAACAATATATATATATATATATATATATATATATATATATATATATATATATATAATTTATTATGTATATAATCCACACATTTTTTAATTTTGTTTTTATTTATTTACCAAGAAATCAATTTATAAAAAAACAATTACAATTGTAATGTGTTACTTAATCTTTAGACACAAATTATCTTAATCAGAATCAAAATAATAAAATCTGATTTAAATAAAATTTACCAAACATTTATTTTTAATACCTAAACTAAATGCTCACAAAATGTCTCAAACAAATAAACTAGGTATTTATTTATTCAACTTTTACCACATACTTCTTATAATTGTAATAATTATTTATTTCTAGAATTGCAAGGGCGACAATATTTGACCTCGTTGGAGTCGTACCCTATATAAATACTATACGACAATTATATAAAAATACTATGATAGAACATAATAAGTATAGCCCTGTTAAACTTACCTCCGTCCCGAAGATGATTATATATAGAATGCTTAATTCACCGAAACGGAAACCAATACGGTAGCTCAATTGATAGAGCGACGGAAAAGTTTCCCAGAAGTTGCGGTTTTGAATCTCTGCGAGGATTGGTTTATTTTTCATTCTATATTTAAATTAAATTTATTATATCTATTTTGCCTAATCTCATTAAAATCCATTTCCATAATGCTTATCACAATGAATGTGATAATTGTTAATTCAGAGAGATAAGAGTGACAAAATAATTATTTTTGTACTCCATATCAATTCCTCAGTGCAAGTTCAATATGTATAATGTAGAAAATATGTAATGTACATATTTAGCTGAATCACTTTGTTATTATTATAGATATGGAAACATAATTAATCCTTTCTTGTATTAACTTCGACATTTGTTGTTATTTTTTGAATAATATAAGCTATGTTTGAAATTATCTATAAACATGTATAGCCCTGTTAAGCTTATTTAAATTTATATAAAAATAACGTTTCCCAGTAGTCGCGGATTCGAATCCCTGCCCATGTCAGTTTATTATACATTTTTCATTATATTTTTATATAAATTTAATATAAGCTATATATATTATAGCTAGATATATATAGATATATAATATAGATATGGTTAGAAGTCATTTATTGCAAAACATTTTCCGTCAATATCATAATTAAGTTGAATACAAAATAAGATAAAAAAAAATTACAATAGTTCAATGGGGATGTCATTTGCTATTATTAACTATAATAAACATTAAACGCACAATCTCATACATTTATTTGCTTAGCGTATTGTTTTTTTTATACATAATTCTAATATTATAAATTAATTTACATTTAACATATATTACAATTTATATTACAATTCCATTATTACAATAAAAAATATAATATTTATACACCAAAAATTGTAAGGAAATTTTGTTTTTGGAAATTAACTTAAAAACTCACCTATAAATTTGAGGTAGTCTTCAAAATTTTCTGAACTTTTTAGTTTATATTTTTTTCCGATGTATTTTTCCATTTTATCACTCACTGAAACACGTCAGTAGTTCAAGGCGACCGGCCGCAGTGTTAATTATAATTTTCTGAGCCTCAAGTTAGTAATGCTTGTATTTGCATTACTGGACATCTAGAATTGAAAAATATATATAAAAAAAATCAAATTAAATTATGAAAAATATAGGAAAATACAAAATAACCGAATAATGACAAATAATAAGATTTGCTTTAATATATCTGATAATTTCTTTAGATTAATTATAGTGAACTTTAAATCGTGTTTACTCACTGTTACTAAATAGACGTTGCTGTACTTTAAATAATAAACATCCAAAACAAAGACATTTAATAACCCAAAAATAAGACAAACTGATTCTAAGAATAAAAGATATTCTTGGGTAAAGAATATAGAGAAGTCTATTTTGTCAATAATTAAACAAGAAATTCATAGTAAAAAACAAATAGATAAAAAACTTTTTAATGTTATTTATTTAGTATTCATTCCTTTTTTTAGCCTCTTTCGTAGCTCGTATACAACAAAAGTAAATTTAATTTCTATCAAAAATGTTAAGCATTTAACTAAAATCGTCCTAAATGGCTGGATCGATTATGATAAAACGAAGTCTATGATTTATTGAGTTAAGAATAGTTAAAATTTTTAATTGAGCCCGGTAGATGGCAGTGCAAGTGAGTATTTTTTAAATATTTTTATACATATCCACACCTCCGCGAAACAATATTTTTACCTTGACTACAATTTATACGTTGCGTATTTTCGTATTGTTACACCATCAAGTTTTTAATGTATATATTTTAGGATTCAAAAACATCATTTTTAATCATTATCAACTCGAATAAGGATAAAAGTAAAAATCATTTGTTATATGTCACCACCATATAGCTAGGGTTGCCAACCATACTTTATAATAAAGTATTATACTTTATTTTTGGTAATTATACTTTATAATTTTAAGTATGTGAAAATACTTTATTTCCAAACTTTAATGCGACGCATAGAACAAAACACTTGTTATGGGATTTATGGGTATCTATTTAACATATAATTTAGAACAAATGATGGAAACGTATTATAATTACTCACCCAAATGTGTCTAACATTTAATTCAGTCAGTCATATGTTAATGTAAATCTGTCATCACCCGGAATATTTAATAAAGTTATTAGTATTTTTTCACTTTTCATTGATAGGAGTAAAGTTATATGACAAAATAAATTGTTGAATTTAGCCTAATTGGTTTGAATTTAGCCTAATTGGTTTGAATTTAGCCAACTTTACTGTCTTTCCATACATCGTAATAAGTCTGTGAATGATTATGATGATGTATTTAAATGAGATTAAATTTAAACATTTTGATATGGTACCAAATTTAATTAGAAAAGAATTGTTTATCTATTTAAATATCAATGTTGATTGTCAAACAAGCTTTGAAACATTAAGTATAGTAAAAAAATGTTAGCTTTTAAAAATATGTTTTTAAGTCAAAATAAGCATAATATTTTAAAAATACTTTTTTTCTTACAAATACTTTATTTTTTCTTACAAATACTTTTTTTTGCCTGCTCAAACAATTTTATACCTTTTTTTCGTCAAAAAATGTTGTCAACCCTACATATAGCTCATATGTGTGTTTGAACGGAGCACTGGATAGTTCTGGATTTGGTTGTGACCGCTGGATCCGGTAGGTAGGCGGTTACATACAAGGATATTTTTATTTCCATGACAGAACAATAACTACTGAGCCTGCTAGTATTAGCTAAATTATAAATATGACTTATAAGATCCTAGCAAAGTAAGTAAAGATAACTTGAGTGTTTATTATGTTTTGCTTTTTAGTTTAGTGAGGTAGTAAGTTTTCTGATTTATTTTTTTTAATCTAACTTATTTATAATGTGATATTTTATTAATTATTTTTGTAAAACGATTATTAAGACAAAATCTCATAATTCATTGAATTTATTAATAGGTATTCTAGAATGCCGTCAGCAGTATTCTTGTTTAGCCTTTTTGTCCTCATTATCATCATGATGGTATTTCTACTTAAGAACCGGGCGCTTTAACACGTCGATTGTCAATATTCTAAATCTGCCTGTGTTAAAATTTGTCCAATTATTTTTCATGTAGGTATACACAGTATAAAATGTATTAAACATAAAAAGCCACTCATTGCAGAATTAAAAATATATCGGGGATTAACATTGTCTTAAATGATATTAATTTCTTTCTATTAATAATGATACTACTAAGCTCTTATATTCATTCCTATCACGCTTCCGTCACGTTCATCGGCTCGACTAATAGTCGAGCTAAGTAATACTTAGTCCAGATAAGAAGATGATATTCAAGAAGTCATTGATAATCAACAAATTTTAGCTTTAACATAACTTCATTTCAGTAACGATATCAATGCTGTGACTTTGATATCCTGCTGGCTATTCTAAGTTTTCTGATCGTATATTGTGCGGTAAATGACTTGTTTCGTAGTTACTTGTATGAACTCCGGCAGAGTTTCCGCAAGGAATTCGTATTTTAAGTGGTACTCGTAAGTCATTGCCGGTGTTACTCAAGGTGGCGTGTATCTCCTCTTGCTATTTTTCTTATGTGTAATTCAATTCTTATCCTGTCTTCACCTTTTGTGTGCAGACAATATCCAGATATATAATTAGAGTAATAATAATAGGTAGATGGTGTCAAAATTATGATTTGAAGATCAATCTGTTTGAAACACCAATTATATGTATTGGTACTGCCAGGTTATTTAGTAAAATTGAACTCTTTCAGCTGTCGAACTTAGTTGTAAATAATATTAGTATTCCATACAGTAACTCCGTTATTTAAGAATCAGGTGTGCGCAGATTGCGCAACCTTCTTCCGATTTCTACAACAATTCTCTGACAGAAACTCTTCTTTTATCAATAAATGTATATGTTGACGTATATCGCTTTGATATAAGTGAAGAGATTTTATATAAACTTGTGAGTGTTAACTCACTTATCTATTCCTAAACCTCTATTTTTCCCTTCACAAGTATTATGAAACTTTTTTAATATTAATATTATTTTTGTTTATATATTACATATATATTATTCATGAACATATGCATTATATAATGTGTACTAGACGTAATATTTTCTATGTAAATATCTATTAATTTTATAAAAGCAGCCAAGTCCAAGCCCATAACTCGTGGCCTCGTACCCAAAAGTTGTTTTGGGAAGATATTGATCTTTATCAATTAGACCATTCGTTGTTTTATTTTTTTCGTTCGTAGGTCTATAAAATAATGTAATATCATATTAATAAAATATTTAAAACTCTTCTTTCACGCAGACAATATCAGATATGAAACTTGATTTAATACAGCCATATCTGGAAAAAAAAACTAAAGACACTTGCTTATATTTAAAAGAATATATATTTTTATACAAATAGTAAAATAGAGAATTTGCATTGGGCAAGTGTAGTATTCTAACTTTGACCGTATTGATAAAAGTTCTTAAAGAAAAATCGTTTATGGCACATAAACGATTTATAAGCTTGTTGCTTCAGCTATATGTTTTGAAATTCTAGAAATGCTATTTGAATTGTTATTACTTTTTTTATGATGCCTTGGTTAAGAATAACAATAAAACAATGGGTAACATGATACATAATTATGAATAATAATTATAAAACTTATAAAATAATCACTATTAAACAAAAAATATACATATATTCAAAAATAAACAATTATTTAAAAACTTGGTAACTTCATTTTATTAATATGGTGATGTTGTTTTTTCCAAAAAAATAAAAGAAATATGATTATAAAATATATTTTCTGGTTTCTCTAACATTTATAATTCTAAATGAGATCTACCTTTAATTGGAGAAATGTGTTAGCTATACATACCATATCAACTATAGTCGAAGAATCACACGTATTTTAAAAAGAGGTATTTATTTGCAAAATGGTTGCAAAGTTCTATAAAAATTAGGTATACCCAGTAATAACATAATATTACCAGCAAATAAAAGAGAGTATGTATTATATTCTGTTACATATTTGACACAGATAAAACCTATATTACCTACATATGAGATTCTACCATTGAGATCGATTTCGTGTTCAAATATATACATAATTTAGTCACGACGCCTGTGGACAATAAAAAGCAATAACGTATATATTTAATGTAATATTATCTAATGGAACAAAAGTTAATTAATGCCTTTCAATTTAGCAAATAACATGAATATCTGGTTTCAAAAAGTTGGCACAAACCAAAATTATCTAGATTCACTTTCTCTTTACCAGTTTTTGTATTAATTCGAAGTAAAATTCTTTACAAACTTTTAAACATTTTACGTAAGTCTCCTTCTTCTTTTTCTGCAGATTATTTTTTTCTTGTAAATTTGCGTGAAAACAGTTCAGTCAGTTCTTAGTAACATGTACTGTCCTTTTCCACTGATATTTATGTGACTAATAGATTGATCTTAAGAACTTTATTATAGAATACATAAATCAGATAGTTATGGGTAATTTTCTTATTAATCTTCTTTTAGATTCTCCTTCATTCTAAAAATGTAAGCCTATTCTTAGTTCAGTAACGTCTCTAATCTTGGATTGACCTGATTCGGCCGCTTTTTTCGAAAGGTAATATATGACCAGTTACCCACTCCTAATTTATATCCAGACACGACTTCTTTTCTCTTTTATAACCTTAAGTCTAATAAGTTTCTTTTTAGGTCTGCATTAATAGCATCTCTTAACATGTCACTCTAGTAAATCAGCGTGCCATTCGGAGCGTGGCATCACTGAAAGGTTTCAGTCTTAAACAAAAATAACTTGATAAACTTTGGTTATGAAAATTGACAACATAGAACTTAAACCTGCCCCATGTATTACTAAAGATGTGCCGGCAGCTATACGTAAACGGGATACTTTCTGAAAATTTAAACTGGATCGTACCGTAGACAAGTGGTATCATTACAAAGCTGTTAGAAATATTGTAATCAGACATTAAGGAGTGCTAAACGGCTGCATATTCATAATGAATTACTAAGCTCCTCTTCAGTGGTTACATAAAGTTTCTTCAAACTTTAAGTGCAGTGTCTAACCTGAAAGTGGCACAAGTCTAATCTTATTCTGACATGACAGTCCCACTGAGTTTGAGTCGCCAGCTTTTCTCATTTTTCCTGGTGGTAGCTTTCACAATGAAAAAATGTTTTATATAAAACTAGCGAACCCAGCCCGCTTCGCTGGGCTAACCCTTACTTTACCTGGTGGCGAGTTACATCAATGGGCATAGCATATTCGTTTTCTTCGAGGAAAAATACATGGTCATATCAATTTTTATGACAATCGGTTGAACAGGGCGGAAGTCGATATTTGACAGCGCCGTCTGGTGGCGAGTTACATCAATGGACATAGCATATTCGTTTTCTTCGAGGAAACATACATGGTCATACCAACTTTTATGACAATCGGTTGAACGGGGCGGAAGTCTATATTTGACAGCGCCGCCTGGTGACGAGTTACACCAATGGGCATACCATATAAACCTTCTCCGTGAAAAAATACATATACATACCAATTTTCATAATCATCGGTCCAATAGTTTCTGAGTTCATCGATTTCATATATACAAACATCCTTCTTTATATATATAGATTTACTTCCAATAAAGATCTTGTATTTTGATTATGATTTTACAATTAATAAAAGTAATTTATAGTAGTGATATAAAAACAGTTCATAAAAAAGTTTAGCTTAATAATTTTATAACATTAACCCATAAAATGCATCAACTCCTTATAATGGTCCTTTTTGCCATTCTTAATATAGCATTATTTTCATTTTGTATGTTCATCTGTATATTTGTATGTCTATGTCTGTATCTTTGTGCATTCTTATCTCACAAAGGAATTAACCGTTTTGGATGAAGTTTTCGGGAATATATTGTCATGGGCTTCACTTAACATTTAGTATTTTTTTTATTTTAATCGGTTAACAAATAAAATTAATAATCTCTTATTTTCGTACATTTGCGGTAAGACATTTTTTCCAAACTATTTTATTTTTTTATATTTTAGGTAAGAACAGGTTTCATACTTAGTAGATTTATACTTCATGGTATAATATATTTTTTATCTCATCTATTCAAAAACATCTGCTTGGTTCCCGAAAAACAGAGATTAAAACACTGCTTTAGTCCCTCCGGGATTAAAACATTCTTGAATTTCGAACGCCAATATTGAAAGGATGCGCTTCGTAATTTTCAACTACGAAAGAGGTCGATTACGAATCTTGTATGAAAAAAACTAAAAAAACACGCTTTTTTTGCTAACCGAACTAAAAACTAGAAAATAATTTTTAATGACAAAGAGTATAAAATTACAGTAGTAGAAGATCGAACAATTAATCATAGTGAATCGCCTTAATATAAAATTATAATAAAATTTAAGTTATTAACAGAATAATTCAATTCTGAGTAAAAATCGTGGGGTGCATTTTACTATGATTCATTACTATCCTCTCATAGATAGTTGCTAATAGAATGATTGTAATACCTTAAATATCGAGCACCCCACGCTTTTGGCCCCACGCCACGTGGCGCGCGCAAATCGCGAACTAGCTCTATCTCTCTTACTCTTCCACAGAGGATCTATGAAAGAATTTATTAATCCTGGTGGTCCTAATAAGGATAATGGGAAACTTTTGAAATCAAATTATTGCATTGTCATCGGTCCTTGATACGTGTGCAAAGTTTCAATTTAATCGGATCGCTGGAACCTGGTGAAAATTAAGCTCGAAGATTCCGTTACATTCATACATACATACATACATACAACCCAAGCTAATAAAAGCGTGTTAAAAAGTAGGCAGAAAAAAAAGTAGGCAGAATGACTAACATTTTACTGACATTGAGATTTAACTGACATTTTACTTGTTTCCTCATAGATGTGATAAAAAGCAGATTGTGCACCTCGGGACTAAAGCTACTTTAAGCTCGAGTGATTTACTTTGAATCTCTCGCTCGCTCGGGATTCAACACTAGAATCCTTCGTTTCGCTCTGGATTAAAAAAAACACCCTCCCTTTAAAGTAGTGCTTTAGTCCCACGGTACAAAATCTACTATTAGATGTATAGCTTCATAAGTAGGGTATTAATTTATAATGTATTTTATTTAATATAAATGGATTGATAGTACCTTCATATTGATAGTATATATTTATAGTACATATTTATGGTACATATTGATAGTATATGTTGATAGTACATATTGGTAGTGTATATTGATAATTCATATCGATAGTACATATTGATAATACATGTTGATAGAACATGTCGATGGTACATGTTGATAGTACATATTGATAAAACATGTTGATAGAACATATCCATAGCACATAATGATAGTATATATCGATAGTCCTCCGGTCAGGGAATAATAATAAACTTTACAATAAAAAAATACATAATTGGTCTACCAAAATAAAAAAAATACTAATTGGTTTTTTAATAAGTATAAAAATATATCTGTGATTAAAAATTAAAAAAAATATATAAAAATAAACTAGAAATATTCCTACACGCAAAAATTAGTTATTTTTATTTTTTTTTTCTAATTAAACTCTCGTGAACCATGATGATTATTAAATATACATTTACTCGGCTACAATCACTTAATTTAATGGAAATTTGTCCTACTAGTTTTACTTATTATATATTAAGACGAGAACACCGTCGAAAAAGTTAAGTACAATCCTACTAACAGAAATTCATATAAACTAACAAAACTGTTATAGGCGCTTAAAAATAAAGATCTTTTAAAAGCATTACGTCCAATAAATCCCACCTTTCATAAGTTGTAAGGACTTCCTAAAATTCATAGACAAAATTGGCCTTTAAGACCTATTGTAAGCCAGATACACTCTCCTACATGTATGTAGGATAGCCCTACCCTGTAGGGTAGCCCGTTATTTAGCAGCGAGTGATTAGTGTGATTAGTGATTTGAGAAAACCTTTTTATTTGACCATCCTCTCAGGAGTCAGGCCTCGATACTGTTTGCGCTATGTAGACGATGTTTTCGTAATCGTATCTAAAGATCAGCTTAAAAACTTAGAATATTATCTTAACGATTCTCATAAAAAGGTGTATACAAGATTTCTTGTGATTGAAAACTCGTTAAAACGTCAATAAAAAATAGCTATACACATACGAAGTTTTAAAATCTGAGCAATAATAACTTAAATTCGGGAACGGTTCATTACAAAGCTGCTGCACGCAGTTCAAGTCGCAAGTCCGCCATGCTTCCAGCTCATGAATAGGAACCTCAAACAGGTTCGAAACTAGTCAGGCAAATTCTGATTAAATTACGTGATTATAGTCGGTTAAATATATATATTTAAGGTACTTAAATATCACATTGTCAATCATTATTCACACCTATAGAGCTGCCACTCTCTAATGAATATGACACAATAATTTCTAAACTTGACACTTATTTTCAAATCTATAGCAATAGATCCTTACCAATCGGTTAGAACAGCGGTTCTTAAACTTTTTTGGTGCAAAATACAACTAATGGCCTCCCATTAGTTGTATTTTGCTTTCCATGATACTGTTTTTTATTTATCAACAATTGGTTGATGTCAGGTTTGATAGAAGACACCTGTAGTCTCATATCACGATATTTTGTTTTCGTGGCTGAATAGATTGAAAATCCTGTTTCGCACAAATATGTTGTTGGGAAGAGAAGAAGAATATTCAGAGCGATTTTGACAAGCGTCGGATATTCATCACGAATTCTGTACCAAAAATCATTGAGAGGCGTAGTTTTTAACAATGACTCCATACCTTTTTCGTATTTCGGGAAAATATTTTGTATTTCGGGAAAATACATTTCAAAAGATGCGCGCATTGCAGTGAGTTATTGGACCACTTCTTCAAACACACTGTTGTGTGTTTACCTTGCAATGATAAATTCAATTTGATAAATTTTTGGACGATATCCGCCATAAAAGATAATTGGAACAACCAAGTTTTTAATACAAACAGTCTCTCAAATTAATAGAAGTGTAATCTAAAAAAAACATTCGTAAGTCCGGTCTAAGTTCAAATAGCCCTGTTAAAGTTTTATCCCGAGACAGCCATCGCTTTTCTGTATGGAGCAGCAATGTATTATGTTTGATGCCATAATCATCACACAATAATGAGAATATTCGGGATTGTAGTGGTCGTGATTTGATAAAATTAATTATTTTTACCGTTTCATCCATAGCTAATTTTATATTTGACGGCATTTGCTTCATCGCAAGTGCTTGTCTATAAAGAATACAACGGCTGGAACAACGCAATGCAATAGTTCCAAATTAGATTATTTTCTGCAAAAAATATGTTTATTTTATTAAAAAATTCTTTCCCTGTTGCGTTAGTGGGTAGCGGTGAACACATAAACATGTCTTCTTCAAAAGACTTTTCATATGAATATCTTACGATAACCAGCAAGATAGCCAGACCAGCGACATCACTTGACTCATCCATTTGCAAGACGAATCGTGTTTCTTGTAGCTAGTTCTTGTTTGACGTAGCTTGCCAGATCATGTAATCGCAGTTAAACAGTATCGTTTGATAGCGGCACCGTAGAAAAATGCTTTGCAGATTTTTCATCGAGAAAACATTTTTATATGTTTAACACACATGGCTTTATTAAATTCTCAGCGATAGTGTGCGCTTCCCTGCTTATGCAATGCGATAACTAACTAAATATGATATCTCCGTGGCCTTTTCATTGATAATTTGTGTTACGGGCATTTTTTTTACTTTCCAATAACTGTTCTTCTTTAAGTGTCTTCAAAAAGGGGGAGGTTCTCTATTCGGGCAAAAAAAAAGAGTTACGTAAATTAACGATATATGATGGATGTATGTCTCCGAGTTTTCTGAACCGATTTACGTAATTCTTTTTTTGTTTGATACGGAATAGTTTCGAATTGGCCCCATAAGAATTTAATTCAGGTAGGACCATTAGTTTTTATTTTATGAGCATTTTTGTCCAAGTTTTGTAGTAGCTCCTCCAGAAGGATATCAAAACGTGCTGTGACTTATGACATCTGTTGTTTTGGATATAATAATTTCTTACAGATTGATTTACTTAATATTGATTTATGGTGGTTATAAATCTACTCTCATTCATTGAGACCGGCCATCAGTCGATCGTACTAGCATCCGTCTATCTTTCTCCCAATAAAGCCTTAGTTGAGAGGGACCTTAAGTCCTTACTCCAATTAGGTAACGCAACCATTCTGGCCGGCGACCTAAATTGCAAACATCCCCGCTGGAACTCTACTGTCGCAAACAGTAGAGGAAATCTCCTTGATAGGCTAAGTTACAAGGCTGGTCTCGACTTCGAGATCACCGCGCCTTTGAGTCCCACGCGATACTGCGACACAGACTTCCGACATGACAGACCCGACGTGCTCGACATAGTACTCTTGAAGGGCGTGACACTCCAGTTACGTTCTATCGAGACGCTATCCGAGCTAGACTCTGACCATCGACCGGTCCTATTTCAGCTAGGACTTCCTCCCCTTAGGGAACCCGCGACAAAAACAATTATTAACTGGACGAAGCTTCGAGAGCAACTCCATTCCCCCGTACCAGCGCACCTCGACAAAATTCCTGACCAGCTTACATCGGTCGAGGACGCTGTCTCAGCAGCGACTAACTTCACAGAACATTTGGTAGACAGCATAGGAAAGTCCTCGAGGGAGGTCCGAGTGAACTTCGAGGGTTACCCAGCACTCCCTCCGGACATTAGACTTCTCATCACCCGTAAAAACGCCGCGATTAGAGCCGACAACCGACGGAGGCTGCGCCGGCTCCAGAGGGAGTCGAGACAAGCTCTCGACGACTTCAGAGATAGCGGCTGGGATAGGACGCTTGCGACGCTCTCTCCAACACACCAGGCATTCTGGCGGTTGCAGAGAGCGTTGAAGGCGGACACTGTCTCAGATATGCCTCCCTTGGTTGGACCTAACTCCGCCATCGCGTTTGACGACCCTGACAAAGCTGAGTGCTTAGCCGACAGTCTAGAGAGCCAGTGCCGTCTATCTGCTCAATCGGTTGATCGCGATCATGTCGAAATAGTCGACAAATCGGTCAATATAATGTGTTCTCAGCCACCGGTCGGTCCGCCAATCAAGGAAACTAACTTAGACGAGGTGACGTCCATAGTTAGGGCGCTTCACGCCAAGAAATCGCCAGGTCCCGATAGGATCACTAACAAAGTGATAAAGCTTCTTCCGCCTCCTTTAATTTACCTACTGGTTACCATTTTTAACGCTCTACTGGCCGGTTGCTCGTTTCCGGCCCAGTGGAAAGAGGCCATAGTGATAGGGTTCCATAAGCCGGGCAAACCCCGGCATCTGCCTAGTAGTTACCGTCCCATTAGTCTTCTTAGCTCCTTAGGGAAAGTATATGAGAGAATCATCCTCTGTAGACTTAGATCGGAAGTCGAGAGACTCAAAATCATCCCAAATGAGCAGTTCGGCTTTAGAGCCAACCATTAGAGCACATACTGATAGGGGCCACTGTGAGGGCCAAGAAGCATAGGACAGGAGTGCTCTTCCTCGATGTAGCTAAGGCGTTCGACAGGGTCTGGCACAGTGGACTGGTGTACAAGTTATACCAGTTCAAGGTGTCGGACAGACTCGTACTCATCATACGGGACTACCTGTCGAATCGCTCCTTTCGCTACAGAGTGGAAGGCGTTTTGTCAACCCCCCGCCCCATCAGGGCGGGTGTTCCCCATGGTTCAGTTCTCTCGCCCATCCTCTACTCCATCTACGCTAGCGATATTCCTAGACCGCGATCTAAAGTGCACCTTGCCATGTACGCGGACGATACCGCGCTTTACACGTCCTCTAAGGATCACTGGGAGATATACCAACGTCTCCAATCTGCAGTCGACTCCCTCGAGAGTTGGCTGCGGAAATGGCGGATCGAGGTAAACCCTGAGAAGAGCGTTTCGGTGCTCTTCGAACGGGGCCCCCCAAGGATCCTTCCGCGAATCAAACTCTTTAATAAACCGATACCTTGGAAAGACGAGGCAAAATACCTAGGAATAACGTTAGATAGAAAGTTAGTTTTCACTGCGCATATTAGGACCGTTCGTAGCAGAGCGGCCTACATATTAGGTCGTTTATATCCGCTATTAGGCAAGCGGAGTAAAATGTCCCTTCGCAATAAGGTGACACTTTACAAAGCTTGCATACGTTCCGTCATGTCCTATGCGAGTCCTGCTTTTGCGCACGCTAATCTGAAACCCCTTCAGGTGATTCAGAATAGGTTTACACGGATTGCAACCGGGGCGCCGTGGTTCGTACGCAACATCGATCTCCATAGAGACTTAGACCTTCCGACCATCGCTCAGTACTTCAAGGGGCTTTCCCAAAAGTACTTTGAACGTGCTGAGCGACACCCGAACCCACTGGTGGCTGACGCCGCAGAGTATAGACCACGTAAGACTACTTTAGTCAGAAAAAGAAGACCCAAGTCGGTACTCGTTGACCCCGACGACGCGTTCACAGTAGGTAATAACGTGTACGCGTAGGCATAAGTGATACCACACAACATACAGACACACACCGTCTGTACCGGTATAGACGAGGTCCCAACTGAGTAAGTGCTCCGTTGCTCCGGCGTTCTGCCGTCGGAGGACGCTAGTGTCCAAATTTCCTTAGCTACCCTCCTGACTAACGACGCCCCGAGCCGAGGTCCGTGTCTCAATCTGAGACGCCCTCGGGACGTCGTTCCCCATGGGGGCCCATCTGGCCCCCCCTTGTTAAGGGTGGGTCTCCAGACCCACCCGCTTCCCCGGTGACGCTGTAATAGCCAACAGGGCTAACAGTATAGACAAACAAAAAAAAAAAAAATAAATAAAAATAAAAAAAAATAAAAAAAATCATTCATTGAACGAAGTCATTGTGAAGTCGGACGCGCTGCTGCTAGCCGGTTCTCACGTTGCTGAGCAGACTCGGTTGCTGTACGGTTTCGTATGTCTTCTAATCTATCAGTCCTCTGCTCAGCAGACTCGTTGGCTAGACGCTCATTAGTGAGGCCAAGTCTATTAGCTCTCTGCTCAAAATACTCATTCGCAAGACGCTTTTGGATCTTACCAAGTCTAGAATTATGCTGATCAAGAGTTTCTTTACGTAATCTTGATTTCGTATATAGCTTCATGGCCAACCAACGTTTTTCACAATCTTTAAATGTCTTACAAGAACGTGAAATTGTGTTTCGAAGAGCATTTTAACGGAGACGACTACTTTTATCCGTTCCCATTTCTTGAGATCTATATTTTTTAAGACGCGCAGCACCTTTTGTAGGTCTACCCATGTCAAATTGACAATGTAGCAATAAACTAAACAGTATTAAATAAAAATAACTACGTTAAAAAAACTGACTTTAAAATTAAAAAGTGAAAAATAATGAAGATTTAATACAAATGAATACCTATTATTTATATGTATAAGAGGTTTGAAGTCGATGCCAAGCCAATTAGTGTAGGAATTCGATTGAATACATTTTCGTAATTTTTTATGTTTTTGTCTTTCTTCGTATCGATTCAAGCTAAAAAAAAAACTTTCTTACGTATAACTTTAGACAGAAAGCTCTAGTGGAATCCCCATCTCTCAACACTCGCTAACTCAGCTCAGCCGTCTGTGCAATTTTAAAAGTAAGACAAATAACAGACGGAATAATATACAGCAATGTTGTTATAAGATTCTTTTTATTGAGATACATGACTTATTTCATAGAATCTTATCATACATTATTGAGTAAAGCATCAGATATTTATATGTACTATACATTTATTATGAAATAACTGCTCGGGCAATTTAAATATGAGATCAAAAGAAATGGTTATATTTAAATTCAAGAAATAAAAAATGATGAATGTTGACTGATGTATAAGATATATAGGATAGACCAAAAAGATGTACGAATTTCAAACTATCGATGCTCGTGACCGGTAAAATACCGGAGATAAGTAGTTTGGTTCTCGATAATTTAGTAACCATGGAGCGTTTCGCCGGAAAGCTGTGTGCATTCTGTGTAAAAGCGTATTATAAAAATAGTGACTATTGCACGACGTCTATTGTGCTCGAAATTTTTTTTACACGATCTAAATTGCTCTAGTGAAAGTGTAAACAGATCGTGAATCAGAAAATTCGAATATTCGGGTTTGACACTGAATCAAAAACCAGCTTTGCAATAAAAACAGAAGAAAGTTTAAGTGAAATTTCGGCACCCATAGTATGCGATCACCAGCTAACAATCCGAAAGAGATCGAATTAATTACGATATCAAACACTTATTTAAGGAGTATTTTGTTAAAAGATCTTCAATTTCACTCTTATAAACTTGAAATGGAATGAAATTTAAGCCGAATGACCATCATCTACGCCTTGTTTTTACTAAAAGAATGTTAGAGTATTTACAGTCTTTAAATAATATTCTCTTCTCCGATGAAGATTATTTTCATAGAAGTAGATTATTAACAGGCACAACTGCCGGTATAGGGCTGAAAAGAATCCCAAACTAAAACATCAAAAGCAAGAAGCAATGCAAGAATAATAAGACCTCATTTTTCTTATAATGCGGAAGTCCAGACTGCAACGCAATGCTAAGCAATGTTACGCACTGGTTTATTGCCATAACTGCGTAATAGAACTGAATACAGGACCTGGTTTTAATAGGATGACGCGATATCCTATGCATCCAACGAGTCTTTAGTAGATAAAAACTGTATTTTTTTTGTAAAATACTGGTATCACGTCAAGGGGACTATCCGGAGACCATACCTCACGCGTCGCGTTTACGATCCAACGACGATTGATCAGCTCAAAAACAACATTCGAGCAATGTGCCTGCGAATTTTCACAAATTTGAAGTCTTTACTCCTGGAGTGTGTACTTAAATGGGTAATTTAAAAAAAATGAAATTTTCACGTATTTACTTTATCAAAGAAATGAGTTCTTTTTGTGTTTTATTATGATTTGTTTTCCATTTTTTTTAATCCACACAAATGTATCCAAGCAGTATTTAAAAAAAGTTGTATTTAAAAATAAGAATAGATATAAGCATAATTATGATTTACACCAGACACAAAAATAATTTTTGTGTAGCCACCACCAGGCTCCATAAATAAGTAATTCCATGAGGAGGAAACTAAAATGTTGTTTAGGTTTTACAGTTATAGGTAATTCCTTCAGAGTTAACTCTTTATCGTCCAGAATAAAAGATAATTCCTTGCTAGTCAATCCCAGAGGAATTTTCTATTATTGTGTATGTAGGAGTAAAAACAAGCTATTTTGCAATATACATATACAAAACAAGACTTTTTCCTTCCGTCGTCATACAGTGCTGACCTCTCTGGTCCTCAAACAATTGACCAAAAATATCATGTCCTACAGTGTTAAGAAGGTATAAGTGTAAAGATTATAAGTAAGTAACAGTACCTTAAATATCATAATAGAATTTTAATTAATACTACTAGATCCCCCGCAGAAGATTACTTCTGTATTAACTAATTAATTTGTATTAATAAATTCGAGATCCTCCAACCCTTTCAAACAAAGACATTTGATAAGGTAAAATATGTTTAATATGTTTTTATTGTATCAACTGGAGATCTTAAATCTATATACTTAAGTATATGAACATACCTATAATTATATGTAATTTATTTTCTAATGCCACTAAGAAACGTTATATTTCAAGCATTTCTCAAATAGGAAAAGGGGTTTTCCATTTAAATTTCAGTTAAATGCAGAACGCCATGTGCTTGGTATTTTAGGATAGGTTTTGTTTCTCCTTATATAAGAATTTATATTAGTAGAGCCTAGAAGCTAGCCTATTTATATGAAAATATTTAAAAACACAGACATCATTTTTTACAGTTTAAAGTCGGTCTAAAGAACGAGCTAAGACAGCTAGTTGTTTTCGATTAACCTTTGATGTTGCAGTCATAGGAAGTTCTTTCAAAAAAATCACACCACCTCGCAGTTGTTTTGGGTCAGATAATGTTTCTGAAACAAATGTAACAATTATCTTTATATAAAAGACATATGTTAGGTTATTATTTATTAAACCTGAACCGAAGTGTTTGCTATAATCAAGGAAATAAATATAATTAAAATTTTTAACCAAGTCATTAGTATTTTGAATAGAAAACAGCACATAACATACATCTATACCTTACAAAGAGAGGAATTTATGCGGAGAAGGGGTGAAGTGTATAACCTAAGCAACTCTTCTAATACAACGGCAAGAAAAGGAATAGCGGCTGTTTCACTCACCGTACGAAACTCAGATGTAATAGCCAGTTTACGTTTAACTTCTGAAAGGAATTGATTCTACCCCTCAAATGTGAGTTACAACTAATAACATACAGTTACCACTTTAAAAATTATCAGAATCTGAATTATATAATTTTATGAACCTTTCACAATGTCTTTGATTTCTTGAGCCGTAACGGAAGCGTTCTTGTGCAGCACTATACAAGCTACTGGTAAGTCTCCATTTTCTGGATGAGGCACGGACGTCACAGCCACTTCGAAGACCGCGGGATGCTTGATTATAACATTTTCTATCTCCGTTGGGGATACCTGTTGAAATATGCTTGTGAATTTGTTAAATGATTATTGACCGATTTATATAAATATAGAATGAAAATAAAAAAAAATATATAGAATGAAAAATAAACCGATACGGGCAGGGATTCGAACCCGCGACTACTGGGAAACCGTCCCGTTGCTCTACCAACTGAGCTACCGTATTGCTGTCCGCCTCAGTGAATTAATACATTTGATATGTGATCGTCTTTATCGGGACGGTGGTGACACCCATTAGATTTTTTTAGATAAACATTGAAAAGATGCCACTACCGAAATTAATGTTTGAAAATATCTTTAAACATGTATAGCCATGTTAAGTTTCTTTTGAACTACCTCAACAAAATGACCTTTATACGGCGAGTAAAAAGGTAAAAATATCTTAACTTTTCACTATCTTCTAATCTCTTTATATTTCTGCGTCATAGTGTTTCCTACGTGGTGAGAGAGAATATTTTTTTAATTAGTCAAAAGGTAATTAATGATAAGATGATCACTTTGCGAAATCTGGAAGCGGTCTAGCCATTGAAGATTCAGTAGTTTCTTACAAGTAACTAAATTAACTCAGAAAAATCTTATCTAACCTGGTAGTTATCATATGCAAGAAACAGTTTTATTCTTTCCACGAAATAGAAATACCATTGTTCGTCCCTCAAAAGCACATCTCCGGTCTTGAACCACCCGTCTTTTGAGAAGGTAGATTCTGTTCCTTCTGGATCATTGTAATATACATAAAAAATAATACTTGAATATATATATTTTTTAATGTATCATATTCTGAAGGGTCTGATCGGTGATCTAAAAACAAAGTATGTACGTCTTCCAATGAAATTGAAATAAATTGAAATAGCTTCAAATGAGCTTATTATAGACATAATGATATAATTATCGTGCTACTTAGAAATTTGGAATTGTAATTGCGAAATCAAAATAGCCTTATAAGGCCAGAATAAAGAATATCTCTCGCATTCCAATGCAGATTCGCCTAGGCCACTCGGAAAGTTGATAATAAGTTGATATAAGACGCTGGCGTTGTAATAATTTAATATGAAAATTAAATATATGTATATATTTTATAAGTCCAAAATTTCTAACCAGCATTTGTAACTTTCGTATATTGATACGAAATACCTATGCAATATTTTATTTTTCAATGTAACTTTCTGTGCTAGTAACTACGCCAATTTGCTGTTAAAAGGTTGTATTACCACATTTGATGTTTATCCGGTTAACCCATCACTGAAAAAAAAGGTCTACATACTTTGAAAACAGCAGGACTTTTAATCCATAATTCACCTGGAACGTTTGGTTCTGTCACATCTTTTTGGGTCTCTGGAGAAACTAGCTGAAAATTACACAAAAAGTATTGTAACTAAACTATTGTATATATAACACATGTGATTGAAATTTTAAAAGCTGGGAAATATTTTATTCAGTTAGTTATAAAATAATAACTTTTGATAGCTAGATACTATATAGATAGATAAATCATTTATTTAAATACATTTATAACTATTATTTTTATAAAATAATTATAATTATTTATAAAATATAAAAGGCTTTTAGTCTTTCTGTTTTTAAGAAGAATCCAATTAACAAAAAAAACCAAAAGCTTTGGCTTTAAGATTTTGCTATTTATACATTTCAGACTAGAGTTTTTCAATTGTTTTATTAAATTAGCTTATTAGCTATATATTATATTAGCTCACCCGAACTTCATGAACAGGTGCCGGTCTACCAAATGATTTTGGATTCGTGCTATCATATATGAACGCTAAACCGGATATTTCGGTTAATCCAAATACGGATATAAGGTGTGTCTCCGGGATAATAGTCTGTGAAAAAAAATATGTCGAGAGATTAGACTTTGCACAATAAATAATAATTATTGTAAAATATTATCACGGAATGATATATTCTTCCTGCTTTGCATAACAAACAAAGTTTTTAAAAGCATATTTGATAACATAAGAACTTTTTGAAAGCAAAACTAAAATCATGTCAAGTTGAACAAAATCAAATAAACATAGATATATTGTCGTCAGAACAAGAAGCTTTGTCAAATCTTCAATTATATAAGAGACGCAGTTTGGTTTAAGAACAGGTCTGGTGACGTAGAATTTTATTCGAGCTCTTAATCATACTGTTTAAAATTGTAATTTATATCAATTGCTATTTTAAAATTGACTTTGATATAATTGTTGTTTTAATATCGATTTCTTTTTGCAATGCATCGTTTTTTTTTATTAATATACCAACTGAAAAGAAGATTTGTATCCTGCTTTAATTTAATCTTTAAATATAATTTAGATGATTTCGTGAACTTTTAAATATGTTCGTGAATTAGAAATAGGTACACCTATTGTATTTTTACTTTAATTATTGACACAATTTAAGGAGAGTATATCCTTCTTATTAATAATTACAAAGATGGATTTGTCATCTAAAAAAAATGATCTGTAACCTTTTCATAAAATTGTACGATAGTTTAAAATGATCGATTTACCTACATTAACAAGATCAATAAGGGTGGATGGCACAGCGCTGCCACCTGCCATGATGAATTCAAAACAGCTGAAGTCACACTTTTCGCGATCACCCACTTTAAAGAGTGAAATCCACATATTTGGACTGGACATCGCAAACGTGGGCTGTTAAACAACAATAAAATTTGTAGTTGCATCAAGAATACCTACTAATAATATATTATCAATACATTTTTTTTTCAATTATTTATCACCTTGTATTTGTTTATGATGTAGTAGACATGTTCTTTGGTCATTGGTAATGATGACTGAAGTCGCGAACTACGCATAATTGGTGAAAATATAATTTGGAATATTGCCGAGAACCACTGGATAGGAGACATTATAAATGATAAGCGCGTAGGAGTTGGAGCCTTCTCGAAGAGGATCCTTAAAAATATCATTAATATAAAAAAAAATAATAATCTTTTGATTAAAAATATTCTTAACCCTAAAAATAATATTACTATGTAGGGAGACTGGGGTTGGAAGTGACATATTATTTCTAAAGTGTCATATCTTTTTTTTGGTTTGAATAATTAACTAGAGTGTATATTTAGCTGATTGAGTAAATATTCAGTTTTTAAATTTAAAATACATTTTCTGTAACAAACCATTATTTTTGATATAAATGAACAAATTAGAAAAAAAAACGTCTGTCACTTTTAACTCCTTACCAAGGGCAGATTGTTACACTACCGGGGGCAAAATGTTACAAGCAAAACCAAATGAAATTAAATGGGTTACAACATATCAGACAAAAATATTCATCTTCTACGCTTTCTTAGTCATTTTTATATAATAGCTTCCTTTTTACTGCTGAAAAATTTGCAGTTTGCTTAGTTGCTTCTATGGTTTTCTTGATATTTTGTCCTAGGTATATTTCCTGAACATGATTTTTAAATTAACTCTTTAGTTAACTTTTTTTTTAGATTTTATATCTTTCTTCTTCTACTGTTGCAATGCCAAAGTTTTTTTTTCGAAGTATCAGTCACGATAGCGTATTTACGTGTTATATTCGTTTCCTAGCAGCTGTTTTAGGATAAGGCTTACTTCGGTGCTCCCTGGGCAACAACGGTTAATGTGATCCTTCGGGTTTGCATTAGCCGTTGGCTAATACTCGGCGCGAGGTGGGTCGGCCATGGGGTTTTTTTTTTTTTTTTTTTTTTTTTATTTATTAGGTTTACCAACAGCTTACAACATTTTTCTTAAACAATAAACATTATAATAATAAGTACTAAGATAAAATGAGAAGCTAATTATAGGTAAACACCACATGCCCATAAAAAAATTACAACTATCCTAAAAAAAGGATATTTACATCTAAAAAGAAAGTGAAGTGTTTTCATTCGCTCCCATAATTTGACTATGAAAAAAATAATGTATATGTAAAAAAAGGATCTAATCTCTTAAAAACTAATCTGTTAATTTATTTAAAGCTATATGGACTGATTTCCTGAAAGTAGTTAGAGAGTCACCATGCACGTCCAAGAAGTTGAATTTATTATAAAGTTTACTTATTCTAGGAATTGGCGAGTTACCACCCATAACGGTTAAACGACGAGGAAAAGATAAAAGCGAATTTAAATGCTTTCTAGGATACCTGAACGGAACTTTCAACTCAAAGCTCTTTAGAAGAGAAGAACATTCAATTTTATGGTTGAAAATTTTAAATAAAAATATCAAATCTAGTTTCATTCTCCGCTTTTCTAAGGAATCCATACGAAAGAAATTTAGCCGGTCTTTATAACTAACAATACTTTTAGCCTTTCCTGCCGTGTAAGCCAAATGCCAAAGAAAGCGTTTTTGGATCCGTTCAACCCTCAACATATGTGTGGAATAGTGAGGTCGCCAAGCTACACTACAATACTCTAGAACGCTAAGTACTAAAGCTTTATAGAGCAACAATTTGGTACTAATCTTAGTAAATTCCTTACCATTTCTTATAATAAACCCTAGCATTTTGGAAGCTCGTTTTATAATATTTTCAATGTGGGGTACAAAAGTTAATTTACGATCAATAATGATTCCTAGATCTTTAATTAATTCAAGTTCTTCAAGACAATTTGGGCCAATATAATATTTTGACGGTATGATATTGCTTTTTCTTGTAAATTTGATATGTAGACACTTCTTTATATTTAATTGTAAGTTATTATTATCACACCACTGAAGTATCCTATTTACATCACTTTGCAAATAATTGATGTCCTCCATGCTATTAACTATTCTAATAATCTTTAAGTCATCCGCATACATAAACGGCAAAGAATATTCAAAGCAAACAGTTATATCATTAACAAAAATATTGAAAAGAATGGGACCTAGGTGTGAGCCCTGTGGAACTCCTGATTTAATAGATCTTTGGCTAGATTGATATCCACCTACAACGACAAAAAACGAACGATTTCTTAAATACGAATCAAACCATCTTAATAGTGATCCTGATATGCCATACATGGATAACTTATGCAACAAGATGCTGTGAGAAACCGAGTCGAATGCTTTACTAAAATCCATATATATGGAATCTACTTGCTTATTTTGGTCTACAGCTTCTGATAGTGTTTCAATAAAGGAAACTAAATTAGTTGACGTCGATCTGGATTTTACAAAACCGTGTTGACAGTCACTTAGATATTTCTTAAAATAGCTCTGTAAATATGGACACACCAGTGACTCAAAAATTTTGGCGAAGGTTGAGAGCAGTGATATAGGCCTGTAGTTAGATATTAAGAAATTACTGTCTTTTTTCAGAATCGGAACAACTTTTGCAACTTTCCATAAAGTAGGAAAAACGCCAGTGGCAAGAGATCGATTATATATCATTGTAAGGGGTTTAACTAAATTATGTGCACACTTAGAAATAAACAGCGGAGAAACAACATCTGGTCCAGAGCCTTTGGAGGGACTTATAGACTGTAATTTCTTAAATACATCCTTTTCATGAATTTTGAGAGATGGAAGAGAATCAGCACTTAAGTTAATAGATTTGAATAATGCTTCACTTATGGCGTGTTGGTTTGAGAGTTCTAGTTTAACTTCGTCTTTATATGCAGATAAGAAATAAGAAGCAAACATACTACATATTTCTGTACCATCCGATGTTGAAACTTGTCCGTCAGACATAACAGCCGGATAGGAACTATTTATACCCCTTTTACGCTTTATGTAGGAAAAAAAGGATGATGAACTTTTTTTAATAAGTTCTTCAATGTTATTAAGATATTTTTTGTAGCATTCATGAATCATGATTTCACTGCGCTCTTTTAATAAACGAAACTCTATATCATCTCTAGGGTTTTTAAATTTTTTAAATTTAATTCTTGACTTATTCTTCTCGTTTAGTAATTTAATGAGACTGCGGCTATACCAGAAGGGGTAGCGTTGGCTTTTTGGTTTATACAGTGGGACAAATTTTTGTAAAACATTATTAAGAATTGTATTAAATTCATTTACCATTGTATCCACATCTTGGCATTTGTGTAGGGTCTCTCCAAAGTCAATATTGCTTAAGAAATCATTAATTGCCTGATAATTAGCTTTACGATAATCATACCTTTGAAAATTCAAATTGTACGATAAGTTTTTAATATCCCTTATAGCAATATTGACTTCCAGAGGAGGGTGGTGACTGTCAATCTTACATAGAGGGCTATCCGACTCAATAACTAAACATTCGGGAAAATCACATAAAACTAAATCAAGAAACTTTCCATTCTTGTTCGGAATCACGTTGCATTGTAGAAGGTGATTTGTATATAGAAATTCGCTAAAAGCTTGGCCTGCCAAAGAATTACAGTTTTTTAATGACCTGCTGTGGACATCCCACTCTAAAAAGCTCATATTAAAATCACCAACAATGCAAGTGAAACCTTGTAATCTATCCTTAAGTTTATTATAACCATCTATAAAGGATTCTAGTTTTTTCTTTTCAAACGGAGGTGGTAGGTAAAGAGCACAGATATTTATGTTTAAAAGAGACTTTTTTACCTTCAACTCCAAAGATATCCAAAGATCCTCACTATCACTTTCGAACTCTTTCAGACGTCGAGATTTTAAAATATTTTTAACGGCCACTATTACACCACCACCTTCGCTTTTTTGACTATTAGAAGAGTTTCTATCTCTTCTGTAAACCGAATACCTATCATCAAACAATTCAGAACTCAAAATACAATCCTTAAGCCAGGTTTCAGTAAGCACAATTAAATCATAATTAGAACTACATAAAGCTCTATAAAAACTTATTGTTTTGGTGCGTAGTCCTCGCACATTTTGATAATAAATATTTAATGAATGAAATGATATAATTAAAAGGACCAATACAAACAAAAAAAATACATTAATAAACTACAATAACTAATTAATACTTTTCAACGAATCAAAGTTACGTATAAGACGGTATTCCGAGGTGGCGTCCTTTCTGACGAAAATACGCCCGTTTCGTATCCACGTGAATGTGTACCCCTTTTCTTTAGCTTTAAGGCGAGTAGCTGCATGTAGTTCCTTATTAAATGCTGATAGATGTTCCATTATATATATGGGTTTTTGCTCTCCCGAATAGCCTATGTGAGAAGAATTAAGCTTTTCTGCTGGTTTCTTACATTTGTTAAATATTGTCACAGCAGCTAAGACCTTATCACGAGTCAAGGGTGAATCAAATTGGACAATGACGGATCTAGGCCTGCTGCTATCCTTGTTTTTCTTCGCAATTCGAGTACAGTTTAAAATTTGTTCTTCCTTAACATCAGCCCCAACTGTATTATTTAATGTTAGTACCAATTTTACGAGATTTTCCTTACTACTCTCAGGCAAACATTGTATTTCGATGTTGCTAGCCCTGGCATTTTGTTCCAAAATATTTATCTGCTGTTAAAGCTCGATTAATTTCGATTTCGATTTTACATTTTCCTGCGTCAGTTGGGTAATAGTCTCAGTTGCCGATTTGTATTCTTTAATGACATCCTCATATTGCTCATTTAAGAAGGGTTTGTGCCCGGTTAATGGCTGGCTGGCGGGCAGGCTACCTTTCGGGGTGGTCTGTCTGCGGGGTGGGCTCGGGCCTTTTGGCCTGGGCACTGAGGGTGGGAGGGCGCAGGCCCTCTCTACCGGGGACAGCAGCGGGGTCGCCCCTGGTACTTCTCTGTGCGCAGAGTGGACTGTGGGGCGGTCCCGTGGTTGTGTGGGGGGTACATGGCGGTCTCTTCCTTGCTGAGGGGGAAGCCGTTGCGCTGATAGGGTGATGGCCCGAAATAGTCATCGTCAGGTACAATAGCGCTTGACGATGATTAGTCCGGGCGAGGTGGCGGCGGAGCTCTTCCTAGGGAGGGCTTCGTTGGCGGGGTGGCGGGACGGTCGAGGTCGCATATTCTGCGTCGTCTGCAGGTGGCAGTTTAAATTGCGGCGCAGATGTATTTACCTCTTCCGGCCCCGTGTGTCGGGGTGGTCTTCTTTGAAGGGTCGCCTGCGATGCACACCAGCCGCTGGTGGCGGCTTCGGGTTCGGACCACGACCGTTTTCGGACGGGGTCCGGCCCCGGGAGGTTGAGTCGGATCGGGACACCTTCTTCGTTGAGGGAGTCCTGATTTGGCTCGGTCGGCTTGGGTGGAGGGCAGGGGAGCCCTTCGCGATTCAACAAGCCGGCCACCGGAGTGGGACGCGCTCAAGTCAACCGGGCGCGTCACTCCATGGAGGTGGTGGTCGCTCACGCGGCCTTCCGTCGGAGCAACGCGGATGTGTGCGCAAGCGTTCCCGTGGCGCTCCATTATGACGGAGAGGTGTTGACCGTCTGGTTTAGTGAGTAAGAGTCTCACATAACCGTTTCCATCTTCCCCTGGATGGAGTTGTGTATCCATGAGAATTCCAGACGTTAAAAAAAAAAAAAAAAAAAAAAAAAGGATAAGGCTTACTGGTTTCTAGAGAAAAGAATTGTCAAAAACCTTAGAATTTCTAGTAACTGGGTAAGTAAAAATGGAGATGTTGTATTCTGATATGGTACTCGTTATGGGTGAATCATGAGTTTGTGAGCCGGATTTTCGATCTCTATCTTCTGTGTTGTAACAAGCCAATTTTCTATCATTGAGTTAGTCGTTTCTCCTATTATTCGTTGAAAATAAAAACCATACCACATGTCACAACCTGCCCAAGCTAATGTCACTTTTAACTCCAACGCCTAAATAGATCTTTTAAGGTTAAGTTACAAAAATACTAATTAATATAACTGTAAAAACCTAGTTTTATCGCAAAAAAGTAAGCGTTAGAACGCAAAAATTACACTAGACACATCTTTGATTACTTCAAAAACAATTTGTAGACCAATATTACATATAATAGGAAATGTTACAAACGTAGGCTTTTTTTACCGACACCCCCGTGCTCCCACAAGAACCCTGTAGCCACAGGCTTTCGCGGGATGTGAGCTGATAGTGGCGGCGTTATTTAACTGTTTTTAACGTCATTTTAGCATTCTCTGGTCTGACGATGATGACGACGATGCAAGTGTTAAATTACCAAGGCAAATAACGAAATAACAATGTCAAATCTTCATTCATTAGCTCCGAAAATAAGTACATAATAATGATATTATTATCTTTTTTTTTTTTAATTTTAATTATTTTTTTTATGTTTGTTTGTTTAATTTTATAAATATTTTAATTTAAAAGGAACACATATTCAAAGAAGGTTACACTTACCACATACTAGGAACAGAAATTGCAAAATTAGCATGTGTCACAGCTGCAGACTTAAAGAGGCCAGTAGTTCCACTCGTTGATAATAACAAAGCTTTTGTCTCGGTTGGGTCTAGATCTGTGATTCTGTAATTATTTATTGACGAAAAAAAGGAAAGTAAAATTACCAATTATTTATACTAAATAAATTAATAATTATTGCAAGGCAAACATTTTCATTATTATACGTTATTTTAAATTTTCTAACGTTAACTCAGAAATAATATTTTTTTAGAAATGGGACTTACTTAAAATCATCAATAGAAGTATCATCACTATAATTGCTTAAAAGCTTAGAAAAAGATAAATATTTATCTCCATCATTAAAGGTTACTATTTTAGTTTCTAAATCCAGACCATTTAAAGCTAAACAGATATCTGCAGCTCTGTCACTTTCACAGAATATAATGCTTGGTTTATTGATGCTAAAGTTGTGCTCAAGTTCTTCTACAAAAAAAAAATTAAAATAAACAATAACATTCCACACGTAAAAGACACTTTCAACGAATAAAACACACATACACACACACAAAGGACAATGATAGCATAATTAAAATAAATTGAGACATTAATTGATTTTGTTTTCAATATAAATATATTAATATATTAAAAATCGATTGATTGTTTTAAGGTCTAAATAAGTCAATTTATAGTAATTTGAAAAAAAATATATAGTCCTCTTATTGAAAATGTTATAACTTGATCTTTAAAATCAATTCTTAAAAAGTGTGATATGAAATATGTTATTTTCTTCTCGGGTTCTAAACGAAAGTTTCGAACGGCTTACTCCCTTTAATGGACCACACAGAACGATTTGCGAGCTACAACTAATAGAAAAAGAAATAAATAAGAAACGATAAATTGTATCATTGACTTTATAAATTATATTGCTGCTAATTGTCGAATCTAATAGTTGAAAAAAACAGTGCTTGGACTCTGTTTTATAAAACTGCATTACATACATAGTATTTTTCTATATACCACCATAATATGTTACTATATTTTGTGCTCTTGTTATATTGTAAGTTCCTTTCTGGGGATAAATGTACTCACGAATTTTTAATGTCATATCGATTCCGGCTGCGATTGCACCGATAAAGAAAGAAGCGTACATCGGTATACACAGATGAATATGGTTAGGTGCCATCAAAATGATAACATCTCCTTTCTTAATTCCTAAATTTCTTAACGCTGTGGCACATTGAATAGATCTCTTCAAAGCTGATTCAAACGTTTCGGTTTCTCCTGTAGCGGCATCAATCTAAAAAATAAATTTTCAACAAAAAAAAATGTCTTCAAAGGTCTTATAAAATGTGTATCTGATATATCTTTGCATACTTGTAAAAGGAAATCCGGTGAATCTTTAAAGCCTTGAAAAATAAGTTTTCCCAAGTGATATCTGTCAGTAGGTATGCCAGATTTGGCGACTATTCTCGAAGACAGATCTTGAAGGTGCATGTTTGTTGCATTTCGACTTCTTTTCCATTGTGCCATATTTAGATACCCTAATATAATATTATCCTTAATACATTGTACCTCGCTTATGGGTACAGAAGATTCCACAAATGATATCTAAGGTTGAATATTATTGGCTTTTCTACTATTCAGTAATCAAAATAATCAAAAACAATTTTAAATTTATTTTTTAAGGAATGCATTTTTTTGTACATTTGTGTTTAATTTTTTTTAAACCAATACTTGAAGTCTATTTATAACACAAAGATAAAGAAATTCCTAATACAGCCTGTCATCAACCGCCTCGTACCCAGAATGTATTATGGTCTAGCATTCGAAAATACTGTAGGACCTACTGCGTGCACACATTTGCCAAGTTGCTAAAAAGTTTTTACTTTTTTGAGTCTAGTAATTTACAAGTTTGAGTCAAGTTTCTAACGTGACTACATGAATAATACATGAATAATATTCTGTAAAAACATGAATTGCTACAAATTGAATTACCATGTTAATTTAATAGTTAAGTAAATTTTACCATATGTTTTAGTTTATTTTAAAACAAAGTGTATTAATATTTGTCATTATTTATCTTTCATCATAATTTACTTACAAAAAAAGTGTAGTTTCAACAATTAAAAGATATAATAAAAAATAATCCTACCTGCAATTGAATTGATTGAATTATTACAATTAATATTATTACAATTGAATTGATTGTGGGCTTAAAATAGCATGAGGTTTGATTATTATTGAATGCATAATATTAGAATATCTATATTAGGTATTCAATTATCTATACGTCTTTGGTATTGTGTCAAAAGTATAGAATAAAAATGTTTACATAACACTAAAAACTGTTTATTTAAAAAAATAAATATTTATTTTGTACAATGGTTTTCTAGAAAAATAATAAATATTTTAGTATTATTAAATGTCCAAACATCATTCTTATATTTTATTTACTAAACTATAGTATAAATTGTCTTATATAAATTAAAAAAATATGTATAAATTATATTAAAAAATACTTACAATATAAAGATGATTCTTGTATTCTAGCTAATGCCGTCGTTCTATCTGCAATGTATATCGTTAACTGTTGAAATAAAATAAAAAAATGTGCATGTAAACTAAATATACTTTATGATTTTTATAATATTTACTTAAAACGTCAAGATAATAATGCTCTTTTAAGATATATGTAGTAGAAATGATAATAAAAAAGGAGAATGACCTATGTAAGCTGCGGTAAATATTTTAATTCACAAAAAAATATCATTGTAAATTTCATATTTACTCCCATTTTGAAGATTGTATCAAAGAGTAATAAACCTTAAGAACATAATAGGAAAGTTATTTATTATATTATTATTTAAAAATAGAAGTAATATTTTTTAGGCTTTTACGAAACAAAAGAAATAAGTTTTTTTAAATGTATACAGCTTATTAATAATATCTTAGAATTGGTACTCTCTCATGACTTTTTAATGATTCAAAAATAAAGTAGTGAATTACTATCCCTTAGATTTGAATGCTAAGAAATGTGTTTTAAGTCTTATTATGTAATAATTTTTATTCAGTTTACCTTATGTTATATCAAATAATTTATGTTTAACGATATTTCTATATTTAAGAAAAACTATCAATAAATAAAGAGATGACATTAACCTTTAGAGTAGAGATACCTGATCAAACAAACAAGGTACCTCATCAAGTCATCTAAGCTGTGTACATTTACTTGTTTTGTTTACTTGTTTTCTCTGTCAACGCACCAAAATGCATACAATATGCCTGTATTGAGATTATAGTTCAATGGTGTACTCTAATTGTACGGTCTAATGTTACGGTCTAATTTTACGGATTTAACTCGCGTATATTGAATTATTTTTTTTTATTTGCATTTTAAATCTAACCCGACGTTTTGAATGCTTTACAGCAATCGTAATCACGGTAAGATCAGATGGAGGTGTAATCCGTAAAAATAGTTTTATTTCAATGTGTAGTATTCGTGAAAACCTAAGAAAATACTTTGTTAGTTATCTCTCTGGTTAGTACTAGTTACTATTTTAACAACAGCCCTGCAGATGAGTCAATGACTCAAGTTCCACACATTTCGATCAACCAAAAATTCTTGAATGTTATAATAAGATTTGTGTAATAATATACTGTTTAAAAATATCTTTAAACATGTATAGCCATGTTAAGCTTATTTATATAAATATAGAATGAAAAATAAACCGATACGGGCAGGGATTCAAACCCGCGACTACTGTGAAACCAAACAACTGAGCTACCGTATCCCTGCCAGTATCGCCAGATACATATCTAGCTTTTAAGTTACAAATAGTCCGTATGGCTCTTTTTTGTAAAATAAATATAGAATTAACTAGCAGACCCGGCCACGCGTTGCTGTGGTTGCTAAGGTTTTGGATATACCTATTACATTGTAGGACACATTGTAATTAAAAACTTCAGATAATTTAGCTTTTAATGATTTTATTGCTGGCAGTTCATTAAATCGTAAGTGAAAATCATACACCATTCTTCGAACAATATCATAATCAAAATGTTTTTTTGGTCTCCCTTTTTTTAGAGTACTGAACTTAAGTTCAGTCGAATGTGTGAATTGTTCAAAGTTCTTCTTGAAATTCCAGTGGCATTTGCAACTCGCTCTTGAATCTTCTTAAAATAACAACTTACATTGTCATCTTCATGTTTTTTTAATCTGTCAGCTTCAGTTACAAAATATTTCAAAACATTGTATATAATTTCGCAGGACTGACCTTGTAAAGGTTTCTCTCTTTTTCCTAAATATGACATTATAATTATTAAAAAATTTTGGTGTTAGAACTCTAAATATATATTTCGAACTGGAAGCAAACGCACTCTGTCGCACTTAAACAACGATTCACAAAACGTCACATAGGTCTCAGAACAATAACTAAAGCATAGAAATAGCCAGAATTTGAAGACTTAATTGTGCGTAACAGGTGTCCTCTTTTTTCATACTGTGAAAACATAATGATGAAAGAAACAAATATAAAGTTGTCAGAACACAGTCCACACTTATAATGTCAATTGGTCACCATTTGGTCACCAATATTAAGAGAAATTGGAAATTCTAATTCATATTTGACTTATCGAGTATGTTTATTCTTGTTTAATTTTATTTACAAATTCATATAGTTATTTACATATTTTCTCCGTTTTGTTGAGAGGAAATATGACCTAATAGCATGAGCAATGTCCTACATTATAAGGGGATGTAAATACCATTCTTCCCGGAAAGAAAATTAAGTTCAAAACGTAACCTTCCATCGGTAAGTGATCCAACATGGTATTTTTTTACGTTGTCCTTCGTTACAATAAACTATTTTTGTTTTTAAATGGTTTACAAATTATAAAGAGAAAATCATCCTATGGCCAAATTATAAGACTGCTATATGCAATATTTATTATGATATTTGAGCATTTTAAAGTATTCTATACATTTTTGCAATAGTGTTGTAAAAACCACAGTTATCGATAATTTAATCCAGTGTTATTCTAATAAGTTCTGCAACATCATGTGCTATATCTACGGATTACTATTCTAGATTTTCCGCGGAAGTTCACTGACGACAGATATGGATCGACACGATTGCACAAAAAAATTGGGAATATAAACATTTTAGACCGCAATATTTTAAAAACTAATATTTAATAGTTGAGAATAATATGGCTGTAGTTTTATTTTAATTTATTTGTCGTTTCTTTTATAAGACGTTCTCAAAGTGGCTAATAAAAAATTAAAAATATGTGTTAACCTGACCATTTTTTTTTAATTTACTTTCAATAAATATTTTTGTTTTTGTGTTTCTAGTTTATTTGTCGTATTGATTATTTTTAAATGCCACCTAAGTCATTTTCTAGAACGGAATACAGCTGAACGTTATCGCACACCGCAAAATCCTCTAGGTGATAGCACTTTTCGATGTATCTCGTTCTAGCAAGTGATGGAAAGCACTTAACCAGCCTTTTAAAAACAGTAGGTACTACCATATAGAGATAAGGATCACTATCGATATCGCGGATAAGTTTACACGATGTTACATCACTAGAAAAAAAAAAGTTGTCTACGGCAGTGTACGCCTTAAAAGTATGAAGTTCCTTCTATGCTTTAGTTATTATTCTGAGACATAGGTAGTGTGGTAGATAATGCTCAACGAAGTCTAAATTAGTCGATTGTCTCTTTCAAAAGGACGATGTGTGATATTTATTGCCAGCTACTGTAATACGTCTCATTTTAAGAATGGGTATAATGGTTTTTATTATGTGCAGTTATAATTTTCCTAAATAATATTTTTTTTACGTAAAAAAAGCATGTTTTTTAAATTATATTACACCCCAATTTAAAATAACCACTTATAGAAAAAAAATGTGTTTTTTATACAAAAAATAAATATAATTGTCAAAAGAAGAAAATTATACTTGTTTTAACAGCTCCTAATAGATACAGGAATGTTTGTATTTCGTGTGACAGTGATAACGCTCTATGAAGCCGAAATTAGCCGATTGTCTCTTTTCAAAGGTCGATGTGCAATATTTATTGCCGGGTATTGTATGTACAGTTGACGTATGATGAGTAATTGTTTCGAATTATATAATAGAAATGTGTCTTCTGTTAGGGGCAAGACCGCGTCCTCCGTTGAGACACCATTTTTGAAACCAAATTGGTTGCTAGAAACTAGATTGTTACGTTGGAGAAATGCTTTTAAGCGATTGTTAATAACTTTCTCTAGATACTTTGCCAGTACTGATATAACTGAAATTGGCCTGTAATTGTTTAAGTCTTCTTTACAACCTTCCTTATAAATTGGTGTTATAATGACTCTTTTAAATATTGCTGAAAAACAGCCCTTTAAAACACAAGTTGTAAATATGACACAATATTGGTATAAGTATTATCCTGGCAGTTTTGACAAATTATTTAGGTATGTTATCTCACCATGGCGCTGAGTCATTGGACAGATTACTAATAATTGTGTTTATTTCGGAATGATCGGTATCTAAGAGGACGAAAGAATTAGAAGGAGTACATTTTTTGTTTAAATTAGTTTTGTTTCTAATATTGTTATTTATTTTCGCAACCATATTTTTACCTAAATCAGAGAAGTGGTCGTTAATGAGGTTAACAGATTGAAATTGTCAAGTAGTCGGTGATAGAAGTTTGTGAGTGTATAACAAATTGATTTAATAGTCTTCCAATGCGATTTATTGTTATTTGCAGTATCTATTCTATTTCTATCAAAATTATTTTTAAGCCTCCGGACGAGTTTGTGACAAAAGTTTCTACAGCGTGTGTAAGTTATTCTTAAAATCTGATTATTAGATTATTACATAACATATTTTAAAACTGTGCAGACTGTAAGGTACATTCAATATTACTAGTGGATTATAAATATATAATAGGTTTACAATTAGTTTGTGATGTAGTGATGAAAGTATAATGGATGGCAATAGACCTTACTCGCCATCTCACTCGCATCTATACGTGTACAGTACCTCGCGCTCCTTCTCACAGCTACCCTATATTATTGTCTGGCAATGGGTCAGAACTAAGAAAAGTGTCTGACTGATGAGAAAACATCATCTAATTACTATATAAGTATTATATATAAAAATCAACTTTTATACTATAATGTAAGGTTAAAATTTCCTTAACATTAAGGGTATCTGGCAAGGGGTTGCCACGGTGTAAAGTATATTACCAAAAAATCGAATTTATAATTTGACAAAAGTAAAGCGGTATTTTTCTCACCTTCAGTACCGCTTACCTGCTGAAGCCACTATAGTCTGAACTTCATAATGTTCCATCGTTGTTACTTGTGTTGGTAATGTGCGCTGAAAAATTTTCAGCTTTTATAAAATAACGACTCAGGTCAATTCAAGGACGTTACTGAACTAAGAATAGGGTTACGTTTTGAGAATTAAGGAGAATCTAATAGAAGATTAGTTAGAAAATTACCCATAACTATGTGATTTATATATTCAGTAATAAAGTTCTTCAGATCAGTTTCTTAGTCAGATAAATATTCAGTGGAAAAGGACAGCACATGTTACCAAGAACGGACTTAACTCTTTTCACGCAAATTTACAAGAAAAAATTATCTTAAAACTTTGTAAAGACTTTTACTTCGAATTAATACAAAACCTGGTAAAGAGAAAATGAATCTAGATAATTTTGGTTTGTGCCAACTTTTAGAAACCAGATATTCATGTTATTTGCTAAATTGAAAGGCATTAACTTTTGTTTCGTTAGATAATATTACAATAAATACGTTATTGCTTTGTATTGTCCACAGGCGTCGTAACTAAATTATGTATATATTTGAATCCGAAATCGATCTCAATGGCAGAATCTCATATGTAGGTAATATAGGTTTTATCTGTGTCAAATATGTAACAGAATATAATACATACTGTCTTTTATTTGCTGATAATATTATGTTATTACTGGGTATACCAAATTTTTATAGAATTTATCTGGATATTGTCTGCATACAAATGGTGAAGACAAGATAAGACTTGTTTTATACATAATAAAAATAGCAAGAGGAGATACACGCCACCTTGAGGAACACCGGCAATGACTTATGAGTACCACTTAAAATACGAATTCCTTGCAGAAACTCTGCCGGAGTTCATACAAGTAACTACAAAACAAGTCACTTACCGTACAATATACGATAAGAAAACTTAGAATAGCCAGCAGGATATCGAAGTCTACACCATTGATATCGTTACTGAAATTTTAAAGCTCAAACCTGTTGATTATCAATGATTTTTTGAATATCATCTTCTTATCTGGACTAAGTGATAGTCGAGCCGATATAAACAAGTAAGTATAAATTGTAGTCAAGGTAAAAATATTGTTTCGCGGAGGTGTCGATATGTATAAAAATACTTAAAAAAATCTCACTTGCACCGCCATCTACCGGGCTCAATTAAAAATGTAAACTATATTTAACCCAATAAATCATAGACTTCGTTTTATCATAATCGATCCAGCCATTTAGGACGATTTTAGTTAAGTGCTTAACATTTCTGATAGAAATTAAATTTACTTTTGTTGTATACGAGCTACGAAAGAGGCTAAAAAAAGGAATGAATACTATATAAATAACATTAAAAAGTTTTTCATCTATTTGTTTTTTACTATGAATTTCTTGTTTAATTATTGACAAAATAGACTTCTCTATATTCTTTAACCAAGAATATCTTTTCTTTTTACAGTCAGTTTGTCTTATTTTTGGGTTATTAAATGTCTTTGTTTTGGATGTTTATTATTTAAAGTACAGCCACGTCTATTTAGTAACAGTGAGTAAACACGATTTGAAGTTCACTATAATTAATCTAAAGAAATTATCAGATATATTAAAGCAAATCTTATTATTTCTCATTATTCGGTTATTTTGTATTTTCTTATATTTTTCATAATTTAATTTGATTTTTTTATATATATTTTTTAATTCTAAATGTCCAGTAATGCAAATACAAGCATTACTAACTTGAGACTCAGAAAATTATTATTAACACTGCGGCCGGTCGCCTTGAACTACTGACGTGTTTCAGTGAGTGATAAAATGGAAAAATACATCGGAAAAAAATATAAACTAAAAAGTTTGTAGTATCGTAGTATTTTGATATAATTGTCGTATATTATTTATAAAGGGTACGACTCCAATGAGGTCAGATATTGTCGTCCTTCCAATTCTAGAAATAAATAATTATTACAATTATAAGTAGTATGTGGTTGAATAAATTTATTTAAATCAGATTTTATTATTTTAATTCTGGTTAAGATAATTTGTGTCTAAGGATTAAGTAATACATTACAATTGTAATTGTTTTTTTTTATAAATTGTTTTCTTGGTAAATAAATAAAGACAAAATTAACAAAATGTGTGGATTATATATATAATACATTATATATGTTATTGTATACATAAAACCAGGCTGGATTCAGTGACAATCATAGCAGAAGACATCGACATCCTTGTATTGCTGACGGCATTAGGAAGGAATCAAACTAATGTATTTTTTTTAAAACCTTCAAAAGGGCGTACGTCCGAACAATTGTACTGTCCTTCAGGTTTTAAATATGACGACGTAATAGCTGAGAATTTACTGTTTTTCCATGCCTTCTCAGGATGCGACACAATGTCTGCAGCGTATAACATGGGCAAAATCAAATTTATAAAAATTTTACAGAAGCATCCGGAGTTAGCAAGTGGAACTAAATTATTTATGATTGAGAAAGTCGAGTCATCGTTACTCAGTGTTGTTAGCCAACGTTTTGTCGTCTCTTTATATAGCGGAAATAAAGACGATACTCTAGACACTCTGCGATACAAACGATTTGCTAAGACAGTGACAAAAAATGCATTTAATCTCTCTTCACTTCCTCCAACACAAGATGCAGCCCATTTCCACAATTTCCGAGTGTATCACCAGATTCAGTTATGGCTCGGTAAATATTGTGATCCAGAAGAATGGGGCTGGAAAAAGCATGGAAAATTTTGGATGCCAATCCAATCTTCCAAGCCTCCAGCACCCCCCGAGCTTATGCAATTAATCTTTTGCAGATGCAAAGGAAATTGTGGAAGTGTGTGCGGTTGCCGAAAAGCAGGCCTTAAATGTTTATCAGTTTGCCTCCATTGTGGTGGTTAAAGCTGCTGCAATATCGTGGACATATCAACATTACTTGAAGAAAATGAATTAGAAGATGACTTACTGACAATGACGCCAATACCAACTCCCATTATACTACAAAAATTCACCTCGGATACTGATTCAGATTTTTTCTCGCAGCCTGGACCATCGAAGAGAATGAAAAAATAATAACTGATAGACATTTTTCAATATACAATAATAAATAACATTATTTTGTCTAGAAATTGCCCGTGGATTAGGCCTGCTGGGGATACCACAAAAAAAAACGCGCCTCCAGACTTTACCTCATAGGTAGTGGGGAAAAAGGACAAACGTAGTTTAATAATTGCATAGGAATGTTAAGATCATAATCAATTATATGAATAAAAAAAATATAGATAGAAAAGTAAGCCTAATTTTTAGTTTTTATTGCATCCCTATGATCATTCGAGAATCCGTTCAAGTTTGGAGCGCTGTAAAACCTAGATAAATATATAAAATGAAACAAGTATATAGACGAAATTTTTCGTTGAAAAACCCTCTACAAAATTGCTATAATGTCATTTTATTGTAAAATAAACTGAAAAAAAGTTATAACCTCCAAAAGGAAATTTGTTACAAAATTTTCACTTATTTTTGTTTATAACTTTTTTGTTGGTCACTTGACGATAAAAAATAATATAAATCAAATTGTAGGAAATTTAATTTGCTACATTTTATGTTTGATTAAATTTTCTGTAGGGTAACTAGCTTACGAGATACCGCGCGAAAACCCTTTTCCAAGATGGCGGCCGGGGGACAAGGGTGCCGACCCCACAAACTTGAACTTAAGCTTCTACTGACCCCCCTTACATATTAAAAAAATAAAATTGCGTCCTCTGATAAATGCATACCCAAATGTAACTTTTCAATGAACTAAAGAGTTTAATAATCTCTTATTTTCGTACCATTGCTATTTAATTTACCAGTGATTAAACATACTCCTATAGGTATACAAAAACTACTTGATAGAGTTCGATGAAACTCTGAAAGTTAATAGTTTGTTCATTCATTGGTATGTACAAAGGTTATGTTTTATCGAAATCGAAATCTACGCGTACGTAGTTGCAGGCATAGCTAGTACATATAATAAGACTGTAACTGATCGATGTCTGTACATGGATTTTTTTTTAAATCATAAGGAGGGACCTTGTTGCAATTGTTTATATAGCAAGAGAACCCAAAACAATGTTTTTTCATTTTGTCTGTTCGTCTGTATATTTGTATGTCTATGTCTGTATCTTTGTGCATTCTTATCTCACAAAGGTATTAACCGTTTTGGATGAAGTTTTCGGGAATATATTGTCATGGGCTTCACTTTACATTGAGTGTTTTTTTTTATTTTAATCGGTTAACAAATAAAGCTAATAATTTCTTATTTTCGTACCATTGCGGTAAGACATTTTTTCCAAACTATTTAATTTTTTTATATTTCAGGTAAGAACAGGTTTCATACTTAGTAGTTTTATACTTCATGGTAAAATATATTTTAGATGTATAGCTTCATAAGTAGGATATTAATTTTTAATGTATTTTATTTAATACTAGCTTTTGCCCGCGGCTTCGCACGCCTTAAATTCGTAGTAAAACAATTCCCACTTCCCTTTTTTGTATTGGCTTCTATATGACTTATTTTAAGTGATACAATCAAAATTACGACATCGGCAGACATCGCTCACTGTCAAAAGTATATTTAAAGATTTTAATAGGGATATAATATTAGGTACTGTAATTATTTTTATATCTCTCTTGTTTTTACTTAAACGTCCATTTAAATACTTCTTAAACAGAGTAATTAATATTATCCATAGACGAGACGAAGCTTCTTAGCAATCCATGGATTCACCGTGCGGGTGCCGGGCCCATCGCGTTGCAAGGAGAGGAGTGCAAGCAGTGCCTGGGACTTGCGACCCAGGAGTAGGTTTAAGGGGCCCCTTTATTATGCGCAAAAACGCTCACCTTCACCCTCCACACTCCTCTCCCTACCTAACCAAATTTGGAAAGAACCTACTAATACCGCCTTTGAAATACGTTCTAGAAATGAACCGATGCTTGTTCTAGAAAGGCCAAGGTCTTTAAGTAGGCTATAGAGAGATTTTGCTGTTATACCTCTCGCTCCCACTTCTACCGCGTACAAACTAACTATATATTTATTCCTGATCAGTTCGTTGGTCAGTTCGTAATACTTATTGAGCTTGAATGTGTGATCCCTTGGGATGTTTGTTTCCCAAGGAACAGTAAGCTCCACAAGTATCACGCGAATCAGATGTTTCGAATACAGGAATAAGTCCGGTCTGGATGACGAAACACTAACATCCCCAGGGATTTTGTAATGCTTTTCATACGTGTCCATCATGAGAATCCAATCAGGAGCCGCGCCTAATATTGAATAAGGCTTCACTTTTGATTTTTTGGAGGAGCCTTCCTTTACGAATTCTACAGATTGTTTGGTGGTTGTTATACCCTTCCGCGCTCTTGCTACTGAAAGACTAACCGCTTCCCGTATAATTTCTAACACCTTGTCGTGGCGACGCGAGTATTGACCTTTATCTAGAAGTACCCTATACCCTACTAATAGGTGTTTCGCGGTTCCTATTGCCTCCCCACAGATGTTGCAAGACTTTTCGGTGGCTTTGCCCCATCTTACTAAATTACTTTGATCTGGGAGAGTCATTTGGAATGCATTAAGAATTTTAATAATGCTGGGGACCAATCATAAATTAAGGTGCGCCACTTCAAAGCTAGTGGAATACAAAAATCTCCTATGGTCACCCATTCGTTTTGAATTTCTAGGCTCATCGCGTGGAGTCGGTAATTATCGTTTTCGTCTTGTCGAATAAAAGATTTTGTTATGTCTATTTCTTGAACTTTCCTACTTGATCCTAGCCCTACTTTATTCGTTTGAGCACCTATCATAATTTTTTTATGGAATTGAAGTCGTGACTCGAGCTCTGAGGCAACTTTGTCTTTTGGGAGAGAAGTTACAGTATCATCTTTAGATTTTCCGATGATATGTCTTTTGGTAACTCTTAGATGTTTGTAGAGCTCCGATGGTCTCTTTAATTTTAATCCAAAATTGTTTCGGTCTCTAAATAAGGTTGAAGAGTCCGCTGAGTGCGCTAACCCGAGCCATAACTTCAATGTCTTTATGACGCTTGCATCTAACTTTGACAAAAGGGTTTTATTTATATCATACACGAGGAAAGGCCAATTTAGACGTGATGTTAAATAATTATCGTAAATCCAAGCTTTTTTGACGTTACTTATTGGTTGGTTGTCTACCTTTTTGAGATCGTTTAAAAAGCTATCGACTATTACATCCAACGATGGAGTACGGCCTTGGTAATCGATATTTTTACCTAAAAATATAAACGGAGCTGCTTCCGTAACCGTACTAATGCACTGACCGCCTATTATAAGACCCGGATCGTAAGAGGTATATTTGGTATTCCGTCTACCCAGACACAGACTAAAACATTTACTTGGTTTTGTCCTCAATACATTTAAAAGTACCTGACATTGTTTCGGATTACGTGTCAGTATCGCGAGATCATCTGCAAAAGCTAGTATGGATTCTGTGTATTTGTTGTTGAACTTAAACCGATAACCCCACTTTTTTCATTTCTAATTAATTTGTCTATTAAAATATTAATAACTATATTAAATATAATAGGAGAAAAACAACAGCCCTGAAATAAACCAACGTTATAATTAAGTGGTTTTGAATGGTTTTCATTAAAAATTATAGATAATTTTAATTTTGAATAATATGATGCAATAATGTCGCGAACTACCGTAGGAAAGTTATACCATTTAAGCGCGAACATCATTAGTTCATGTCGTACCGACCCAAAGGCGTTCTCTAAGTCTATCCAACAAACCGTAATTTGTCTTTCGCTAGTTCTAGTATCTTTAAGGCTTTCCGATATTAACGTATTATGTTCCAGGCATCCAGAAATTCCGGGTAAAAACCCTTTTTGGTGATTAGGCCTGAAATACCTATTGTTAATCATGAATTGCGTCATTTTTGTTTGTAAAAAAGTGAAAGATATTTTGGAAATTGTATTTGTTAGGGCTATCGGTCTAGTATCCTTAGGATTATTGACATTGTCGTTTTTCGGAATGAGGACAAAAAGGGCTTTTCCGAATGATACCGGTATTTGCTTTCTTGACCAGATTTTACCGAATATATTTAAAAGATGTTTATGGAGCGACGGACATTTTTTGTAAACTATATAAGGGATACCTTCCGGACCTGGTGCTGACTTAGATGGTTTCATTTTAATTATTTTATTGATTTCCTCCAAAGTTGGTGGGTTGGCATGAAAATCTTCAGTAGGAGTCTCAGGTTTATGTTCGTTTGGTTTGGTTCATATAATCTTTGGTTTTCTGGCACTTCGTATGTGCTTTTATAATGATCGAAAATTTGCTCGTTGGTCAAGAGAAGCTTACCTTTTTGATCTTTGAAAATGTTTTTTGAGTATTTAAAAGGATTTTTATCAAAGTCTACTTCATGTTTTGCCCGATCAAAGCTATCACGATTTTTTGTTATTTGATTTGTTATGCCTTGGATAAGTTTAAGAATTGATCGCAATGCCCTAGACAGTTGGTGACTAAGTTGATTATCGCCTAAGGCTTTGGCTATACGAAGTTTCTTTATAAGGTCTCTTTTTTTCCTCCTCATTTTCAATTTAAAACCGTTTTCTTTATTTTTGTGAGCATAACGATTCGTAGGTGGATAGTGCTCATTAAAGTAGTCGTAAATAGTATTTTGGTAAGTCTCTACTTGCGCATCGAGTACCTGATTTGAGCCCGGGTGCTCTAACAGGGCCGCTATATTTTGGTCATGTACTTTCCAGGTCGATTGTCAGATTTACAGATTTTCATTGAACATAATCAAAATATTACCATGTAAACTTGAGGAATTATGAGCTACACAATCGACGTTATTTTCACCATCAACTTGCAGGTCTAGTTTTATTAAAAAAAAGCTATTTTTAATGAAAAACATTCAATTAGCTATATGCATTAACAACATTTTCAATACTAAACATTCACAAAAGCCATTTTTAAGACGGTTTGCACGGTTCCATACCAGAGTGCGCCGGTAGACCGTACCGCCCCAAACGCGAAGACTCTATATTTTAAATCTGTAATATCTTCGATAATATTTATTTAAATTACATGCTGTATCTATTAAAAAAACTGCATCAAAATCCGTTGCGTAGTTTTAAAGATCAAAGCATACATACATACAGACATAGGGACGGACGTGAAAAGCGACTTTGCTTTATAGCATGTAACTTGCTGTGCGTGCAACTTCGTACGCGTAGTTTTCGATTTTGATAAAAAGTACCTTCAAACTGGTAAGAAGCAATGGTACGACAATAAGAGATTATTAACTACTTTATTTGTTAACCTTTTGTAAAAAAAATATGTAAAGTGAATCCCATGACTATATATTCCCGAAAACTGCATCCAAATCGACTAATCCGTTTCTGAGATTAGCATGCACAAACATACAGACATTCAAACGAACAGAT
The DNA here is from genome assembly GCA_959347405.1 of Napeogenes sylphis. Lineage (NCBI taxonomy): Eukaryota > Metazoa > Arthropoda > Insecta > Lepidoptera > Nymphalidae > Napeogenes > Napeogenes sylphis. Next base: position 4,957,768 of record OY365782.1, read on the forward strand.
AAATTGAAAAAAAACATTATTTTGGGTTATCTTGCTTATATAAAGGTTCTATGCTGTATTGATTTTTGAAAATATTTTATTTCGTGTTGTTTGCACAACTAAAAGACAAACAGATAAACAGACAAAGATTTTAAAAATGCTGAAAATGGATTCTGTTAGTTATTACTTCATATCCTGGTATATTTTTTTTAATATTTTCCATTTACAAAGACTACTCCTCTACAGATTTATTACATATAAAGAATAAGATTTTCATGGTACCTATTACTTTATCGACATAAATTGTCATAACTTTATTTCTTAACCGATTTAGATGAAATAAACACTAAATGTGAAGTGAAGACTGTGATAATATATTCTTGAAAACCGCATTCAAATTGGTTAAGCCGTTTCTGAGATTAGCGTGCACAAACATACCGACATACAGACACACAGACAAACAGACAAACTGAAAAACCTTTGTTTTGGGTTCTCTTTCTCTTATAAAGCCCCTATGATGTTTTTTTTTTCTTAAATTCCTTGAACATGAATGGATCAGTGACAATTTTATTATATGTATAGATAAATGGATTGATAGTACCTACATATTGATTTTAATTATTGACAGTACATGTTGATGGTACAGAATGCAATGAATGCAGCAATGAAAATGATATCGAAAAATTGCGCAAATCTATTTGACTCACAATGATCACAGTATTTAGACTCACCCTCAGTATGTATCTTTCACGTAAGGATCTATTTTATACTGTTTTGTGAATATCTCTTGTTTGTTCTGTTTTCTCAAAGGATTAGTTTATTTGAGTTCTATGTCACAATTTTTTTATAATACTATATATGTAAAATATTTTAAATTGTACAATAATATTTCTCATGTTCTATTAATTATTTCGTACGAATATGCTATTTTCTGTTATTTGTGGAGTAACTGTTGTATGAAAAAAATATTATGCTTATATATTTTATTGAATTGTTATGCTGCTATTATAATCAGTCAGTTGGCCAGTCAGGTGTTACTTATACCATATGGCTCGCGTTACACTTTTTGAGACTTTTTTATTATTCAGTGCGTAAAAAATGGCGTCTATTAAACAAGTCTCAATAGATAATGAACAATTTCAAGTTGCTGATGCTATTGAATGTGATATACAAACCTATTCCCCTTCTATTATCTCTAATTCTAAAAATACTCTTAAAATACTCTCCCAGAATATTAGAAGCATTTATAAAAATCTAGATACTCTTATTGTACACATTAACGCTATATCCTTCTCTCCAGATATTATAGTCTTAACTGAATCATGGCTAACAGATTATAAAACTCCTTCTTCTTTACACGGATATGATACACATTATTCAAGAAAATATTTAAACCAAAACGACGGAATAGTTCTTTACACAAACAATCTGTCTGTAAAAGTTGAAGAACCATATCCTTGTGACGCCAATTTCCTCGTACTAAAGATAAAGTCAGATATCGCAGTGATAGCAGTGTATCGATCATCTTCCATCTATAATATCGATAACTTTCTAAACTCGTTAGAAAACATTATCAATAGTCTAAGTTCTTTTCAAAGGGTAATGTTAATTGGTGATGTAAACATAGATATCAAGCCAGAAAATATCACCAATATTAGTTATTCTTATCTTAACTTCTTAGCTGAGCATGAATTTATTCCTGCCCATATATTCCCAACAAGAGAGCGTAGTTGTCTAGATCACGTAATGCTGAGGTCAGTGGGTAGAGCACCTGTGTATATTCTAAACACAGACATCACACACCATAAGACTGTAATTCTTAACCTTCGTACAGTTCCAAAGAAAGCCAGGAATATTGCTTACTCCTTAAAACTAAACAACTAAGCCGCACTTAAACAACTAGCAGGCACTGACTTTTCTTTTATTAACCCAAACAATGAAGCTAATTTGCTGGCTGAACATTTTATTAAAGTAATAAGCAATATCATTCAGGCGAACACAAAAAGAGTAACTATTTCGAAAAGAAATCGTATCCTCAAACCATGGATTACTCCTGGATTACTTCGCTGCATACGTCACAGGAATAGACTACATTTAAATTATAAAAGGAACCCGAGTGATGTAACTCTGTCGATTACCTATAGACGGTACCGAAATTTCTGTAACTCTTTTTTAAAAAAAGTGAAATCATCACTTTTAGAGAACGCACAAAATAATAAAGAAAATGGACCGCCATTAAAAGTATAGCCGATATTAATAGTCAAAAGTCATCAGCATCCGAATAATTAACATCGAATGTCGACCCAATTATTAATAAAATACCCTTAATAAAATCAACAAATATTTCTCATCGATAGGAAAGGATTGTGTTGGTAACTTTAATAAGAATACCGATACTCTAAACATTAATATTTCTGGACTATCTAATTCTATAGTGTTATTTAATTCTGATGAATTGGAGATATTGAGCGTCATCAGCAACTTAAAAAATGTTTCTTCTGTGGGGAGGGACTCTATCCCAACGAAATTTATAAAAAATGCCAAACATATTATTGTAGCGCCTTCCACTAAATTACTTGTAATTTGTTTCGAACAAGGCGTTTTTCCAAAAGTATTTAAAAAATCCATTATTTCTCCGATATACAAAAGTGGCTCTAGAAATTCCGTTACAAACTATAGACCTATCTCAGTTCTTACGTGCTTTTCTAAAGTAATGGAAAAGATATTAAATCTACGACTGACTAATTTCTTAGAAAGCAATAAATTACTGTCAAGTTCGCAATTTGGTTTCCGATCAGGAAAAAGTGCTACAGATGCCGTATCTCAGTTAACTGAATATATTGTGACTAATTTAGACAAAAATAAGCAGTGTTTAGGCATCTTTTTAGACCTAGCTAAGGCCTTTGATACGGTATCCTTTTCTATCCCTTGTCATAAGATGGAGCGTATTGGCATAAGAGGAAAAGCACTTAAAATCTATAAGGATTTTCTATTGGAAAGAACTCAGCAAGTTAAAATGACAATTTTCTCAGTTCCCAAACTTATATCAAATCTGGAATCTCTCAAGGCAGTATCCTGGGGCCAAGTCTTTTTTTACTATAAACGACGTTCTTAACGAAAAATTGCATAACGGGAAAATCTTTTCGTATGCAGATGATACTGCTCTTATTTTCATTGGGGATACTTGGGAAGAGGTTATTTGATCCGCTGAAATTGGAGTACATAAAGTTAGCACATGGCTAAACAACAATCATTTAAAACTTAATTTAAGGAAAACTTATTTCTTACCTTTTTCTTTTTCCAGCATACCTAAAAATATAAGTCTAAGAGCACATTCGTGTGACTTCAATTCCATCGTTAGTTTATGTAAATGTCCTAACATAACTAAAACTAAATGTGTTAAATATCTAGGAGTCGAAATAGATTTTAAGCTCGGTTGGCTTCCACACATAAAGTCGATTTGCTGACGGGTTAAAAAATTAGTCTGGACTTTCAATAAGTTAAGACAAGCAGCAAGTTTCAAAATTTTGTGCGAAACCTATTTAGCATTAGCTCAACCTATCATCTCTTATTATATTTCCGTCTGGGCTGGTGCATGTAAATCGTTTTGATAAGTCTTGAACGAGTACAGAGATCTGTTCTTAAAACGATGACCTTCAGTCCTTATCGGTATCCAACAAAGTCTCTATGTAAGAAATGTGATGTCCTTACTGTACGACAATTATACATATACAGCGTTATATGTAAGCAACACGCATCAATTCCATATGATATCAGTAGTCTGAACACAAGAAAGGTAAATCACCGGATTATGCAAATATTTATTTATTTGTTTGCAGATGCAAAGTGTCAAGCTTATTTTCTAGCAGCCTTTTTAAATAATAAAATAAACTAAAATAACCTACTAGTTTTATTTATTATCAGACTATATTAATTTATTATCAGACGATAACACCGTCGAGCAAGTTAAGTACAACCCTACTAACAGAAATTCATATAAACTAGCAAAACTGTTATAGGCGCTTAAAAATAAAGATCTTTTAAAAGCGTTACGTCCAATAAATCTCACCTTTCATAAGTTGTAAGGACTTCCGAAAATTCATAGACAAAATTGGCCTTTAAGACCTATTGTAAGCCAGATACACTTAATACTTGTATGTAGGATAGTTCTACCCTGGGTAGTCGATTATTTAGCAGCTATTCTAAAACCATTAACAGTTAAAACTGTAACTTAATACGTAAAAAAATTGCGACACTTTATACAACTCATCAGTGATATTATAATCAAAGACACCAAAATCATAGTCAGTTTTGATATAGTGTCACTATTCACTAACATTCCAATACATATGTAAGATTATTGATATTATACACAATAAATCTCAAGTGTTATAAGTGTTACGTAGGGAAAACTCGTCGAAATGTCAATAAAAAATAGCTATACCTATACAAATGTAATCAATTCACACTTTTACAAATTAAACACAGTCTTGTCAACTTTATATTCTTTTTATTTTATAATTATCACTTGTCTTCACTAACTTTTAGCACTTGCCAGAACATAAAGATGTGATCACAAACTGAGTGTTAAAATGAATATTGCTATTGCTTTTATACTGATCTTAGACCCCCATTTCGTTACAAGTTCTAGTTTACAAAAATCCTCCAATGGCAAAATAGAATGACATTTTATACTTTTTCCGGAAGTCAAACTAGAACTTCTAAAATTTTAAACATTCTCCAAGAAATTAACAAAACCTTAGCATATTTTATAATACATTAAATAATAATCATTGTTATTGTAATTTGTTCAATTTCATAATATTACAATACTATTTAACAGTATTCACAACTTATTTTTAGAATATTTATTACATTTCTATCAATAAAATAAACAATATTCCTTTAGAAATAAAACATTAATTTTTACAAGTTAACAATTCGTCCATCCTGATAATTTTTCGCGTCATCGCGAATAACAGTGGTTAAGTACATCATTTATCACATTGCTACAAAATACAATCACAATATTACTATTATTTTTCGCAAATGCTTAATTTGCATTACATAAATATATTACATTAAAGTTATCGAGCTCTTTACATATCAAAAGTCTAAGTGCAGCACAGTGCACAGAAACAGAGCATACTTGGTAGCCTTATTAAATATTTGCAATGTGTATGCGCGTTCACATAATGCTCACTTACAGTAGTTATACAGTTATTATTTTATACACTTTGCACTTTAAAGATAAGAATCGCTATGGCCTATGGGCCTTTAATATCTGTAAGGCTCGCTCATAGCCCTTCATTACCTGGAAGGTTCGCTCATAGCCCTTCATTACCTGGAAGGTTCGCTCATAGCCCTTCATTACCTGGAAGGTTCGCTCATAGCCCTTCATTACCTGGAAGGTTAGCTCATATCCCTTCATTACCTGGAAGGTTCGCTCATAGCCCTTCATTACCTGGAAGGTTCGCTCATAGCCCTTCATTACCTGGAAGGTTTTTTTTTTTTTCTTGGTGGTAGACCATAACATCGGGTCGCCGGCAAAGTTACCACCCATCGGGCAAAGTCGTGCCGCAAAGCGACATAGTCGTGTTCCGGCACGTTGCTCGATGAAGCCGTTTATGGGAAATGGGTTTGAACAGCTGCGGTACGTTGGCGAACCGGTTGACGTCGAGTTGGTGTTTGTTTTGTCGGGTGTCTAGTCGAGGAGGGTAGCGGGATCCGAAGCGACGGCTTTCCGCTGGCCGCCCGCAGATAGTTGGGGGCCCAATTAGTGGGTTAGCCACCCACGAAAGGCTGCCCCGCCAGCTGCGAAAAATCCCAGGGTGGCTCCATCGTGCTGGTTGGCGACCAGGCGAGGAGGCCCGATGGCGATCCCTGGGGGGGTTCGGGCGTCCCCGCAGTCTCCAGACTAGCCTCCCAGTGGCAAGACATCACCAATTTCGACGTCGGGTTCGATACGTACCGCCTCGTTCAACTGCCATTTCCCATCCCTATTCACTTTTATTTATTTTATTTTATGAAAAAGGTAAAAAAAAGAAACAAGTTGACTCAGCGGTTGCACTCCTCCTCATACAAAGTGCACCTGACTAATATAAGGGGTTTGCACTCAAATCTTTTAGCTGTCCACCACCACCTGGAGACAGAGCAGCCGCACTTGCTCTTTTTGACGGAGACGCAGATACAATGTCCTTTGAGCGCTACATACTTGGATTATCCCGGTTACTCGTTGGAGCACAACTTTCGCTCACGGGCCGGAGTCAGTATGTACGCGAGGAACGACCTCTGTATTCAGCGTCTCCGTCACCTTGAAGACCCCACTTTTTCTTCCCTATGGGTTTTAGTGGACACAGGAAACGAAAAAATCCTGTATTCCTGTGTCTACCGTTCGCACAGCGGTGACCAGGAGACAACTCGTTTATTTGAGTATCTCAGTGAGGCTGCAGATATGGCTCTGTATCAGTACCCTTCGGCGCAGCTCGTCTTTCTGGGGGACTTTAATGCCTGTCATCAGGACTGGCTGTTCCCGTACCAGAAGACCGACCATGCTGGAAGAGAAGCGCGGAAATTTGCGTTGTCCTTGGACCTCTTTCAGCTGGTGAAGCAAGCGACAAGGGTACCAGATGTGGTAGGCCATACAGCCAATTGCCTGGACCTTCTGCTGACAACTGATCCGGACAGGTATCGTGTAGAAGTCACCTCCCCCTTGGGAACCTCCGATCACTGTCTGGTGAAATCTGTGTTTACATATTCCCCACCAGCTTTCGAACCTCATGGTGTTAGGCGAGTATGGAAATACAAGTCAGCAGATTGGGATGAGATGCGACACTTTTTTGCGTCTTATCCTTGGCGGCAGGTCTGCTTCTCTTCTTTGGATCCGTCGAGTTGCGCGGATGCTATAACCGATGTGGTGCATCAGGCAATGGAGTATTTTATTCCTTTTGCTGACGTACCCATCGGTGGCAAAGCTCGCCCATGGTTTAATGCCGAATGTGGTCATGCTCAAGACCGAAAACATTCGGCATATCTCATTTGGGCTGATGCTCGAACCCGCAAAACTCCGGATGTAAGTTTGAAGAAGAGAGCCTTTAACCAAGCTGCCAAGTCCTACAAGAAGGCATTGCGGAAGGCTCGTCTTGATCGGATCGTTAAGAATGGCGAAAAGCTCTCTGTCAGACCAACTGGCAGTCGAGCTTTCTGGTCTCTTGCCAAAGCGATCGAGTCGAACTTCTGCCAACCCTCACTGCCTGCTCTGCTGAAGCCTGATGGATCCCTGGCCCACACTGCAACAGAGAAAGCGAATGTATTTGCTTCTCTGTTTGCTGTGAATTCGCATCTAGACACTGGCAATGCTTCTCCAGCACATCTTCCTCACTGCGGTATTTCGATGCCTGAAATCCGCATCACTAACAAAGAGGTATGGAGAACATTGTGTCGTTTAGATGTGAATAAAGCCAGTGGTCCTGATGGTATACCAGCCATTCTGCTCAAGACATGCGCAGCTGAGTTGTCTCCTATACTGACACGTCTGTATCGCCTCTCTTTCATGACTGGAATAGTGCCGAAATCCTGGAAGCTTGCTAATGTGCAACCCGTGCCCAAAAAAGGCAGCCGTGCCGACCCTGTCAATTACAGACCGATTTCAATCACCTCCATACTCTGTAAGATTATGGAGCGTGTATTGAACTCGCGCCTACTAGCATACCTAGAAGGTAACGATCTCCTCAGTGACCGACAGTATGGGTTTCGCCGTAATAGGTCTACTGGGGACCTCCTAGTGTATGCTACTCACATTTTAGGCGAGGCCATCGAGAAGAACGGAGAAGCGGTCGCCGTCTCTCTGGACGTCTCGAGGGCATTTGACAGGGTCTGGCATGCGAGCCTTATATGCAAGCTTTCAGCGTACGGTATATCTCCTGGTCTGATCGGCTGGGTAACGGACTTTCTGAGCCACAGATCTCTCCGAGTAGTTGTCGACGGGTGTTCCTCGGAACCCTTGACAATAAATGCCGGAGTGCCTCAGGGGTCCGTTCTTTCTGCAACTCTGTTTCTGCTGAACATTAATGATCTGTTGAAGCCCGGTATCTATGGGTATGCAGACGACAGCACAGTTGTAGAAAGATATCTGCCGAGTACTCGGGCTAGTCGAGATCAAGTACAGTCTGAAAGAGAAGCCATGGTGCAACGTTTGAATGACAAACTTCAGGCAGTCTCCGCATGGAGCAATGCCAATCTTGTCGAGTTCAACGCCACCAAAACGCAGACGTGTCTATTCACCTCCAAAAGGAGCCCTTTCACCTTGGCTCCTACTTTCCAGAATGTATCCTTGGAATACAGTGACCGGCTTCAGTTGTTAGGCTTAGAGATTTCCTCGAACCTCAACTTTGGTCGGTTCATTGAGTCCAGAGCAAGAGCAGCAGCAGCAAAGCTTGCCGTTCTTGCGAAGGTTCGGCAGTACTTTACACCGGGACAGCTTCTTGTTTTATACAAAGCACAGATCCGGTCGTGTGTAGAGTACTGTGGACACATATTTGCTGGTGCCGCAAAGTCTCATCTTGCGGTTCTGGACTCAATTGAGAGGCGAGCAAAGAGGCTTATAGGCGATCCCGAATTGGTCGAAGCCGACCTCCAAAGCCTTGAACACAGGCGTAGAATTGCTAGCCTCTCAGTATTCTATAGGATACATTTTGGTGAGTGTGCGCAGGAATTACACGAGTTAATTCCCCCGTCCCCCTTCCATCACCGGACGTCCCGACGCACGGCAGGTATCCATCCTTTTGTTGTGGACATTCCACCTGTCCGAACGAAGCGCTTTGCTTCCTCATTTTTAGTACGTACAGCAAAGGACTGGAACAATTTGCCTGCGTCGGTATTTCCGGCCAAATATAATGTGGGTGTCTTCAAGAGAAGAGTGAATAGGTTGCTAGGGCAATGCGACTTACCATCTAAGACTACATTCCATTTACCATCAGGTGGAATGTAGTCAAGCATTGCCCTAGATCATATAAAAAAAAAAAAAAAAAAAAAAAAGGTTCGCTCATAGCCCTTCGTTACCTGTATGTAAGGTTCGCTCATAGCCCTTCAATACCAGTAAGGTTCGCTCATAGCAGTGTACATTTACAATTTGTGCACTTTGCACCCACACTCATAGCAAGTACATAAAATAAAATAAAATTCAATCATAGACTTTTATATCTTTTTTAACTAGACTTTATACAAAAATAATTAGTGTTAAATTCAAAATAAAAGATAATTAATGCTTATTTCAACAACTAAACACATAATTATAATCAAGCATACTACCATATATTAGCCACAACATTGTATTAACTACAACAGTATATTAATTTACTCATCGCTACTCTCGCTAGTAGATAATCCACTGCCTTTGCTATCAAAACAAAGCCAAGGGTGTACTTTATCGATAGAGAATACACCCTTGTACTTAGATGCTCCTTTTTTTGTAATAGGAGTATCCACAACTTCATATCTATCGTGATCCAAAATTTTTGTTATTCTGTAAGGCCCTGAACATTTCGGTAATAATTTCCTACTTTTACCTACAGTATGTGTTGCCCTTTCAACCCTTACTAAATCCCCAATTTCAAATTGTAAAGGTTTTTTTCTTTTTTTATCATATCTTTTTTTCTGATTTTTCTGAGACTTTTTTATATATATATTAACTTCATCCCTAATTTCACGTAATCTGTCGCCACCAATACTTATGTCATTATCTATTTCCGAAACTAAATGACCTTCATTGATCCCAGTAAGTCTTAGCCCAAACAAAATCTCAGATGGCGTTTTACCCGTACCTTTGTTAACTGTATTATTTAGTCCCCATTGTACTTGTAATAGTCTATCATCCTAAAGTCTTTCGTCTTTACCATGGTTTTGTGAAGCTAAAGAGTCTAAAATCGTTCTATTATATCGTTCAACCTGACCGTTCGCTCTAGGTGAAGCAACTGCATTCTTTATGTGATGAACTCCTACTTCAATCATAAAACTTTTAAATTTAAAACTAGTAAATGAGATGCCTCTATCGCTAATTAGTCGTTTTGGTAAACTAAAAGTTCCAAAGTAATCTCTTAGTACCGCAATAGTGGAAGATGACTTTGTGTTTTTAACCGCTTTCAAAACTATAAATTTTGTGAAAGATTCTATAATGACCAGAATGTAACAATTTTTCCTTTTTGTTTTAACAAATGGACCAACGTGATCAACGTGTATGGTGTGAAATGGTGTAGTTTCCTTAGGGATAGGGTGCAAGAATCCCGGCTTTTTACCCGCTGGTAACTTATTGTAAGCACACTCTAAACACGAATTTACGTACTTTTTAACAAATTTGCGCATACGAGGAAACCAATAATGTTGTTTTATTTTATCTAATGTTTTATCAAATGAAAAATGGCCTATAGTATCATGATTTTTCTGAAGTATTTGCCACCTACATCCCTTTGGTACCACCCATTTTAATCCATTATCAGTTATTTTATAAACCCTTTCGCGTTTTAATACAAAATTTTTACGTATCTCTAACAAATCATCAAATTCTTTATCAGATAGTATTTTCTTAATGCGTTGTACTTCAGAATCCGCTGACTGTACTGTAGTTAACCAATCGTCTGTTATTGTCATAATATCGAAAGTATCAATAACCTGAATTATTCCTGCATTGTCCGTAGTGGGATTCCGACTTAACGCGTCAACGTGAGTCATGCCTTTACCGGATTTATATACTACGTTACAATCATACTCTTGGATCAAACTCCACCATCTAGCAACTCTAGGTATCATGTCCCGTTTTAAAAATGTTGCTCTAAGTGAATTGCAATCTGTTACAATAGTAAAGTTTAATCCAAGCACGTACGTTCTGAACTTTACTAACGCGGCAATGACCGCAAGCGTCTCTAATTCATAGGATGAAAAATGGGACTCTTTTGGCGATGTCTGTCTACTATAATAAGCTACAGGTTTAAAGATACCCTCGCTTTGTTTTTGTAATAAAACACTACCTATGCCATGTTTACTGGCGTCCGTATGGATTTGCGTTTCTAATTTCGGGTTATACAAAGCTAGAACGGGCCTACAGATAAGCGCAGTTTTTAATTTATTAAAAGCTTCTTGATCTTGCGACCAAACCCAAACGGAGTTTTTTCTTAGCAATTTTGTAAGAGGACGAGCTATTTCACCAAAACCCCTTATAAAACGTCGGAAAAAACTAGCGAGACCGATAAACTGTCGAACGTTATGTAAGTCTTTAGGCTTAGGAAAGTTTTTAACGCATTCAATTTTCTTATAACCCGGCTTTACTCCCTCGATGGATACTTCAAATACCAGATAATCAACGTGATTTTTGAAAAAGTAGCACTTTTGGGGCTTAAACGTTAGTCCTGCCTGCCTAAACCTTTGAAGTATAATTTCTAGTCTTTCGATACCTTCATTGAACGACCTACTTGGTATCAAAAGATCATCCATATAAGCTAGTGCAATATTATAACGCAAATTACCTAAGACCATATTGATGGTACGTTGGAAAACAGCCGGTGCATTAGCCAAGCCAAAAGGCATTCTATTAAATTCAAATTGGCCATCGGGTGTAACGAATGAACTTTTACTTTTGCTCTCTTCATTTAATGGGATTTGGTAATAGCCAGATGCCAAGTCCAGTGCACAAAAATACCAATTTCCAGCCAAACGATCAATCTGGTCCTCAATACGGGGCAATGGATAATGCTGCTTAATCGTTTTTCTATTTAGGGCGCGATAATCTATGCAAAGTCGTTTATCACCAGTTTTCTTTTTTACTAACAAAACAGGACTTGCGTACGGGGATTCAGACTCCCTTATTATGCCATATTTTAAGAGTTCGTCAACCATAATTCTAACTTCTTCTCGTTCTAAATGACTTAACTTGTATGGCCGATAAATAACAGGTTCCGTATCCTCTAACTGAATATTCATTTCTGTAATAGTTGTCTTTCCTAGTTCAGACATATCTTTGGCAAAACAATCGCGGTACTGGTTTAAAATGCTCAATAATTTAAATTTCTGACTATTTTCTAAATTTGAATCTATATTAAGATCGTCTAACGTAAATGGACTTTTGGCGCTACGATTTGAAACGTCGTGAATCCTATTAATACACTGTATGTTATTATTCATTTGGATAGTATAAGCTCGCGCCAAAATTTGGCCCTCTAAAAATGTGATCGACCTATTTTCATAGTTTAGAATAATTAAATGACCAATACTATTTTTAATATTATAAATTCCAATTTCTACTCCGTACTTTAAACGATGACCATTTTCAACAAAAATAACTCCACTAAAATGTGGATCCGTAGTTACCATAATAGAAATGCAACCTTCGGCCGTAACTGTTTTGAGACATTTTAAAAGTAATCGTGAACTGTCTTTTATACGTTTATCGGTTATTGTCAATTTATTATTAGATTTAAATATCCATATGTGAGGTTGCTCTGTAGCCGTTTGTCCAATAAGAAGATCATAATTTAGATAATGGTCAGGAACAATAACTGCCTCCACGTAAATTTTATGGTTAAAATAAATAAAATAAAATGAAATTATGGTTTTACCTATAGCACTTACATACGTATTTCTGAAACCCTTAAGACATGGCAAATTATCAAGTTGCCAGTCTGAACGCGGTACAATTATTTCTATAACAGATTCTTTTATTAAAGTACATTGACTACCGAAATCTATATATCCGGTCAAACACACATTATTAACGTTCACTTTTTTTATAAATTTATTGTCTACGTCTAAACCAGTATAGCTTTCTAGTCACAATGTTTTCACTTCGATATTATTTATCCAATTATTTCTATTACAGTCTGGATCATCGTGACCAATGCGTTTACATTTTCGACATTTAATGATAGGCAGTTTACATCCTGATACTACATGACCCGTTTCACGACAGTTAAAACATTTTAAAACTTTAATTAAATCACTTCTTATAGGTTTACGTAAATTTTCAGTGATGGACGGACGCCGTGGTTTTTTATTAAATTTGTCCAATCGCTCATGTTTGACACCCCTTAAATAACCCAATAGCTTATCAGCATCGTCAAAACCAACTGCTTCCGCTCCATATCGAACCGACCTATCATCTATCCCATAAACAATACAGTCAATAGCGTTTCTACCCACTATACCGCACCTATTTAAAGCTATTAACTTTTCGTAATAGTAATCTTCTAAATCATCCCCAAATTTTGCCATTTTAGCTAACATTTCCGTAAGTAAGTGACCATAATTTTCGTACGAAGGAAAAGCCGACTTAAGTTTATCTACCTATTCGTCCCAGGTAAGCATTATTGATGGCTGACCTTCATACCATTTTTTCGCAGTACCAACTAACTTAGGGAGAGCGTAATGAGTAATTTGTTTACTATCCCAGCCATAAATATCAGAGCATTCCTTCACTTTATTTAACCAAGTAGAAATGGTCTGGTTTTTTAATTTCGGATCAAATTCTGGAACCACATTGTTATTAGTAAATTTTTCTTTAACGTGTGGATTTACGGTTGAGATAGATTGCAAGGACTCTTTAATACATTTAAGTAACTCATTATTAACATTATCAATAGACAAAGGCTGTGGCGTCACAGATGTACATTTTTGACTAATATCAGGGCGGATTGTATTACCCGCCTTATTAATACTTTCTCTACAAGGAGTTCGCAACCTTCGTCGCCTCGACCTACTACGACTATGATCTATTAATTCACTATCCGGTTCATGAGCCTTTGCACCCGTTGGTGGCACATACGTTCGTCGCTGTGATACAGGTAGTATAACTGACCTGCTTCGATTTCTTGAGCGTGTTGCTATTCTTGACGTTGATCTTCTCGATCTGCGCCGCTCGAGGCGCATCGTCCATTGCCCCTTGAGCCCCGATCGCGTGTCCGGGGACGGCTGCGTCTTGAGATCGCTCTCGAAACTGTGCTGAGATGCCTTCCAATACTCCGTCGCCGAGTTGCAGACCGGTCGCTAGGCATCACTAGATTGTATTCAATGCCAAGTGTTTTATAATCTGAAAATTTAAAAAAAAAAAACGAGTATCCATTTCAAATATATAACTTATTGTTATAATAGTGTCATTAATTTCATTAAACGTATAATAAACTCATTAAATAATAGTATAATAAACTCATTAAACTTAATTGTTTTTAAACACTACATAATACTTTATAATCTTACTTCATTATCATTATATTCGTTTAAAAAGGAAGATAATCTTACTTTATTATTTTTTTTTTTTTACGACTACCGACACACGTGAAAATAAAAACTCAAAAAACAAGTAATATCTATTGTTTAAGACAATCTGTAGAGCTTATTAAAAGGCGTACTAACTATTATCTTACTTTCAAAAATAAAACAAAAAGAAAACAATATAAAATGTAAATACAATAAAATATTTTCGTACCTTATTATGAGCGTATGGTCACACCAGGGTGATAGTACTACTGCAGAATTCCTTGATGTATCCCACTTCTGAATTGTAATCAATTCACACTTTTACAAATTAAACACAATCTTGTCAACTTTATATTCTCTTTATTTTATAATTATCACTTGTCTTCACTAACTTTTAGCACTTGCCAGAACATAAAGATGTGATCACAAACTGAGTGTTAAAATGAATATTGCTATTGCTTTTATACTGATCTTAGACCCCCATTTCGTTACAAGTTCTAATTTACAAAAATCCTCCAATGGCAAAATAGAATGACATTTTATACTTTTTCCGGAAGTCAAACTAGAACTACTAAAATTTTAAACATTCTCCAAGAAATTAACAAAACCTTAGCATATTTTATAATACATTAAATAATAATCATTGTTATTGTAATTTGTTCAATTTCATAATATAACAATACTATTTAACAATATTCACAACTTATTTTTAGAATATTTATTACATTTCTATCAATAAAATAAACAATATTCCTTTAGAAATAAAACATTAATTTTTACAAGTTAACACGAAGTTTTAAAATCTGGACAATAATAATTTAGATTCGGGAACGGTTCACGTCACGAGTCCGCCATGCTTCCAGCTCATGAATAGGAACCCCGAACAGGTTCGAAACTAGTCAGGCAAATTCCGATTAAAATACGTGATTATAATCGGTTAAATATATATTTAAGGTATTTAAATATCACATTGTCAATCACTATTCACACCTACAGAGCTGCCACTCTCTAATGAATATGACACAATAATTTCTAAACTTGACACTTATTTTCAAATCTATAGCAATAGATCCTTACCAATTGGTTAGATCAGCGTTTCTTAAACTTCTTTGGTGACGAAACACTTTTGGAAACCACTTAATTTACCACATGGCAAGTATCTTATTAGAAAATATTAAAAAAGACAAAATCAAACTAATGGGAGGTATGATATTGTTTTTTATTTATCAACAATTGGTTAATGTCAGGTCTGATAGAAGACACTTGTAGTCTCATATCAGGATATTTTGTTTTCGTGGCTGTATAGATTGAGAATCCTGTTTCGCACAAATATGTTGTTGAGAATGGAAGAAGAATATTCAGAGCGATTTTGATAAGCGTCGGATATTCATCACGGATTCTGCACCAAAAATCATTGAGAGGCGTCGTTTTGAACAGTGACTCCATACCTATTTGTGTCTGATGACATTTCTAAAAGAGATTCATATATCTCGTTTAACATACTTTTAGGCCTTTGCAAGTTGGGTAAAAAGAATTATGAATCCATATCTTTAGTTACATTTTTGTATTTCGGGAAAATACATTTAAAAAGATGCTCGCATTGAAGTGAGATATTGGGCCACTTCTTTAAACACATCATCTTGATACATTTCTGAGTCGTTATCGCTAAAAAAACTCACTGAGTGACGTTAAGCTTTCTATTTCTCTTTTATAAACGCAACAAACCAAAAATCTATTTTTCTTTTGAAGACAGTTATTTTGTTAAAGGCCTAGAACACTGTTGTGTATTTACCTTGCAAGGATAAATTCAATTTGTTAAATTTTTGGACAATATCCGCCATGAAAGACAATTGGAACAACCAAGTTTTTTAATTCAAACAATCTCTCAAATTAATATTAGTATAATTTAAAAAAAACATTTGTAGCTCCGATCTAAGTTTGCCTTGTTAAAGTTTTACGCCGAGACAGCCATCGCCCTTCTGTATAGAGCAGCAATGTTTTATGTTTGCTGTCATACTTTTCACACAATAATGAGAATAATCGGGATTGTAGTGGTCGTGATTTGATAACATTATTTTTACCGTTTCATCCTTAGCTAATTTTAGATTTGGCGGCATTTGCTTCATCGCAAGTGCTTGTCTATGCAGAATACAACGGCTGGAACAACGCAAACCAATCGTTCCAACTGAGATTATTTTCTTCAAAAAATATGTTTATTTTATTAAAAATGTCTTCCTCGGTAGTGTTTGTGGGCAGCGGTGAACACATAAGCATGTCTTCTTCAAAAGAACTTTCATATGGATATCTCACGATAACCAGCAAGATAGCCAACCAGATAGACATCACTTGACTCATCCATTTGCGAGACGAATCTTATAATAATTTCGATATAATAATTTCTTACAGACTGTACATGTACAGTACAGTACCATGGGTACTTCAGCATATTAATTTATGGTGGTTATAAAATTACGCTCATTCTTGGTGGTAGACCATAACATCGGGTCGCCGGCAAAGTTACCACCCATCGGGCAAAGTCGTGCCGCAAAGCGACCTAGTCGTGTTCCGGCACGTTGCTCGATGAAGCCGTTAATAGGAAATGGGTCTGAACAGCTGCGGTGCGTTGGCGAACCGGTTTGACGTCGAGTTGGTGTCTGTTTTGTCGGGTGTCTAGTCGAGGAGGGTAGCGGGATCCGAAGCAACGGCTTTCCGCTGGCCGCCCGCAGATAGTTGGGGGCCCAATTAGTGGGTTAGCCACCCACGAAAGGCTGCCCCGCCAGCTGCGAAAAATCCCAGGGTGGCTCCATCGTGCTGGTTGGCGACCAGACGAGGAGGCCCGATGGCGATCCCTGGGGGGGTTCGGGCGTCCCCGCAGTCTCCAGACTAGCCTCCCAATGGCAAGACATCACCAATTTCGACGTCGGGTTCGATACGTACCGCCTCGTTCAACTGCCGTTTCCCATCCCTATTCACTTTTATTTTATCTTTTTTTATGAGGAAAGTTAAAAAGAAGAAAATTTTTTACAGCGGTTGCACTCCTCCTCTTTTAAAGTGCACCTCACTAATATCAGGGGTTTGCACTCTAATATCCTAGCTGTCCATCACCACCTGGAGACAGAGCAGCCGCACCTCTTCTTTTTGACGGAGACGCAGATACAATGTCCTTTGAGCGCTGCGCACCTGCATTATCCCGGATACACGTTAGAGCACAATTTTCGCTCAAGTGCCGGAGTCTGCGTATACGCGCGGAACGACCTCTGTATCCAGCGTCTCCGTTACCTTGAAGACCCCACTTTTTCTTCTATATGGGTTTTAGTGGACACAGGAAACGAAAAAATCCTGTATTCCTGTGTCTACCGTTCGCACAGCGGTGACCAGGAGACAACTAGATTATATGAGTATCTCGGTGAGGCTGCTGATATGGCTTTGCATCAGTACCCTTCAGCGCAGCTTGTTTTTCTGAGGGACTTTAATGTTTGTCATCAAGACTGGCTGTTCCCGTACCAGAAGACCGACCATGCTGAAAGAGAAGCGCGGAACTTTGCGTTGTCCTTGGACCTCTTTCAGCTGGTGAGGCAAGCGACAAGGGTACCAGATGTGGTAGGCCATACAGCCAATTGCCTGGACCTTCTGCTGACAACTGATCCGGACAGATATCGTGTAGAAGTCACCTCGTGTAGAAGTCCCCCCTTGGGAACCTCCGATCACTGTCTGGTGAAATCTGTGTTTACATATTCCCCACCAGCTTTCGAACCACATGGTGTTAGGCGAGTACGGAAATACAAGTCAGCAGATTGGGATGAGATGCGGCACTTTTTTGCGTCTTATCCTTGGCGGCAGGTCTGCTTCTCTTCTTTGGATCCGTCGAGTTGCGCGGATGCTATAACCGATGTGGTGCATCAGGCAATGGAGTATTTTATTCCTTTTGCTGAAGTTCCCGTCGGTGGCAAAGCTCGCCCATGGTTTATTGCCGAATGTGGTCATGCTCAAGACCGAAAACATTCGGCATACCTCATTTGGGCTGATGCTTGAAGCCGCAAAACTCCAGATGTAAGTACAAAGAAGAGAGCCTTTAACCTAGCTGCAGAGTCCTACAAAAAGGCATTGCGGAAGGCTCGTCTCGATCGAATCGCTAAGAATGGCGAACAGCTCTCTGTCAAACCAACTGGCAGTCGAGCTTTCTGGTCTCTTGCGAAAGCGATCGAGTCGAATTTCTGCCAACCCTCACTGCCTGCTCTGCTGAAGCCGGATGGATCCCTGGCCCACACAGCAACAGAGAAAGCGAATGTATTTGCTTCTCTGTTTGCTGAAAATTCGCATCTAGACACTGGCAATGCTTCTCCAGCACATCTTCCTCACTGCGGTATTTCGATGCCTGAAATCCGCATCACTAACAAAGAGGTATGGAGAACATTGTGTCGTTTAGATGTGAATAAAGCCAGTGGTCCTGATGGTATACCAGCCATTCTGCTCAAGACATGTGCAGCTGAGTTGTCTCTTGTACTGACACGTCTGTATCGCCTCTCTTTCAAGACTTGAATAGTGCCGAAATCCTGGAAGCTTGCCAACGTGCAACCCGTGCCCAAAAAAGGCAGCCGTGCTGATCCTGTCAACTACAGACCGATTTCAATCACCTCCATACTCCGCAAGATTATGGAGCGTGTATTGAACTCGCGCCTTCTAGCATACCTAGAAGGTAACGATCTCCTCAGTGACCGACAGTACGGGTTTCGCCGTAATAGGTCTACTGGGGACCTCCTAGTGTATGCTACACACATTCTAGGCGAGGCCATCGAGAAGAACGGAGAAGCGGTCGCCGTCTCTCTGGACGTCTCGAGGGCATTTGACAGGGTCTGGCATGCGAGCCTTATAAGCAAGCTTTCAGCGTACGGTATATCTCCTGGTCTGATCGGCTGGGTAACGGACTTTCTGAGCCAGAGATCTCTCCGAGTAGTTGTCGATGGGTGTTCCTCGGAATCCATGACAATAAATGCCGGAGTGCCTCAGGGGTCCGTTCTTTCTGCAACTCTTATTCTGCTGCACATAAACGATCTGTTGAAGCCCGGTGTCTATGGGTACGCAGACGACAGCACAGTTGTAGAAAGATATCTGCCGAGTACTCGGGCTAGTCGAGTTCAAGTACAGTCTGAAAGAGAAGCCATGGTGCAGCGTTTGAATGACAAACTTCAGGCAGTCTCCGCATGGAGCAAAGCCAATCTTGTCAAATTCAACGAGACGCAGACGTGTCTGTTCACCGTCAAAAGGAGTCCTTTCACCTTGGCTCCTACTTTCCAGAATGTATCCTTGGAATACAGTGACCGGCTTCAGTTGTTAGGCTTAGAGATTTCCTCGAACCTCAACTTTGGTCGGTTCATTGAGTCCAGAGCAAGAGCAGCAGCAGCAAAGCTTGCCGTTCTTGCGAAGGTTCGGCAGTACTTTACACCAGGACAGCTTCTTGTTTTATACAAAGCACAGATCCGGTCGTGTGTAGAGTACTGTGGCCACATATTTGCTGGTGCCGCAAAGTCTCATCTTGCGGTTCTGGACTCAATTGAGAGGCGAGCAAAGAGGCTCATAGGCGATCCCGAATTGGTCGAAGCCGACCTCCAAAGCCTTGAACACAGGCGTAAAATTGCTAGCCTCTCAGTATGCTACAGGATACGTTTTGGTGAGTGTGCGCAGGAATTACACGATCTAATTCCCCCGGCCCCCTTCTATCATCGGACTTTCCGACGCACGGCAGGTTTTCATCCTTTTGTTGTGGACATTCCACCTGTCCGAACGAAGCGCTTTGCTTCGTCTTTTTTACTGCGTACAGCAAAGGATTGGAACAGCTTGCCTGCGTCGGTATTTCCGAAAGAATACAATGTGGATACATTCAAGAGAAGAGTGAATAGGCTGCTAGGGTAATGCGCCTTACCACCTTAGACTACATTCCACTTACCATCAGGTGGAATGTAGTCAAGCATTGCCCTAAATTATATAAAAAAAAAAAAAAAAAAGTCTTTATAAAGTCTGAAGCGCCGCTGCTAGCCGGTTCTCATGTTGCCGAGCAGACTCTGTGGATGTACTGTTTCGTATCACTTCTAATCTATGAGCCCTCTGCTCAGTCGACTCGTTCTCTAAACACTCATTAATGAGACCAAGTCTACGAGTCCTCTGCTCAGCTGACTTGTTGGCCAGACCATCATTAATGAGGCCAAGTCTACCTGGTGTGATCAATAAATACGATGAATAATGTTATATTATAAAAAGTATCACGCTTACATAGAATCTGATTTAATCTCCTTCAAAGTACTCTCCTTGGCTAGCAATGCACTTATTCCAACGTTGACTCCATTTCACTTCCACTTCCACTGGATGCATTTCTGGAAGGCATCTTTTCGAAGGGCTTTCAGCTGCTCGGTCGTGGCCCTTTCAATGTCAGCAATGGTATCAAAACGTTTTCCTTTAAGCACACTTTTAATTTTTGGGAAGAGCCAGAAGTCGCACGGTGCTAAATCCGATGAGTATGGCGGATGTGGACAGACAGGAACATTTTTCTGCCAAAAACTCACGAATGAGAAGCGAGGAGTGACACGACGCATTGTCGTGGTGAAGAAGGAAGCCATTGGCCCATTTTTCTGGCCGCTTTCTTCGTATGTCGTTTCGCAAGCGTTGCAGTACGCCCTTATAAAATTCAGAGTTTACAGTTGTTCCTCTTGGAACGAACTCAGATTGCACTATGCCCTCACTATCGAAGAAAACAATGAGCATGACCTTGATGTTTGATTTTGACTGACGTGCCTTTTTAGGGCGAGGAGATGAACTGGTTTTCCATTGGGAACTCTGCATTTTGGTCTCTGGGTCATAGCCATAGACCCAACTCTCATCTCCAGTCACAATTTTTGCCATAAAGTCCGGATCTGCATGAAGACAATCCTTCAAGTCCGTGCAAACTGATACACGATTTTCCTTCTGTTCAGCACTCAAAAGTCTGGGAACAAATTTTGCGCTCACTCGTCTCATATGCAATTCATCTGTTAAAATGCTTTGGACGGAGCCATACGAGATGTTAAGGTCTTTAGATAGCTCTCGAATAGTCAGTCGCCTGTTTGAACGAATCATTGTTTCCACTTTTTGCACATTTTCATCTGTTTTTGAAGTGACTGAACGTCCCGCACGCTGCTCGTCTTCAACACACTCATTTCCGTTTTTAAATCGGTCATACCACTTGTACACAGTCTTTAGAGTTACTACATTATCGCCGTATACCGATTTTAACATTTCATGAGCTTCTTTAGCACTTTTTTGCAACTTAAAACAAAACTTAATGTTAATGCGTTGTTCGAAATCCATGTTGCGCGACAGACACGATAAACACAACCTCACTCTAGCGGCTCTGACAGCTGACTGACATGTTCAAACGTGATACAACTTGTCCCTGCCTGTGTCAGCGGATCACGCTACTTAACAAATTACAACATATGGCTGTAGCATCAGCTATTGCCGGTATAAAAATTCGTTCACCGTACATATTGATCACACCTCGTATTATTTCTCTGCTCAAAATACTCACTCGCAAGTTGCTCTTGGATCTTACCGAGTCTAGAATTATGCTGATTAAGAGTTTGTTGACGTAATCGTGATTTCATATATGCCTACATGGCTAACCAACGTTTTTCACGATCTTTAATAGTCTAACAAGAACGTGAAAATGTGTTTTGAAGAGCATATTTACGGAGACGATTACTTTTATTCGTTCCCGTTTCTTGAGATCTATATTTTTTAAGGCGCGTAGCGCCTTTTGTAGGCAGCACTGTCTGTACTTTGCTCGTATTCATTTAAGTGGTTATTATTTTTAATTTTTTTTGTTTGTCTATACTGTTAGCCCTGTTGGCTATTACAGCTTCACCGGGGAAGCGGGTGGGTCAGGAGACCCACCCTTAAAATTTAAGTGGTTAAATATAATTATTTGTTTAAGGCTTGGCATCGACTTCAAACCTATTAGTAAATAGGACATATAAATAATAGGTAGTATATAATAAATATTAAATCTTTATTATTTTTCACTTTTTAGTTTGAAGTTGGTTTTTTTAACGTAGTTATTTTTATTACGAACAAAAATTCTATATTCTTGTCTTTAGACTCGAAGTCTACAGTTTCTAAATGTTGGCGCAATTTGGCAGGTGCCATGGAACCATTAGTGTGCAGTTTACTACATAATATGCGGAGAAGTAAGCTGTTGGAGTCAACAAATCCGAAATTTATATATGATTCATCATAATTCCATTTTTCCGTCTGGTTTCAAAACCATGGAGTTTGTTGTCGTGGCATCATAGTCTGGATTGGTCATTGCTGTATTGCGTACTGCTTTTGAACATTCAGCGTTATAAGAAGATGTTGTTGCAAGACGTTTAACACCTTTAAGCCAAAGTACTATTCTTCTTTAATATTAATGTTGCACGTCAGGATTGTCCGGTCAAAATAATGCGCAGTCGTTACTGCGTATAAGGGCCAGCTTGTAAGTAGGTAGGTAAGAACTTGTCGCTCCGAAGGCTAATCGTCGATCGCCGCTTTTATGCTTAGTCCTAGACTCTATCTCGAACATTCTCAAAAATACTCGAGCCTTTGATAAACAAAAGCGGAAATAAAAATGAAAACACAAAAAATGCTTTGTAAACAATCTCAACATGTTTTGAAGTTAGATACGGTAGCGGTTTTCCAGTAACCGCGGGTTCGAATTCCTGCCCGTATCGGTTTATTTTTTATTCTATATTTATATACTAAGCTTAACATGTCTGTACATGTTTATAGACATTTTTAAACAGTATATTATTAAACAAATCTTATTATAACATTCAAGAATGTTTGGTTGATCGAAATGTGTGGAACTTGAGTCATTGACTCATCTGCAGGGCTGATGTTATAATATATAAGTCAAACATTTTAAAATTTCTTTTAAAAAGAGCAACTGTTGAGTTTCTGACCAGCTCTTCTCAGCAGAACAGAATTCCGAGCTGGTAGTAGCTTATTCACAGACTGACTATACTGACCAATTTAATTTAATTTAATTTATTGTAATTGACGATTCAAAAGTGCGCGTAAATGCCTACTTGAATAAAGAGACTTTGAATTTGAATTTGAATTGACGTACATTAATTAAGTAATAAAAATTTGGAAGCTTTTGAGTTTTACAAAACAATAAGCAGCAGCAAAATGTCAAGATATTACGACATACGTCATCTTAAATTAATTAAAAAAAATAATTTAGTGAATGGCGTCATGCGTACTTGTTATCTTTAATGCGAGGTCCTTTCACATTGTCCAGACTAACTATAAGATTATTTTAACTACAACTATAACTATAATTGTAACGTTATAAGATGCTTCCATCTGCTATTATAATGTTATAAGTTGCTACCATCTGCTATTATAATGTTATAAGTTGCTACCATCTGCTATTATAATGTTATAAGTTGCTACCATCTGCTATTATAATGTTATAAGTTTCTATCATCTGCTAATATAATGTTATAAGTTGCTACCATCTGCTATTATAATGTTTTATGTTGCTACCATCTGCTATTATAATGTTATAAATTGTTATCATCTGCTATTATAATGTTATAAGTTGTTATCATCTGCTATTATAATATTATTTTGTCTAGACTCAAAAGGTAGTTGTGGTTGTTTTCGTTGTTGTTATTTTGTTGTTATTTTTTTGTTTAATTGTTGTCATAAACCAAGGAATGTTCAGTTATTCAAAAATAAAGTAGTGAGTAACTATCTCTTAGATTTCAATGTTAAGAAATGTATTATAAGTCTTATTATGTAATAATTTATATTCAGATTACCATATGCTATATCAAATAATTTATGTTTAACAATATTTCTATATTTAAGAAAAACTATCAATAAATAAAGAGATGACATTAACCTTTAGGGTAGAGATACCTGATCAAACAAACAAGGTACCTCATCAAGTTATCTAAGCTGTGTACATTTACTTGTTTTGTTTACTTGTTTTCTCTGTCAACGCACCAAAATGCATACAATATGCCTCTATTGAGATTATAGTTCAATGGTCTATCTGGCATACTAACCTGAGTGATAACTAACCTTTATTAGTTATAACTGTGACTCAACTACCCGCCGGCTCTTCTCCATGGAACTTCTTTTTGATTCTTCTCCAACCTTACTATATCCTTTGGAACCGTGCAAACAGAGTTTAACAATTCATAAGTGCAATGTATGCGTATTTCATAAAACAATTTTGACTTGACTTTGAAAGATAAATAAAGCTTATAACGCTACTCGCTTATCAATAAAAAGTCATCAGAAATTACCAATTCTAAGATATAATGAACAAACTGATATATATTTAAAAAAACTTTGTTTCGTAAAAGCCTAAAAAAATATTACTTCTATTCTTCAAATAATAATATAATAAATAACTTTTCTATTATGTTCTTAAGGTTTATTACTCTTTGATACAATATTCAAAATATTAGAAAATATGATATTTACAATGATATTTTTTTGTGAATTAAAATATTTACCGCAGCTTACATAGGTCATTCTCCTTTTTTATTATCATTTCTACTATATCTTAAAAGTGCATTATTATCTTGACGTTTTAAGTAAATATTTTATAAATCATAAAGTATATTTAGTTTACATGCAAATTTTTTAATCTTATTACAGCAGTTAACGATATACATTGCAGATCGAACGGACGACATTGGCTAGAATACAAGAATCATCTTTATATTGTAAGTATTTTTTAATATAATTAATACATATTTTTTAAATTTATATAAGACAATTTATACTATAATTTAGTAAATAAAATATAAGAATGATGTTTGGACATTTAATAATAGTAAAATATTTATTATTTTTCTAAAAAACCATTGTACAAAATCAATATTTTTTTTATATAAACAGTTTTTAGTGTTATGTAAACATTTTTATTCTATACTTTTAACATAATACCAAAGATGTATAGATAATTGAATATCTAATATAGATATTCTAATATTATGCATTCAATAATAATCAAACCTCATGCTATTTTAAGCCGACAATCAATTCAATTGCAATAATTTTAATTGTAATAATTCAATCAATTCAATTGCAGGTAGGATTATTTTTTATTATATCTTTTAATTGTTGAAACAACACTTTTTTTGTAAGTAAATTATAATGAAAGATAAATAATGATAAATATTAATACACTTTGTTTTAAAATAAACTAAAACATATGGTAAAATTTACTTAGCTTGTAAACTAACACTGTAATTCAACTTGTAGCAATTCATGTTTTTACAAAATATTATTCATGTATTGTTCATGTAGTCACGTTAGAAACTTGACTCAAACTTGTAAATTACTAGACTCAAAAAAGTAAAAACTTTTTGGCAACTTGGCAAATGTGTGCACGCAGTAGGTCCTACAGTATTTTCGAATGCTAGACCATAATACATTCTGGGTACGAGGCGGTTGATGACAGGCTGTTTTAGGAATTTCTTTATCTTTGTGTTATAAATAGGCTTCAAGTATTGGTTTAAAAAAATTAAACACAAATGTACAAAAAATGCATTCCTTAAAAAATAATTTTAAAATCGTTTTTGACTATTTTGATTACTTAATAGTTGAAAGGCCAATAATATTCAACCTTTGATATCAATTGTGGAATCTTCTGTACCCATAAGCGAGGTACAATGTATTAAAAATAATATTTTATTAGGGTACTTAAATATGGCTCAATGGATAAGAAGTCGAAATGCAACAAACATGCACCTTCAAGATCTGTCTTCAAGAATAGTCGCTAAATCTGGTATATCTACTGACAGATATCACTTGGGAAAACTTATTTTTCAAGGTTTTAAAGATTCACCGGATTTCCTTTTACAAGTATGCAAAGATATATCAGATACACATTTTATAAGACCTTTGAAGACATTTTTTTTTGTTGAAAATTTATATTTTTTAGATTGATGCCGCTACAGGAGAAACCGAAACATTTGAATCAGCTTTGAAGAGATCTGTTCAATGTGCCACAGCGTTAAGAAATTTAGGAATTAAGAAAGGAGATGTTATCATTTTGATGGCACCTAACCATATTCATCTGTGTATACCGATGTATGCGGCTTTCTTTATCGGTGCAATCGTAGCCGGAATCGATATGACATTAAAAATTCGTGAGTATATTTATCCCCAGAAAGGAACCTACGAATATAACAGGAGCACAAAATATAGTAACATGTTATGGTGGCTGGTATATAGAAATATACTATGTATGTAATGCAGTTTTATAAAACACAGTCCAAGCACTGTTTTTTTCAACTATTAGATTCGACAATTAGCACCTGCAATATAATTTATAGGGTCAATGATACAATTTATCGTTTCTTATTTATTTCTTATTATATTACTTGTAGCTCGCAAGTCCTTCCGCGTGGTCCATTGAAGGGTGTAAGCCGTTCGAAACTTTCGTTTAGAACCCGAGAAGAAAATAACATATTTCATATCATACTTTTTAAGAATTTATTTTAAAGATCAATTTATAACATTTTCAATAAAAGGACTATATATTTTTTTTCAAATTACTATAAATTGACGTATTTAGACCTTAAAACAATCAATCGATTTTAAATATATTAATATACTTATATTGAAAACAAAATCAATTAATGTGTCAATTTATTTTAATTATGCTATCATTGTCCTTTGTATGTGTGTATGTGTGTTTTATTCGTTGAAAGTGTGTTTTACGTGTGGAATGTTATTGTTTATTTTATTTATTTTTTTTGTAGAAGAACTTGAGCACAACTTTAGCATCAATAAACCAAGCATTATATTCTGTGAAAGTGACAGAGCTGCAGATATCTGTTTAGCTCTAAATGGTCTGGATTTAGAAACTAAAATAGTAACCTTTGATGATGGAGATAAATATTTATCATTTTCTAAGCTTTTGAGCAATTATAGTGATGATACTTCTATTGATGATTTTAAGTAAGTCCCATTTCTAAAAAAATATTATTTCTGAGTTTAACGTTAGAAAATTTAAAATAATGTATAATAATGAAAATGTTTACCTTGCAATATTTATTAATTTATTTAGTATAAATTATTGGCAATTTGTCATTCCTTTTTTACGTCATTAAATAATTACAGAATCACAGATCTAGACCCAACCGAGACAATAGCTTTGTTATTATCAACGAGTGGAACTACTGGCCTCTTTAAGTCTGCAGCTGTGACACATGCTAACTTTGCAATTTCTGTCCCTAGTAAGTGGTGAGTGTAACCTTCTTTGAATATGTGTTCCTTTTAAATTGAAATATTTATAAAATTAAACAAACAAACATTAAAAAAAAAAAAATTTAAAAAACCTCTGGTACAAAAACACGTCTAAAAAGGATAAAAATAACATTATTATGTATGTATCGAAGTCGTTGCGTAGGGGGACCGTTGTACGTACATTGATGATGGTGTCTATTTAAGAAAATTTTCGGAGCTAATGAATGAGGACTATACGATTCCATATTGTTATTTTGTTATTTGCGTTGGTAACTCACTTGCATTTTGAATTCATCCTTTAGCGGCCTCCCGACGCAACGACTTCGATAAGTAGGGAGACCGGGGCTGGTTGTGACAGGGGTAAGTAGTTACAGTGACAATAGCGTCAGATCAGAGAATGCTTAAGTGACGTTAAAAAGAGTTAAATAACGCCGCCACTATCAGCTCACCTCCCGCGAAAGCCTTTCGATACACGGTTCTTGTGGAAGAAGCACGGGAATTTCGGTAAAAAAACCTACATTTGTAACATTTTCTATTATACGTAACATTAGTCTACAAATTGTTTTTGAAGTAATCAAAGATGTGTCTAGTGTAATATCTAACGTTTTCTTTTTGTGATTAAACTCCGTTTTTACAGTTTTTGTAATTATATTTTTGTAACTTAAACTCAAAAGATCAATTTAGGCGTTGGGGTTAAAAGTGACATTTGCTTGGGGCAGGTTGTGGTATGTGATATGGTTTTTCTTTTAACGAATAATAGAAGAAACTACTAACTCAATGATAAAAAATTGTCTTGTTGTCACAAACTCATGATTCAATCATAACGAGTACCATATCAGAATGGATCAGAAAACATCTCCATTCTTACCTACCCAGTTGCTAGGAATTCTATGGTTTTTGACAAATTCTTGCTCCAGAAACCAGTAAGCCTTATCCTAAAGCAGCTGCTAGGAAACGAATATAACACGTAAATACGCTATCGTGACTGATACTTCGAAAAAAAAACTTTGGCATTGCAACAGTAGAAGAAGAAAGATATAAAATCTAAAAAAAAAGTTAACTAAAGAGTTAATTTAAAAATCATGTTCAGGAAATATACCTAGTACAAAATATCAAGTAAACCATAGAAGCAGCTAAAAAACTGCAACTTTTCCAGCAGTAAAAAAGATAGCTGTTATATAAAAATGACTAAGAAAGCGTAGAAGATGAATATTTTTGTCTGATATGTTGTAACCCATTTGATTTCAAAAAATCTGGTGCGTAATAGGAAGAGTGTGTTGTGAGTAAGAATTGGTCACATGTAATATAAAAATATTCTTAATAATAAGGTTTTTATTACATTTAGTTTTGCTTGTAACATTTTGCCCCGGTAGTGTAACAACCTGCCCCAGTACGGTGCGGTGCGGTGCGGAGGTGAAAGTGGCAGGCATTTTTTTTCTAATTTGTTCATTTATATCTAAACTAGTGGTTTGTTATAGAAATGTATATTAAATGTATGTATTTTAAATTTAAATACTGAATAGTCACTTAGTCAACTAAATATACACTCGGGTAAATTAATCAAACCAATAAAAAGATATGACACTTTAAAATTAAAATGTCACTTCTAACCCCAGTATCCTAACATAATAATATTATTTTTAAGGATAAGAATATTTTTAATCAAAAGATTGATTTTTTTTAATATTAATGGTATAATTAAGGATCCTCTTCGAGAAGGCTCCAACTCCTACGCGCTTATCATTTATAATGTCTCCTATCCAGTGGTTCTCGGCAATATTCCAAATTATATTTTCACCAATTATGCGTTGTTCGCGACTTCAGTCATCATTACCAATGACCAAAGAACATGTCTACTACATCATAAACAAATACAAGGTGAGGAATAATTTATAAAAAAAAATGTATTGATAATATATTAGTAGGTATTCTTCATGCAACTACAAATTTTATTGTTGTTTAACAGCCAACGTTTGCGATGTCCAGCCCAAATATGTGGATTTCACTCTTTAAAGTTGGTGATCGCGAAAAGTGTGACTTCAGCTGTTTTGAATTCATCATGGCAGGTGGCAGCGCTGTGCCATCCACCCTTATTGATCTTGTTAATGTAGGTAAATCGATAATTTTAAACTATCGTACAATTTTAAATATAATCTTTTATATAATACAGCTATGAAAAGGTTACAGATCAATTTTTTTAGATGAAAAATCCATCTTTGTAATTATTAATAAGAAGGATATACTTTCCTTAAATTGTGTCAATAATTAAAGTAAAAATACAATAGGTGTACCTATTTCTAATTCACGAACATATTTAAAAGTTCACGAAATCATCTAAATTATATTTAAAGATTAAATTAAAGCAGGATACAAATCTTCTTTTCAGTTGGTATATTAATAAAAAAAAAACGATGCATTGCAAAAAGAAATCGATATTAAATCAACAATTATATCAAAGTCAATTTTAAAATAGCAATTGATATAAATTACAATTTTAAACAGTATTATTAAGAGCTCGAATAAAATTCTACGTCACCAGACTTGTTTTTAAACCAAACTGCGTTTCTTATATAATTGAAGATTTGACAAAGCTTCTTGTTCTGACGACAATATATCTATGTTTATTTGATTTTGTTCAACTTGACATGATTTTAGTTTTGCTTTCAAAAAGTTCTTATATTATCAAATATGCTTTTAAAAACTTTGTTTGTTATGCAAAAGCAGGAAGAATATATCATTCCGTGATAATATTTTACAATAATTATTATTTATTGTGCAAAGTCTAATCTCTCGACATATTTTTTTTTCACAGACTATTATCCCGGAGACACACCTTATACCCGTATTTGGATTAACCGAAATATCCGGTTTAGCGTTCATATATGATAGCACGAATCCAAAATCATTTGGTAGACCGGCACCTGTTCATGAAGTTCGGGTGAGCTAATATAATATATAGCTAATAAGCTAATTTAATAAAACAATTGAAAAACTCTAGTCTGAAATGTATAAATAGAAAAATCTTAAAGGCAAAGCTTTTGGTTTTTTTTGTTAATTGGATTCTTCTTAAAAACAGAAAGACTAAAAGCCTTTTATATTTTATAAATAATTATAATTATTTTATAAAAATAATAGTTATAAATGTATTTAAATAAATGATTTATCTATCTATATATGTAGTATCTAGCTATCAAAAGTTATTATTTTATAACTAACTGAATATGTAAATAAAATATTTCCCAGCTTTTAAAATTTCAATCACATGTGTTATATATACAATAGTTTAGTTACAATACTTTTTTGTGTAACTTTCAGCTAGTTTCTCCAGAGACCCAAAAAGATGTGACAGAACCAAACGTTCCAGGTGAATTATGGATTAAAGGTCCTGCAGTTTTTAAAGTAAGTAGACCTTTTTTTTCAGTGATGGGTTAACCGGATAAACATCCAAATGTGGTAATAGAACCTTTTAACAGTAAGTTGGCGTAGTTACTAGCACAGATGCTGGTTAGAAATTTGGGACTTATAAAATAGATATATATTTTTTAAACATTAATTTTCAAAATAAATAATTACAATCCATCGTCTTATATCAACTTATCATCGACTTTCCGAGTGGTCTAGGCAAATCTGCATTGAAGTGCGAGAGATATTCTTTATTCTGGCCTTATAAGGCTGTTTTGATTTTGCAATTACAATTCTAAATTTCTAAGTAGCACGATAATTTAGATCATCGATCACTTCCTTCAGAATACGATACATTAAAAAATATATATATTCAAGGATTACTTTTCAGGGATATTACAATGATCCAGAAGGAACAGAATCTACCTTCTCAACAGATGGGTGGTTCAAGACCGGAGATTTGCTTGTGAGGGACGAACAGTGGTATTTCTATTTCGTGGAAAGAATAAAACTGTTTCTTGCATATGATAACTACCAGGTTAGATAAGATTATTCTGAGTTAATTTAGTTACTTGTAAGAAACTACCGAATCTTCAAAGGCTAGACCGCTTCCAGATTTCGCAAAGTGATCATCTTATCATTAATTACCCTTCGACTAATTATAAAAATAATCTCTCTCACCACTCAGGAAATACTATGACGCAGACAAATAAAGATATTAGAAGATACTATAAAGTTAAGATATCTTTACCGTTTTACTCCCCCTAAAAAGGTCATTTTGTCGAGGTAGTTAAAAAGAAACGGTCAATAATCATTAAACAAATTCAGAAGTATATTTCACGGTTTTTCAACAGGTGTCCCCAGCGGAGATAGAAAATGTTATAATCAAGCATCCCGCGGTCTTCGAAGTGGCTGTGACGTCCGTGCCTCATCCAGAAAATGGAGACTTACCAGTAGCTTGTATAGTGCTGCACAAGAACGCTTCCGTTACGGCTCAAGAAATCAAAGACATTGTGAAAGGTTCATAAAATTATATAATTCAGATTCTGATAATTTTTAAAGTGGTAACTGTATGTTATTAGTTGTAACTCACATTTGAGGGGTAGAATCAATTCCTTTCAGAAGTTAAACGTAAACTGGCTATTACATCTGAGTTTCGTACGGTGAGTGAAACAGCCGCTATTCCTTTTCTTGCCGTTGTATTAGAAGAGTTGCTTAGGTTATACACTTCACCCCTTCTCCGCATAAATTCCTCTCTTTGTAAGGTATAGATGTATGTTATGTGCTGTTTTCTATTCAAAATACTAATGACTTGGTTAAAAATTTTAATTATATTTATTTCCTTGATTATAGCAAACACTTCGGTTCAGGTTTAATAAATAATAACCTAACATATGTCTTTTATATAAAGATAATTGTTACATTTGTTTCAGAAACATTATCTGACCCAAAACAACTGCGAGGTGGTGTGATTTTTTTGAAAGAACTTCCTATGACTGCAACATCAAAGGTTAATCGAAAACAACTAGCTGTCTTAGCTCGTTCTTTAGACCGACTTTAAACTGTAAAAAATGATGTCTGTGTTTTTAAATATTTTCATATAAATAGGCTAGCTTCTAGGCTCTACTAATATAAATTCTTATATAAGGAGAAACAAAACCTATCCTAAAATACCAAGCACATGGCGTTCTGCATTTAACTGAAATTTAAATGGAAAACCCCTTTTCCTATTTGAGAAATGCTTGAAATATAAGGTTTCTTAGCAGCATTAGAAAATAAATTACATATAATTATAGGTATGTTCATATACCTAGTTATGTATATAGATTTAAGATCTCCAGTTGATACAATAAAAACATATTAAACATATTTTACCTTATCAAATGTCTTTGTTTGAAGGGGTTGGAGGATCTCGAATTTCTTAATACAAATTAATTAGTTAATACAGAAGTAATCTTCTGCGGGGGGTCTAGTAGTATTAATTAAAATTCTATTATGATATTTAAGGTACAGTTACTTACTTATTATCTTTACACTTATACCTTCTTAACACTGTAGGACATGATATTTTTGGTCAATTGTTTGAGGACCAGAGAGGTCAGCACTGTATGACGACGGAAGGAAAAATGTCTTGTTTTGTATATGTATATTGCAAAATAGCTTGTTTTTACTCCTACATACACAACAGATAGTTCCTCTGGGATTGACTAGCAAGGAATTATCTTTTATTCTGGACGATAAAGGGTTAACTCTGAAGGAAATACCTATAACTGTAAAACCTAAACAACATTTTAGTTTCCTCCTCATGGAATTACTTATGTTATGGAGCCTTTCATTTTTTTAAAATAACTCATTTAAGTACAAACTCCAGGAGTGAAGACCTCGAATCTGTGAAAATTCGCAGGCACATTGCTCTTGAAATAGCGACCAGCGTCTCGAATGTTGTTTTTGAGCTGATCAATCGTCGTTGGATCGTAAACGCGACTTTTGAAGTATCTCCAGATAACAATCTAGTAGCGTAAGGTATGGTCTCCGGATAGTCCCCTTGACGTGATACCAGTATTTTACAAAAAAATACAGTTTTTATCTACTAAAGACTCGTTGGATGCATAGGATATCGCGTCATCCTATTAAAACCAGGTCCTGCTGTATTCAGTTCTATTATGCAGTTATGGCAATAAACCAGTGCGTAACATTGCTTAGCATTGCGTAACATTGCGTTGCAGTCTGGACTTCCTCATTATCAGAAAAATGATTTCTTATTATTCTTGCAGCCGACATCGCTGCCCAAATTGTAACTAATCTACTTCTATGAAAATAAGCTTCATCGGAGAAGAGAATATTATTAAAAGACTGTAAATACTCTAACATTCTTTTAGTTAAAACAAGGCGTAGATGATGGTCATTCGGCTTAAATTTTATACCATTTCAAGTTTCTAAGAGTGAAATTGAAGATATTTTAACAAAATACGCCTTAAACAAGTTTTGGATATCGTAATTAATTTGATCTCTTTCGGATTGTTAGCTGTTGATCGCATACTATGGGTGCCGAAACTTCACTTAAACTTCCTTCTGTTCTTATTGCAAAGCTGGTTTTTGATTCAGTGTCAAACCCGAATATTCGAATTTTCTGATTCACGATCTGATTACACTTTCACTAGGGCTATTTAGATCGTGTAAATTAAATTTCGAGCACAATAGACTTCGTGCAATAGTCACGAATCACTTTTTTTATACTACGCTTTTACACAGAATGCACACAGCTTTCCGGCGAAACGCTCCATGGTTACTAAATTATCGAGAACCAAACTACTTATCCCCGGTATTTTACCGGTCACGAGCATCGATAGTTTGAAATTCGTACATCTTTTTGGTCTATCCCATACATCTTATACATCATTTTTTATTTCTTGAATTTAAATCTAACCATTTCTTTTGATCTCATATTTAAATTGCCCGAGCAGTCCTGTTATTTAATAATAAATGTATAGTACATATAAGTATCTGATGCTTTACACAATAATATTATTAAGTATGATATGATTCTGTGAAATAAGTCAAGTAATCAAATTTAGCTTTTTCAAGGTTTGTCAATCGGTGTATTCAGAGAACCAATTATGGGGCCGAACTGAGTTTTTTTAACAAATCACATATATGAGAACGTCATTGCGATTTCACATCTAAGGTAGTGCAACAAAAAACGTCGGAAAAATACACATCCAACTCGTTATTATTTAAATGCATATTTGACATTTGATATATTTGGTATTTGACGTTTTTGGAGTGTTTTAAAGTAAACTTATATTATTAACTTTAAACTTTTGTCCAACTTCCAAAAGAGCATAGTTTACACCATCAGTTTATTTAAATAGGGTCATTTATTTAAATAGCGCAACTAGACCTTACTTATATTAACATAGCCATATAATACGCACATTTTGATAAACGAACTTATTAAACGCTTTTTATTCTTTTTAAATTCTTTCATGAAAATATGAAATTATCAAATTAAGAGCATTATTTCTAACTCTATATTCCGATAATCTTAAAATTACAATTTCATGCAGTACGCAGTCTAAAGCCTTTAATAAATTATTAAAGTCTATATATCTAAATTAATCTAATAGATTACAGAAAATAGCAACAAGTGCATCGTGTGATTCTTCCCAGGCTTCAATAATATTCAGCAATAATACAACGCTGTTGTTACAAGATTCTTTTTATTGAGGAATGTAACTAGCAGTGAGATCTGTTTTTGATTTGATCTGTATTTGCAAAAGAAAACGGTCTATCCCAATTTGTTGATACATTTCCCCCCGGCATATATTACAGCCACTGAATTACTATCCTTCTTACTGATCCGTAGAAGAACAAAAGTCCCCGACTTAGCCCAGCGGATTAGCAAGTTGAAGTGGCAGTGGGCGGGGCACAAAGCTCGACAAACCGATGGCCATTGGGGCCGTAAGATTCTCGAATTGAGACCATAAAAGGGAAGACGTAGCGTGGATCGCCTCCCACTCGATGGACAGACGACGTAGTGAGGGTCGCAGAGCGCTTTTGGACGCAGACCACTTAGAACCGTCTGTATTGGAGACGCATTAGGGAGGCCTATGTCCAGCAGTGGACGTCGATTGACTGATGATGAAGTCATCATTTAGTCAGTCGACATCGAATAGACGTAATTATTACTTGGCTGAGCATACAGGTAATTGACGGACTTTCGTCAATTGCTTACAATTTAAAAATTATTCACGTTTGTGAAACAGTGGTCACAACAAAATATACCCAAATATATTTTTTTGTGTGGTTTTTCTCAGACCACTTCTCGCTTGGAACCTTCGTAGCTTTAATTTTAAGCCCCTTTATAGAAGGGCTTATTTCGAAAAATATGGTGTGAAAAACAAAACATTTTGTTACTCTTTATTTTTAAAAATGTATCGTATTTTTATGACATAAATGTTTTTTAGGGTGGTATTATTATTATATGGTAAAGCGTTTGGTAGGGTTTTGTTTAATCTTGATAACATATTGCAAAAAACCTTTGCTATATTCTTATTTCAAATAGCTAAAACGTGTATTCTATATACTGTTATATTATATACTAAACTTATATCAAATAAATTATACCAATAATTATTAAAAGTTATGAGCCTAGAGAAGAGATCTAAATGACTAAGAGATTGTATGTATAAGACTTTTTAATATCTGCACAATATTTGTTGTTCTTAAATAGTATATTTTTTATTTACAATGACGGTTCCTGAAAAGATAATTAAGTATTTAACATGTGTAATCATGATTATGATAATTATTAAGTAATGTTGTATTAATTTTAAATTATACCACTTCTCTTTATGAGCAATAAGTTAATTTCCAGTAGCGCTTCATCCAGATCAAATTCATAAAACAAGTAGTTTGTCTGTGCATTACATGCATTTAACTTTTAGATACCACTAGCCACAACGTCTCCGAGAACATTCCTTAAGTTTTGCACATCGCTTTCTCATCATAATTTAAGTTACTAAATACGTGAAAATTGTATTTCATTTATATGAAAGTGTATAAATTCAGTTGTAGTATGTATTTATTTACACAACTTTTGCTTGTTCCGATCTTTAAGACCTGTATGTAAGAACCCGTCCATCGTTTTAGATTAGTTCCTAGTTGGAAACTTTTGTTGCAAGTTAGGGTAAACAAAAAAAAAATCTTATTAAGACTATTTGATTTTCATTTATTAGCCACCTTACGACACTAAACTCAAAATAGATTTTATACCTAAAAATATTAGTCTTTCTTTACAATGTCGGTTACTTACTAACATTAATTAAATAAAACCATTTCATAGATATAACAATATACTGTATTATAATATTTATAGTAAAAAGAGTAATTTAATCTTTTTAATGTATACTTATGTCTTGGTTATCTTGAATATAACATTACGTTTTAAATTTGTTATTTTGGCAATACGATGTTTGCACAGTGATAACGCGTTAAGACCAGGCTTGATCACAAATATAAACTTAGTTTTCGTTCCTCTTATACAAATGTATGCAAGTTAATATTAAATTACTTTTTATTAAAATAATAAATATTTATATTGAATGAAGCAGGATGATGGGTAAATATTGTCACCCTTATGTTAAGGGTGACAATATTTAAAAGAATTGTAAATGTGTAGGCTGATACTTATCCTAGCTGGTATTTTTAATTTTTAACGAGTATTTTAATAATAACAGGTCTATCTTAATGGAAGTCCAAAGCAACCGTCTGGTCGTTTGGTCTCCAAGGTGTGCAAGGGGTCACCATTCAATTCTCGGTTGGAGAAATGTAATTAATAGTGGGGATTTCGGTTTTGTTAATTTTCGGACTCATAACATAACTACATTGCATTTTATATGTACCCCTCTGCTTTCCCTTTAAGGAATTTAATCGCGTGATGTTATTCATGTTATACATGTACATATGGGTATTTTATTATTATTTTTTTTTTTATATCAGGACAAATTACACACATTGATCTAACCCCTAAGTAAGCAAATTATTTGCTTGTGTTTAGACAACGATACAAATACATAGAAATACACATTATAAATACTGGGAATATATTTAATAAACGACCAAACCTAGAAACACAGACATCTATGCTCATCACATAAATGCCTGTCTCTGCCGGGAATCGATCCCGAGCCCCATTGCGCCGTGACAGGTTAGGCGTCTACGCTAACCGGTAACCGGTAACCGGGACGGTTTTATTATGTATGTTACCGAGATTAGATACGACCATGTCTAAAAGTTGTCATACAAAATCGAACCCACCTTTTTACTTCTTAGGAAGAAACGGGGGAGTAAATCCAAAAATCCTTTTTAAGTGCTCACTTGTTTGACTGAGGAAACTACGTACAAAGTTTCAAATGAATCCTTTGATGAAATAAAAGTTTCAGTTTAACCCCTTTTTTCCCTAGGGGAGAAACTTCCAAATAAATCTTCTTTTAGTGCTTCCTTACACTTCCAAACAAATACACATGTCAAATCACAGATTCTTGCGTTTTGTAGTTTCGGCTGTGCGTTATTTATAACTCAGTCATACTCAGTAACGGAAGAGATTTATATATATATATATAATTATATATTATAATTTCAATAAGATTTTCTCACAAATTTTTTATTTTTTTATAACTGAATTTAAATTCAAATTCTTTAAATAAAATCCAAATAATCATTATATTATATATTACACAATAGACATCTTTTTCTATATATCGTTAATTACATGTGTAAGAAATATTTGTTTTTATATCCTAACACTCGATTACAGTAAAAATCGTAAGTAAGGAAGAAAGAAACTATTTTTTACAGAAAATAGCACAAATAAATCACACACACAAATACATCACATACACTAATTATAAAATCACCACAAAACTCGAACGCTCAAATGTAGTGCCTATGTCAATATGCATATATATATTATGACCTCGCACGATGTTATGATCTCAGTCCATATTTCGGAAGCATTTTAGTTTGTTGTGCTTATTGTAAGTAATTTTATATATTATAATATTTAACCATATCTATATATATATTGTTATTTATTTGATACACATATCTAATTATATTTTATCAAATATAAAATAATTTGATAAAATTAATCAGTATCAAATGTAGGCGAAATAATTCTGTAAAATAATTTGTATACTACTCTTAAAAGTCTAAGACACTAAATATTTTTTTATTAAAAAAAGTATCTTGAATCGAGTTTCGTACTGTCAATAATAATTCGATATTCTAAGTCAGTGTTAAATATATATGAAGACTGATTAATTTTTTAATGTATTATAAAGTATACGGAAGTCTGTCCCCGTATTTTCTTATCCGTCTTGATGAATTTATCATATTTTATATAATCGTCTTTACGAATACGTAATAGAATATGTCAAATATATTTTTTTTAAATGTTGTTTTATATCTAGATTCTTTAAATTTATTTTATGAATGTTAATCAACTAATAAATATTCAATTGTAAATTTATCAAAAACATAATACATCTAATATATTTAAAAAAACTGATAGTAATATCAATTGTACAACACTAATTACTTTGACAAAGATAAGTGAACATGGCGCCATGGATAAGAAGCAGGAATGCGGTACAAATGCACCTTCAAGATTTGTCTTCTAGAATAGTTGCCAAATCTGGGATACCTTCTGACAGATATCACTTGGGAAAACTTATTTTACAAGGCCTCAAAGATGCACCGGACTTCCTTTTACAAGTAAGTAAAAAAGTAAGATATAAATAATAAAAGGTTTTTAATAAAGGTGAAAATTAAGTCCATACTCTTAAAACATACTCCTAAAATTTAAAATTGATCTTCAATCCCGAATAGAAATCAATACTAAATGCAAAATACTTTCATTTAGTTCGGATATTGACGCTATTGATTAAGGAAATTTAATAAAGTTGTATCCTCAGTATGAAAAAATATATTATCATTGATTATTGTTTATTTTGACTATTAAACCGTTCAACTGTTCGTCCAAGTTTAAGTTTGCCGAAAGCAATGATATTTAATCTAACTTTAGTTAAAATAAAACTAACTTTAAGAAATGGTATTTAGTAAGTTATGGTTTGTAATGTACTTCAATCAAGAACCTAGAGTTTTACAAATTAAAGTTCCTTATCAAAATAATTTTTCAAGTATTTATACTGCTAATAAATAATAAAAGATTCTAAAATTAAATAAATACCTGATTTAGATCGATGGCGCTACAGGAGAAACTGAAATATTTGAATCAGCTTTGAAAAGATCGGTTCAATGTGCGACAGCGTTTAGGAAATTGGGAATTAAGAAAGGAGATGTGGTCCTTTTGATGGCACCCAACCATATTCATCTGTGTATACCGATGTATGCGGCTTTGTACGTTGGTGCAATCGTTGCGGGGATTGATATGGCTTTAAAAATTAGTAAGTAATTACTTTCCTTTTTATTACCATAACGCAAGTTAAAAAAAAAGATATATTAGCAAAATGTAAGGTGTCGGCCTATTCTTTATTTCCTCAAGGCCTAATTTTGGGTTTCCCCGGTTCTTGTTCTTAACTGGGGAACACATTTTGATGTGTTATGTACGTTCTATTATCATACAATTTATATTCGTTTATCTTATCTATGAACGTATATATTATACATTTTAAATTCATCGATAAGACCTAAGCGGATCCAATCATTCACTACACCAATTACTCATAATTATATTACCAATAAAATTTAAATATTAAAATGATGTGATCATCAACTTTTCTAATGTTACTCTATTTCTTCTTATATATCTCTTTATTTTAAGTCATTGTCCCGGAAAATGTTTGTTCCCAGATGTGCCGGGTTCGAGTCCCGTATCCGCCAGTATAGATTTTTTTTTCATAGTATATTTATTTAAAATTTCAGTCAGCTTGTCAAGGCTATATATTCTTAAAGATATTTTCAAACATTTCTTGAACGTCTTTTTGCAGATGAATTAACAGACACATTCAACATCAACAAACCGAGTATTATATTTTGTCATAGCGAAAGGGCTACAGATGTTAATTTAGCTTTAAAAGACCTTAATTTGGAATCTAAAATAGTAACATTTGATGAAGGAGATAAATACTTAACTTTTACTGACCTTCTAAGCACATATGGGGCCGATACTTCTGTTGAAGATTTTAAGTAAGTTCCTTTTCTAAGAGCTACATATTTCTAAAATAAACTTTACAAGCTTCTTGACTTGATTACTTGTAACATTACAATAGATTTTTTTTTACTGATGTTAAGAATACATAAAAAATTATATGATAAATATATTCACAGAGTCACAGATATAGACCCCACAGAGACATTAGCTTTATTGGTTCCTACTAGCGGAACTACTGGCCTGCCTAAGTCAGCTGCTATTACTCATTTAAACTTTGCTATTTCTGTTCCTAGCATGTGGTAAGTTTGTTATTTTAATAATAATATTATATTTATTTGCATGAACATAATGTATTAGGTTAACAAAATTACAAAACAAATTTAACATATTGTACCGATTATCGGCATGCAAATGTTGTCAACAAAGTTAATATTGCTAGAAATTCATGATATATTCTTTCAAAGTGCTAGTTTGAATTACGTAATAAATTATATTAAAATAAATCATGTCATCACTTAACATGGTGAAATATAAATTTTTTAATGTCACAAAAGAAGAATTCAATAAAATAATTGAAATATAATTCCAAATATTAGGTGGGCTTACATTTATTTATAGTATCTACCATTTTGCTCTATAACTTTTTGCTATCTAGCTAGTAGTGACATAATTCTGTTGCTGTAGAATTTTTGACTTCTGATAAAAAAAACGAGACAAGTAGTTTTGGCAGTCCTCTCTTGATGCTATATCCTCATCAATCCTGACAGGGCCTAAAGAATTATGTAGAGGTATTAGATCTAAACAGGTTGCAATCTGAAGGTGCTATTCAAGGCTATACGGCGGATGCATTAATACTTTCCAGCCAAACTCTCTGAACTATTGTTCAGGGGCTTAAGATGTGTGTAGAATAGCGTTATCGTGATGACAGACTACATTCTTTCTATTGATCAATTCCAGCCGCTTTCTTTCAAGTTCTTGTTTTAATCTCATCACCTGTTGGCAGATAAGATCTGAATGAATGTTTTGTCTGGCGAAAAAAAGTTATAATGAACAATGCTCTTCCAATCCCACCATACATATAGCATCACCTTATTGCGAGTCAACCCAGGTTTTGCCACAATCTGTGATGCCAGACCGACTTTAACCACAACCTTTTTCATACGTTATTGTCGTATGTGGCCCCCTTTTCATCAACGGTTTCATTACGTCTAAGTAAAGAAACGCAAATGAGTACACAGTTCATTAGGTTCCTGTCAGTGAGCTCGAGCTGTCGCTTTAAATCCAAATATCGACCTTTTTGTGTTGATACTTTATGCGAGAAAAAACTTTTTCCCCGACCTCTTACGTCATTATTATGAATTATTTAACATTTAACTAACAATTACCTACAAACGAGTATGTTGACATTTTGAAAATACCTTCACTACGATATTTTAGCAGTGTAAGTGTCGATTACAGTGCATTGCGAGCTGTCACATTGAACGCACGTATCGTTAGCGCAAATATAACTTTCTCTTATAAACATATTTTTTTAAATCTACCTTCATTTAAAAAGTGAAGTGAAATGAGTGAACTTAGTAAAGGAGTTAAAACAATTAATACTTATGACGATGTGAGTATTGTAAATATGGAAGAAGATAGTGAGATAAATAATTTTAGTGATCAACCAGTTACGAGTCCTATTAGGTCTCCAATTATAAGAGCTGAAAAACGGTATAGGTTAGAAGAAAGAGATATGTTAGGAAAAGAAATGGAGAATGATGGTTTTGTTACAGTCGAAAAAAGATCAAAACGTTTGGCCCATAGTTATTCAAATAACACAAAGATTATAGAGGACACTCATGAG
The DNA here is from genome assembly GCA_959347405.1 of Napeogenes sylphis. NCBI lineage: Eukaryota > Metazoa > Arthropoda > Insecta > Lepidoptera > Nymphalidae > Napeogenes > Napeogenes sylphis. The sequence continues at coordinate 5,000,196 of OY365782.1, forward strand.
ATTTGTATAACATCTAAAGACAAAATACCTAAGCAAATTAGTCTTGCAAAATTTTTTAAATCTTTGAATATACCTAATATACTAAAAATTAAATATAAGAACCCTTATAAAGTCTTAGTACAGTTAGGTACAAAACGTGATGCTGAAACACTTTTAAATAGTCCCAAATTAACTGAAATGGGATATAGATGTCAGTCGACTTTGGAAGCAAATTTATCATATGGAATAATAAGGAACATAGATTTAGAACTTCAAGAGCAAGAAATAATAGACTTACTTGAATCGGAATACAGTCTAATATCTGTTAAAAGATTAAAAAGACTCGGAAATGATGGTGTGTGGGTCGATAGTGAAACAATCCGTCTTTGCTTTAGAAGTGCAAGCATTCCACCTCATGTATATAGCTATGGTTGCAGGTTTAAAGTGGAACCTTATACTTTTCCTGTATCACAATGCTCACGATGTTGGAAATTTGGTCATCTCACAAGAACATGTCCATCAAACAAAATCGTTTGTCCAAAATGCGGACATGATCACGCAAACTGCGAGACTAATGTGTTTAAATGTGTAAACTGCAAAGGAGCTCATATGGCTCTAGATAAATCTTGTATGGTATTTTTAAAAGAAAAACAAATTAGAAATATAATGAGTAAAGAAGGATATACTTATAGAAAAGCTTTAGAATATTATCGTACATTGGAAAAAGAAAAGAAAATCCTTATTGAGGGACATCAAGTTGAAACTAATAATGCGTTATCAAATACTATACAAGATACTATTTCATATAAGGATGTCCTATGTAGTGTCGTTGATAAGCAAGATAATACTACTAATATTAATCGAAAGCCAATTTCAAACAAAGAAATAAAACCAGATAATGTAAGAGAAAAAAAAATGAAACCTAAGAAGAAAAATAAAAGTGATGTTAACAACAGTACTAATATAGATTATGATAGCTTTGAAATAGAGTCAGAAGAAGATGAACAGGATAAATCAGAAGAGAAGCGAGATAATACTTTAAGAAAATCTTATTTCTCATTCAAAAAGTTTTTACTTAGTTTTAAATCTATTGTTGTTGCCGATATTTCATTTGAAGAAAAAATTATAAAAATAGTGAAAAGTGTCCTAAAAGAATTGGCATCAGTTCTGTTACTAAGCGTTGGTGGCGAAGATTTTTTGAAAAGCATATTCAGCAGCTTCTTTAATGGATAAAGCTTTTAAAGTCAATATACTTCAATGGAACGCACAAAGTTTGAGACCTAAGAAATTAGAATTAGAAGCTTTACTTAACAGAGAAAATATTCATATAGCTTTTATAAGTGAAACATGGCTGGAGCCCGAATCTCTTATGAAATTTAGTGGTTTTAATGTCTTTAGACAGGATAGGTTTGATTCATACGGAGATGTTGCAATTATCATACACAAATCTTTAAAAGCACAACTTCAGTTTAATGACTTTAGTAACAATGGTATAGAAATAGTACACTTAAAACTGTTCAACTGTAAACATTTAAAAAACATTGTATCTATCTATTGTCCTTCATCAGTTCAGACAAATCTAATGGATTGGGATTGTATATTTTCAAAATTTTCAAAAGGGTCAATAGTAGCGGAGGATTTTAATGGACATCACACTAATTGGTCCAATAAGAGTGATAGACGTGGAAACTATCTTTTTGAATCATGTATAGAGAATAGTCTTATATCACTTAACAAATGTAGTCCAACGCGTGTAAAACTTGTTAATAACATATTACAAGAGTCTTCACCGGACATCACTTTTGTTTCCACAGATATAGCCATATACTTTGATTGGACCGTATTAAATGACAATTTAGGCAGTGATCACTTGGTGATTAAATGTGTCTTAAAATATCAGGACACCGTAAATTTTATATCAAAACGGAATCTTAAGTTAGCGGATTGGAAAGGCTATCAAAATTTTTTGGAAAAAACGTTTAATGAAATAGCAGGTACAAATAATTTACAACAAATATATGATTTATTTTTAGAAAAGTTGAATGAGGCAGCCGATAAATTTATACCTAGGCATAGAATTTGTACTAACCCCAATCAAAATTTTACACCGAAAAGATATTGGAATCCAACTTTATCTAAACTTGTAGCACAAAGACGTCTCGCTTTAAAAGAATTACGAAGAAATCCTACACCTCAAAATTTAGAAATATTTGAAGATAAATTACTCGAAGTGCAGCATAAAGTTAGGCAGGCTAAATGTAATGGTTGGTATTCTTTTTGTAGTTCGATTGATGAGAATATGAATGAATCTGAGGTATGGAAGAAAATGCAGTGGGTGAAAGGCATACGCACGAGTCCAAATTATGCCTCAGAAGAACAATGTAAAGAACTACTCTGTGATTTAGCACCGGATTCGGTGACTCCTCAACCACCGCTTTTATTGTCAAAAATTTGCGTCTTGGAAAGTAATTTTAATATTCACGAATTAAACAACTGCATTAAAAAAACGGATACTTCTCCTGGGTCAGATGGTATTACATATTCTATGATTTCCAATCTTCCAAATGTAGGGAAAAAGATTCTTCTTAATATATACAACAATATTTTTGAAACAAGTAGCATCCCTAAGCAATGGCGTAAAATAAGTATTGTTCCGATTCCTAAAGCAGGTAATTCCAATAAACTTAGACCTATTTCTTTAATGTCTTGTATTTGTAAGATTTTTCACGTGTTATTAGCTAAAAGAATAGAATGGTATATAGAGAAAAATAATATTTTGTCACAAAATACAACTGGATTTAGAAAAGGACAGTCTAGTCTTGACAGTTTAATTAAATTGATTTCACAAATACAGATTGGATTTTCTGAAAAAATACAAACATTAGCTGTTTTTCTTGATATTACAAATGCTTATAATAATATTTTAGTGGATAATATGGTAAAAATACTAGATGAGCTGGGAATGGGAAACAGAATATGTACATATGTTTGGAGCTTCTTAAGCGAACGACATCTCGAAATTTATGATTTAAATAATAGGTTAATATCCAATAGATGGTCAAACAAAGGGCTAGCACAAGGCGATCCATTATCCCCTTTACTTTTTAATATTGCAACTCACAAAATATACTTTTTAGTACAAAATGTTTTTATGTGTCAATATGCAGATGATTTCGTGATATATACTCAACATAAGAATCTAGAAGATAGCGTTGATTTGATTCAGAATACACTTAAATTTCTTGATTCATATTTACAATCCCTTGGTTTAGAGATTTCATGTAGTAAAACAAATTATTGTTTATTTAGTAGGGGTAAAACAAAAAACAAAGTTTCTCTTACAATCAATAATGAATCTGTTACAAATTCTAATAATATTCGATATTTAGGTATATGGCTAGATCGGTCACTATTGTGGAATAGACATATAAACGAGTTGTACCAAAAATCAGCCAAATTATTAAATTTGTTTAAAGTATTAGCTGGTCCATCTTGGGGGGTTCATCCAAAGCATCTACGGAGACTTTATTTATCTTTGGTCCGAAGTAGATTGGATTATGGATGTTTTTTATATGATAACAGTGCAAAGACACACCTCAATAAATTAGATAGAATACAAAACCAAGCTTTAAGAATCATTGGGGGTTTTATTAAAACTACGCCGATACATGTTATGGAATGTGAATTATGTGTTCCACCTTTGTACTTGAGAAGATACTATCTAGAAATAAAATTTTGTTTTAAGATGTTAACCTGTTCAAAAAATATAGCATTAGATTATGTAAATAAATTATTTTCAACCTACCAAAATAACCAATATTGGCGTCATAAAAACAGACCATTAATTCCTATAGTGTACAATGAAATCAAAATAGAAAAAGTATATTCATCCAAACCTTTGCAAATGTTTACTTTAAGTACGTGGATATCAAATGTTAATCTAAGTGATGTGATTGAGAATAATTTATTTTGTGTTAAAAAATCGAAAACAAAATATGAAGTTAATTTACTGAGGAATAATATTTTACAAGAGTTAAGTTATAAGTATAGTGATTGGAATAAAATATATACGGATGGGTCTATATCTGAAAATAATGTGGGTGCTGCCTTTTATGACAGTAATTTTGGTGGTAGTAATATGTATCATATAACATCAGACATATGTATTATGTCGACGGAACTGTTTGCAATTTCAGAGGCTATATCTTACGTAGAAACATTAGGCTACAAGAAAACTGTTATATTCACCGACAGTAAAAGTGCCTTGCAGCATTTGGCTCGGTGCGTCTCTGGAGTTAGAGGTGTTCCGATAGCCTATACTGTTCTGGCCAAAATATTTAACATGAAACAAAAAGGTATAGGGCTTAAATTGCAATGGATTCCGTCACATATAGGGTTGTGGGGAAACGAGAAGGCTGACTGCCTAGCAAAAAGTGCAACTAATAATGGTTTTGAAGTATACATAAAACCCAACTATTCTGAGCTGTTGATTAAATATAAATGTAAAACTTTTAATATGTGGAAAGAATATTTCAATCAACGTTCAAAAGAAAAAGGAATTTGGTATAAAACTTTACAGTGTCAGCCTCCTCGCTGGCCCTGGTTTAATATAAGCGATATGGGTAGATCTCTAATATTAATAGCACATAGGCTACGATCTGGACACCTTCCATTAAACAGTTTTTTACATTTAATGAAAAAATCTGAATCCCCTAATTGTCAAGTGTGTGGAAAGATAGAAGATGTCCAGCATATATTATATGAATGTCATCGTAACACAGCATTAAGGAAGAAAATTATTACGGATCTTAGATTAAATTGTTTAGATGTTGGTATGTTCCATAGCATCCTGTCCGCCCCAAATTCAATGGAGGCACGGTTAATTTATAAGTTTGTTTTTAATAGTTTACTTTTATTGTAAATCTTAGAATAAGGTACGATGGGGCTGGCATGTTTTATCTAAAACAAAAGCCCTTAAATAAATGAAAAAAAAAAAAAAAAAAGTGTCGATTAGAATATATAAGGAAGATTTCTTACTAGAATTAGTTTCATAATTAAGCAAAGATAAATAAGTTTACAATCTATAACAGTAGCTAACCTTTGAACCTTTAAGTACTTATATAGTGATAAGTTTATAGAAAAATACTGATTAAAATATTAATACTCAAATTTATTTATTTATGTGTTACAGGTTACTCTTCGATAAATGTCCATCACCAACTCGCCTATCATGTATATTATCTCCTATACAGTGGTACTCATCCTTATTTCAGTACGTATTTTCACCAATTGTGAGAAATACTCGCTTGCAGTCTTCCTTACCGATGACACAAGAACACGCCTACTACATTATAAACAAATACAAAGTAAGAGATTATTTTAACCTAAGATATAGAAATTTGAAATTTCATGTTGATTCTTATTCTGGTAACTAATTAATTCAGTATAATGTATTAGGTATTGGATATTAAATAAACATAATAACTATTTGTTAATGTACTTTAAAACTAATATGAATTTGTTGCTTAACAGCCAACATTTACGATGTCCAGTCCCAACATGTGGACTACACTTTTTAAAGTGGGCGATCGAGACAAATGTGATTTCAGCTGTTTTGAGATCATCTTTGCAGGTGGCAGCGCTCTACCACCCACTCTTATTGATGTCATTAATGTAAGTTTTCCTAGTATAACAACAATTTTTATTGACCTAAAATGTGAGAAACAACAAGTAGGGGTTAAGACATCGTCACTGTCTTTTTTATAATAAAGCTGTACGTACTAATTACATACGGCATTAACTGTTGAGCATAAAACTTTTCTTTGATAAATATTCTATTACTAACAGTTTTAAAAACATCTCTTTATGTTTTCAAAGGAAGTTATCCCGAACACTTGTTTTGCATCCATATATGGCTTAAGTGAACTGTCGGGCCTAGCTTTTATACATGATAGCACTCATCCAAAATCAGTTGGTAGACCGGCACCTGTCCATGAACTTCGGGTAAGTGTATTAAAATTTACATTTCTATTTATGTTTTGTTATAATGAGTCTATACAAATAATAAAACAGAATCGAGGAGAAATCTGTATATTTAAATTTTTATTTACAAATAAATTGATTCGTAGTCAAAGTTCTGTTTCAAATCAGTAGTTGTTTTGACAGTTTGTCCGCTTATTTTTTTGTTTGCACTGCATATATAGTAAAACTATACGGATTCATTAAAAAATATTTGGTTTGATGCTTTATATATATACTTTTTAAAGCTTCAAAAAAAGTATATTTTTTGTCATTAAAACAAAAAAAGTACTCAGCTTTAAAAGAAATAAGTTCAACAATGTACGAATTGTTATACATTTTAAGTGATATTTGGTGGCGTATGATTTGAGTCGAAAGAGAGAGGAAAGGTTTAATTGAGCTCTTGTTAAGTTTTAAATCTTTATCGATTTTGACACAGACATATTCAGTTTTTGTAAAAGACATTTGAATCTATACAATATTAGCTAAATAATAAATTAAATTGGTATAAATATATTTAGATCTTAGTAGTTAATTTCTGAAAGCAAGTCTTTTGCACTTGAAAAAAAAACTAAGTATTAAACTTATTGTACATTGACATTTCGTATTTACACAAGAAACGCAGTGTTCAATTGCAATTGTATCTCATAAGAAATGACAGATTACATTGCTGTCTACAAGTAGATATGATTGACTAATGATGATTGACTAATGGAATAAAATTATCTACAGAAACATAAGGCACCTTACTCGGTCAAATCCAATATCTAACTTACCCATTATATTTACTCAGCTGTACTAGCATTAATTATATAAGAGTTTGCCCGACTAGTTTCGAACCCATTAGGGGTGTTTATTCATGAGCTCAAAACTTGACAGACTCTTGAAATTTTAAATATAATTACCAGTAGTTCATTTTTAACAAAACTTTCAGCTAGTTTCTCCAGATACTCAAAAAGATGTGACAGAAACAAACGTTCCAGGTGAATTGTGGATTAAAGGACCTGCTGTTTTTAAGGTAGGTAGAATATACTTTAGTTATTAACGTATCGTATCAAATTTGCATATTTTCACGTTTTTTCACTTCATATCCTTCATCACAAGACTGGGCCATCTATTTATTTGCCAACAGGTCCAATAATAAATACCCGAACCTTTTATAGGATTCTTTTATTCAGAATGTGATTATAATTGTAATGTATTAATCATATTTAGTCAGCTACGGATCCCAATAAAATATATTTTAAATTCTTACAGGGCTATTACAATAATCCAGAAATTACAGCGAGTTCATTCTCAGCAGATGGTTGGTTCAAGACTGGGGACTTATTCAAGCGAGACGAGCAATGGTATTTCTATTTCGTGGAAAGAATAAAGATGTTGCTCAAATATAGAAATAATCAGGTTTGACACGCAACTTAAACCTAAAGATAGAAATGATATTTTATACGATACGATGGTTTATATGCTATTTTAGTTTATTTCATCAAATTGTTAGATAATTCATTAATTTTAAATATGTAATTTTGGATTGTCTGAAAACGCAATTATTTTCAAAGTTTCCAATATAAATAATATGTTTTCCTGTTTTCCAGATATCCCCAGTTGAGTTAGAGAATGTGATTGCCAATCATCCAGCAGTTTTTGAAGTAGCAGTAACTAGCGTGCCACATCCAGAGCATGGTGACTTACCAGTAGCATGTATCGTACCACACAAGAACGCCACAGTCACTGCCCAGGAAATAAAGGATTTGGTCAAAGGTATCTAGTCAATATTCATTATATAGTACACTATATTTCTCTTGGGGCATCGTCTAACGACATCTTCATGTATTATGTAATTAATTTTAATATGAGCCCACTCGTTTTTACTTCTTTAGTACACAGGATTAGTCTTAATTATCCATTTAGTGGTATGTTCTGTTTCAGAATCATTAGCTGACTCGAAGCAATTGAGAGGTGGCGTGATATTTGTGAAATCCCTACCTATGACTTCAACATCTAAAGTGTGCAGACCTCTGTTAGCCACCTTGGCTCTTTCTTCAGAAAGGCTTTAAAATAGTGCAGAATATAAATAAAGTTATCATGTAATTCGGTGCATATTTATTTGAATACTGTACCTATTATTTATCACAAATAAGCCATTATTGTTCAAATTGTAAATAAATATATTAATCGATATTGACAGGGTCTGTACCAGCATCCTCTATACCATTGCATATGAAAATTTACAAATTTATAGCCCGATTTAGTATTGAACAATGCCCCATTTAATATTGCAGTTAATATATATTGCAGAAGTCAAAGTCTATACAACAGACATTGACCTCTTCAATATTAAAGGTATAGACATTTATTATCAGAATGGATAACAGGGCTTTCATGATCATTTTTATTTCGAACGATTTTATTAAAAAATGTTAATGGTAGTTATAGTAGCAATACTAAATTGCTTCAAATACCACAAAATAAATATAGACCAGTCTAAAACTGAAAGATATGCAATTCTAAAACTTAAAAAAAACACACCCACTAATGACGCAGATTTAATTTGAGTAAAGGTACCAAAATAATAATAATTTAATATAATCCATTTAACGGAACACCGTTCTTTGAGAACACTCCCCTAAATGATTCGTTAAGCTCTGTCAGCACCGGTATAAGTAGAAGTGGTTTTCTTTTACTCCATAAGCTAGAAGCTTGTGCAATACATTTTCCATAGTCTTACAGAATATGGACGAATGAGATTGATCTCAAGTTGTGATCGATTAGCACGACTGCCCTTCTTGGTACAGGTTGCACATTAGCTTGCTTTCACGTATTCGGTATGAGTTTAGTCGTCATCGAGAGACGAAAAGGTCAAAACAGATGCTAACAAGAGCTCTGCCCCTTCGACTTTTGCGTACGTTGACGATGTTGTTGATATTGTTATTTCGTTATTTGCCTTTGTAACTTACTTTCATTTTGATTTCTTCCTTTATTTAGCAGTCTTCCGACGCAACGACTTCAATAAGTAGATAAAAATAAAATTTTTAGAGGTACTTTTGTATCGGGTGTTTTAATATTTCATTTTTTTTTGCTTTTTAAGTTTTGTTCCTGGTTTCTATATTGTACGAAATGAACTTACGTACACACAAATGTTCGCTTGTTTAGATTCTTTCTATCAATATTGCATAAGAACCTTTGACCAGCACCATTAAAAGCTCAATATCTTGGAGACAACTGCTTTTATTTTGGACAACTGCTTTTCCGTAGAAGCAGCGAAGTTATGGAATTCCCTACCTAGCCATATTACATTTAGTCCTTTCATTATAATATTTAAACGTAAACTGAAAAATTATTATTTGTCACAAACATAAGTTATATTTATTATTATCAATGTATTTATACATATATTGTAATAATATGTATTTTTGAATTTATATAGATATAAATGTAGATATTATATTTACTACTTTTATTGTCTATGTATATATAATATCATAATAATGTCCATGTTTCTATTTCTATAACCTCGACTCCAAAACTCATGGTAGTTGGAAGAGATCTCTTTGAAAAGATAAACTCATCCTATGACGTCTTCAACATACGTCTGTTAGTATTTTCATTTTTTAACTTAAACTATTTTTTTTAAACTAAAATAGTGAAAAAATAAATATATTATATAATTATTTTACACGTGTAAGAGGTCTGTATAACGATGTTCGCAAGTTGTAACAAAAATAACAAGACCTGTTTGTAACGGGAAGTGGTAGAAATTAATGACACATACATATAGACACACACACAATATAACATCTCAACAAAACGCACACACGCAATTAATTATAGTGCCAATATCAACATACTCCTATTATCTGACCTTGCAACGATCTTATAATCTTAGTCCACACTTTAGCATCATTTCAGTTTGTTGTATATTGTAAGTACTTTAATAACTTCAATAAAATAGGTATATAAAGACATAGTATACTAAACTATATAATTTTACAATTTTATTTTAATATTTATTTTGTGGTTTTTTTAAGTACTTTTCTATGATTTGTTCATATTTAAGTTATTATTTATTAACAATAAATATTAAACAGCCGTAGGTATATATACTAAGATATTCTTAGAATAAAAAATAGTCTACAAAATCTTAATTTAAATGTTATTAATATTTTGCACTACCAAATTGAAGAACAATCATTTTGAATATACATATCTTAAAAAGCACCCTATGTTCTTTTAGCAATTCATACTATTCTTAATTCAAATTTACTAAAATTATTTTATTTTTTACATGACTTCTCTTTATTTCTAGTTGAATTTTTATAAAAGCCTCTTGATTTATTTTTTAAACCATTTTTTTCTTTTCATGGTCATCGGTCCCTGATACAAAAATTCAAATAAATCAGGTTTAAAGTTTCCGTTAAAAAGATAGATAGGTAGGTAGGTATATCGGAAGCTAATAAGAGCCTATTAATGTATGTTTATGTTTATGCTCGCTATGAGTTATTAAAAACTAATTATTTTATAAAGACAGGAAAATATGGCGCAATGGATAAGGAGCAGAAATGCAGTACACATGTACCTTCAAGATTTGTCTTCTAGAATAGTTGCCAAATCTGGGATACCTTCTGACAGATATCACTTGGGAAAACTTATTTTACAAGGCCTCAAAGATGCACCGGACTTCCTTTTACAAGTATAAGATAGAAATAATATAATTAATAAAAGAGATTTCAATTAGGTTTGAACCAAATAGGTCATAATAAATTAAGATTTTTAGTTTAGTCCATACTATTAACATATACTCTCGGCCTAAATTATAAATTGACCTACAATCCCAGATTAAAATCGATCTCAAAAGGCTTCCCACACACTAATTCCACATTGGTTATTGCCATTGCTAATCATAGGATAAAGGATAAAGGATAATAAAAAATGTTGTAGCTGACATTTAATTATTATATAAATTTTGGCTTTTAGGATTCAAAAGTGTATGTTCAATTTTGCTTTAAACTTTCAATTGCAATAAATACTTCAGATTGCTTACTAAATTAAGCAATGATATTAAAAAGTAAATTATAGATTGTAGAATTACTGGTAAATAAATAATTAAAAGTTCTTTAACTTCAATTCTAATCTTAGAACAAGTTTTCATGCATTTCTTTAGCTAATAAATATTTAAAATGTTTCCTAAAAAATCTTATTTAGATTGATGGCGCTACAGGAGAAACTGAAATATTTGAATCAGCTTTGAAGAGATCAGTTCAATGTGCTACAGCATTTAGGAAATTGAGAATTAAGAAAGGAGATGTGGTCCTTTTGATGGCACCCAACCATATTCATCTGTGTATACCGATGTATGCGGCTTTGTACGTTGGCGCAATCGTCGCCGGGATTGATATGACATTAAAAATTAGTAAGTATCTATCGTTTATACCATCAAAGTTAACTTAAAACAAAGGGGTAATTTGTAATTAGTCATTTTAAAAGGAACGGCCTATACTTTACTCTCTCTAGGCCACTTTCTAGTTCTGCCCGAGGAAAAGAGGTGATATATAAGTTTTATAAAAAAAAGTTTTTTATTTTTCTTCAACAATAAGACCTATAAAATTTTAACCCTTGAATCTGACTAGTGATTAGCTTTGGTAGTTATTTTACCAATAAAATGACAACAATAATTATAACGTGAAAGATAACAATACATAATAAATTTTAAAAGGTTGTTGTGATCTTAAACTCTTATAGTCTTATATTTATTTCTAAACTTTATTTTAATTCATTTCCCTGGAAAACGTTAAGTGATAAGTCTCACAGGTCAAAAGTTTGAATTCCATACTCACCGTTATACATTTAGATTTCATTCTATCTTTATTTAAAACTACAATCAGCTTATCAAAGATATATATTTTTATAAGCATTTAAAAAAAAATTTAAACATCTTATTGTAGATGAATTGACAGAAACTTTCAAGATCAACAAACCGAGTATTATATTTTGTCAAAGTGAAAGGGCTGCAGATGTTAACTTAGCCTTAAAAGACCTTAATTTAGAATCAAAAATAGTAACATTTGATGAAGGAGATAAATACTTAACTTTCACTGACCTTCTGAGCACATATGGCGGCGATAATTCTATTGAAGATTTTAAGTAAGTACCTTTTCTTAGAAACACAGACTTCTAAAATAAATTTTAGAAGCTTTTTGACCTCATTATTCGTAATATTACAATGGAACCTATTAATTTATTATTGATGCCACAAGTAGGTTAAGAACTATATCATAAATATATTCACAGAGTCGAAGATATAGACCCAACTGAAGCACTGGCTTTATTGGTGCCTACTAGCGGAACTACTGGCCTGCCTAAGTCAGCTGCTGTTACTCATTTAAACTTTGCGATTTCTGTCCCTAGCATGTGGTAAGTTAGTTATTTAAATTTTAACAATTACATATAACTATGTTTTTACTAATGTGTCTTAGGAGTATAGTGCCGATTACAATATACGAATAAAGATTTCTAAATTAGTAGTTCATAATTGTTCAAAGAATAACCATTATTTAATTTTAATTTTTAGTAATTTTGTTTTATAATACATTTATCTTTTTATCTGTTACAGGATCCTTTTCAATAAATGTCCATCACCAACCCGCCTATCATGTATATTATCTCCTATCCAGTGGTACTCAGCCTTATTTCAGTACGTATTTTCACCAATTGTGAGAAATACTCGCTTGCAGTCTTCCTTGCCGATGACACAAGACCACACCTACTACATTATAAACAAATATAAGGTGAGAGATTATTTTAACATAAGAATTATGGAGATTTGAAATGTAATGTTGATTCTTATAACTTAACTAATGAATTGAGTAGATATTAAAAATACATAATTAACTGTTACTATACTTTAGGACTAATATGAATTAGTTGCTTAACAGCCAACATTTACGATGTCCAGTCCAAACATGTTGACTTCGCTCTTTAAAGTGGGCGATCGTAATAAATGTGACTTCAGTTGTTTTGAGATCATCTTAGCAGCTGGAAGCGCTGTACAACCCACCCTTACTGATGTAATTAATGTAAGTTTTCTTAATATTACATATGTACATTGAAACAATCATAAATATAATTTGAAACAAAAAAGTAAGACCTATGATATTGCCACTGTCTCTATAATAATAACATTGTACTAATTGAGTACGGCGAACATTGTTCAGTATAAATATTTTTGTGATTAATTTTAATTACTGTAAATAAAATAACTTATCTTAACGTTTCTTAAGGAAGTTGTCCCAAATATGTGTTTGGCAGCCGTATATGGCTTAAGTGAACTGTCTGGTCCGGCTTTTATATATGATAGCACTCATCCAAAATCGGTTGGTAGACCGGCACCTATCCATGAATTTCGGGTAAGCGCATTACAATCTACATTTTTTTCCTGTTTATTAATACCTAATAAGTCTATCCGTATAAAATAGTATTTTATTTGAAAATATATTTATGTATTGTCAATATCCATACGTTTTCTCTTTTTCTCGTTTTAACTCAAAAACTTCTATAAAGTAAATAAATTCAGCAATGTATGAACTTCTATAACATCTAAGTGATATTTGATGGTTTATGGCTTAGGGTAGAGGTAGGAGGGGATAAATTTTGCTTTTCTTGTGATATTTAAACCCATATCGATTTGGACATAGATATATTCAGAATTTCTGTAGAAGTTATTTGAAGATGTAATCTGTCCAATGCAAGCAAAGCAATGGCTGAAATAAATTCTAATATTTTTATGTGTTAGTGGTAAATGTTAAAAATTCAATTCAAATTTGGACAAAAGACGAAATGGTAATCGTCGTTTCATTGCAATTTAAATAGTGATAAACGCGACATACCTAAATTTCATAAGAAATGAAGATTATATTGAAATTCATAAGTAAATAAAGTTTGTGATTAATTAAGAGTACTATTGGGACAACATTATTATAACATAATACACCCTACTCGGTCAAACCCAATGTTATGTAAATTGCATTAACAAAATCAATAATATTGTGCCGTCTAAGTAGTTATTGTTGAACATACAAAACTTTTCTGGACAAAATATAAAATTATTAAAAATGATTTTATGCTGAATAGAAGAAAACTACGACTATTACAGATGGTGCGTTGCATTTTGCTAAATAATATCGATGCAAGATAAAGTAGTTTTCATGATACTGTCAGATCCAATCAATTAAAAAGATATCACATAATAATCATAAACACTATAGTTTAACTTGAAAAGTCAGTGATAATACGATAACAATTCCAAGTGCAACAAATACTTATGGCCGAAGAAAATTATACTATTAAAAATAAACTAAAAAAAAAATTATTTAATAACTTTGTAATACAAATTAACTAATTTAATGAAATAATAAAAAAATGTATGATAAATAAATACGGATACTTTGATAGTATTATTTTTGATCACATATAACATTGTAAGAAGAACCGGTTTCTTGTTAACTACAACAGATTTGTTTTTTAAACGACTTTTTCAAAAACGAGGAGCTTCTCAAATCGGGCGGTATATATATATATTTTTTTATGTATGTACACCGATTTCTCCGAGGTTTCTGAACCGATTTACGTAATTCTTTTTTTGTTTGATGCGAAATAGTTTCGAATTGGTCCCCAAAAAATTTGATTCAGGTAGGCCCATCAGTTTTTAGTTTATGAGCATTTTTGTCCAAGTTTTAAACTAGCTCCTCCGGAAGGAAATCAAAACATGATGTGACTAATGACATCTGTTGTTTTGGATATGTGAAGTCTTCAATAGTCTCACAAGAACGTGAAATTGTGTTTCGAAGAGATTTATTACGGAGAAGACTACTTTTATCCGTTCCCGTTTCTTGAGATCTGTATTTTTTAAGGCGCGCAGCACCTTTTGTAGGTCTACCCATGGCTAATTGATAATGTAATAATAGACTAAAAAGTATTAAATAAAAATAGCTACGTTAAAAAAAACTACTTTAAAACTAAAAAGTAATAAATAATTAAGATTTAATATTTATTATATACTACCTATTGTTTATATATCCTATTTACTAATAGGTTTGAAGTCGGTGCCAAGCATTAAACAAATAATTATATTTAACCACTTAAATGAATACGAGCAAATTAATACAATGAAATTCCTACTTCAATGATTAAGATACGTAATTAAACATAATAAATAGCAATTAAATGTTATTATTATAAGCAGCTCAATCAATACGAAAACCAAAATTATGAAAATGTATTCAACAGAATTCTTAAACTACATAAATATATGAATTATGAAATGCCTACTTCAAAAATTAAGATACGTAAATAAAGCTATAAAAGAACAATTTAATCTTAATATGATTACTAGCTTGAAACGATACGAAGAAAAACAAAAAAATAAATAATTACGAAAATGTATTCAACCGAATTCTAATACTAAATGGCTTGGCACCGACTTGATTAAATCTTCATTATTTATTACTTTTTAGTGTTTGTTACAATCGTATAGTAACTAAGTAATCGGACATGTCACTAGGAAACATTAGTTATATAATATTTATTAATGAGAAGAAAACAGCAAAGACAAACTGTTAAATTATACGAAATGTATATAATACACTCATGGACATATTTAGGGGAACGCAAAAAAAAGGTCGAATAACGGAAATATTTTCATATTTTCGTACTGGCCACTATACCAATATTATGTATTAAAAAAAAAAGATGATTTTAAAAATAATTTTATTTTAAATTTCATTTGTTTTTTTTTGTTTATCTGCTAATTTCTGAGACACGTTGTGTATGGAATTTTCGTCGGCTTTTGTTGTTTTTAACAAAAACTATATTTTTGTTGTTTTTTTGACGAAAAATTGTCATTATTGAGTGAAGTGAACTTAATTCGATAAATTTAGGCGATAATGCCGGATCTCAGCGTTGCTCTGGTTTCTAAAGCTGTAACTTTAATTGAAAATGGTTACACTTACAATGAAGTGGCTCAAACATTACATGTTTCCAAGTCTGTGATTTTCCGCAATGTTAAACGATACCGGCAGACTGGAGAGTATACCAGGCGTAAAGGACAAGGTCGCAAAAGAGTAGCAGGAGAGAGAGACGATAGATTTATTGTCAGCAGTGTTCTCAGAAACCGTACCTTGACTTCTTCTGAGGTACGAAACCAGCTGCAGGAAGTTCGACAAGTGATAATTAGTACCAAAACCGTCAGAAGAAGACTGAAGGTAGCTGGTATAGTGGCGTACTTGCCTGCCAGAGGTCGAGGTCGAGGTCGAGGTCGAGGAGCTTTGCTCGTTTCCACCTAAATTGGAATAATGACGCTTGGGGAAAAGTTCTTTTTAGTGATGAGTCCAGATTTTGTCTCAAACCAGATGATGGAAGGACCAAAGTATGGTGACGACCCGGAGAAAGATACTCAGCTCAGTGTAACATTATTGGGAGAGAGCCGTATGGTGGAGGGTCAGTAATGGTATGGGGCGGTATTTGCTTAGGAGCACGCACGGAGCCACACATCGTAGAAAACGGCTCCCTGACTGCGGCAAGATACGTAACCGACATTTTAGAGCAGATTGTGATGCCTTTTGCCCCTTTCATTGGAGACAATTTTCTTCTAATGCATGACAACGCTCGACCTCACATTGCGGCATTAGTTTCGGAATATCTTAATGAGGTCGGAATCCAGGTTTTGGGGGTGGCCGGCACGCTCGCCAGACCTAAATCCAATAGAACACGTTTGGGACAAACTGGGAAGACAAATTAAACAAAGAAATCCATCACCTGTCAACGTAAGAGACCTCAAAACCGCATTGGTTGAAGAATGGAACTCAATGCCGCAAAGTTTTATTGACAATTTAATAGACATGTAGGTAGTTTTAACAGCAAGAGGTGGCAACACTAAATACTGATTGTATCACCCATCGCGAAAAAACCAGTCATTTGGACAATATTAACTTTTCTTTAGTTTTCATTGTGTTAGGTCAAAACTCTTCAGAATTAAGTCACTGAACTTATTGTCTTTAATTTCGTTTCTTTCGCTTTAATTTTGTGATTTTTTATGTTCAAAAATGTTAATTTAATTAATTCAGAATAATAATCAAATGTACTGTACAACAAAAATGTGTTTTCATATGATCTTGCAGTCTGTTTTTTGCGTTCCGCTAAATATGTCCACCGGTTTATATGTTATAAAGTAGGACATAAAGAAAATATATATATTTTTTATATTTACATACTTCAAACAAGGAAGTTAGATTTAGCATACCTTTATGATAACAACAATAGATTACAGAATTATGTAAATTTATCATTTTAGAAGTAAACACTTAACAGTATTGAAAATATTATCTTTCTGATAATAATTATAATATTATAACGAATCACATGTTTCAATGTAATAACTTTAACATGTGACATTTTGTTTTCTAACATATAAACAAATTTTGCTATACAATTTTGTTAAAACGGAGAATCGGTCAAGAGTATATTTTATTTTGTATTATAAATTAAATAAAGAAATAAAATAGGTAGGAACGTAAAAGTTCTTTTCTTTTTAATTTCATTTTTAATCTTTCTACCCACACTCTTTCACTGTACATACTACTCGAGTGTGTAGTAGGTAACCATCACAAAAATTAATACGCGATAAGACGATTGTTATTGTTACGAACGGGCTGCGGCGGTTTCTCGAACGCACGCTGCCGCCGCGTGAATGCCGAGATAAGAGAATCGAAACGCGATGCCCCGCGTAATAATTCTAGGAACGTGCACGGATAATTTGTTTGCGCCAAATAATAATTAAACTCGACGCGTTTACATTTATAGATGCATTTATAGATTTCTTGGTGGTAGACCATAACATCCCTTGGTGGTAGACCATAACATCTCTTGGTGGTAGACCATAACATCGGGTCGCCGGCAAAGTTACCACAAATCGGGAAAAGTCGTGCCGCAAAGCGACCTAATCGGCACGTTGCTCGATGAAGCCGTTTATGGGAAATGGGTCTGAACAGGTGCGGTACGTTGGCGAACCGGTTGACGTCGAGTTGGTGTTTGTTTTGTCGGGTGTCTAGTCGAGGAGGGTAGCGGGATCCGAAGCGACGGCTTTCCGCTGGCCGCCCGCAGATAGTTGGGGGCCCAATTAGTGATCTAGCCATCCACGAAAGGCTGCCCCGCCAGCTGCGAAAAATCCCAGGGTGGCTCCATCGTGCTGGTTGGCAACCAGACGAGGAGGCCCGATGACGATCCCTGGGGGGTTCGAGCGTCCCCGCAGTCTCCAGGCTAGCCTCCCAGTGGCATAACTTAACCAACTTCGACGTCGGGTTCGATACGTACCGCCTCGTTCAACTGTCATTTCCCATCCCTATTCACTTTTATTTTATTTTTTTTTATGAGGAAAGTTAAAAAGAAGAAAATGTTTTTACAGCGGTTGCACTCCTCCTCATATAAAGTGCACCTTACTAATATAAGGGGTTTGCACTCAAATCTTTTAGCTGTCCACCACCAACTGGAGACAGAGCAGCCGCACTTGCTCTTTTTGACGGAGACGCAGATTCAATGTCCTTTGAGCGCTGCATACTTGGCTTATACCGGTTACTCGTTAGAGCACAACTTTCGCTCACGGGCCGGAGTCAGTGTGTACGCGCGGAACGACCTCTGTGTTCAGCGTCTCCGTCATCTTGAAAACCCCACTTTTTCTTCCCTATAGGTTTTAGTTGACACAGGAAACGAAAAAATCCTGTATTCCTGTGTCTACCGTTCGCACAGCGGTGACCAGGAGACAACTCGTTTATTTGAGTATCTCAATGAGGCTGCAGATATGGCTCTGTATCAGTACCCTTCGGCGCAGCTCGTCTTTCTGGGGGACTTTAATGCCTGTCATCAGGACTAGCTGTTCCCGTACCAGAAGACCGACCATACTGGAAGAGAAGCGCGGAACTTTGCGTTGTCCTTGGACCTCTTTCAGCTGGTGAAGCAAGCGACAAGGGTACCAGATGTGGTCGGCATAGCGATAGCTGCGGGGTTCCACAGGGTTCTGTGCTCGGGCCCGTTTTGTGGAACCTCGGTTACGACTGGCTGCTCCGATGTCCCGGAGGCGGCCAGGTTGGCTACAGTCGGTGCTACGCTGGTGGTGGACCGTATAGGGCTGTTGAGACTCAGGGTCTTGGTGTCACAGACTGAGGCCCTATTGTTCCACGGCCCTCGCCAGGGTCCCCCTCGTCGGGCATCCATTTCCGTCCAGGGTTTGGAGGTGGCGGTTAAGGCTCAAATGAAATATCTGGGCCTTATCCTGGACGGCAGGTGGCGTTTCGGGGCTCACTTCACGCCGCGGCGGCCTTAGGTAGGCTTCTGTCCAACGTCGGAGGGCCGGGTGCTCCGTGTCGGCGGTTGTACGCCGGCATCTTACGGAGCATGGCCCTCTACGGTGCCCCCATATGGCCGGGAGACCTCAACCGCCACTCCAAGGTCCTCTTGCGACAATCGCAGAGGACCATCGCGGTGAGGGTGATCAGGAGGTACCGTACGGTGTCGTTCACTGTAGCCACTTCATTGCTGCCGGGTAGTCCCACATACTCCCTCGGCCATCACCTTCCTGGCCGCTGGGATGCTGCGTAACGAATTTTTCCAACGACTTAAAAAAAAAAGGCCATACAGCCAATTGCCTGGACACCTCCTTCTGCTGACAACTGATCCGGACAGGTATCGTGTAGAAGTCACATCTCCTTTGGGAACCTCCGATCACTGTCTGGTGAAATCTCTGTTTACATATTCCCCACCAGCTTTCGAACCTCATGGTGTTAGGCGAGTATGGAAATACAAGTCAGCAGATTGGGATGAGATGCGGCACTTTTTTGCATCTTATCCTTGGCGGCAGGTCTGCTTCTCTTCTTTGGATCCGTCGAGTTGTGCGGATGCTATAATTGATGTGGTGCATCAGGCAATGGAGTATTTTATTCCTTTTGCTGACGTACCATCGGTGTCAAAGCTCGCCCATGGTTTAATGCCGAATGTAGTCATGCTCAAGACCGAAAACATTCGGCATATCTCATTTGGGCTGATGTTCGAAGCCGCAAAACTCCGGATGTAAGTTCGAAGAAGAGAATCTTTAACAAAGCTGCCAAGTCCTACAAAAAAGCATTGTGGAAGGCTTGTCTCGATCGAATCGCTAAGAATGGCGAAAAGCTTTCTGTCAGATCAACTGGCTGTCGAGCTTTCTGGTCTCTTGCGAAAGCGATCGAGTCGAATTTCTGCCAACCCTCACTGCCTGCTCTGCTGAAGCCGGATGGATCCCTGGCCCACACAGCAACAGAGAAAGCAAATGTATTTGCTTCTCAGTTTGCTGATAATTCGCATCTAGACTTTGGCAATGCTTCTGCAGCATATCTTCCACACTGCGGTATTTCGATTCCTGAAATCCGCATCACTAACAAAGAGGTATGGAGAACATTGTGTCGTTTAGATGTGAATAAAGCCAGTGGTCCTGATGGTATACCAGCCATTCTGCTCAAGACATGCGCAGCTGAGTTGTCTCCTGTACTGACACGTCTTTATCGTCTTTCTTTCATGACTGGAATAGTGCCGAAATCCAGGAAGCTTGCTAATGTCCAACCCGTGCCCAAAAAAGGCAGCCGTGCCGACCCTGTCAGTTACGAACAGATTTCAATCACCTCCATACTCTGCAAAATTATAGAGCGTGTATTGAACCCTTGACAATAAATGCTGGAGTGCCTCAGGGGTCCGTTCTTTCTGCAACTCTTTTTCTGCTGCACATTAATGATCTGTTGAAGCCCGGTATCTATGGGTATGCAGACGACAGCACAGTTGTGGAAAGATATCTGCCGAGTACTCGAGCTAGTCGAGATCAAGTACAGTCTGAAAGAGAAGCCATGGTGCAACGTTTGAATGACAAACTTCAGGCAGTCTCCGCATGAAGCAATGCCAATCTTGTCAAGCTCAACGCCACCAAAACGCAGACGTTTCTGTTTACCGCCAAAAAGAGCCCTTTCACCTTGGCTCCGACTTTCCAGAATATATCCTTGGAATACAGTGACCGGCTTCAGTTGTTAGGTTTAGAGATTTCCTCGAACCTCAACTTTGGTCGGTTCATTGAGTCCAGAGCAAGAGCAGCAGCAGCAAAGCTTGCTGTTCTTGCGAAGGTTCGGCAGTACTTTACACCGGGACAGCTTCTTGTTCTATACAAAGCACAGATCCGGTCGTGTGTAGAGTACTGTGGTCACATATTTGCTGGCGCCGCAAAGTCTCATCTTGCGGTTCTGGACTCAATTGAGAGGCGAGCAAAGAGGCTTATAGGCGATCCCGAATTGGTCGAAGCCGACCTCCAAAGCCTTGAACACCGGCGTAAAATTGCTAGCCTCTCAGTATTCTATAGGTTACATTTTGGTGAGTGTGCGCAGGAATTACACGACATAATTCCCCCATCCTCCTTCCATCACCGGACGTCCCGACGCACGGCAGGTATCCATCCTTTTGTTGTGGACATTCCACCTGTCCGAACGAAGCGCTTTGCTTCCTTATTTTTAGTGCGTACAGCGAAGGACTGGAACAATTTGCCTGCGTCGGTATTTCCGGCCAAATATAATGTGGGTGTCTTCTAGAGAAGAGTGATTAGGTTGCTAGGGCAATGCGCCTTACCATCTAAGACTACATTCCACTTACCATCAGGTGGAATGTAGTCAAGCATTGCCCTAGATCATATAAAAAAATAAAAAAAAATCGGCGGCCGATTCGTCATTCCTCAATCGGCCGCGATACGAGAGCGAACGTTCGCCGCCTCTCGCTGCCTATTTTTGTTATTGTTTTTGTTTTTCTCTTTCACGCATGGAGTCGTCGTCGCGCAAGCGCGAGAACGCAACGGCCGTCGTCCTTTCCGACGCCGCCGCCGCTGCGGTCTCGACCGGTCTGTACCCCCAAATAAATTCGTTTGTCCCAAGACATATACCTGCACATGTCTCGATTCTTGGAATTTCTCAATTATCGGAGTCTCGCGGAGGCGGCGTGGCCCGACATGAACGTGCCGACAGAGATTGCGAAAAAATTGTGGCGGCTCTCGACCTACCGTACCAACGTCAGCTTCATAAACGGCAAGACGCTGGAGATCGAGTACAACCGCGATCCGTGGAGGAAGAAGGAAGATCGCTTGCTCGTGAACGTCGATACTCTGCTGCCCGTGTTCGGCGGGATCCGACCACCGGCGATCGACGACTTTACGAGCCCCCGCGAGTTGGACAACTTTGTGAGGATGCACGTGCATCTGAACATGTGCTCGGAGCGCCGATACGCGTCCTGTCCCTGCTACGCGGAAGCCGCGGACCCGTACGCCGCGTCGGGCTCGAGCAACCGCCACCTCCTCGCCGACCATACGTGCGAGTTTCGTCACTTTCATCATTTCTGCTCCAGGCACGTAATCCACTGACTCATGTTTTTACTCAAGACCG
The DNA here is from genome assembly GCA_959347405.1 of Napeogenes sylphis. Lineage (NCBI taxonomy): Eukaryota > Metazoa > Arthropoda > Insecta > Lepidoptera > Nymphalidae > Napeogenes > Napeogenes sylphis. Next base: position 5,022,677 of record OY365782.1, read on the forward strand.
TTCTCATGCCCGCGCGAGACAACGCATTCTTCGACGAGCGCAACTCCCAAGGTTACCTCAACTTTCTGAGCCGCACCATCGACTTCCGAGGACCCGACGCCCCGTAGTTGGGCGGACGCGGGGACGCGCCCGCGCACAACCCCTTGCCAACCGATACAATAAATATATTCGACCCATATTGTTTTTTATTTACCCGTTTCCCGCGTCGGAATCCGTAGCGTGTAAATACTACGTTTATTTTTAAATTCGTAAACAAGGTATTTTCGTCGAGCGGCGATAAGAGCGACGCTCTTAAACCTAAACGCATAAATATAGATAAGAGTGTCGGATAAGCGATGTCACTCGAACGACGGTCCGATACGAATATTGAAAAATTAATATATAGGTGAGACCGATAATTGGCCGTCTCATTGTTTCTACCGATACGTAGTCGCGTCGTATCGACGCGCTGTCGGTTCCGTACCGGAACGCAGGAACAGGGAGTTCCTGCCCCTGCGCACCTCGCTCAACGAACTGCGATGGAACTCGCGCGGCAGCCACCGTCGACGCCGACGCCGACGCCAACGCCAACGCCAACGCCCGTTCATCTGCCTATCGACGTCATTCTCTACTTTAGCGAGTTTCTCGAGTTTCAAGACTTTCGGAACTTGATAGAGTCCATCTGGCCCGATGGTTTCACGATCGACAGCGTCGAGAGAAAACTGTGGCGTCTCTCCACTCACACGCTCGATGCAAAATTTTTCAATGGAAAACGCTTATCGATCACGTACAATTTTGATGCCGCGAGACCAAAGGACGAACGCGTTCTCATCTACACCGAGTCGTTGCGTCCCGTATTCGGTGGTATCCTGCCTACCTTTATCGAGGGTTATAAAAGTATATCGGAGGTGGTCAAGTTTGTAGCGAATCACGTACACGTTAATCTGTGCTCGGAGGGTCGTCACGCGTGTTGCCCGTGCAACTTGCTGTACGACGACGACGAGGATGCCCACGAAGCGTTCGTAAAGCCTCCGCTCGACGAGTGCCAATACGGACACTTTCAACACTATTGCTCGCAACACGTAATATCCTGGCTCACCCAGTACCTCCGCACCGGCATACTCTTGACGCGATCGAAGCGGCTCTTTGACGAGGAAATTGCCGAGCAATACTTTCCCGAAGACATTGTTTACTATCAAACGGGAAAACGCGCAACTCTGGAGTACTTGCTTGAAACCGCGCTGGAAATTTACACAGCCGTTTACGAGAGCAGCAGCAGCGACGAGTGGTAGGAGGCGGAGAAGGAGCGGGAATAGCACCACCGAGACCCTTTGCGTATTGAAATAATTCAACGCGTACAAAATATAGCCCGTAGTAAAATATCTTCCTTCCGTTAGTCCACTACCGTTCCCGCCGTTCCGCCTTCGCTAATTAATTATTTATGGCGGGTTATCGCTCTGCTCATTCACAATTCGAGAATAGTTATCGAAGCTATCGAGTCCAGGTTCATAAGTTCGCGCAATATCTTTTGCATCCATGCTCTCGCGTTATCGAGCGTTAATTATTATTAGTGACACCGGCGCTGTCGAGGCTCACGAACGACCGTGATTCGTGAGTCATGCAACGGTTTGTTTTTTATTTTCTTTTATGTTTCATTAACGCGTTACGCGTTTACAGAATTTGATAAGAATATAGCTCGGAGATATTTACGTATAAAATGAGATGCGGAACGAGTACGTATTCTCATACGGTTAACGGACCGATACGTGCGCGTGAGAAAAAAAACAAACAAAACGCCATCTCCGCGTGCGACTATGGAAACGAATAAATCGAGGCGGCGGCGGCGGCGGTGGGCGCGGCTGAGCGCTACCGAACACCGATCTTCATCGTCGTCGTCACCCGCTCCACTGACGTCCAAACAAATTGTTTTGACCCTCGACGCGATACTCCACGTGTCCGCGTATCTGTCCTTTGTCGACTTTCGCAACTTTGTTTACGTCGACGATATTGTTTACGTGCGCGGCGTAGGCATGCGCAGTCCGCTCCTCTACCGCTTGGTCCAGCCAAACCTACCTGCCTTTCCTTCCTCCTCTTGCGACAATAAATAAATTTACATCCTTTATGGACAAACGATAGTTTCATCGAGCCCCGAAGGGTTCCTCCTCGCCTTGGCCGTCACGACCATCGATGATCATCAACGAAGATCCCAACCCCCGTCTTCGTTGCATCCTACTTCCTTCTCTCACCGATGCAACGACGATGTTTCCCGACCGCGGCCGGATGCCACGCCGTCCGATCATCGCCCGCAAGTTCTTTCGCAAAGAACTGTATTTCATTTGTTTATGAAGACATTTATATTCCTTTGTAAGTAGGTGTATATATGTAAGTTATATATGTATGTGCTTCTTTCTTCTCTTGTTACTGTGTAAACAGCACATCACGTCTAAGTCCAGGAAAAGATAACTCCTAATCAATTAGACCTCCAAATGTTCTTTGTGTTTTTCGTTAGTAATTTATAATCGAGTGTACAATGTATATTATTTATGATTATTGTATAAATAATATAATAGTTAATTTTTTCAAAATTTTCAGCTTGTTTCTCCAGAGACACAAACGGATGTGACAGAATCAAACGTTCCAGGCGAATTATGGATTAAAGGACCTGCCGTCTTCAAAGTTAGTAGAATATGCATTAGTTCCTAATATAATTTATATGTTAAAATATATATTTTGTTCTTACAGGGCTATTACAAAAATCCAG